>CM069307.1:25060000-26260000 GCA_035609425.1 Epinephelus awoara
ATTAATATTACTGGGAAAAACAAGATAGCTAACATTAGCTATGGTAGGTGACTACATTTTCACCAACTGTATGTGCAGCGTACTTCAACTTTGAAAACCAATTGACCACTTTGAAACTGGAATATGAAATTTTTTGATTTGCAATTCAATTTTCACAAATTCAGATCCAAAAATCCAAGGTTCAGAACTTCAAAAAATAGATATAGGTCACTCAAATTTGATTGGTCAGTTTTGAATTGATTTTTTTATTTTTTTTTAATTTAAATTGTAGCACAAAGATACTCTGAGCATTTGTCACACAAGCTGACATGCCTCTTATTATATTTTACAGTTTGCCATAGAATACAGCCAAGGCTTTATTAAAGCAATCTCACACGGTGTGACATGCCATGAACCTACAAGATTGCGGTTATCACGCAAGATGCAGGGGTCTAAATTCTCATGGAGATTACAATGGTGATGTCATTTTCTATTTACAGTCGCTTGTTATGAGGAAGAATACACCGGTTTTTGTATGTTTACAGTATGTTTGTGTTCAAGGTAACCTCCCTCTCTCTGTGCTCTCAGCCTGTGATGCAGAAAAGAGGTTGCGCTGAAGACAGATTGTTGCGGGGGACATCCATAAACCCTTTTAAAAGTACACACACACACACACACACACACACACACGTGGCCACTAATGTAGTGGCGGTGTCCCAGACAGCTTTCCGGAAACATGCCATTTCCTGTGGAGCTACTGGAGGTCTCTGTCCATAAGGCTGATGACTCCCTGGGGCATCTCGCTACTTTACGCTGCTCTGCTGTTGCACGACCCACCCCCCTGACAAACACACACACATTGCCACGTGCACACATAAGGACTCACACACCAGCTGACACGTAGACGATATTCACGGTCAAGCTATCTCACTGAGTTGTCCTTATATCTCTGTAATGCATGGTACATAGAGGCTCAGGTGTTCTCGTCTGTGTGGCTCTTTCAGCATACAGTAACAGAAGTATTATTTTCTTCTCCTGATCCGTCCTTTCACACTGAGTAGCAAAGAACAGAGGAGGCAGGCTCACTAAATGGCCTGCAGCTTACTCCCTATCCCTCCTTTACGATTTAATGAGATAAATTAGAGTCTTTAATTAAACTTCAGGAGCAGGAGGCAGAACAGGAGCAATGAAGAGGCCAGTGATGGATGACATTTGGTTTACAGAGAATATGTCACACTTTGCTCTCTAGGATTTTGCTCTCTCATTAGTCTCCTAGCTCCTACGTATGCTGCAGGGACAGATCCTCCTAATGGAAGGGATCTACCTTCAGGCTATCATTCTGCCCTGCCTCCGTCGACCAACCTGCACATTTCTCCACAACCTGCTACTCCTCTCCAGCTGTTCTCGTCCACTCCTCTTTGACTTGCACCGTCTTTACTGCTCGCATACTTAGGATTTACGTACAAACATGTCAAGTCCCCCTCGCCCTGCACATGCACACAGACATAACCCCTCCCTCCCTCTCCAAACACATACCACTGGCCATATAGTAGACAGTTAGACCTTTTTCTTAGCATTAATTACCATTTTAATTAGCAAGGCTGTGAGAATGAATAATCTGACAGCATATGGCTAAGGGTGCAAAATCATAATCCTATCACAGTGTTATTTATTCCCTCCCAGTTCCAGGGGCTGTTTCAACATGCTGGTCTAATTACTATTGCTGGGGGTGGGGACTGGGAGCCAAGCGCAGAAAAACAATAACAATGCTAATGCTGGAGGCAACGCAAGGTTAGGCCTACACCCAGTTCTTAATGCACTCTTTCTCAATAGGGAGCAGGGCTTTAAAAAACAAGGAGGGACATGGGAAATGAAAGAGAATCAAGATATGTCCTCTCTTTCCTAATGAGGGTTTTCTTAATGAAAGAGGCAGGAAACTGAACTGAAACATCTGCTCCGGCGAGTGTTCCCATTCAAATGAAAGATGAAAAGCTAGTGCTTGTTTGTGATGTGACGGGGAGGAGGAGGAGGAGGAGAGGGAGGAGAACGGAAACACAAGAGGCGAGTGGCTTTCTTAAATAACATCATTATTTATTGCATGTGTCTATAAAGAATCAATACAATCTAAAGCAATGAACTAAGTTTAAATTATCATCTCTTAGTAGCATCACAATATGCAAGATATGAAATATTTACAATGAAAGACACAGCAAAGAGAAGCCCATTTCGTAACCTTTAGATGCTGAATAAAAAGTTGAAACATTATCCAAATGCAAAACACTGCTCAAAACACCAAGAGGCTCGATTAGCAAAAAACAAACACAAAAAAAAGTTTTTCATTTCAAATTTGGAGGAAAAAAAATGTACAAACAGCAAAAATCTGATTTCTTTAAGGTTTAACAAACATTATTAACAGTATTTATACATTTGGTACGTCTTTGTAAACTAATTTTCAAAAGTGTAAATATTGCATATATGCCATTTGTGTTGTACCTAAATAACAAGAATTAATTATGTCAAGTATTAATGATTTTTCTTTAAAATCTTTTTTTTTTTTTCTCAGAATTACAGCATTAGAAAATGTCCTCATAGTGGCATCCATTTCACAAGACTATCCCATGACAGTAAAAAAAAAGAAAGAAAAAAAAAAGTCAAAGCAAAACCATACTGGTTAGCATATAACTTAATTAGTGCTTTTGTTGTATCAGAAAGTTCACTCAAACACATACTATGTACAGTACAAACAACATAAGTTATTTAACTTAACATCTCTCAAAGTTTCTCAGCGTTTGCGTAAATGTAATTCTCTGTAACACCGCACTATTTACAGTATATAGGCAACGGTTAAGTACCAGTGAATTCAGATAAATAAAGAGATACTTCCCCTGGTTTGTTTCTTGTATTCGGCTTGTATCTGTGTCATAGTTTCGATTCAGTACCTCTGCATGTTTCATTGTTGGTGTTGCAGTTGCTGTAGTGTTTGTTGGCTTGTGTGTTCCCAAGCTCGGAACACAGCGTGTACTACATTCAATGTGTCTTGTGTTACAATCTAGAAAGTTTGTAAGTGCAAGACCATGCATTAGCTCCGGCGTGTCCCGTCTGGCTCTCTCTCAGCTCAAAGTGGATTCAAGCTACCGAGCGGCTCGATGCATTTGCCACATTGTTCAGCGCTGTGTGACAGAGCTCCGCAATGAGGCATCAGGTGAGAAAAACGTACGATTCTACGCTGTCCAGTTACTTAAATAACTTCAAACATTCATGTCCCTTTTCCTGGCAGGTCATAACATCCTGCAGGCTGTGTGGGTGTGCAGGGTATCACAGGTGAACAGTGGCGGAGTAGGTAAAGTGTGTAAATGTGCTGAGACTTGGGCTCAGATAGGCCACAGATCTGGTGTTCAGGTCCAGTTGGACCTGGTCCATGCTGCAGTGTTTGGATGTGTGACGCCTGCATACATGTGAGATGCAATGTCAGGCGTTCCTCTAAAGTCCTCTGAGTATTCTGTTGGGGTGTATGAATCCTCCATCTCAGGCATATTAATAAATATATTACTCTGGATCTTCTATACATAATCTTGTCATAAATGTAAGGTGGAGAAAGAAGGAACTTAATCTCAGAGAGGCTGCCTCTCATTCGGCTCTGATGAACATTCAGTCTACAAGATGATCGGTTAAATCTTTGATATACTGCGTGTTTGTAGGTCCAAACTTAAAAAGGTCCATCAGACGGGGGCTGATGGCTCGAGTAAGGCTTTGGATTGGTGATTTTTAAAAAACATTCACCTCTGAAAATAAATATTTTATATATATTTGTACTGTGTGAATTGGTACCAACCTGGGTTTTGCTGAGGTAGGGTTTTCTTTTTTTTTTTTTTTTTTGAGCAAATGTTAACTTTGATTTTTAAATATGTTCATAAATGCCACCTCTTTTTGCAGTACAATCTGTGTACAAATTCACACACACACTTCATTGAATGCATACATACATGATAAATAAATAAATATATGTAATCTGTATGCATGAAAGGGTTTGTTTCTTTTTTGCTTGTATGTGTGTGCACACTTTGCTCTCCAGGTTTGGTTCACAGGTTTTTCAGGTGAGAGTATCCGGCAACTATTGGCTGAAGCCAAAAGACCAGCTGAAAGTGTGTGAATGGCAATAATAACAATAATAATCAATAAGTAAAATAACAATATACTGCAGAATAATTTTGCAGGCCTATGCACAGAGATAAATAGTACCTATCTATAGTTAGAGTCCGTTTAAGTTCTTGTTATTCTTTTAAGTAATCTAGTACAGCAGCAGCGATGGCGCCTGAATGTTTTGGTGCCGAGGAAAGCGGAGGGAAGATTTGGGGCAAGGGTCAAGTGTCCGTGTTGCCATGGTGATGGCCATCCCCGTGACCCTCGAAGGCGGCAAAGAGGTCAAAGGACATCGACTGCAGCGCATGGTCCAGCTGTCGCTGTGGCGACCTCGTCACTCGGCTGCAGCGAAACCCTACGTTCACAGGAAAAGGTGGGGGGAGAGGGGGGGCCCATGAGCCCTCATTCTGAAAGAAGAAGGAGAAAAAAACAAAAGTGAGTTACAGACGTGAAGTTTAATCTAACTGAATGAGATTTCTTGTTCAATACTCCCTTCAGAAACTTAATTTAAGCGTGTGTACGTACAGTATATATGATTTATTACGTAGGATGGAGTAATGGAGGCAGAGGTGGAGTTCAAATGGATACCCCCACTCTGTTACCAAGTAAGGAATAAGTGCTCTCCAAGCGGTCTGCCTTTGTGTGTGTGTGTGTGTGTGTGTGTGTGTGTGTGTGTGTGTGTGTGTGTGTGTGTGTGTGTGTGTGTGTGTGTGTATTCCTCAGCTGGTAGACACTGGAGTGGCAGGTGCTTTCACGGCAGGGGAAAAACAGAGTGGCATTTAGCACTGTGCAGCTGACACAGAGCAGTCTCCAGTGATGGCAAAATAGACAGCAACAACACTCCCACACACCGACAAACACACACCCAGGTATTCCTGACTGCATACCTACAGAAGTCAAATAAACAAAAAAACACTCCAGGTTCATACAGATACACACACACACACACACACACACACTACAGCTGTATATTCTCAAATACTCTGAAAACCCTGGGTCTTCAGAGTGTCACTTTTCTCCCAGTGGAAAGCTGTGCTGACCCTTGCCCCGGTGTACTTGTTTGTGAGGTTTCATTTGCATGCAGAGCTATCAAATGGGAGCGGAAGTCTTGGCTGACACACACACACACACACACACACACACATACACACAAAGCCCCTCTCGGCGGCTGCATTTCTTCCCTCACTCGCTGTCTCCTCTCCCTCTTCCCCAGCCACGAACAAGAGCTGTTTTCACAAAGCTGGATGTGATCGTCATTCTCGAAAACAAACCTTTCATTCAGAGTCCTCACTGTTACCCCCTCCTCAACTACTCCCACCATAAACACACACACACTTCTGTTCTCTCTCTGTGGCCTATACATACACACTGTAGGGGAAAATCAGAAGCTAATGTCAAAGCTTTATAGACACTTGACACAAAACCAAAACATCAGAGTGAGAAAAACAACAAGTTGAAGATGCATTTCCACAGATGTTAAGGGATGTCTGAGATGTAAAAATATGGAGCCAAAGAGTTAAATTCAACGACAAAATAATTGATGTTCCTCCCGAGGCCACCTGCGCTGGCTGAGCTCTGTCTACACGCTGCCATGGGTATCAGAGACAGAAGAAAATAGAAACACTGGGGTTGGAAGTGGTGGAAAAACCACAGTAACAGAATCAACCTGACAGAGAGGAACGGGAATGCAGTGAGGTCATGGGACCGACGGTCCATAACAATCCATGTGTGTGTGTGTGTGTGGGTGTGTGTGTGTGGGTGTGTGAGTGTGTTTCTGGAGGGGCTGGGCCAGTCAGTGGCCTGTAGAGGCAGACACTTGGGTGAGAATGACTGAGATCTGCCGGGAAGAGGAGCTGAATCACTAACGGCTTAGATTAGCAACCAGGTGTAGCCGTGTACATGAGCGCTCAAAAACATTATTATTACTGTATGAACAACGGCGCAGTCGCACAATGTGGCATATGCAGACTCGCCACACACACACACACACACACACACACACACACTGCTATTCAAACACATGCTGATCGGAGAAAAGTGTGGGTGGGCAGGGAGATTTGGGGAGGGGGTGTTATTGAGAGAAGGGGACAGTGGTCCAGCGGGAGAATGAACCCAATGGCTTCAACCCCTCCTCTTTTTTGGAGCACACACACCCCTCCCAACAACCCACGTCTGTGCCCCCTGTCCCAACCCACACACACACACACACACACACACACACACGCACGCACACACACACACACACACACAAGCTCTGTTCATTATTTATTTAGTTCTCACAGGCTAAATTTAGCCATGCTCCATTCAGGACTAAGACACACACACACACACAGGCATGTATTAGCAGCCTCCTCTCTGGTGCTTCAGAAGCAGAGTAAACACGTCCCCATATCTGTTGATGCATCGCCTGCTCGAGTAGCTCTGTGTTGCTGCTAAGCTTAATGAATGAGCTTTTAAGGGAACCGCTCCAACTGCGTTTCTGGTTTCTGAGCAGCGAGGAAGGGGATCGTCAACTGTTTTTTATTACAGGTACGCTGGGAACTCTGCAAACAACGAAACCGATGTTACGAGCAGGTTTCCTCCTACACATCAGCAGGCTCAGATCTGCTCTGTTTACATTCCTGCCCCGCTGGCTCCTCCCTGATCTACAGCAGCGCTCCACCAAACAAACAGTGACTGACTCTTCACCTCTGACCTCCCACCACCTCTGTTTAACCAACAACACAAAAACAACCACTGTTAACTCTATTATCCTGATGAATAATTGCTACATACATTCCATGTAATTATTGTGATTTTTTTTTAAAGGAACGCTTCACCAAAAATATGACCAATTGTAAACCAATTACCCACTACGTGTTACCCTGAATTAATGAAGAAAACTTTGTTTTTCCTGCATGCCTCCACGGTGAATGGAGAATCCAAAAAAGGTGAATATTCTTTGTGAATTGAAGTAAATGGGGTCCGCATGTTACAACAGCAAAACCATATCAAAACATGTCTTTACCAACATGCACACAACTTGTATAAGCCAAGCATCTCCTGTCCAGCTGCATGCACAGTACTTCCCAAACACATGCAGTTTTCCTGAAACATTGTAACTTAAGACTCATGTACAGCCAAATTGGGTGCAATTTGACCTCAAGTGGTGCTCATAGGTGGATGCATGCTCAGGCAAACTCAGGGCATGCTACTCCCAGGTAAAAGTGCTTGATACTGTTACGTTTGTAGTGAAAATGAATGTGTTTCATGGAAGTATGACTTGATTAATTGATTGATATACAAATGGTTACTTTGTAGGTGACGTGTTCTTTAAAACACCAATGGCTGTAACTACCAATTACTTTCATTTGTTCTTGATTTACAGCTAACTGCAGTTTCCCAGAGCCAAAGTTGACAAATGAAAATGCCTTGTCAACAGTGCAAAACCCAAATAATTTAATTTGACTATCACATACAACAAAGACAAGCAGCTGAGAGCTAATCATATACTCAACAATATACTACACCTCCATGGAGATTCATTGGTAGAGTATCTGGAACCTGTGAGATAGCGAGGCATTTGACGAGCTGGACTATTTATGAATGAAAAACAAATCTGCCAGAGGTCATTAGACTGAGCTTACCTGCTCTGTGTGTGTGAGTGTGTGTGTGTTTTTTGTGTGTAAGCACTACATGGCTCTATCGCTTCCTCATCCTCTAGACAAAACAAGCTACTCAACAATGTCTAATCCTGAAGTGAATGTAATCCGTCTTACCTCCAAGCTAAATTGAGGATATGGTAGGTTGACTTTGTTTTTATCTAGCGCTGGAACATCCCGCCCTACTTTACTCCCAAGAGTTATGTATCAGACGGCCAGGAGCGCTATGTGTGTGTGCCTGCAGGGTAGGGGTGTACGGGACAGGTGAGGACAAAGACTGTATGTTCTTTAAAATACAGTACATGATCAAATAATCGAGTAGCGGCATTGTTGGCAGAATCAAATGTTCTCGGCTTAAAATAGACTCTTTGGCTGCAAAATGAAAACCTATTACTTACATAACAGGTTCACCAGAAGGAGCGCTTTCTATGTGACATGCGGTATTTTGCATTACGGTTATTGTTCAGCAGCCCGCTCTTGATTGTCAGACCTTCTTAACAGCCCATGAACACATCACAACAAAAGATTTAGACGGCTGCAACTATTGGTATTATTTTGATTTTCAATTAATCTGATGATTGTTTTTTTGGATTCTTCGACAAATGTTGTCTAAAGAATTACCACAAAATTGCGAAAAAATTCAGAGTGACATTATCAGATCGACTGTCCAAAACAATTCAATGATAAAAACCAAAGACAAGAAACCTACCCTGATATTTGTGAAGGTGGAAGAAAGCGGAGAAAGTTTTAAGCCTTACTTGACAAACGCCTTAAATGATAAAACAGTTGTGAAAATAGCTGTCGATTAATTTTCTGTCACTTGACTTATCCATTAATCATTGCAGGTCTTGACATCGTAAATCAATCCTTCAAACCAGTTCGCAATTAGCTGTATTGTTATTGTTGTTAGCAGTGTGAGATAAACAAAGCAGCAAGATGTGTGAGAGTCTTGTTAGTGGCTTTGATCAGATATGATAAGCTAATTGTTTAATGCATCGTTAGACAATCCTTTATGGCCTCTGGTGTGAAAAGCCAATCAGAGACAGTCCACTGAGGTCAGATTACAACAGGAAAAACACAGGGCTCAAACACACCGGTGTGGAGAAGGTGTGTGTGTGTGTTTAGGGGGGGGAGGGAGTTGGATCACATGATTTCGGAAAAAACAGAAACCAATGCCTGGAAAGAAGAAGGGGAGAAATGGGGGAGGAGGATGCGGGGGGGGGCTGGGTTGGTGTATGGCTTCTTGAAGCTGCCTCGCCACACCCCCACCTTCTCCCCTGTTGTTGTTGTGGCAGATGGTGGCCAGCCATTAGCGTATTGTCACTCTCCTCTGAAGGGCCAGATAACCAGTGAGCACTGCTTGGCAGGGCAGGTGCAAAAACCCCCTGACCCCCCCACCCCTCTACCATCTGCTGATGCCTGCGTACATGTACGCACACAGGAGAGGAAGACACACAGACAAAGTGGAAATGTGTGTGTGTGTTTTGGTGGTGGCGATGGGGCAGTCTGGGTCCACAAATGAAAGGCATGGAGAGTGTGAGTCAGTCTCCCCTGTCTGCACCCACGCTTTTAGCCAGAGAGAGAAACATAGATAGATGAGGACAGAGGTGGGAATAGGAGGTGACAGGAGGATGATAAGGCAGCTTGAATGGAGAAAAGAGAAGTCGCGGGAGAGATTTACTCTAAAAGGATGGGGACAGCTAAAGAATGGGAGTGAAAAGTTGTAAACTCCCGGTTTTGTTTTCGCAGCAGAGAAAGAGGTGTGTGGATTTCTGGAAATGTCCCTCTTGCGATAGCCCTCCCCCCGCTCAGAGTCTCTCACACACGCAGTGCTAGTTCAAAGGTCAAGAAACTGACATTGTCGACAGGGCCAGGAGGCGTGCACTGAAAGCTAAACAGCCCTCTCCTCTGCCCCATCACAGCCCCTCTCCCTGCACGTCATGTCAGGGCCAAAACCCAAACAACAACAGTATAACCTCTCAACTAACACACCCAACTGAGCCACATGAAAAAACCTCCAGAAGACAAAATCTGCTTCTCTGCCTCCCCCGGACATCTTCAGATGTTAAATAAGGACAGGTGATTTGATTTCCGTAATCTACCCACGTCAAATTGATGTACTGCTGGGAATGCAAACTATAGTTCACTCAGTGATGACAAGAGATTGCGGTACAGCCTGTCATCTTGTAATGAACAGTCATGCCCTCTTTTTCCTCTCACACACTTAAGCAACAGAGGGGTTTTTGTATTTCAGTGAGAGCATCAATGACCAGCCACCCTGGTCACATCCCTGATCAGAGAGCCGAGTCATTCACTATTATGTACAAGGGTATTTGTTTGTTACGAAGGGCTTATGTAACCAAGATACAGTAGCAAAGGCCAGTTCTTACCGGAATGACACTGATCTCTATCTCTTACTGCGTTTCTTTTCTTCCTCTCCTTGCTACTCCTCCATTCCTCCCCCTCACTCCCTCCCTCCCTCTCAACAGCTCAATTGTCTATTTTGTTGTACGTGAAAAACAAAACAAGTCATCCATCCTTCACTATTGTTCCCTCACCTTCCTCCTCCCCTGCTCTTGTAACCTTGGACAAACGTCCCCACTAAGGTACAGAAGTTCAATATCTGGGTCCTGTCCTCTAACACACAGGAGTGCCGGGACACAATGAAAAGATTGGACAATAAGTTGTAGGTATGGTTCAGTATGTGCATGTGCCTATGTATACATACAAACATTAGTCATTGCCCCCTCCTGTGTAAAACTGTTTCATTAGCGTGTTTGTGAAGTTGCTCATGCTTTAGAAAAAAAAAGAAGAATCCTCCACCCCCCCCTCTGAGTCCATCCCTCCAGGTTAGAAAAACAAGTGAGCATTCACTTCTCCCAGCAACCTTTGCACACTGCCCGCATTCCAGTCCTGAAACCCAGTACCTGACAATTGATAAACAACTGACTCACTTGTTTTTCTGGGGAACCCGATGACTTGCACCAAGCCCCATGCTGGCTGCACTCGCAGCATGAGAGCCAGCGGAGACAGAGACAAAGAGAGACAACTTCGTTGTGAAACCACAAACAGCAATTAAACTCTTGTATTTCACCATCAGGAACACTGCCTCCTGACTCACGATGATCCTGACACTGAGTGTTTTCTTTTCAAACAACAGCAACTTCTGACATGCCCCTGCTAGGTCGTCTATCCCTGTAAATAACCCCTGCCGTTTACAGATACATGAAAAGCCACTGATGCATCTCTGAACAAAATGAGGTGAAAGGTAATATTTAGATGGCAACTGTTCCTCCCCACAAAGACACTTAGTCATAAGGATTTCATGGCTTATTCACACACACATACCAGACTTATAAAAGCTACAATATACTGTTATACAATCAAAACTTAAGTTGTTTTTTCTGCCTGTTCTAGCTTCTTCCATGTGCGCATCATGTGTAGCGCTGCATGCGTCACTGGCTAAGACTAGATGTTTTTTTATATACTGACGTGGAATAAAACTGCGTCACTGAGGGAAGACCAGTGCAGACCATTCACACAAACACACAGCAGCTGCATCAAGCAAGTCAGAGTAAAATAGAATAGAGTCTGGCCATAGATTTCAAAATAAGGTTGCAAAAGCATCTATATACATCAAGTGAATCCTGACTTAAAATTGAAAAATGACCCCCTAAAGGAAGATTGACACCCATAGAGTGCAAAAGCATAATGCTCCAGAGAATGTGGATGTATTTTTGTTGTTTTTCACACTTCACTTTTTATGTCTAAGCTTTAATTTGGAAGGAAACATCCTGGTATTCCGGTGCTTCTGCTCTAATATCTCTCTGCAGTATGTAGCAGATCAAAGACCGAGCAAACAGCCCTCCTCAGTATCAAGCAGCCTTGCGATTTGTCGATGTGTCATGGGTGTGACGACTAGGTGACTAATCCTATCTAAACATCGCAGCCTACACCCAACAGCAATGTTCATAACAACTTCATTTCCCTCTGCTGCCGTAGCCTGCGTTTACAGACTAAAAAACTGCCACTCTAACACACAGCATGTGTCGGTATGTAACCACTGGTGATGTAAAGAGGAAGTAGGTTGCTTCTTTTGATTATGTAACACTATGGGTCGTTATTTGTAACGACTATGGCCAGTGGCTTCATGTCTAATTCTAACAGCAAAGACATAAACAAGTAGTGTGATGTTTAAACTAATGTGGACAAGGATGTAATATTGCTCTCCAGGATAACAACAAACACTCTGTATCAGTATTTAATAAGCAGTCAGTGGGTTAAATTCACGGTCAGTGTTAAAGACACACACTCAGCTGCAGACACACAAACGAAACTGTTTGGTTTCAGCGTGGTCCCTTAATCATGATTCTCAACTTTAGAATGAAAATGAGCTCGGAAGTGCTGCTTAGCAACGAGCAGCCTACCTCTGCAGAGTACACAGTAGCCCTGAGGCGGATCTCTATCCTACTCCTGAGCCCTGACACCACTCCCTTCATGAATGAAAACCTACTGAATGAATGAGTGTGTGACATACATGAAAACGCTCACCTTTCACAGCAGCAGCAGTCTCCTTGAATCCCATGCTGGCGTAGGGGCTAGTGTTGAAACCATTCATGCCCCCTTTGCAGCCACAGGCGTTCTTGAACCTCAGCAGTCCATCACAACCTCCTAACCGGCACCCTCCGAGGTTTCCCTCCATCAAGTTTAAGGCAATGTAGTTGAGTCCGTTTTGATAACCAGCTGACATCTCCCTGCACATGGGGCTGTTGCTGCCATAGTCCTCGTCAGAGCCCTCAGAGCTGCAAACAGTGTGGGATACATTCTCTACAGAGGCAGAGCTGTGCCGTTTGGTGTCATGAGCAAAGGATGGGCACACTGGTGTGACGGTGGTGGTGGAGGAGAAGGTCTCAGAACTGTGCCGCCGGCGCCCCTGAGGGTCAGCTCGGATCACTTTGGCACCCCTGTGTGGATCCAAGAGGGTGACAGATAACGAAGGACCCCCGAGGAGAAAAGAGTCCACTGGCACAGGGGGCACCCCGTCCACAATGCTGCTGTCAAGGCTGAGTCTCTGGACGCAGGCAGTGGGGCTGGTGGGAAGGGGAGCAGCATCAGTGGTGCAGAGAGCAGGTAGAGGGGCAGGGGGACTGAAAGTCATCTCAGTGTAGTCATCCTTGACCGGTGCAGGCTGACAGACCAGGCTCACCTGCTGTTGGAGAGGATATTCATCAACCATCCCCCTCTCCTCTGCCTGTCTCTCTAAGCTTTTTATCTCTTCTTTCTCCTCGCCTCCCTGCATGTTCTGCTGGGCGCTCACCAGACTAGGACAAGATAAGACTTCAGGCTTGTGTTTTAGGCACCCTGCAGGGGGGGAACCCCCAGGCTGGTGTGAGCCAAGGTGACCCGTAGAGCTGACATCGACATTAGCATAGTCTGAAAGTGGCAGGGATCCCTTCTCTGCACACATTAAACTCACAGAAGACTTAGAGCTCCCTGACACTGTAGATGACAGCGGGTCACGAGCAGCACTACTAAAGTCTATGTTGATGTACTCTCCAGGGCTGCGTGGCTCTGAGGGAAGCGGGTGTTCGTTCATACATGGTAGTGTTCTGAGGGACTCCAGAGCCAGGCGGGTGGGCCGACACACCCTACTCCGGTGTACCAGACCTCCATCTACCCGAGCCACTCTGAGAGGAGATAAGACAGAGGAAGGGGTGCTTGGTGTCCCCGGAGAGCTGCTCGCCACAGAGTCTCCTGGAGAGACAGGACAGTTGTTGGATTCCTCTTCTATCCGCTGTCTCTGTAAGCTCATCACCACATACTGGTCTTTGTCTGTGGACCCATTGCGCTGCAACTGCCCTTTAAGTGAGCGTGGTAGCGAGCTGTAAGAATAAGGCTGTCTGTGATGTTGGTGGGGGTGGGGATCTCCCCCTGGAGGACTGAGGATGTAGTCTGGGGGTGTGAGAGACACCAGAGGGTCAACGGGGGACATATTCAGGTACTCTCCATTGGTGTGCTTTCCATCAGTGCTCTCCACTGACATCTTGGTTCCACACCACATCCGCATATAGCCATTGTCCTCCAGAGAAACACTCCCAGGGGATTCTGTGTGTTGGGCCAGCCCAGCTGAAGTGTGCGTACGGGGGTTGATGATCTGTTTTGGAGCAGAAACACACATGGGGCTCATGGGCATGTAAAGGTCATGCTTGGATCCTGGTGTCTGTGGTGCCACACCTGGCATCATGGGCATATAGCCACTGTCACCTTGGAGACTGCTAACGCCAATCTGAACATCCCTGTAATCCTCAGGATAGATCCCTTTAGGGGAGGCGGTGTGGCACCTGCGAGAAGGCTGGCTTCCACTGGTGTACGTGGCCCTCATAAGAGTATATTCATCCAGGGAGGCTGAGGACACCTGGGGGGGACCCCTCTGCTGGCGGGGAGTGGTGAGGGAGTATGTGCGCTTTCGATAAGCCTTGTCCAGCTCTGGTAACCGGCGGTAACCATTCTGCCGTTCCATCACCATGTAGCCGTCAAGCTCGCTGCCATCCCGGGAGGGGGGAGTGTCAGCTTTGAGAGACTCAGGAGTGTTGCTACGGAGAGTGAGAGGCAGCCTCAGGTCTCGTGCGTCCGCAGGGCTGGAGCCATACTCCTCACATGATATGAAACCAGCATCACTGGGGGAGCCTGAGAAAGAGGCACTGCAGCTGGAGGGGCGAGGAGCACTGCTGTCTGGGCAGGATGACAGATTTCCCAGGCTCGGGGTGGCTATGGGTGGGGAGGGAGACAGAGGCATAGACATGGACTTACTGTGCTGAAGGGAGGAGGCTTCAAATGTCCGACAAGGGCGCATTGAAATGGTGTGAGATCTGCTCAGGAGGGTCCTGTGGACCCCTGGGCTGAGGGGGCTGCCGCTCACTGACATGGGGCGTGCCATGGTGCCATCGCCTTCGCTGGCTGTGCGTATTCGACAGGAGGAAAATTTGCTCACAGGAGAGGTCATAGCCATGCTGTCGGTGCGTGACCGCCGGGGAAGCCCGGTCTGGCTGGGGGGGAGATTGTTCAGGTGCCTCCGTGTCGGCACAGAGATGGGGTTTGTACCAGACGACTGGCTTTTGCTGCGCGGTCGGAATTCCGACAGCTCCTTCATGGCTTTCATTGCCTCGAGGATAGTTTCGTGGATATTTTGCGCCACCACCGAGTCATCAGCCTGCATCCAGAACTCCCCCGGTCCCGTGGCTGCAGATCGACCGACCTCAATGAAGAAAAAGCTGTCAGAATGGCCGCACCTCCGGATATTCATCAGCTGTAAAATGACCGAGGCAACCTCCGAGTTCAGCTTCACAAAGCTGATAGTCCGGCTGGAGAGGCACAGTCTGTATACCCCGGTCAAATTTCTGCTTTGTCCCAAACCTTTGGATTTCAGATTGACTTGCCATACCTCCTTGTAGACGGCGGTGACCGGCGTTATTACACCGTAGCTCGCCTCGTCGAAGCCAACCAGCGAGGACGCAGAGTTGGACGCTGAGCCGTCGTACACTTTCCCCTCTGCCATTAAATCCGTCAGCACCCGGTACCAGCTCTCCTGCTCCTGCTCGTTTTCTGCCGCCACGGCGAAATACTCGTCCTTGGTATAAAGAGCAATAAGATATTTGTGTTTTGCGTCCGCTCTCTTGTTGATATTGAGACAGCAGTCCAGAGGAATAACTCTCTTCGCGGCCGATTTGTTTTTCCATTTCTTCTCGCTCTCGTAGTACTCCAGCCGGGCAGGGAACCCTTCGCTCGGCTCTTTTAAAACGAAAAAGCGCTTGTGTCCGTGCTTCTGCTTCTTTAGATATCCGCATTTCTTGACATTGTTGCTCGCTGTCGTATTGCTGGGCAATATCGGCTGATCTCCAGTGTTTGGCGGACTCGCCATTCTCGTGTCCTTCGCTATCAGACACAATGCTTTTCCTTTTCCTCGAGTTGCTAAAGAAACGACGCGCGTTATTTTAATCCTCTATTTCAAGAGCCGGCTGTGCGTGCGTTCGTCTTCTCCCACAGCTGAGCAATAAATAACACATGTCTGCTAGTGTCCGGACTGAGGAGGGGAAACAACACGTGACGAAGTACACATCCAGCTCTGGTGTAGATATAAAAAGCAGGGAAAGGAGGAGAAAAAATACACACACCGACAGTGGGCGGTGCGCACTCAGCTCATTGGGCTTATTGGTGGAAACGGGATGAATGCTAGAGTGAGATGGCCCCGTTCAAAGGAGAGGGAGAGAGAAGGAAAAAGCCCTCCTACTATCACTCTGCCCTCTTCCGACTCATTTGAGCGTAGTCAGTCAGGACTTTATTTATAGCAGCTTTGCTCCTGTGAGCCAACATTAGACTACTGTGAAGATTTTTAATACACCAAAGGAAATGTTCCTGACCTAAAAACATGTGCGTCATTTAAGGAGGTGGATTATAAAAACCCACCAGAATAAATAGTAACCCGAATTAGGCTGAAGGAGCAATAATTTATTTCTCCTTAATTCTTTTCCTGATATTATTTTATTCTCACTGCCTAGTCTTATCCCCAGTGATATTTTCCACAGTCCCATGACCATATTTTAACGTGTCTGTAGAGGGAGTCCTTCCAGTGCTCCCCAACTGGTAAACAAGCATCACCTCGTCGAGACTGCAGCTCTGTGACAGGAATTTAATATTCCCCGTGCGTCGCCAAGCCCGAATACAATCACGATCTAAACGGGATATTCCAGCGCCTCTTCCCCCTTTTTCAGTTTCACAGAAAACACCAAAGTGTTGATGATAAATAACAAGTGTAAGAATCGGAGGAGAGCAGATATAGTGCAATGTGCTTTATTGCGTAACGCGGTCGCCTACTGCTTTATTCATGTTTGCCTGGAGCTCCCAAGATAGATACTCGGTCCGTTTCCGGCTGCTTTATTTGTATATTTGACTTCCCATTCAGAAAACAGTGCGTGGCGGTGCGACTGATATAATTCAGGATGAAAACAACACATTCAAGTAGGTTAAGCTTGAGGAAATAGACACCCCCTGTCAGCAAAACAGAGGAATGACCCATATAAGGTTGTATATATATATATATATATATATATATATATATATATATATATATATATATAATAAAAACAATGATGACGCAAAAAAAAATTCTCCTGATCTTGATGCGTCAATGCTGGTGATGTGCGTAATGATGAAATGCGGGAGCCAGCTGGGTACCGTGGTGCGGTTGTGATGATGATGATGATGAGAGTGTGTAACTGACAGCCAATAGCCTTCAACTTCCTGAGGGAATGAGATTCACCTCTTCCGGTCCAGCAGAGGGAAAACAGGCTGCGCAGTGTGTCCTGACAGTAAAATATGCAGGTCAAATGTACGGAGGCAGCCGTGGAAATGAAGCTGAATCCTGAACTGTAATTAAGTGGAGATTAGTCCACATTCCAAGTGCCACTCAGAGCACATTATCTGTCAATAATCGGTCATATCACTGCCCTGCCACTTATTAATAGTCATATGTCCCATGATGATAACAAAACTACCCCCCACATCACACACACACATGCCACACCCCCCGCCTTACATCCCCATTTTCCTTCAGATCCCACAGTGCTGGCTCAGCACCACCCTGTCCTCAGCAGCAAGGTCAATTACAATGCCCTGCGCAGGTCAATTATGCCACCAGAAGTAATGATTTGACTACTGCCACCATGAGAAAGGAATCAAATAAGGCAGTGACCTCTTTGGATCTGTCCCTCAAATAACCTTTAGCTTACAGATTTTATGTTCTGTGCAGCTGTTTTCTCCTCATTATGTGAGTGTTTACCCCAGCTTTGCCTAAAGTGCTATGGAGGCACACTGATATAAATAGATGGAGAAGAGCTGGCTGCCTAAACCTCCTAGGCTCAGATATCTCCCTGTAGGATGATGAGGGTTCCCTGTCTGCTGATATTAGGTTTCCTACATGACAGACATGGGCTTGGATTTGAACTTTCACACTCTCTGATCACAAACAGCTACTGCAGGGGTGACTATATTGTGAATGTGATGCTTTATGTATAATTTTCAGCACCTGCAGTCGTTTAAACCTCTGATAAATGATGAATAAATCGTTCCTGTAAGAAGCATTTGAAGTCCGCGACAGCTCGCCTTGTATAATACCACGACCTGACTCTGGGAAGATAAACAGAAATCGAGTGGGGGAAGTGTGAAGTGAAAGCAGGGGCAGAAGGAGTGACTCTTTCTTTTTTGCATAACCCATGAAGCATAAGAAATGCAAATCAGCTGTCTATAAAACACCACTAAGGTGGGCGCCTGTCCCATAAACTGTGCTGCTTGCAAACCCAATCTGGTTGTGTCTGTGATGCGTCCTTGCCCTTTTCTTAGGTAACTACATGAATATTTATCACCCTCCAATTTACACAGCATGGTGCATTAATTTACAAGTTAATTAAACGGCCAGCTGAAGCTGATTTACAAGGCTTTAAATGGGCCCTCTCATCGTCTCCTGGTATGAACCCATTAGGTCTTTACAGGTTTATTTATTTAGGGAGGGATAGGGGCGTGACTTTAAAAGGGAAACAAACTACTTTTCAACCATTCCCCCTCTAGCGTTTCCAAGTGGTATTATCATTGGCACCGCTGTCGCAAAGAGCCAAACGGATCGCTTTCTGTTTTCCTCAGATCCTAGCAACCACCAGCAACACAGCACACACTGCATTTTGTTTTACACAGTTACCTTGGTTGTTCCACTGGCGGCCATTTCTGCTACTGGAGATAGTAACTGCAAAGAACATACTCTCTGGTAAATGGGAGTACCGAAAGCCATCAGAGGAAAACAAAAACGCTGTTCTCTTCCTTAGTTAGTTGTGCAATGGTTGACGCACTTCCTTTGGCTTCCTTTGTGCTGTAAATCAAGCCTTTATTTCCCGGGAAATCGAGCCGGTGGCAGACGTTATGCACAGTGAAAGTGAGGCTGATAGGGATCCAATCTGAAGCCCAATGGTGTCATTATCCTTCAGCCATTACATCATGCAATCAACATTTACTTCATGACGAAAAGTTGAAGCAAATAAATGACAACTTTTCAACTTTTTTATTAGCATTCATTAGCATTTCCAAGTGGTATTATTGTCTGCAGTTCTGATGCATAAAGACGACTGGATCACTTTTCATTTTCTTGGGGGCCTAGCAAGTACCACAGTGTCCACAGTTACTGCGGTTGTTCCACCACTTTCCACCCAAAGAGCTCAAATAGATACTGTAGCCGAGGATGGTGAGCTGCTCCTGTACTTATTTAGGTAATAAGGTTAATTTCAAAATATCCTCCTGAGACCTGAACTTTTGTTTGGTATGCATTTTTAATTTTTCCCAGCTATTTGGGATCAGTAGGATAAGTATAAAAAAACTCAACATTGTCGATGATAAAGTCCCAATGTCTTTTAACAGTGTCTGAGCGTGTTACTGTTGCTTAAATTGGTCAAATTAGTTGCCATATCATACTACAAACATTATCAAGCATAAAATAACAACCATAAAATGCAGTCAGGTTTTGGACCTTGTTCACTTTTGTGTCAGGATCAGCTGCAGTCTGTCTTGGCAGAGATGGTTGCCATCTTGTTTTTACATGGATTATTGTACTGTGCTCTTACTACCACTAGATGGGACAAAAAGTGTCCACGAACGAGGACAACGGGTCTACGTTATGTAGAATGAAGCATGAAGCCAAGAAACCCAAAATGTGACGTCCTTATATGAGGACACAGGGAGAATATTGTTGTCATAGAAACTCAACCCATGCATAGCCCATGATCACTAAAGTGCTTGGCACCATATGGACACACACCCTTACAATACTCTCAGGTAAATGGGGATCGCTACCTGGAGAAAAAAAAACAACCCAGAAACACTGGACTCTTCCTGTTTTGGTTGCGCAATAGTTGACAAACTTCTTTAGTGCTATTAATCTGGTGGCAGACAGAATCGCAAAGTGAAAGCAAGGCTTATAGGGCACCGATCTAAGCGCAGATGGTGTTATCATTCTTTAGCCATTACATTGTGCAATCAACATTTACCTCCTGATAAAAAGTTAAAGCAAAAAGAAAAAGCCTATTTCCACTTTAAAGGTGCATCCTCTCACAACACATTGGTCCTTCTAATTTTCTGGATTTATTTTCTTCTTTAAGTGCAAGTGAAGTTAATGCTAGAATTTTAAATGTGAGCAAACAATCAAATCAGGTTAAATAAGCAAAGCATAATCGATTGTCTAAATTCACTCAGTAGCCTGTAGCTTTGAAGACCTAATCTCATTCAGGCTCTTAAAGCTGGTGTTCAAACACAAACAGCCTTTCTTGCCCAATTTGCTGAGTCACAAGCACATAATGTCTCAGTCACCCACCGCTGTCACTGTGTGCAACGATTAGTTTCATAAGCTTTCATAAAGCAGATTAGGATAGCCGATTTGACGAGATAAGATTAAGGGCGGGGGTAAAGATTAGGCTCAGTCATACTCCATTCACTGCCACATAAGACCCCATCAAATGAACAGCATAAACATGTATTGTTGGCATCCAAACATCTCACACTCCTCACCCCACCTCTGCCTCATCTCATTAGTTATAGGCAAAACAGATTATAGCCCAAGTCCGGGGTGTCTGATTCGTATTGTTGTGGCAGTGTTGTTTTGATGTTTTCTGGATCTGAATATCCTGTTGTTATTTATTGTCCTGAGCAGGGGGTATTTTGTGTTATTTTATTTTGCAGGACTGTTGTGTCAGAGACAGAGCTGAATAGATTTACTTTTGTTGCAGTGGCAATGCATTCAGTTAACCCTAATGTTCTGGGGGGAGACCCTGGACCCTCTTTCATGACTTGAACAACATATTTTACCATTGTACTCAACATTTTACTTATTTTATGAGAATTGCTTATAAACATTGTTTTTAACTGATAACATGTTTCAAAAGTCTGTTACAGAGAATGACAGAGAGCCCAGCTGTAAAACATTGTTGGATACAATGGAAATTTGTATGTTTAATATCAGTGATTGAACAACAGAACTTAAATATAATGGACATAGCATTACTGTTACGTCATCCCTTTTTGGTGGATTCCCGTTTTGAGGCCTCGAGACTGGCGTTTCAGACATGGCCATCTTGTTATTTTGGAGCCAGAAGTGACCATATTTAGACAAGAGGCTGGCACTGTGGAGGAGTGATGGGTGTCTCTGACTGAAAAGCTCAGGGCACTATCAGCAGGCAGCCGGCAGCCTGTCACTCAAAGCAGCAATTCCCCTGCCTAACAGTTTTCATGAATGGAAAAATTAGCTACAGAGACCAAAATTGTTTTGTGTACCAGGCTGTAAACATGTTTATTTCTGCTGTAAAGTTGGGCATCATAACATAGATGTCTATGGGGATTGACTGGCTTCTGGCCTCAAGTGGCCATTCAAGGAACTGCAGTTTTTGTCATTTCCACGCTGGCTTCATTTTCAGCCCTGGAAGCTGCCGTTTGGATTGAATGGGGTCACACTGCCTGCATGAGCAGTGTTTGTGAGTTGCAGAACCTCTTGTGTTTTTTTTCAGCGCCCATGTTAACAGGTTAGAGCAGCCACACTGCTGCTATAAGCAGCACTGCTCAGGCACAGCACGACTGCTGCTCAGTGGCAGAACATTTAGAGAATAGGAGTCAGCAAAAATAGACAGTTAAAAGGGTCTTATGAGAGTCACATTGGCATTATACCACCTTCCACCACTGTTTCAATGTCTGTATCTGTCACAGACATGAAAAAATATAAATATCTGTCTTTCACTCAACACTTCCTCTTTCTGTTTCAAAATAAAAGCCCTCTGAGAACATTGCTGTGGACAGAATCCCTTCATTTGTTAACACAAGGCTTTTTATATAAATATTAAATATTGGTATGACCATGTTGTTGACAATGCAGTGGCTTGCATGACTCCACAAATAAGTTCAGGCTTTTAATTGTGGAAATACAGTATTGTAGCCGGCAGCTCTGCAGCAGCAGCAGCAGCGTTGTCTGTGTGAACACCGCAAATGTGCAAATTCATTGTTCTTCAAATAGGCTGGTTGTCATTTTCCATAAAAATACAAACATACAGCTTTAATTTGGAGTACATTGATTGTAAGGATCAAAGCCTTTACTGGGAACAACGCTTCTCAGGAGACTCATAGGTGACCAGCTCAGTGGCCTAGTGGTAGAGTGTCCGCCCTGAGACTGGGAGGTCCTGGGTTCAATCCGAGTCATACCAAAGACTATAAAAATGGGACCCATTGCTTCCCTGCTTGGCACTCAGCATCAGGGGTTGGAATTTGGTGGTTAGATCACCACATGATTCCCGAGCGCGGCACCATGGCTGCTCACCGCTCCCTCAGGGGATGGGTCAAATGCAGAGAACAAATTTCACACACTCAGGTGTGTGACAGTCAATGGACCTTTACTTTTACTTTACCTTTACCCACATAACCCATTTTCATTCAGAGATCTTGAGGTGACAGTTCAAGGGACTCCTTTGAAAGTGGCCAGTTGGTCCCTCGCCAAAATGTAGCTCTGTAATTTTGGAGCATTATTCAGCCCCCTTCCCAACAAGCAATGCTGACATGGCTGACACTAATGGATGCCTTAGGTTGCCTAGTTTCACTAGATATCACTATCTCCAAGCTAGTTTAAAAATGGTTGCGCCACAGCTTCTTACAGACAGTAATGTAGGTCTTAAATTATTTCAGCAGGGGTGGCCGGTGCAGGGGCCAGCAATTGTATTAGGGTGGCCATGCCCCATGGCCTCCATATAAAACATGAACTATTTACTTATATGAAGCACTAACAATGCATTGTTGTTTTTATATTCTGTCTACTGACATCAAATGCATGCTGAGTGTGTAGCAAAGGAAAGGGTCAGTACTGTCCTACATATTGAGTTTTAATTGGGTGAGAAGAAGAAAAAATGATGCAAACAATCAGTGATAACCATTACAGGTAACCATTTAAACTTCTCCTATTTCTTTTTCTTCAAACATTTTAAAATAATTCCCAAAACTAACCCTGTAATGTCTTAAAGCCGACATTGTAACCAGGTAATGATAATGGAGGCTGTTTTCTCTCCTCTTGCGCACATACAATATGGATTGCTCCATTCAATTTCATGTTGTCACCCATAATTGACTCGATTCTCTAATCAATACAGCAAAGGCGAAATTGAAATTTCTCTTCTAGTTAATTTTTGCCCTGATTGATCACAGGCGGGCTGACCTGGAGGAAAGACAGCATGTGCAGATGGAGATCTCTGTGTTATTGGACATGACTGCACGCGCCTGTATTGAGCCACAGCACAAGTGATTACAGTTTTGATTACGTTAACCAACTCATTGGAATGGACATAATCTATTTTTGATTAATTTGCAAATTGGACACAGGGAGCACACGGCTGTGTAGAAAGGTACAAGAAAGTCAATTATAGTGGTTGCTGTGTTATATTCAGTGCCCTGCCTACATCGTGTGTTGTGTATGGTTAATGAAAAACTATGGAGCTTTTTTTTACCCATGACCTTTCTACACTGTGAAAATTTGTATTCTTTACTGTTATCTCTTCTTTATCCCTTTATAATGTGTCCATCTCTTTTAAATAATTTGTTGTACAGACACTCAAAATGACTTGCGTTTTCTCATTTCACAGATCACTGACACAGATATTTATTTGATATAGTCATTAGAAAGGACAGGAGACATATCAGGCAGGCGCAGCCATAGCATGCTCATTTGACCAGAAGAGAAACCAATGATAATATGTTTATGTCGGCTGAAGACATACAACATATTTATTCATGAGCACGTCCTCCTTCAACAAATTACTCTCCTGGCCGCACAGGAGATGTAACGACAGCCTGCCATCTGAAATTTTAGCTCTCTTTAGCTTTGATTAAACAGATATGAATGCATATGATATTCAGGCTCCATGCCATCATCAGTCATTTGTCATAATTATGCATTATCAAGTGTCACGTGGTTTGATATAAATGACAATGATACATGAGCTCCTTCTTTGCCTTGGTCAGAACAGTAACATTATGACTGGGACAGAAAGAGTGAATGAAATATGAGTTTCAAGTGTGTCTATGTTCAAACACAACACCTAACAAGCATTATTAGTGGTTATCAGTCTCATAGATATGAGCTAGAAGGGTCCTGACACACTGACTAGTAGGTTAAGAACACTTTTATTAGCCCATTAAATGGAAGTCAAGTGATGTAACCATAGTATAAAGAACAAGAAAGTCCATATATGGAGATAGTTGGGGTGGTGGATGAGTCAAACAAACACAGGACTTTCACCCAGAAGACCAGGGTTTGTGTTCCATGTGAAACCAAAAGTCAACACTGAGTTAACATTTTCTGTATGTACAAAACGTCACGTTGGGTGCTTAATGCCACACGTGAAAAACAGGAAGTCAGCATTGTCATTGTTGATTTCTTCTAAAGCGGGAATTATACTTATGCGTCAGCTCTATGCAGAGCCTACACTGTAGCCTATACGTAGGCTACGCCATTTATACTTGTACAGTGGTGTGTCTGTGTCACTCTGCAGTTACACCTCCACAACACTAGTCAGCAGCAGGGTGTCTGTGAAGTGCTGTGAAGTTTTGTCGGTTCAAAAGACACCCAAAACACACATTAAACATGGCTTAATAGCAACAATTACAAACACAAGTACACAAAGCTGCTTCACTATAACTCGCAGCATTCACAGACAAAGCATTTGTCTGTTGGACACATTTTCCCCACAAATACAACATGCTAATGTTTTTAGCACAAGCATATGACATTTTACATTGTAGAAATTAGCCTAAGGAACAGCTGTGATTTCCTCTACTCATATTAAACCGGGATAAATCACACACATTTTGTGGAGGCTATTTTGTCTTCGCAGTTTATTGTCTCTTATCTGTGAAATTAAAGTAAATAAAAGCTTTGTTTCCACTGAGGGAAATGGTTTCAGCTTACAGAAACAGACAGGAGGTCTACGTCCCTGCGACGTGTACAGTAGTTACATGTCCGACAAGGTGCACTTCAGGCTATGGCGTAGGGTATGGTGTAGGCTCTATGTCGACGCGTAGACTGCACCGTAGGTATGCCATTAATTCGACCCAAAAGTATAAATCCTGCTTAACTAAAAGGTATGTCATGTTAGTTACATTAGTGCAGAACATACGTATTTTACACCAAACCATGATGTTTTGTCAGTCCTAACCTTGGAGTATCTGTGCCTTAACCTAACAAATGTGAAAGTAAAACCTAACGAAACTACTCTCAATGCTAAAGGCCATTTATTGAGCTCATAACACTGAGCCCACTAGCCTGTCTAGCACAACCCTGCTAGTGCATATCTATCAGGGTGATAACCACTAATGATGCCTCTTTGATGAAGTGATAACAGTCAAAATGAGTGACTGAAACAACCACAACAGTTTCCATTTGGACACTTCAGGTTATCACAGGACTCAAGATGGTCGTGGTAGTGATAGTTTTTGTCTGCTGCAGCAAAGTGATAATCAATCAATCATGTGTAGATGTTTTTTCCTGAGAGTAAATCACACAGTCTACACGACAGCGAAAGGAAGATTAAAGGAACGTGGGTGGTATCTACAGTATTTAAAGCAGTGTGTAGGAAGTTAGCCATCCCAGTGTGTGTGTGTGTGTGTGTGTGTGTGTGTGTGTGTGTGTGTGTGTGTGTGTGTGTGTGTGTGTGTGTGTGTGTGTGTGTGTGTAGTTTAAGCCTGCATTGATTTTTGCTGTGACTTAGCCCCAACTGACCCGCTGATCTGATATTCATTCCCTTCTCCAAAACAGTCTCTTGTTTTCCATCTCTCTCTTGCTCTCTCTCTCTCTCTCTTATACACACACACACACACACACACACAGGAGAATGCAGTAGTACTCATCACTGTTTTGTGCTTTTGAGCGTCTGGCACTGATAATAAACCAAAATGATGCCAGTGGAGGGTAAATGAGGTAAATACGAACAATGCTGTAGACACTAGTCCATTTAAAGTAGCACATTCTGTAGTGTAATAATATGTCTGGCTTGTCCTCTTCTGCACTTATTCCAGTGTTTCTGAATGAACACCTCAGCTAAATGCCCACCCACGGATTAAAAAACAACATAACTGGTAGAGACAAAACAAAGAGCACTGGAATGCAACCTTTATTTAATAGGCTAAGTCCCACTGAGATACTGAAAAACAATAATATACATATAAACACAATATAACAACAGCAAACAAAAGCATAATAGATAAATAAATGATGAGACAATAAGTACTTTAAAAACAGTTTACATTGTAATATTAAGTAAAACAGAGATCCCTCAGTTAAAACAAGTACTTTCTACAATATTTAGATTTAAATCTGGGACATGCTGGGTAAACGAAGGCATTTACAATTTGCACTTAAAAGCATTTCGAGTGTTAAGAGCAGATTCCAGGAGGACAGATTTGAATACAGCAGCTAAAAGAGACTGTCATCCCCCCTAATATGTCATCGTAAGATAGTTTGCACAGGCAGCAGACTGTAAAGAGATCTTGATATAACATTTGAGGCAGGGTCCTGTTCATTCCTATGCAGTTGCTCAGTGGTGTAGGATACCAAAAAAGTTTGACTTCCCGGATGTGAAATTACCCGAATCCTCTGCATCAACTGGCCCATAGAGCATGCTCACTAGGGACTTTGCCAGCCAAGCCAGCTACTTCAGGTTTAGCGCTCCGCTAACTTACATAGGGATAAAATGATTTAATTGTGCAGATCCTCTAGAGAATCGAAATGTTATTAGACCAATTGGATCAAATCCCAAAGTGAAACGAGTCAAATTATCCATTGATTTACAGACATCTCTTTCTCAGTGTAAAGTCCCCTTTACATTGCCTGTTCAGGGCAGGAATATTGCGCTGTTATGCTGCCTCACTGTTCTGCATATGAGGTACGATCGCAGTATGAGGGGACGGAGTGGTCTCGCCTTCAAGCCTCAATGGGAGGTAGTAACAGCACCAAAATGGTGTCTGTATTAACAGGACAGCCTGGAGCCCACTGCTAGGGATTTGAAAAGTAGCTGCTACCAGTTAGCGGCTAACTCAAAGGAGAACAACAGACGTAAATGTCAACAAATTTAAAATATATATATATATTCCGAAGCTTTTTACCCTAAGAGCAAAGGGCGAGATCAGCCGCCACAACAGGGATGGTAAATGATTCTTACTGACATGTTAATGCCAGTGTTCTTGATTATAAAATGATGCCAACACATTTGTTTTATGTCACACTAGAGGCTGAGGCTGTTGTGTGTAAAATCACACTTGAGAGGAATGACGCTGCCTTTGTTTGGTTCTGTGTCAAAATACAAAGCAGGCATATAGATGGGACTTTGTCGCAGCCCTTTAGCATGATCTCTGTGTAAATAGGGCTAATGTCTATGGGAAAAAGTCCTTTGGGATCAATGGCATCATGTGATGACCCAGACGTTGTAATTACACAGTTTGACAACCATGTAAAATTGGATTTAAAGTCTTGTGCACTTCCTGTGGGCTTGATTGAGACTCATATTTACGTTTAGTGCTGGCAGCAAGCTCTAGTAATCTGTAGTAATTACTATGGAAGCAAAGGAGGAAGTTGGGTGATGTAGTATAGTGAGTAAGTCTGCACAAGGCAGTAGGTTGGGGTGGTAGATGGCTTAATTTAACACAGGACTTTCACCCAGGAGGCTGCTATTCATGTCATGTGTGAAACCAAACGTCAACATTGAGTTAGGCCTATTTTCAGTAACATACATATGTAACATCACATTACATGCACACTTACTGACCTAAAAATATGCAGTAATGTGTTCAACGGTGTGTCTTATTAAAGGGGCCTAAGTTGCCTACAACCCCAGCTATGGACATGGTTGAGGATCATGAGTGCCCAGCTTATTAAATCTGGTAGTTGGTATAACAACCAACAAATAAACAGCAAGGAACAACAAAAATAAATTCTTCCTCACAACTTCCAGTGCCACTGGTGACCCAGCAGGGCCCCTCATAATAAACAGGTCTGGTGTCACATTCAGAGGCGGTCAGGGGTGTATGTGACCATATTTCAGTATAGTGTGAAGCAATGAGTCCTTGACCATCGAGAACCACCCACTCAACTTTGTAGAGTGCTTTAACCTGACAAACCATGAAATGCAGTTGATATTGTCTACAAAAACCCTGTTGTTTTTAAAGTCCATATGACTACCCAAGACAAGCTACCAGCAAACCTCTTCTCTAGCTAAATGGCTTGAAGCAAATGTTTATTTCTTCTCTCTCTTCAGCAGCAACAGCCCAGTTTCCCATAGATAAAATCAAATGGCAGCCAGGAAGCTTGAGACACATTTGATATGCATTCCCCTTACAGAAGTATAATCAACCAAAACTGGCTGTAGAAACAATCTGGATAAATACATACAGGACACAAGATCTAGAGGATTCACAGAGGAAACCATAATTCAGGTCTCACTGCTGTAAGGGACACATTAGAGTGTCTAAGTCACATTGTTCCACATGGATTTCATGTTCTAGCAGCAGCTCCGTGTGACAGCTATAAGTTAAAAACAGACTGAATGGAAGTCTGTGCTTATTGTGTTTGTCAGAGCCACAGGATGACTTTTTAGGGCATATGGCTGAGATAAACACAACACTGGTTCAGGATGATCGCAGCTGTTGGATCACATGATGTTAAAGGTCGGGTTTGTATAGATGCTTCAGAATGACTGCTGAGGGCTTGGTATGGACTGACTCTGTTTTCTCCTGATATCACTAATGCATCTCATCAAAGGTTTGATGATTAATGAAAACACTGAATAAAGATGGTGCAAAAGGACGCAGTGGGGTTATGGTGATGTCATCGCCTAAAAAGGCAGCCTAAAGCAAATGCTTCCTTGAGAAAACACATATTTCGCCCCATCAACAGAATTACTCCATAATATTTTTAATTTTTTAAATGGGGCAAGAATGGGGACGAAGGATGGAAACAAGAAAGGCATCGCTGAGGAGGCAGCAACTGGGGAAAACATGGAGAACAGAGCCCCCACAGGGATACAAGATGGCAAGGCTAACACGAGGCGACAAGTTTAACAAGAATTTTTGAGGAAATAAAATTCCTGAAATACAGTTATGGCTTGTGGTTTTGGTGTGCCACCCCAAGATATTCAGCTGCGTTATCTGGCTACCTTTATTAAAAAAAAATTGTGGGGGCACCACTGCTCTTATTTGGCCTTTAGCATTCTGTTTTTTTGACCTGTTACATACACTGCTCAGCACACACACACACACATACACATGTATATCCACAGACATGCACTCATACACACTGTCTAGAGGCTCATAAAAAGTAGTTTATGACAAAAAACTAGAACTGAATGGCTGATTCAAGTATTAGGGGCAATCGTCTCTCAACAAGCCATGTGTATGTATGTATATACTGTGTGTGTGTGTGTGTGTGTGTGTGTGTGTGTGTGTGTGTGTGTGTGTGTGTGTGTGTGTGTGTGTGTGTGCGTGTGTGTGAGGTGTTGTGTTAATTCCTGTAATGGTGCTACTGTATCAATATGGGAGATGATGGTGTCACTATGCAGTAAATCCCAGCATACATTTGTGCAGGGTGTGGGGGTGGGGCTGTGGTGCTAATCTAAATCAGGACAGAAAAGGGGGCAAGACAGGTCACAGAGTTAAATTATGCATGTAGTGTAATTAGCTAATCAAGTGTTTAAATTAGATGTTGATGACACTTTGCCACAAATGAGAAGATGACACTCCCTCCGGTCAAAGAGGGCTTTCCCCGACGAAAAGTGGATCACCAGTGAAAAGGAACACAATTATGTATGGTTTGTGAACAACCGTGTTAATTCCCACACACAAATTGTGTTATGGAGTATGAATTAGCCTTTGTTACTGCAACAGCATGGATGGCTGGTAAAGCCTTCACCTTGTGAGTATGCGTGTGTGTCATCATGGCAAAATGTGGTCCTGGAGACACCTATTGTAGCTGGAACTATAGAAGCGGTTTTGAGCACTTGACAAGGTATTTATGTGAAGCAGCAACCTCTGGGGCTGAACAACGATGCAGAAGTGCCAGAAATTGCAGTTACTTGAATGGTCACTTGAGGCTGGCACCAGTTATGGAGTCAGTCTCAGTAGACACCCACATTAAAACAGCCAACGTTACAGCAGAAATAAACGTAAATGTAAGTGTTTACAACCTTGTACAAAACTCGGGCCTACATAGAAGTCCGGAGAGAGTACACCTCTCTGCTCTTCCATGCGCCTACATGGAAAGCCTAAGGCAAGGAGAGCAGCAGCAAAGACCCCCCTCAGGAACAGAACAGAGCAGCATCAGTGACAAACAGAAATGACATTGATAAGTCAGACACAGCATTAAAAGGAGGAGCTGGGGTGGAGACGGGTTGTAAAGTGACTTACAGAGGAAGCAGCAACAGTAGGCAGGCCAGAGCAGTGTAAACTGGGCAATCTAAATGAGATTTGCCAATTGATAGCATAGAAAGGAATCATGTGATCTCTCAGCTGACTCCCTTCCATCAATCAGCTGCTCCATCAGTTGATTGTGCTGTTTGAGATCAGCTGATGTAGCTGGGATGTGAACTGAGCTTGACATCGAGTCTTGCCTGAACTTTCAGTCACAGATATTGAGGCTGGAGTGATCCCAATACAAGGTGGTCTCTAGTGTATAATGGTGCCATTAGAAGGTTATTAACTCATCTGATATACAGCTTCAATTACACCCTCATCACATCTTGTTGTGGAGTTGTACTGTATATGTCCAGCAATTTAAAACTCATCACCAGTGTCCCCATTCAGGTTGCATTGATTTTACTTCACACTGGAAAACAACACTTTGACTGCAGTCTACAGTGTGTACCATGCAACTGCAATGTCCCTGGTTTGAATCTTCACTTTGAGCTATCATTGCTACTTGTGTACTAACAAAAGCAAAATTTGATAATAGTGTATTATTTAGCTCTTAATGTATTTATTATCATCATCTGTGATTTACTGTATTGTTTCAGCAGTGTATACATGATAGCGACATGTGGATTAAAGGTGGATGCTTACCAGCTGGCCCTGCAGTTATTATTTTTGTTCTTAAATTAATCTGTCTTGTTTTGTAATGGTTTTAAAATGTTATTAGTCATGGCACATAAACTTCAAATAACATAAATAATTTGTTGAATGGCCCTCACAGAGGCACACAACAGCACCGTAATCCCATTTATCTGAGGTGCAACATGCTACAAGTTGAGACATAATATCTAATAAATTGGACGTTGATAGGGGTTGTAATGAAAATCTATATGGAGCCAAAGGGACACATGTGAACATGCACACAGATACACAGCTACGTATACACACATACAGACAGGGCCCTGCGTGCACACCGGCTCCGCTAATGAAAGAATCAGTCATAATAGCACATCCCAGACACATTTACGTTCATAAATACATTCATCCAGCACTCCAGAGAGAGCGTTCAAGCAAATAATCTAAAAAACGAGAATATTTGCTTTCATGTATTATTAGAATTATTGATATGAGCCCGCCCTCATTCAGCCGCATGCAATTAAAGTGGAAGTGATGGGTAATATGTATGATCACAGGCTGCGATGCACACACATACATAATGGTTGCATGAATATGTAATGAAGTCTACACTGAAATTAGAAGGATGGAGTTTTATATCGTTCTACACGCTGCTTCCTCATCTTTCTCACTTTCAGTCCTCCTCCCCCATCCCCCCTCCCCCCTCCCTTCTATTGGCTGGAGGCCTGCAGCTCTTAAATATTTAACATTTCAGAATGATCTGCGTCCATCTTCCTCTTTTACAGTGAATCAGACATATCTCCATATCGAGAAAAAAGCTTTTCTCGTAGGTTGTCTTCATATAGTCTGGAAGCTTCTGCGGCGTATCTCTCTCAAAACGTTTGAGCTGGTGTGGTGGGTGGAGATCAGAGAAGATAGCATGTGTAGTATATAGTAGGGTAAAATACTCTGTCTGCTCGCACATTCATCAGTCAGAGGCTTGCTGTGTGGGTAGTGGCTAGAGGAGTAATGGAGTGGTTTTGGCAACCACGGGGGCGGGAGGATGTGAGGGGGTGGTGGACTGATTGCCAGAGAACACAGGAAATGTCCTTCTTGTGTACTGGACACCCCCTGTGGGACAGATACCTAGGTTTGTCTGCATTCTGAATCAACAATATTGGAACATCTTCATCCAGCAACCCATTATCAACTATATTTTAGGTTTAGGTAGAAGTTTGTTCATCTTCTATTCCTTAAAATCGGTGTACAGTCAGAGCTCAGAATCCTTAACTTATTGCCTCAAACCAGTAAATTAATATTTATTCAATAAAAGGGATTTTTCATTTGGTTAAGCTTTTGTTAAATGCAACAAAATCTGAATGAGTCCACCCACAGACACCCAAACACTGACACACAATGAGTATCGTGACATTCAATATTGTCCTTGTTGCCAACAAATCCCATGAAAACATCAAAACCAACAATTCATCCAACTAACAAACATCGTTTGTGTAGTCAAAGCCTGATATCTTATCCTTCTGTGCCATCCGCCTCCATTGTTCTTCTTCCAAGAACATACAAAAGAGCCAAAGTGTCACATAGGGTGTCATTTTTCCTCTTTACGATTAACGTGTAGTTTATTTTAAAGCAGTCTCACATAAACATACACAGCATTGATATTGCTCCATAGACGGTCATGCAACCATTTCAGATTTCCTTCATTTTCAGGCTGGTTTTGTGGATTTCGATTTAAACGTGGCTTGACGTTGGCGCGTGTGATAATGATAATGATAGAAAGTACAGTACCCATGTGCTACAGAAGCTTGTGTAGCTTTTTTTTTTTTTAAATCCAACTGTATATTTGCGACCTGTGATCAGAGGTTTGCATCTTCACTAGGAGAACATTGGCACGGGATTGGGAGCCACAGAAAGAGTAAGTAAAGTATTTAAAGAGAGACAAATGTGTTGCCAGATTATGTCTTTTCATTGGATTTGCTGACAGTTACAAAAATATAGAATATTTCCAGCTTTATCCTTCTAGACGTTCTCTTCCAAGTTTGAATAAAACGTGTCCATTACTGGGTGGGCAATCAGGACTGTATGATTTTATATCTTTTTTAATATACCTTTAAAACACATTATACATCCAGCAATGCTGCAAATAAGAACAGACTAGAGACACATTAAGATCTTGATCATTTACTCAATAATGAATCCGTGGTTTAATTTAGATGGCTGTAATTGATTAAGATAGGGCCTAATTATGCATACATTAAGCACAATTCCAAATTTCAGATATAATGATTTTGTTAGACAATTAAGAGAGGAGTGCACTGAATAATGAAACCCAGTATGAAGGTTTGATGTGAGGGGGCAGGGAGCCCGAGGACCACGGCATTGAGGTTTTGTTACTGCAGCTACCGCAACAGTGAAAGTGTCTGTCGCCATGCAGTGTGACACACACACACTGTAGCAGAGCTCTTCATTAACATACATTTACATACCAACATTTCACTCGTTCCATTCTCTGTTTAATGGGGTCTCAACATGATGGTAAGAGTGCATGTGTGCGTGTGGTCATGTGTATGCAGGTAATGGAATGTATATCTGCACATACTGCGTTGTATACAGTGCAGATAGAACGAGAAAAAAAAAATATTAAAGTGAGTTCAATCTGCATGAATTTGCTTAAAAAGATGTTCTAGCAACACCTACTGTATATGATATTAAATGCCAACCAAGAATAATCAAAACACAGATGGCAGTGAAAATGCAAACGGCTATATATGAAAGAAGGATTAAACCCCCAGAAGCATGGTATAGAGGAAGGCATTTGGTCAACGCACGGCTGCCCTTGTGTACAGAATAAATTATATATTGAAAGGATATATAGGGGGAGTCATTAGATGTACATTTGCATTTGGAGGCCTTTGGGATCCACGAAATAGTGGTCTTGCAGGTTGCGGCCTCATGAGACGGGTCTTGACAGTGATAGCGTGTGAGAGGAGCTTTGATATGCAAGAAATTGGGTGGCTGACAATCTGAGCTTTCATGTGTGACGGTAGTGAAATGGGAGAATTTACTGTACCACCGCCTTCCACGCTTTCACTTGTCTTCATCAGAGGCAATGTCTTTTCTTCAGTTACACGCTGTCAACCTTTAATAAATAGAGACTAGACACAGCATGGGTCTGTCAGCATCAATTCAGATCATTTGGGAACTTCCAGTCAGGAGAGGCTTACAGCTAACAATCAGCCCTCACGTGCACCAACAACAACAAAGCTCATACTAGTTCATAAAATAATGTGACTCTTTCATTAAGATTGAAGGATCCGACATCTCTTCCACACCGACGGTTATAACAGAGATGTGGAGATGATTGTGATGATCGGCCTGACCTCTTGATGTCGACAGTAAGTCCTGCAGGCCTGATGATAGAGACTGGAACAAAGGACAGAAATGGACCCAAGAAGAGACAAACAGATGGACAAAGATGAACAAATATCTGCCAGCAGGATGAGACATTACATAGTATAGTAGCCTATAGTTAGGCTGTCTTTGTGTTGTGTCTTTTGGCTTCTGAGTGAGTTTGATATTCTGGATATATCCTTCAAAGGCTTCCGTCTGCTTCTCAAAGTGCTATTTCGTTTTTCATTTTTGCTGAGAAAACATGACAGACAATCGCAAAGGGGACAGGGCTTAGCAAAGGATCAGTTAAGGGCCTACATGACAGTGCATCTCATGTGATGTTACACGAAAATATGCTAATGTAATGAATAGTGTAACCAATAGCTGTCTACAGGGAGTAATTAAGTAAAGTAATGCATTCCTTTTTTTTTTTTTTAGAAGTAATAAGCAATGTGTAATACATCACTTGTTTTGATTGACAACCCCAGGACTGACTAGAAATGAGAAATTGTTTACTTCTGAATTTAATCAAAGACCCGTTTTGTTTAAAGAATTGTTCACACAAATATCTACAGCAGTGGTTTTCAAACTTATTGTGCCCAAGGCCAAAATCTCAAGGCTCACCCGTATTTGTATCTGTGCACAATAGCCAAGTAATGGGTGTGCACAACATACTGATGGAGTCAATTAAAAATTAATTCATAGCTTTTTGTATAGGCCCGGCTGAATATTGCAATAATAATGCGTCGTTATCACAAAATCCCATGGCACACTTGGATTTGCATCATGGCACAACATTTGAGAACCACTGTTCTAGAGTAACTCTGTCATTGATATCATGGTAAACAGCATACATGCAGGCTTGAGAGACAAACTAACAGTTACCAAGGGTGGTTGGGGCTTAGTGAAGGGTCATTTTGATTAATTTTTAAGTGTCTCTTCAGTTAATTTCAATTAAAAGTGATGTGTAGTGTAATATTTGCGCATGTGTGCATGTGCAAATTACTGTTCGGGGAAAAAGCAAACATAATAACCCATACAATCTTATAAACGTGCAGGTGGCAGGGAGGAAAAATGTGTTTTTTAGAAGCAGGTGTGAGTGAGAGAGTGAAACGATCTGAGCGTCTAAGTCAGCAAGTGAATCAAATACCAGCCAACCATGCTGTTGCCACTATGTTGCTTTACATAACAGTTTGTCAGCTGACAGAGGAGCAGAGGAGTCAGTGATAGAGTCTGTAAACATGGAAGTTTCCAGGGCGCAGTGAAAGGCCAAAGGCATCCCCTATCTCTCTAGAGGGGTTCACGGTGACAGTCTTTTATAGCTTTCCCCTCGTTGCCCCTGATGATGATGGGAAATAGTCGTGTCACACAAATAGGTTGGAAACACACATGCATACACAAGCAGAAGGCGACCAGGAAAGGTAGAGTCTTTAGAGCTCTGTGACATCCCTCACACATGCTGTCGCCAAAGGGCTCCATGTATGAGATTTTGTGTTTAATCTGGAGTCTCCTGAGACATTGAAGGACAGCCACGCTCCGTAATACTGTTGAGCCAGCATGCGTTGCCATGGTGTAAGCACATTTTCTGACGCGTTCAGACCACTGCTGAAAAACAACTAACTCCCATGAGGGTAGCCCCCCCCTCCCCACAACAACTGTGTGACAGCATTTATGTCTGCGAGCGTGTGTGTACATGTGCGTGTGTTTTTGTTGATGCAGGTGTTACTCTGGCCTTCACAGAGGCTAATGGAAGGGCCCATTAACACCACAACAACCCTAATAGTACTGTAAATACTTGGTCTGCTGGTGTGATGATAGCTTTGTTCAATAATTCACCAGCTGCTGAGAAAATCAACAATCCAGATTTCAAAGCGAGCAAACAACATTGTAGACAATGTCATCAGATAACCAGGGGCACAACTCAAAGACAGGGATGCCTTACTGACGGGCATACCGGTTACAGGCTTGGGGACCCAAAGTATCAGTATTATGACATAATAATGTAATATACAGCCAATTTAAAGTCACCTGGATTGTGGGGGGAAGCCGGAGTACCCGGACAAACCCATGCTGACATGGGAAGAATATGTGACTCTACACAGGCTCCCTGTGCCAGGTTTCAAACCCCCTACTTCGGGTTCAAACCAGTAACCCTCTTGCTGTGAGGCGACAATGCTAACCATTGCACCACCGTGCTGCCAATGCACAATTGTATAAAAGTGAAATGTTTGTAATATTACCCAATTTTCAGTTCTTTTTTTCCTATGACAACCTCGGCATCCACTCAGTTGTTAAGCATTCTCAGCATCAGTAGTTGTAGCTGGAAGGCCTCAGCATGCGTGGTGCTTTCATCTGTTGTACTTGGGCTTCTTTTAGTGGGAGCACATTTGTTAATGGTGCTTATGGTAAGTGATGATTTCACTCAGCATGTAAATGAAGCAGCCGAGCCGGCGAGAGATTCCCACATCCAGCTTGGTAATATTAACTGAGGTAATTTAGCATGAAACACGGTAAAAGGTTATTTACTAAGTATCATGTGCCGCTATAGATTTGTCTGCTGTGTAAATTAGTATGTAAGTTACGGTGTGGTCTTTTAAACGCAGCCAATGTATACTGTGCAGTGAGCCAAGAGCTCTCCCCCAACCCTTTACACGATGGAGTGACATTAAGACAGATGGCAGTGTCATGCATAATCAATTGTGCATTTCGTCCCAACATATAGTTTAATAATCATTAGTTGGTAATTTACATTATGATGTGAGAAGACTAGAAAAGCTGAGGAAAGTGTTACCATCAGTTTTCTTCATCATGACATGAAATACTGGTTAGTCACAGATGAGACATTTCAATCCTCCGTATATGTGCTTACACTACAATACATATTGTTTTTAACCAATCATCCCTGTTTTTAATGACATATCTGGGTAATTACAAGAAGGAAAAGTTGTGTTGTACTGAAAATGTAATTTTAACTATGAGTCTTCACACCCTTAGCTGCTAACGTTCACACAACACCCACAATCCTCTTCTCGCTCTCGGAAAGAACAGTACCTAATCACTATTCCTCATTGGTGTGAAGACTGGACCGTACGAAGTGTACCTTTTTCTCTACGTTGTTTAGCTCCACAAATGTGAACTGCAACCAAAGAATAAGGATGCATACATCCAGACTGTGTGCTGCTCTTCCTGTCTGAAAGGCCCTTGTCAATGAACAGATGCTCTGTGCAGATAAATGAATTATGTAGCAGCAGATATCCACATTCCTGCTCTGCTTCCTCCACATATTAATCAACGGTTTGATTTCTGCATGTGTAGTTATGACAAGCAAGATGTCAAAGCCAGGTTGTGATGGGATGGGATGTAATCTCACACAGAGTATTTCTTCACCTTTTCACCCTCTCTCTTCCGTCTGGCAGCTACGCCTCCATCTCTGTGGCTGGTTTCTATGGTTTCCTTTTTGTCTGACTTCCACACACATCATGTCCCATCCTCTCTCTCAGTTTCCAGTTCTAGACATGGACGGTCCACGAATGCCAACCATCTGATTGTACTGACGGTCCAGAAGGACCGGGCAGATCCTCCTGCACTGTGCTGACTGTCATCCTAGCACAATAGTTTATAGTCCTAAATGCTATGCTCCTTCCTATCACAGCCTAAATTCTTATGTAGTCAATACAACAGTGAGACATTTGGGGAATGTGCCTGTTTGATTTTCTGCCATGAGTTTGATGAGGAGATAGACGCCACTTTAAATTATGGCCATTACATATGAAGCTACAGCCAGTTGCCTGTTAGCTTAGCAAAGCAATTGCCAGTCTAACATTTTTGTTTTTGGGGATGAATTTTTTACATAGCTCATAGAGAGTCACTACTGTCACAGAACCACCCCCCTATACAAATTTGATCACTTCTGGCTTCAAATATCCAAGATGGCACCAGCCAAAATGCTTAACTCAAGTCACATCACAAACCAATGGGTGATGTTACAGTGGTTAGGTCCATTATTTTCATACAGTTTATGCTACTGGTTAGCGGAATTGTCACCTTCGGACAGAGGCAGGCTAACTGTTTCCTCTTGTCTCCAGACTTTATGCTAAGCTAAGCTAAATATCAGGTAGCTGTCGCCTTATATCTACTGGACAAATGTTGATTTTCCCAATTAATTCTCAGCAAGAGAGCAAATAAGTGGTATGTCATATTATTCTTTTAAGAATAAGTATGACAAGGGCAGTCATATTTTTTTCTCATGACATTGTTTCTTATTCTTCGTTTGGGTTTCTCCCTGTGAGAGATAAGCTACTGTCTCAGTTGGATCTTCTTCCCTGTTGAGGTCTCATCAGCAGATGGACAAGTTGCTGCAAAACAGGAGGAGGGGCGACAAAATATTGGCTGGTGTTAATGGTGTTAATTGCCAAGCGCCATTTAATGCATACATAACAGCGCAGGGGTACAGGGCAGCACTGTGTCACCTATAAATCAAAAGGAAGGTACTGAGAGGAGTTATTTATTAGATTAAGGGTGATGTAGTTGTGATGAATAGAGAGAAAAGACAGATTGAGAGTTATACTGGAATGTCTCCCACAAATTCACTCCCACTCTTCCTCTTGTGCCCACGCACTCTCTGTTACTGTGACGTCCACTCTTCCTTTTTACTCCTCCGCTCGGCTGTGGAGGCGTTCTGCTCTCCTCTCATTCATACACTGCCACGCTATTTCCATATTTCTGAGTGGAGACTGTGCATTGAGTTGGAGGAGGAAGAGGAGGAGGGAGCACCATGTTTGGCTTCAGATTTCCGATCATGCTGAGATCGTGATCAGACCTCACATGAGAGCCAAGCTCTACAGATGGAATTGTGTCATCCTTGTACATGGGAATTTGAAGCAAGACATGATACAGTTATATTCTTCAATCACTAGAACAGTCCCTAAATAATACAATATTATTATTTCAACTTAAAAACAACAAGCATGATGCATTATGAACTTAGATCCTCTCTCCCAGGTCCATATTAAGGAAACGACAGTGATGTCAGCCCAGGATGGTCAATAGCTATCACTTTCCACCAACAATTCTGAGAAACAATCCATCTAGTTATAGTCTTTATGCATCTTTTTGTGTCTCCTTGTGGTTGTTTTGTGTCTTTTTTTGTTGTCACTTAAGTGTATTTGGGGTAATTTTGTGTCTTGTTGAGGTAATTTTGTGTCTTTTCTGGTTGTTCTGTGTCACTTTGTGGTCATTTCATGTCTCTTTGTGGTTGTATTGCCCATTTTGTACATATTTTGTTTCTTTCAAGTTCCTTTGCATCTCTTTGTGGTCATTTTGTGTCGCCTTGTATATGTTTTGTCTTTTTGTAGTATTTTGGGTGTCCTTGATGTAATTTCCTGTCTTGTTGAGGTAATTTTGTGTCTGTTTTTTTATTGTTTTATGTCACTTTAAAGTCATTTTTGCGTCTCTTTGTGGTTGTACTGCCTGTTTTGTAGTTATTTCGTGTGTCTTTGAAGTGCCTTTGCATCTCTTTGTGGTATTTTTGAGGTCATTTTTTCGAGTGTCTTCCTGGTTAATAGCATGTGTTAATTTAAGTGACATTTTACAAATGAAGGCCAGAGGGCCCCCGGGCCTGTGCCTGGTAGGCTCGTGTAGCAATCCATCTGTCCCCAAGACCCAACCTGGAACCCATACATGTTCAGGTTCGCGCTTTACTATGGTCCGTCAGTTGTGCGTCAGGTCCCATTCTATTACTGTGGAGCATCATCATCATCGTAAACCCCGGGCGGATCCAAGAAGACCTGTGATGACTCATAAGCGCTTTGTGTATAACTTCCACGATGATTAGGCTGACTGGGGATCAGATTACAAGATCCATAGTAAAAGTGGAAAAAAAGGCTAAGCGACTGTGCCAAAAAGTTGGGGGCAGGCCTGGTCTCAGGTCTCGAGTCTCTCTCCTCTCATACATACAGAGAGTCAGGTCTCTAATATCTCAAGCAAAAACAGGTTGGGTATATACATTTTTAATAATTATCCAATCCAATTGGATCTCGGAACAAATTTCCTGACCCTATTTAAGGTTTGGGCCCATAATTTTGGACCCGTGAAGACCTCTATGCTATTTTCCTTTTCAAGTTTAGGGAGGACATGTACTGTGAACTGCTCAAGTTACAATTATAGCCTTCACCAATGAAAGCAGTGTGGGCCTATTGGTTATTTTTGTGTGTAATGTATTATATTTAACTCTCTGGTTCTCGACACGACATTTTGACCTGAACAGTGCATTGAAAAAGCCTCATGTTTACTTTGATTCTGCTTTACACAGTATTCATCTGTTAAATCTTTCATCTATTGAAAAGGAAAAAAACCCTGAAAATAAAAAGAACGCATTTAAACGCTAAACATTCTTTACTTTTTAATGGACATATGAACGCATTTCAATCAAAAACAAACATTTCTTTATGCAGTTGGAAGATTTTTTCTCTTTTTATTGATTGTAGACTTGTCCTTCTGTATGTTCCCTTTTAGATCAGAACATGGTAAAAAAAAAAAAAATAGAAAAAACACAAAAGTAAAAAAAAAAAAATCTCCTGCACCAGAGTGTGAAGCCTTGACCACAGGGCCAAGTTGTTGCTATCATTAAACTGGCAGACTAATAAATTAGTTGTACAACAGCACTGCAGTGCAGTCGCCATTCAAGGCCACATTATCAAGAAGTATTTCCAAAGGAACTTTAATAATAAGCGCTTTGAATGAGTTATGTGTATCCATTCAGCCCCACTGTATAACTGTGGTTGGCATGTCTCCACATAGAGGAAGACAGCTTGGAAGGTCCAACATGGACTGAGCGGTAGTAGCACCATGTCCAGTCAGAAAGAACACTAGATCCTTTACTCATAAACCAGCTGGTGGGGAAACCAAAGAGGAACCCATTTCAGAGGTGCTGCTAAAGGTTGGTGTGTGAGACCTAATAATGGAGCTGCAGAAGGATGGAAACATCAATCAGGAGCAAAGGAAAGCAAAGTGAAGGTTTATAGCTGGATATTGCCTTTTTGTTTTTTCTGTCTTTTATTTTTTTAACCTTTTTCCACCAGCTGAATTAACAATGCACAGCTATCAAAAGCTAAACAGCTACATTAAACATGATAATTAGCAGTATAGTACACCAGCATATAATTAGTGGTATCATTAATTTCAATCTTGTCTAACAGGATGTAAAAGCAGCAGTATGTCTCCTCATGCTGTGACTATGAATGCATTTTCTGAAAACAATTGGAGCATTGTTTTCGAGGCGACCAGCAAAACAAGACAGTAGCAGGACAATAGGCTGTTTTGCTGTTTATAGGATGATAATAGCAAATTATACTGGTATTATCCTTTGAAAAAAAACTGAAAGCCTTGATACTGTCCTTGTTTTTTTTCCAGACAATTAGGTGCGATAAATAGTAAAAAAAGGTGTCAGACGAGCGTGAGTGCCCACTCCCAGCATGTCCAGGAACCATTAAAGCTCCCATTATAATGCTGCATCTTTTATAACCATCTTAATATCTTGAATTCTTTGTGTGAGGTCACATCAAAAGGAATCTAAACCAGAGCATTGAAAAATAAAGGTGTGAGGAAAAAAGTAATGTAACTGCAGTACACCTCAGCACAACAATATGAGGTTATGTATTATAGATGTTTGCCAGTTTGGTTCTATTTCACTTTTGCAGTCTGTGGAAAATTCAGACAGACCAGTTGCCAGAAGAAAATGTTGGTATGTTGTCATATCAATGTTTCTAAAGTGAAGTAGTATATGAGCTAACATTGCTGTGTTTCCTACCTGGATAGTGCCATAAAAAATGGTTTGGAAACCTCAGAACTGCATCTCTGCTCTTTGCAGATGATGTGGTTCTGTTGGCTTCATCACATCGTGACCTCCAGCATGCACTGGGGCAGTTTGCAGACGAGTGTGAAGCGGTCAGGATGATAGTCATCTCCTCCAAATCCAAGGCCATGGTTCTCTGCCGGGAACCGGTGGATTGCCCCCTCCGGCCTGGGAGAGAGTTACAGCCTAAAGCGAGGGACTTCAAGTATCTCGGGATCTTGTTCACGAGTGAGGGGAAAATGGAGCATGAGATGGCGGTTTGGTGCAGTGTCTGCAGCGATATGGGCACCCTTTCAGCCCATTGTGGTGAGGCAAAGCTTTCGATTTACTGGTCCATCTATGTCCCAACCCTCACCTATGGTCATGAGCTCTGGGTAGTGACCGAAAGACCGAGATCGTGGATACAAGCAGCCGAAATGAGTTTCCTCCATGGGGTGGCTGGGCTCAGTCTTAGAGATAGGGTAAGGAGCTCAGGCATCCAGAGTGAGCTCAGAGTAGAGATGCTGCTCCTTTGGGTTGAAAGGGGTCAGTTGAGGTTGTTGTTGTTGTTGTCACTGTTTGACTTCTCCCGGAGATCCCTGCCTGCTCAGCGCTGGAGGTCTGACCGCCGGCAGCAGCACAAGGGTGAAGCCAAACACCGTTCATCTGCACACACTGTGATGCCACACAGCTGGTTCAGTATCAGCAAAGTTTCCCTTTACATTCATTGTGGCGATCAGCAGTGATGTGATGGTGATCTGTGATCTGCAGCCTATAGTTCGGCTTTAGCTTCTAACTATCTCAGTCAGTTTGACATCCTGGATATATCCTTCAAACTCACTGTTTCATTTTTTCAAAAATATTATAATATTTCTTCAGGGGGTGCAGTTAGTTACAGTGGTGGCTCCATGCTTACTGCGACAGCTTGTCAAGGGGCGGGGCTTAGAGAAAGGTCAATTCTCTATCCTTTTATCAGAGCACAGTACTCCCATTCCCACCCATGCTCCACCCACATAGTCGCTTTCACTTAACTCCTCTCAAGGTCTGGTCACATTAGATTTCCCTTCCCATTTGTCACAGTGTTGAACAGGGTGAGGCATATTTGCTTTTGATCACAAATTTAAACCAATTTGTTCGCTTTGCACCAGGTTCAATCTGATTGAACTCTGGCACAAAATCCAATGTCAAGCCAGTTTGATTGTTGTTTATATATTATATCTTTCTGGGCCTTTAACAAAGACAAGTCAAGTTTTTGAAACTGTGTAGATCCAATTTTTGGGGTTCAGCCAATCTATACATGTTTTTAGCAGCTCTTAGTTGCCCTTTTAACTACAGCAGCAATGTTGCATTCTGCTTTATATGAAATGGACACAGTGGTAACAAAGAGAAAGTGAGTAGTCATGCTGTGTGTAAGAGAGAGAAAGGCAAGCTGTTGCACTAAAGCTCTCACTGTATTCACCTCTGTTTGTTTGTAGCTGTTTGTGTAATTTCAGACTGATGCAAAAAGCACTGGTATACAAAGTCCCTTTCTTACAGTGTGTGTGAGTATGTTTGTGGGTGTTTGGCCTGCGTGGCTCCTGTGAGGTTTTGTGTTGCGGACCGTGTTGCAAGCTAATCTGTATTTAGCAAGGCTCAGGTCAAGGGGGTATGGTTGAGGTTGTGGCCTCTGCGCTTGATCCACTCAGGAGAAAGGTCAGGGTCATACTAACCTCCTGACGCATTCCTGCGCTGTACCGTAAACACATTCTGGAAAACATGACGTATTCACTGACAGGAACTTAGAAAAGCTCTCATTTTCAGTTTGACATGTATATTTACTCTTTTCAAATTTAGGCAAGGGTCAAGGATGCAAATTAATGAATTAAAATGCTTGTTCATTGCAACCTCATATGAAAAAAAAACACCTATCAAGAATTTAATTCTATTCTATTATTATTATATAACGAATTTCCTGCCAGTCGGTGACTCTGCGCTTTTCACAAGCAACATTACGGCCAGAATATTGCACTACAATTTTACGAGCATAATCCCCAGTTCTCCAAAGGTGATTGTAGTTCTTAAGTCAGGTCTCAACTTAGCGCTGTTAGCAAACAACCAAGAGGATTAAAATACTTAGAGGTTAATGTTTTGAACTCCAAAGCCCCTAAGCAAGGCTGTGTGTTGACCCTAATCACACAGCATTTATGTCGTGTGTGCATGTGTATGTCAGCCATATATGAGCTTTATTTCTTAAAACACATCTTCATGAGCAGATTTACACCCAGGTTACACGCTTACACACTTAAGATTACTTTGAGGTAACAGTACAGTTTTAATGGTATTTTTTAAATTTGAATACACAACTGACCATAGGTGAATGCTTCCTAATTTAACTAACTTAAACATTGTTTTTGTTGATTGTAAATGGAAATGTAGATTTTCCTTCATCCTTGCCAAGAAACTATACATCCCCAAACTTATTGCCTTCTCTGCTCTGTTTAATTGTAGCATTTCACGCCAAAGCAGGGCCGTATCACCTATTTAACATTTTTGGGGGACCACCCAAACCTATATGTGGTTTTGGGGGAAAATTTTAGGGGCTTAACAGCTAAACTGAAAATTTAAGAGAATTTTGAAACAAAAGTCTTAGATCAGGGGTTCTCAAAGTTAATCACTGAGTGTTTTTTAAGGAAGCCAGCAAAAGATTGAGGGCCACACAGTAACAATGCACACACTCTGAATTTTTTATGACATTTTTATGACATATCATACTCTGACATTTCTAATGACTCTTTTGGTGACATACTATACTGTGACTTTTTATGACCTTTTTATGACATACTAATACTTCAAAAGACTATAACAATCGACAGCGATGTAGCCGTCATGTCACCAGTGGACTCTAGTATTGTCTGTGTTGTGTTGATATGAAGAGGCCCAGACCGTGGATTTGTTTGGAGGCGATCTCCGTGTATTCCTTACAACTGACCTTACACAAATTAAGTGGCACAAGAATATGCTAGCATATTATACAATAAGTTTAGGCTGAAAAATGCTATCTTAGCTTAACAGTGCTAAAACACGGAAATTGCTACAAGAGCAATGTCGCTTACCTCTCCCATGGAGCACAACAGCAAAAGGGGAAAGGTAAGGCGGGAAACACCCCTTTATAGGTGGGGTACACCCAAAGGTGAACGTAGGGGCACAGAAACTGAGTATCAAACCCTCCACATATTAACCATGGAGGCCTAAGTGTGTCAGGCAATATCAACTGAAACTAATCTTGTGTGCTTACAATACTTAATATCTGACTTTGTTATACATGTTATTGCCGTATAACTGACCCTGTTACATACATAACACTTATATTACACTCTAGTTTTCTACTTTTTAATACATTCGAAGTAATGAAATAGACAGTATCGTGTTTGACATTGATTGGCGGTGCATTGTTGCCTTTCATAGTGTGGTTTTTATTATATATAATAGTATAATAGTATTTTTTTTTTTCAATATATTTGGAGGGACATGTTAAGTAGATTTGAATACTTTGAATATTATAATTACTGCCTAGCTCCGAAAGTATTAGAGCTCTATAATGGGGAAAAAAATGCCTCATGAAATCTTTAAGTTAATATCTCATTTATTATTTAAATTGATTTATTAGACATGACCCACTACCAAACTGTAATCTCAGACACCAGATGAAGACAACTATATCCAAATTTGCATCAGTAATTCCTCTAAATACAGCTGTGAAAGAGGCTTACACATGAGAAAAAAAATAAATAAATGGGCTATAGAACAAATGCTAAAACTCCCAATTTTCAAAAGGAGATGGACACCAGTTATTAATTACTATGGTTAGAAATCTTTTATCTTATTTTATTTTTAATTATATTACTATTTTGAGGTTAATTTGGTTAGAAATCTTTTATCTTATTTTATTTTTAATTATATTACTATTTTGAGGTTAATTCTGTGTATGCACACATATGAATATGTTTAATATGTATGTATGCATGTAATTTGTGTTTATAGATTGATGAATGCATGTAATAATGTCCACGGATGGTGTTCACATGGGTAACTGTGCGTCCTCTAGTGCCGTTTGATGAATCTTCAGCCACATGTGCATCTATGTCAGGTAAAACCTACACTCAAGGTGATTTTGTTCTGCGCTGTTAATTGTCTGTTCATTGCTGTTAAGGGCAATAAAGTTGAAAAAAGAAAAGAAAAATGTGTCTGCTGATCCTGTATCAGTAGAGGGACGGTCTCTAGCCATTCGTCTGTTAGTGTAGCCTTTGCCCTAACCTGCAGACATCCCAGCCCTGCAGCAAATGATCCTGATGGTGATCATTAGGCCAGGGCTCTCAGTTGTACCTGTCATTTGACTCTTTGGCCTTTTGGTGTTGTACGGGCATGCAGTGTGACGCCCAGCTGAATGACCTTGCATCGGCCGGTCAGGGGTCGAGGCCTTGTAAGACATGTTTAAGAAAATAGCCAGGGGGGGTCAAGGACTGTGTTTGTCTGTCTGGTGACAAGAGAGGAAACAAGGGATAAGATTCCGGTAATAGATGAAAGACGAGAGTGGAGATGAAAGGAGGGGTTATCTGGTTCTTCGCAGAGCGTATCGATCTGTTTGTGTTTTCATGGGGTGAACGGGTTTGTTGGCCACAGTCCCGGCAGAAGTGCTGAGGTATCGGCTGCACTGTGGAAGTGTTGGTGCAGAGGCTGCACTTAAATTAGGGTTCAAGAATTTGAGGTCAGCTTCTGCTGGCTCTGGTTAGAGTAATAGCCAGTGGTAGTAAAATTTGAAAAATACAGAGTGCTTGAGAACCACATGAATGGAGCTTTTGGGAGAAGAGAGCACGTCCTTTGTTAGGTTTAGAGAAGAGGTAATGGTTTGGGTTAAAATGAAAAGGCTTCTACCAGAAAGGGCTGAAGGGAAACTTCTTCCATGTGCATGAATGGAAAGCTTTGAGAGAATGACTCATGAGCAACTTACCCACAAAGTGCACTGGTGCTGCCCTCTTGTGGTGTTGTCCAAGTATTGCATTAGACATTTACACTTCTTGAAAACATTCGAAACATACCATCATAAATTCAGAAGAATATTCTAGAAATCACTTTATTGCAGGAATTACACAGTATGGGATCTGGAAAATATAAAATGTCAATGTTCCGTTCTGTTTGTTTATTAGTTAAGACTATTCCCACTGTGATCAAGTTTGTTAACACTACTGATACTGTATACTTCATGGAGCATTTCATCACAACCAAGCACACAACACAAACAAAAACAGGTTACGGTCAGTATAGAGTAACTGCTGTAACTTTAACAGTAGAATTAGCTTGCATCTTCTGAGAGGGGCACAGAGACTTTGTTTGGCGTCCAAGAGGTCTTCCTTCTTCTGACCAACACTTATGTTATTATGAAATACTGTATATTAAAGGGAAACTGCTACTCGTTAAAAAAGAAACAAAGAAAAACAAAAAATACAGGTTATTCATATGGTCTAATACAGTCCAAAAATATTAGCAAACATGAACAACTCTCTTCCAAATCCCAAAACTAGAGTATAAAGTCTGGAGCTGCTCCACATACAATGAATGGGGAAAGATGCTCTAGATGACACTGAGAGCACACAGGGGAATGTTCTGTGTATATGAGTACATTTTCTGTTTCAGAGCTGAGAACACTACAATAGAATAAAACTTCTCTGTGTGCATGGAGCAGCTCCAGACCTTATACTTAACGACATCACAAGTCTTTCTCCTCTGGTGCCTGGAGAGAGTGTAGCTCATGTTCACAAATACTAGGCTTGTTCAAGATGAGCCGAGCCTGCGCAAATCGATCACAGGCAATCGTTGCACAATGCATGCTGTTTAAATTTGTGTCCAACTTGATCCCAGTTTGCTCTGACGTCTGCAGCTTTTTGTCCCCGCCCCGACTGCTACCACCAGATCTCGTCCACTTTCCGGTTAAGGCACAGCTCATCTCAAACAAGCCTACTGATTGAACTTTCCAAACGATGGAAATAACATACTGGAATTCTTAATTTAGGCAGTGTTCTCCTTTAAGGGATAAACAAAACACAAACCTATGTTAAGACCTTTTAAAGCATTTTGCGTAGATTCTTATAAATACAGTCGTCCTCATCTGCCTGTGTTTGCCTCTGATGTACAACAATGACATGACAACCCTTCAGTCTTAATTTTGCATTAAATCAACAGGGATAACAAAAGTAATTCACAAACGGGAACGGTCAAGTACATGAGCAGAATAGCAAGTACATGTTATGTGTAAGTATATATACAAGTGCATGTCTTTGGAATCTGTTAAACACAATGTTCTGACAGAGTACAGGTAAAGGAAAGGTGATTTTTTTTTTTTTGGTCTATTTCGTTTTGTGCATCTGTTTGGGATTATGTCAACAAGAAGGTTGTGCAACAGTATATATGCAGACATAACAAAACAAACACATTTCCAAGGAGCTCAAATCCATTCGTATATGTACACTCACACTCTCATACACACACACACATGCGCGCCAATGCTCTTTCAGTGCTGTTTTGCGTGTTAATAAGGCATCGATTGTCAGATGTTGAAACACTGTTTTTGGATCAATGGAATCTCAGATACACTCAAGTCCAACATATTCTCATAAATCTTATAAATAAAAATGGACTTCATAACACACAAAGTATTTCAATAATAACCTGAGGAGAGTATGTTGGACTATGTTAGAGAGGAATGCATTATATTTACAACAGGGTGATTGCTATATATCTATGTCTGCAACTTTAGGGTGATTTAGCAAATGTCAAGCGTTTGTAACCAGTGGTAAGTCCCGTCCTTTACATTAGTATGTTTAAACAAGTTAAAATCTATAATAAAAATGTGGCTATATCTTTGATCGTGCGGCACTGGCAGGGAAAAGAAAAACACCCACAATGTAATAAGGCAGATAAGTAAGATTGAATAGCACCTGACTCACACACCGATGCACCAGTTTACCAGTTTAAGGGGCGTGTACTCAGTGCAGTGGTAAACTGGGTGCAGTTCTTCAGAGACATGTTGTAATTATGTTCTGCACGGAGCAAAAGGCAGCTTGGTCTCTGTGTTCTGGTTTGTAATGTTCAATCTCCGGCTGTTTTGCAAACCACATCTCTGTCCCTCTCCTCTCACACATGCAGGGAAATAGCACCATCGTTTGAAAACAGCAAGTTAAGCCAAGTCGAGGACGTCTGTGCATGCAGTTTTGCTTGCAGGTTAGGAGGGAGGACTGGTGGGTGTTGGGGGTTTATGTCCTCTTCATGCACACCTGACAGCGGCTTATGTGTGTTCGGAGACTGCCTGCTTTGAGCGTTGTGGGGACAGGTTTCCTGGAAAGAGGTAGAGACAAAAACATCAGAAGTCCACCTTTATTACCAAGCTCATCATGTAAATGTGGCAGAAATGTGATAATTAAATCAATCAATCAATCAATCAATTCACAGCTATCTTTGCTAGAAATTTTTAAGCCTTTTTCAGCTTTGAACACCTACAGCATCACTAAAGGGTGTGGTTGGGTGAAACGTTGTGTACCTTCCCCATTTTTGGTCCCCCCTCTGTTGGGGTACCTAGCACACAGATCTGGTACTAAAAGGTGGAGCTGTGAACACTGCAGTCTGTTGATTGGTCAACAGAGGACAGTCATTCTGCTCAGGGCTGAGTTGTGGCTGGTTTTGAGGCTCATGTAACCACTGATCGTACCGTGGAGAGTTTCGCATCGTGGAGCATCGCTCCTGTGGGCTCCAACCTGCTATTTTTAAATATCCCATCAAGAGATTCTCACTGCGTCCATGTTAAATGTTGGCATGTAACTCTGTTCTGTGGATGATGAGGCGCAGACTTCTATCTGTGTCACTGGAGATGAGGACATACAGTGAGTGCTGGATGGAGCAGTGAGTTAAAGTGTGTAGCCACACCCAACAGTGATGTCATGGTGTCCTGGAGTAAGGTGAAAAGGTGAACCACTAGAGGTCAGCAAAAAATAGATTTTCTGGGGATGTATCAGATGGGCAAATTCACAAAAGGATTATGCTGCTTTTGCAGCCATGTGTGGCTGCTAAAGCTGCACGAATAAAACAAAAAGGAAACGTGTAATTGTCAAAGCACCCGCAAGGGGTGAAATGCAACCCTTTTTGCGCTGTTGAGCAAAAAGCTTCTCAGTGCTCCTGTGCATTTTTGCACATATTAAAAAAGGTAATATGCATTCATTTGGCACAAAATTGGCCACTTTCTATGCAAACAAGCCTCATTGCAAAAACCGTCCAATTCACATATTCAGAGAGCTGGTGGTAATTGAAGCACAAATTATGTTATTTCTTTCTTACGTAAACATCTCGTTGTCTTCAATGGTGGCGAGCCAGAAGCTGTAGGAGTTGGCGTAGTAGTTGCAGGTTCCCCGACCGTGACACTCAATGAATGGAGCACTACGGAATTCCTCCAGGCAGGAACCAGGAGAGGCCAGAGCCTGGCCCGAACCCTCAGCACCGGCACTGGTGTGCTACACAAACACACAATGAAAACAGCTCATAAACCAAATTAAGTAGACTTTGAAGTGGGATACTGTTAACTTGTGCATGTGTTAAAGTAAAAAGGATTACTTTAAAGGGTTGTCTTCCTGTAAGTGGGAGGGTTTTGGAGACTAGGGTGGGTATGTGGGGTTTGGAGTGGGATGGTTTGTAGGGGAAATGATCTGCACTTGTATATATAACATGATGTAATTAAGTGTTCCCAATACTAGGAAATGTTACTGAATCATCATAACTTAGGCATGGTTGACTTATCTGATGTGTAAGGAGCAACCGAGTGGGTTCTTGAGACCTGCTCCTGTTTGTCTTACCATGACAAAGGAGTAGCCAATCCACAGAGAGTCCCAGCCATGAGGGCATGGCGGGATCATGATGGTCTGACTGTGAATTGCTATCACCATGGCTGGGGCTTCACACACAGCACACCTGCCATGTACAAGAGAGTAGCACAGTGTGTGTGAGTATCATATAGACCTAAAACAGAACAGTATGGATAGAAAAGCTGACAAACCTGCTGATGAAGGGTTTGATGCTTTCACCAGTGATGGGTGCCATGCTCATGGGCATGGGCTCAGGGGAGGTGAGCCAGTAGGAGTAGTCGTTGCGGGAGGCAAAGTTGCACACATTGTTGATGTTACAGAACAGGAAGGGCATGGGGCTGAACTTCCTTAGACAGCTGCCTGCCGTACCTAAAACACAAGAGTGGAGAGAAATGTCATTTATCACACTAATCTTCCCCTTTGCTCATTCTTCCTCTTTTTCCCCATTTTATTAAACTTCTTTTCCTTTTTCTTTCTCATATTTGGGTTCTCACCTAAGTCCTGTCCATGAGAGCGTTCGTTGCCTTGTACATAGAGCAAGGAGTAGCCATCATATATGAGCGAGGTTCCCTCAGGACACTGTGGAACCTCTACATTTTGACTGTGACGGGTTACCAGGAACCCGTGATCCATGGAGGAGGGACCCGGTGGACCCACTTGACCTGGAACACCGTCAGGTCCTGGGGGGCCAGGGTGTCCCCTGGGTCCTAAATAAAATGGAGTAATTCTTAAGTCATGACAGCGACAACACAGCAGTTCTTACTTACACCTTTCATCCTAGAGAGCTTCTTACCCACTGGCCCTGGCAGGCCAGGATCCCCTTTGGATCCAGGTTGACCATGATATCCAGGAAGGCCATCTTCACCTTTTGGCCCTTGAAGACCAGTCACACCTGAGAGACAATCAAAAAAATTAACAAGAAGAAAAATGGATGTGGAGGACAGGTAAAGTGATTACACGAATTTAGGCAAAGCATCACCGTGCTGTCCTTTCTGCCCAGGGAACCCAGATGGTCCCTGAGGTCCCTGTAAGCCTTGAATCCCTGGGAAGCCAATGTCTCCTTTGATGACGATGCTGGGGCCGGGAGGACCAGGGGGACCTTCATTGCCTGAAATATACACTAACTTTAGACAATGTTTTCCACTTGCTCATTCTGATTTTTAGCAGTTTATGGAGGTCAAGTTGTGATATTACCAGAGAAATGAAGCACAGACAGAATTATATACTGTCATGACTCTAGTAAGTGAGACAGAGATACTTTGGAATATTAACACACTGAAGGGTTTCCCCTCTTTTTTTACCCTTTTCTCCAGGGAATCCTCTGTCTCCATCGTCTCCTTTGAATCCAATGTCCCCACCATTACCCCTTGTACCTGGAGTTTGTATTCAGAAATAGTGTATCTTAATAATGGGAATAAAACACATCTTTCCTCTCATATTTCTGTAAAAAAAATATATTAAGCCTTTAATACATAAACAAAAACATGCAGAATATTAAACTATCACACTGTATTTACTCACCTGGGAAACCAGGGACACCCTGCAATCCCCTCTCTCCCTTCTGTCCATCAATACCTGGAAGGCCAGATTGTCCCTGTAATACACAAACACAAAAAACAGCATTAAATCAGCACATGCATGAACATTAACTACTGTATGACATGTACAGTAAATAGCTTTAACAGCCAGTGTGTAGGATTTAGCGGCATCTAGCGGTGAGGTTGCAGACTGCAACATTCCATCTCTGCCAATACAGTACATCCCCCCAAATCATACACACTGGTATTTTAATTCATGAATAACAGCCCAATGACATACAGGAAGTCCAGGAACTCCAGGATCGCCCTTTTGTCCCGACTCTCCCTGGAAACCAGGAAGACCCTGGTCTCCTTTTTCTCCCTTTTGGCCGTCTCTGCCTGGCACACCAGAGGGTCCTGGTCCTCCTGGGGATCCTGTTCAATCAAGGGAAGAAGAATACTTAATGTGTGAGAAAACAGGTCCTCATAGATGAAACAAAGTTGGCCTGTCATGTATACGGCATACCTCCTTCTCCGGGTTGTCCTGTCTCTCCTCTCTCTCCTTTAGGGCCCTCAAGAGAGTGACCTGGGAGCCCCCTCTCTCCTGGCTCACCCTGGACTCCCTGTGCACCTGGAAGTCCCTTGTCACCTTTGATACCAGGGACACCTGGATGACCTGGAGTGCCAGGGAAGCCAGGACTACCTTTGTCACCTGGAGAGGGAGAGAGAAGGCCATATGATGAAGCTGTGTTTGGCTCCAGTGACTGAGGGATTACATGAATCAGTGATGGAGGGGTTCTAACCTTTGTCACCAAGCACTCCAGGATGTCCAGGGAAACCACGGCCAGGTAAACCTGTGGGGAAGAACAATTTAAAAAGTACATTACAGTCTTTGTAATGTTTGGATCGGTAGTTGCTAATGGTTGGTGTTTGACTTTTCGAATGTGTGTGTAGTGACTGAGAGGGTTTGAGTGAAGGCATATACTGTGTAAAAGAAGGGGATGTAGTCACCATGATGGCACCATTGGTTTGTGGACTACCATCTTGTGTTTTGAAGGATATGGACGGTAGGGTGGAGGCGGTAAGAATACACATTGATACATCTCTAACTTAACTGACAGGTTGCTGTGGTAGTGAATTGTCAGTCACAAGGTAGCCACGATCTAACGCATACCTTAGTTTATTGTTTATTTTACCCTAAATGGGACCTTTAATTTACAAAATCATGCTGTATTAAAGAAGACATAAAGACTTAGCAGTTGAAACCATAAACTTGTTAGGAAAATGTTTACTGAGGTAATAAATCAAGTGAGAAGTAAGTTTATTTTGTCACAGTCTTCTATACAGTTGGACTTCATTTTGCAACCAGTGAAGTCGCCCCCTACTGGCCATTAGTAAGAATGCAAGTTTAAGGCACTTTGCACTGACGTCACTTTTCAGACCCGAAGGCTATGACTTCTTCCACAGCCTGTGGGTGGATGTTAATTTAAGGGTTCCAAGCCAAGGTGACTGTGGAGAATATATCAGGCTGAGAAGCTTGTTGGTATTGTGACACCTTATCAACAAAGTAAATTCTTGCCGTGTAGTCTCCTCCTAAGTTCTCTTACACTAACCTGGGTCTCCTCTCTCCCCTGAGGATCCAGGGATGCCATCCAATCCAGGATCTCCCTTTTCTCCAGGAACACCAGGAGGTCCTTGCAAGCCAGGTTCACCTGGAAGAGAACAAGTTTATCCTTTTAACAAAAAAAAATGGATCTCACAAGATTAAGGCTGTCTTAATGATGTGTAAAAACCTTGAACAAATGAATGAAATGATTGCTGTGACACGCTGATTAAGTAATCCTGTTGCTTACCAGGCCGACCGTCATGGCCAGATTCTCCTGTAGATCCCGGCAGCCCAGGGATACCCTTCTCGCCTGGTCTACCTGGCTGACCTGTACAACACACACAAACACACACACACCATGATAAAACTTTCATGGAATAACAACATGTATGATTAATATGTCTGGTGTTGTAGACATATTGGATGAATGTGACAACACAGCCTGAAATCTGACCTGAGTAGCCAATAGATCCTTTGTCTCCCTTGACTCCTTGCAGTCCTGGCTTGCCTGGCATACCCTCATGACCCCTAAAACCCTTCTCTCCTGGTACTCCTGGGAATCCTGGCTGGCCTTGCTGACCCTGTTAGAGTAGAGGAGTTGAGAAGAATGCTGAGTCAAGACAGATAGGTACTGATGATTGCTGAGAAAAAAACTAAGTGAAAAAATTACATTTCATTCTCTGTTGGGTGCCAATCTCTACATTTTTCATGGACACCCAAGCCTTGCCAGTGCTCCAAATACCAATGTTCAGTGCACACAAAATAAGCAATCAAGTGTTTAGAGCCACAGCAGAAGTCTCTACAAATGCTATAAACATTATCATTGTATAGCCAGTGGATTACCTTTTCTCCTGGAGGTCCTGGGAGCCCAATACCTGGATCACCAGCTACTCCCTTGTCTCCTTTCTGTCCATCTGTGCCTCTGAATCCAGGATGCCCCGGTGTACCGATATCTCCTTTAGTACCCTTTGGACCAACCGGACCTGCACACACACACACAAAGATATTGTCAGGAGTTGCATTTAACTTGCATTAAACAGAATGTACACAATACATGTCTGCACACACTCACTTGTTGGCATTTCCATAACACACATTTTGTTTGTTTGACATTTTATTTGTGTGATCTTACCTGGTATTCCCATCTCTCCTACATTGCCTTTCTGTCCAGGTGGTCCCATATGACCAGGCTCTCCAGGAAAACCAGGGTCTCCTTTCTCACCTAAGACACATCAGGGAGGTTGAAAATTTTTTATTCTATTTTCCTTCCATTTTCAATAGGTGATGAAGCAGTGCAGAATATTTACTAAATTAAGAGATATATTAAATTATCGGGACACATAGAGGCAATCACAACATGAAATCTACATGGTATAAAAAAATTCAATTGCTCCCCTTGTATTAACGTTTCATTCGGGAAGAAAATTCTGTTTAACAACAGCAAATCAATATCAAAACATCAGTTTACATACTCTCAGACAACTCATGCAATATCATCGAAGTCTCAGTAACCCTGTAAGACGCTCAGTACTTCCCAAACCGAAAGCCTTTTGCGACAGGCAACTGAACGCAAAGAGAGACCAATGGTTAGAGTCATTTTGCCTTGCTGAACAAGGGAGCTGCTGGTCTACCACTATCTCAATCAGTTAGTTAGCATGGAGGCATGCAAGAAAAGCAACATTTTCTCCACAAATTTAACATAACATGGGTTGAGTAACTGATATACAATGGTTATGTGGTTACCTGGCTGTCCAGGTGTTCCAGGCTCTCCATCTTTGCCTGGCATTCCAGGGTTGCCAGGAAGTCCACGGTGACCCTTCTCTCCAGTGACCCCAGGCATACCTGATAGGAAAATGGTATTAAAAACCACATTAATATATCTCATAAACTACAAGCCAATAGACAGTTACCAACAGACCTGTTTTTAGCAAACTGATGAATATAATTTTATTGAGCCAAAGGCCAGTATGTTGTTTTATACCTCTGTCTCCTATGTCTCCCTTCTCCCCCTTCATGTGCTCCATGTCAACTTCACTCATGTTCCCAGGAGGTCCCTGGAGACCTTGGTCTCCCCTTTCTCCTTTATGTCCAGGCTCTCCATTTTCACCTCTTGGTCCAGTAATACCAGGATCACCTGAGAGAAACAGTGGGAGAGAGAAATTATTATTGTTGTTAATCAGTCTAAAAAAACCTCGGCAAAACGTACACTTTATGGGCAGTATGAGAGAGGCAGAAGAAAGCGCTATAAATAGTTTTCACAATTTGGTTCTCCTCACCTCTCAGTCCAGGAGATCCAGGTGTACCAGGTGGTCCAGGAAATCCTGGTACTCCTGGTGTCCCTATGACCCCCATTTCACCTTTAGGACCTGGTAAACAAACACAAACAGTGAGATTACTGAAAATGTAAAAAAGAAAAAAAAAAGATTTAACAGATAGAGGAGTCAGTTATCTAATTCTAATTCAACTGAATAAGTTCCTTCCTCATCTCAAATTGAATGAATGACTGCAAAAGGATGAAGATGGTTTAAAACAGGCATTATGTGATTAAATCATGATAATGTAGATTTCTATCACATAATCAAACAGCAATGATAATCACCACTCTGTTGCTCTGACTTTCTCCTTTTAATAGAAATACCCTTCTCTCTCACAAGTCATACCTAATTCCATTACACATTTCCACTTTGCTGTTCTTTCATTTGGGACTGAGCTACTACTAACAACTCCTTAACACTTCCTGCACAGGTGTGTCATATTAAAAACCTTCCAGTAACGCAAAGGGCATGATTCCTACCTTACAATGTAAGCGTGAAACGTGAAGCGTGCATAGGAAGTGTGTTTCATTGACAATTTCTTATCACTGAACAAGAGAATTGCAAAACAGATCCACTGAAATCACCTCATTTGACAAAGGTATTGTATGAATTGATGCTGTAGAAATTTACATTATGTTGATAGGTTAGGGTCTTAGCTTCATATTTTTGTGCAAGTGCAACAAAGCAACAAGAATTACAAAAAACACCCACACACCAGTCATACTCACCTTGGTTTCCAATCAGTCCGTCCCTGCCTGGTAGGCCTGCCGGCCCTGGCAGTCCTTTAGGACCTGAGATTCCTGGGTTCCCGGGGGTTCCCTTCTCTCCCTTAGGCCCTGGCATGTCCAGACCAGGAGCACCTGGGTAGCCCTTTTCTCCCTTTACACCTTCCCTACCTGTTAAACATGCACACATACAAATATATTTGTAGTGACTTCCACAACACCAGTTAACAGGGAAAATCAAGAGTATGCTTCACAATCTGACAGCAGACATTATTGACTTGTCAACACAATACCGATGTTACAAATAACATTATAATGGCTTTATTTTATTCAAGTGTCCATGCAAGCCATTATCAATCTTATTATTTACACCTGTGCTTTTTGTCTAGTGATATGTCTAAAGGTCCGTGTATTTGGATGCTGAGTTTGTGCTCACCGTATGGTCCAGGCTCTCCAGCTGGTCCTTGTGGTCCGGGAGCTCCGGGAGAGCCTTTTCCTGGAGGACCTGGTGAGCCACTCAATCCAGGAGGTCCTGGGGGTCCCACTTCACCTAATTTTGAAGACCAAAGAAACACAACGTTGTACTTGGTACAGATGATGGGCCTTTTAACTCTGTGACATGAACTAAATCAAACCAAGCTTCACACCAGAGTCGTTGTGTGAGGTGTCTTGCAGTACCTTTGATTCCCTGAGGTCCTGGAGGTCCTGTTAAGCCTTCTCGTCCAGGAACACCAGGTAGTCCAACTGTACCCTTTTCTCCCTGGAAGCCAGTAATTCCTGGAAGGCCCTGCAAACCTTTTGGGCCTGGAAGACCCCGCCCTGGTTCACCCTGAACAATATAGTAAAAGGCACAGATTTGCATTTCCACTCTTGCAATCCTGATTTTACGTGAGATTCAAATCTCCCAGGTTATAATGTTTTCAGAACAGATACTAGCAGTGTGCTGGTTGTTGGATTACAATGCCATTGTATAACAAAAGAGCTGTGTGACTAATGCACTCTAAAGTACTTGTCTAATGTTCTCTAATGTGCCCGAAACCAAGTCCCCCTCAATACATATTTGAATACAGCATCCAAAAAAAGAAACATCCTCCACACCAAAACTTTATGAAGATGCACAGAACACTCGTGTTCCCCCATCAAAACCAGGGTGCGCCAGGTCGCTTGTTGAATCACTTCCTCAGTGTGTGGCAGCATACACCTACCTATCTATCTATTTGTAAAATTATTTATTTAAATACATATGGAGAACAATACACACTTTTTGTCCAGGTACACCAGGTTGTCCAGTGAAGCCATCCTGTCCAGGTCTTCCTGGCTCTCCCGGTAATCCAGGAGCTCCTGGAATTCCACTGAGTCCTAGACACATGGACAAAAGTTTTGTTCTGAGTTTTGTTCTGTTCATGCACATGCACTGTATTAGTTTGAGTTAAGTATCCATCAAATGTCTGTGATGCATTCATGGAAAGGAGGGATGGACTAACTTACCTTTAGGACCAGTTGGACCTGGGAGTCCAATTCCAGGAAGTCCGTGTTCACCCTTTTGTCCAGGGAAACCTGGCAACCCTGAATCTCCTTGTGGGCCTCTGTTACCTGCAGCCAAAAACATGTTGCATGGTTAACAGGACCAATGGCTAACAATCTTCACATACCGTAAATACCCTGCTCTACCTCAATTTCAACGTTATTTTATTGATCAAAGATGCAGTTAAGTTCATTTATTGATCTTAAAGAGACTAATTTCAAATCAATACTTGTGTTGCTCACCTTGAATTCCAGGCACGCCGGTTTCTCCGCGTGGCCCAGGTATTCCCTGAGGTCCAGGAGTCATCACACCTTTACCTGGCTCACCTTTTGTACCTGGTGGTTGCAATGTGACAATGAATTAATGTACAGTGTGTGCGTGTGTGTGTGTGTGGGGGTGGGTGTGTGTGTGTGCAGTATCAGTGTCTGTTTGCTGAGTTCCAGATGTGTTGCTGAGCCTCTTTGACTGTATGAGTGCATCTTTTTACAGTGTCTGTGGGTCTCAGTCTTTGCACATGTCATGCCTACCAGGTGGTCCAGGAGCTCCAGGGATGCCTGGTCTCCCCTGGCTGCCCTTTTCTCCACTTTCTCCTGGTCGACCGAAGCCTGGCAGGCCAGGTGGACCCCTCTCTCCTGGTGGCCCAAGAGGACCAGAGTCTCCAGATGGCCCACGCTCACCCTTGATGCCCTCTTTGGCCTGAAAGCATTTAGAGAAAGGGGATGTCAAATCTACTCTGATTTAAGATTGACAAAAAAATCCTAAACTAATTAAAAACGAGTGGAGTCCATGCAGTCCTGATATCCTGATCCTCATCAAACAAACCACACACACTTACTGGTTCTCCTTTATGGCCAGGTATTCCAGGGATGCCATCTCTCCCTGGCAGTCCATCCTGCCCTGGCTGCCCTGGTGAACCAGAGAGACCAGGCAGACCTTTATCCCCCTTCAGACCAGGAACTGCAAAAATGTCCCCTGGTTCACCAATAGCACCAGGAGCTCCAATCAACCCAGGAACACCTTGAGAACCCTGCACACATTTGAATAAAATGTATTGTTGCTCCATTTTCCTCAATGAAACTGTGAAAACATTCAGCTCTGATCTTGTCCCGACTGTTTCATTAGATATTATTCTACTCACAGGTCTTCCAGGTTGTCCAGGAAGGCCAGTTCCACCCTTTTCTCCCTTAGCTCCTACTAGCCCAGGAGGTCCTGCCGGGTGAAAATGGACAATTGTACATAGCTCATTCAACAGCAAGTGTCAATACAAAGGCAAAAGTGTTGAAATAAGATACTATCCAATTAGCTGTGTTTAGAGAATGAAAACTGAACAACTGTGGCCAGAAGTTCTCCGGAGGCCAAAGAAATAGCTTTTAGACCCACTGCTTGTGTGGCCACCAGACACTACTGTTTCATTTAAATATGACCACTGCTTACTCACCTCGTTCTCCTTTAGGGCCCTCTGGGCCAGGTAATCCAGGTGGGCCATCACCTTCACACTGAACACAGGTATCACCTCTGTCACCTGAAAGAAGGCACAGAAACATCAATTTAAAAAAAAAGAAATGGGATTAATGTAAAGGCCCTTAACTTGTAGTCTTGCTGCAGTATTGGTGCATGTGAAACATGTGCCCACAAAGGTATCACGATACCTTAAAGATAGAAACATAGTGTTTTAGCAGATAGATTCAGTGATGACTCCTATTGATCAGCATTCATTTTCAATATTCTTACCTTTCTGTCCCAGTTCCCCTTGTAACCCTGGAGGTCCAGGTGGGCCAGGAGCTCCTTTCTGGATGTTACATTCGTTAGGATCAACTGTGCGGCCACGTCAGAGTGCACACACAACACATGCAGCCAACACACACACAGAAACACACACAGAGAAACACACATTAGGTTACTAAAACATTTACAGATACACACTTTATGTAGCTGTCCCTTGTTGTCAATCTACTGAAATGATTGATATTCAAAGATAAGGCATACTCGGTTGTCCAGGTGGTCCAGGTGGTCCAGGGTCTCCAGGTTGTCCTGGAGGTCCAACGAGAGACTCTCCTTCTATTCCCCTCTCTCCTCTCTCGCCTATGTCTCCCTTCTCACCCTTCTCTCCACGAGGCCCTTCAATGTGCCGGCCTAAAGTACAAGACAAGAAAGTCAGTTAGTGAGTTATTCAGGTTAGCATGTGTCTGACTGGCTGCCTTAATGTTTGTTACACTGTGTTGGGTTAATTTACCTGGTGGACCTGCTTCTCCTTGGGGACCAGGGAAACCTGTGGATTAAGAAGACATCAAAAAGGTAAGAAAAAATACATAATGGGAACTGCTGTTTATGTGTGTGCGTGTGTCCATAAATGAACATTTGGTGGTATTCTATTGCTTCACTTTACCTTTGTCTCCTTGTAATCCAGGGAAACCACGAGGACCAGGAGGACCAGGAGCGCCACCACCCTAAAGTTATATAATTACAAATATAAAAGATGCAAGTCCATTTTTAAAAATTAGGTTTTACACACTGATCTATCTAAACTCAGATTAATTAACTGCTGAGCTCTTTACCTGTCTTTGCTCCTTCTAATGCAGACTAATCCTGCAGTACTGAAGCCAAGCATTTGTATTTAAATAACTGTGCGGAAAACACATACACTTGGGTAGGATTAAACCCCTCTGCGCCTCACAGACTATAATAGATTTTTGCCAGTATCTCTAATCCAACTTTCATAAAGTATTGGGTTCTGCAAGGGACAGACTGAAAAAAAAAGGTAAAAATCAAAGTTTTGTTCATTTTAGTCAAACCATACAGTTTGAAAACGAGGCGCGGTTCCAACTAGAAAACAATGTTTTGATGCATTGGATGTGCTGAATGTGTATATTAAGGCAGTACAGGAGGAGGTGCACATTAATAATCCTCCAGGACTGTAACATGCTCATGTTTAACCCAAGCAATGTGTCATGTGACTGCAGTTGGTTCGGATTGAGGTCGGAACACGTTCTCACCACAAACAAACCGCACCAGAGTTCGTTTGTAACCAGACTGAGACCACCTCTTCAAGAAGGTCTCGGTCCAGCTGTTTCGGTGCACTCCTGAGTGCGATTGCTGTGTTCACACCTGCCCAAAAGAGCCGCACTTCAGGGGCAAACAAACTTGAGTTCGATTGCACCAAACCGGATAGGTGTGAGAGCACCTTAAGTCCCTCATATGGGTCAAGCTCCTTTAAGTCTACATCCTACATTCCCCCTTAGCACATTAGCAAAGAAAGACGGTGACTATTATTTATAAGTAACATTTATTTTAACATTAAATTAAGTAGTTGTATACCATTTGAGGCTGTTTGCACTTGAAACAATTGGAATAGCGAAATAACCGTGTTTAGCTAGCAACAGGCTAAAACATTATAAGGCTATAATGAGTTATATTTAAATGTTAGCTCAAAATATGCTGACTGACCATGCAGTTCAAGAACATTATTGTTCCTTTAATGCTCTATGTTGTATATGTCCTTGATATGAATTGTCAAGACATGAGGTTCCTAACGCTTGCATTGAGACCAGTGAGCTTTTCCCCAATTTTGGTGTCATCTTCACTAACAATACTCCAATATATAATACATTATATTGTAGTCCTTACTGTCATATTATCTCTGATATTTCAGAACTACTATTCCATAAATTTGCTGTTATTTCCTTTCGAATATATCTCACTGATATAATTGAAAATGCCACATTGACATGCTGGCTGCGAAAACTTAACAGGCGTGACAACAGTAACTAAGGGGGACAGCCTTAGCAAAGAGTCAATTAATTATTTTTTAAAATCCATACCATACATACTACATGATTTGTATGTAACTATAGATTTTCTGCTGAACGGTAACCTCAGTGCAAACTTTGTTAAGCTCCCATATTGTCCAGATACAAGACCAAGAATGTGACCTTGGTGTCCTGGATAGAAACTTCAGGCCTAACTTAAATGATGTCATTATGATGAATTGATTTTCTCAGCCAGTTATAGAAGACATATGACCGTTTCAGTTTCATTACCCCTTTAACATAACTCTATCTGAATGAATATGTGGTGACATCAGCTGGCAGTAATTATAATTTATCCTCTTTGCAGCTGATGGGAAAGAGAGTGAGTGAATAAGAGAGAAAAAACAGGGCGGAGAGAGTTCACTTACATAACCTGGTGGTCCTCTTTCTCCCTTTTCACCCTGAAACAAGACAGAGAGTTTAGTCGGTCTGACCACAACACCTCAGAGATCATGTATGTTTTAGATTAAAGCCTTGAATATAATGTGGAGTAAATAAAAGTTGCATTAGTTACCTGCAAACCAGGATATCCAGAGCCTCCGGGGAAGCCTTTTTCTCCCTGTATGAAAGTATGCATACTGTAGCTATAAATAATTCATAATTTAAAACCAAAGAGCAGTCAGGCAGTACAGTACAGTAGGTAATACAGTAAACTATTGTTACCTTCAATCCATACTCTCCATCCTTGCCAGGTTTACCCTAAAATTATAGAGACGGTGTTGTTATGATTTGATGATACAGATATTGCTACAAAGAACTGAATCTGTAGAAGCTTGAGATGTGTTCACAAAGAAATTTTTTTTAAATGACACAATATAAAAAATATATTTTCCATGTTTCCTAAACCCTTTGAGGAATCTGCATAAAAATCATACAATGACATCAAATCCTGAGCTTCCTTCTTTATCTATTATATCATGATACAATCCAGTGTATTTTTGCCACTTACTCTTGGTCCGGGTGGGCCGGGATCACCTTTGATACCATTTTGATGTGGGGCGCAAACACCCTGCAAAGGAAATCAGGCGTCTCAAAAAACTAGAAATTTGAGCTAAAAGATAACAAACAGCCTGTGTGCACAGAAAGGAACTCATACACCTCAACATTAAAGAGCCAATTACTAACCTGGTCTCCTTTGTCTCCTGGAAGTCCTCTTTCACCCTTTAAAAAAAACACAAACATATTCAGGAAATAAGTTTAGCCCTTGTGAGCTATTTAAAACCAAAAATAGTACAATTCTGCTTCAAAGAGCTGAGTGAGTACCTGAGGTCCAGGTACGTGCACTGTGGTATGACCTCCTCCCACTCCCTGGTAGGGAGGTCCAGGAGGGCCGGGTGGGCCACGAAATCCTCGGTCACCCTGCAGGGAGACAGCGATGATTACAATAACAGCTGAAACTACAGACATATCTTAACAAGAACAACACATTAAAAATTAGACACTAGCAATAGCACTAGCTGTGATGTCAGAACGTAATTACCGTGCCACTAGCTGTCATGCAACCAGTCGTTTTTTTACAGGTTGTCATCCCTAATTGGACAGACACCTTTTAGGAGGGCACAATTTGATGCAGTCTCCAAGTAGTGTATTAAATTTAAATGATTGAAAGGCAAAGTTTTAAAATGGGTCGCAAATGATTAAAATAAAACGCATGCATTTAATGTCATGTTCAAGGGCTGCACAAATTGTTTTCAAAGGCCATCATTGACCCGTTGGCCACACTTTGAGCAACAAAGAGCTGAACAAACCAATTAAAAGATCCACTGGATAATATGGAAACTGCATCGTCATAAATCTGAAAAGAGGGACGTGAAAATATGCCCCTTTGTCAAACTTATTTTTATGATAAGTATTATACGACACGTGTAGCAGGAGGAGCTACCTCAGTTTCACTTTACATTACAGCTCAGTAATTACGAGGAAATAATGGAATCATATCGTGGTTACAAACGCAATTACTCAAAGTAATAACTAGCTAATATTATGATAATTACAGTGAGAATATATTTGAGCCATATTTGAAAGTTTCATTTATGTTATAAAATAAAAGACATAATGCGGCAAACAATTGGCTAACCTCAAAATAACCAGGTTACTATTAAAATTAATTATAATAATGATCCAACTAGGACCAAAATGTCCATTTTAATAAATAAACAGGCTGCAGTCAGTTCATACGCTTTTGTTTTTAGATGATATCATCAAATCTTGAGGTTTCATGTAATCACATGAAAATAAACATGTTAAGAAAGTTATTACCCCATTATCACAGTTTTATTACTGAACTCAAAAGTGCTCCCACTGCCTCTACAGTGATAGCATCATATACGAAATGTAGCTGTTTTGCAGACTACATATAAATAAACAAAATCCTCACCTTATCTCCCTTCTCACTCACAAAGGCCAGCTTGTCACCCTGCAGAGAAGTAAAAAAAATGAGTGTGATGGGTGATGAAGTTAGAGAATTTTGTTTTACAGTTGTAAAATCTTTATATATGATGAGTCTTACCTTCTCTCCAGGAGGGCCAGGTGGGCCAGGGTCACCCTGTCAAACAATTAATTCAAGTGGTTAAACAAGCTGATTATACCAGTACTGTATCTAGCTAATAAACAAATCATCCAACAGCATCTGCCAGGTTTAAAATGCTGCTAATCTGTGCTCTTTCCTGTACAGTTTGGTGTCATATTAAAGTTAGATACTCTATGATTAATATGTTGTTTAACATGTTTTTTTGGGGGAGTTTTTTTCTCACATAATAACATTGACCGGTGAAAGAGCAGATGGCTAAAGATGGCTTTAGGATTCAGTTATACATGTCTGAGCCTAGGTGGGACCCAGACTCAGACTCAGAAGGACCACAAGTTCATTATTTTGGAGAGAATATTCTTGGGAAAATCAAATGCATTTCTTTTTAATCCCTAGCAAAGTACTCTAGGGAGAGGTAGAAGCCAACCATACTCACGTATTCTATTCCTGTCCGGTTTTGCAGCAATATTGGACAGAAATAAGGGAAGTGATTGACAGAATTTTTCTATACCGAACACCACAGCTACTCTTTCAACAAAAGTTTTAGAATAGCCGCACTAAGAGATAACAAAAAACTGGTTGAAACCAGAGGCACCATAACTAAGCAAAGGGAAGGATACAATTAACAAGATCTACGAAATGGAGATTATAAACCACAGCTGTAGGAATCTAGCTAAACTATTTGATGCAAGATGGAAGAGAATACAGAAAATGGGTATTATTCAAAAGTAATAAGGTCAGGGGAAAATGAGGGGAGAAGGAAGAGGATTTTGCTATTATTTTGTTTGTTTGTTTTGGCTTGTTTTTGTTATTTGGGATGTTGGGGTCGTGGGGTAGGGTGGGAGGGACGTACAGTCACCCAGCTGCAGTATGAGACTAGAATTCTGACCAAAAAGAAAGACTCAGATGAGGAGTCTGTTGTGCACCAAAATCAGGGACTAACAGATGTATCAGAATAGTAAGTGTAGTTAGCATCTCTTATGTGTTTATGTTGTCTGTTAGCTTGTTAGCTTGTAGACTAACTGCAGCGTTAGTGGTTGTGATGGTGCACAGACATCACCCCCTTCAACACCCCCTTTAATTATAATCACATGTCTCTGTATAACCAATATTCCATAGCTCATAAGGGTTATCACTGACTCTATAGGACGATAAACAGTCCATCACTGCAGGAGAGACTAACTCACTTTGGGTCCTAGGTAGCCTCGAGGTCCTGGAGGTCCAGTAGGTCCAGGAGATCCAATTGATCCCTGTGAGAGCAAAGATTTGAATTCACATGGAAACCCTGATTGCATTGTTTCAGTTTATCCCTTTTTCTTTTGACACACAAACACACACACAACGTACAGGTAATCCAGGTGTGCCAGGGAATCCTCTGTCTCCTTTCAAGGGAACAATCCCGATCACACCACCAGGGTCACCCTGTAGGAGACAAGACAAAAATGAAAGTGAAGATGGGGCATACTTGTACTGTTTGACAAACTTGTTCACATGTAAAATTTAATACTTTATAAGTTTCAGCTGACCTTCATTCCGGGTATTCCTGGGATGCCCTGAGAAGAGAGGACAGTGGTTACATATCCATACATGTACTGGCAGCTCTGTCTCTTAGAAATTACATATGTGTAAAATTGTTTTGATGATTTTGTTGTCGTGACAATGTGATCGCTGACTGGAAAACATTTCTTTATTAATGAAACACTACATATATGTACCACAGTGGAGTCACAAGGAGGTGGTTGGGCTAAAATCCTGAGTTCACGTCCAGACGCCTGTCTACGACTAGGTTTAGGCCAGTGGTTCCCAACTGGTCCAGCCACGGGGTCCAGATTTCTCCTGAGTCATTAGTTCTACGTGCCAAATTTGAATATATTCAGCATCATACTTGCGTTTGGTCATGTCATTGAGCAAGTTTGCTGTGTCTGTTATGTAGCTGTCCATTAGCCACTCCCTCTACAATAGAAAACAGCACTTCAGTATAAAAGCTCTGTGCTGGAAATTCGTGCTGTTTGATTGTGACATGATTGCGGTCCAGTCAGAATAGCCCATGACCCACTTTTGGACCATGACCCACCACTTGGGAATCACTGGTTTGACAACATAAGCACTTTGGCTTTGGTTAGAGGAAGGTCGTGATTTTGGTTGAACGTTGATAAATAAAGGTAATAATAAAAATGTAATGCTGAAGTGGATGCTGTATTGCATGGCTGCCTGTTGTGGAGGAAAACAAATGGAACACGTTGTCAGTAAACAGTTTGCTGACTAATCATCTGACTTGCCAGATAAGTTCAGTCACAACATTTCCCCCTTATGTTAATAGAAAACGTTATGACATTATGGTTACCTGTTCTCTTTTTTTGTGGTGCAGGGACATTTAACTAATTTAATTTTCACGTTTTCCAAAGGAGACTACAACAAAAGGCGACCTATATATAATAAGATTCATACACTGTAATGAACTTCATGCATGGTGAAAATATTGTTTTTCCTGGGAACCATTCCATTTACTGCACATGTAATGTGTGTATAGAAAAATATAAATGTGAATGTATAGTATTATGTAAATAATTGGTCTAATATTACAATAATGGAGCATAATCAGGTAATCAGAGCAAAATTTAGCCCCAAAATAGCAGTTATTTTCCAAATGAAATTACAGATAAGCTTATATAATTTAATCATTGCATTACCAGGAGCTGTTGTGTTTGTCTTTGTCAATATTTTAGGCTACTTATATGTGACCCTTAGGGAGAATAGCTGCTGCAATGCAGTGGCTAATGGAGAACCTCAAAAAAGGTATTTGCTATTTTAAATGCTTGTAATTTCCAAGAGACAGGGCTGCTTTAAGATACTGCTTAGTTAACATATTAATATGGCATGCATCAATGTAGGGGGTATGATGTTTTAACTCTAGATATATGGTTCTATATGAGCTGAGGAGAGCTGCTCCAAGCCAACTGGGCCATTTCCAAAAAGACAAGAGTTATGTGTTGGTCAGTAGGGTGGTATTTGATTGTCATGAGAGTCAAAGTTCTTACAGGAGGTCCTTGAAGACCAGGAAAACCAGGAGTGCCATCCCTTCCTCTGTCTCCCTGAAACACACACACACACAACACAGTCAGAAGGCACAAACAAATCTGCTTCGAAACACAGTAGAACGTTTTAGAAGTGACTTACTTTAGTCCCGTTGCACCCTGGGATGCCTGGCAAACCTTGTGGGCCGTCGTTTCCATTGATGCCCTAAGAGGAGGAATGCACAAATAGACAATCTGAGACAATTTACACGGAGACAAAGTCTCTCCAGCTTCCTGACCAGTCTGCCTTAAACTCCGAAAATAAAATGCAGCCTGAGAAGTAACAACACAATCTAAAGCCTTGTTATTTAGAGGATATTACTTTTAAGAGTGTGATTGCATGTTAGACACATTCTTATTGTGATGGGGTGAGTTTACTGGATTGTTGCAGGATGTGAGACAGATCAAAGGAACTTACTGGTAGGCCCGGGTTTCCTGGGAAACCTGGCAGACCAGGAGGACCCTGCAAGATCACAACAATGTCAGTGTTACTGTCTCGTGACAACACCGCAACATAAGCAATCATTTTCCTTCTCATAATCATACAATAGACTATTGTATGTCATATTTGTGATGGTTACTTACCCGCACTCCTTTTATTCCAGGAGCCCCGGGTTCACCGACTGCTCCCTGGGAGATACCAAAGACATCAGGATTATCATAAAGAAGAGGAATGTGTTTTTATGGCTATATCATCAGCTCACAATGTGTAGACTGGAGGACAAAGATTAGGTCAGGTTAGGTTTTCTGTGGTTATGAACTTTATTGTGTGTATGTGTGTGTGTACTGACCGTGGGGCCGATAGGTCCTGGAGGCCCTTCAGGTCCCTGCATCCCTGGAAATCCCATATTACCTTGTAGACCAGGAAATCCACGCTCACCCTTTGAAGCACAAACAGTCATGTTAATGATACAAAGATAAAGTAAATATTCATATACATGCTTTTTCATAACAGATATCAAAGAAATGCATGATTTCATAAATGTGTTAGAGTTTGACGCCCAAAGCAAATGTAATGGGTCACAAAAACATTCAATACTTACTCAACGTCTAAGACTGACTACTAGATACTGAAAGTGTGTCTGTTGTTGTGGTGACATTGCTAATTTTCTAACATTCAAATAATGTATAATAGATTTAAATGGATTGTAACACAGACTGAGATACCTTTTGGGGCATTAAATGCATTCACAAATGTGTATTTCACCCATACCTTTCAGGTTGGGATCACTTTACATAAGAGTTTATGATGTCGGCCTTCATCGTTGCTAAACTGTCTTTAAAACAGTATACATGTGGTACATGTGGGTCCATCCAGTGCCAAAACAGCCAATCATAAACACATTTCTATTTACTTAAAGAACCAGTGTGTGGGATTTAGTGGCATCTAGTGGTGAGATTACAGATTGCAACCAACTCAGTATCCCTTTTCTCACCCACTCCCATTCCAAAACTGTGATGGTGGCCTTCAGGTAATGTAAAAAAAACAAAAAACTAAAGGGCCCTCTCTAGACCCAGTGTTTGGTTTGTCCAGTTTGGGCTAGTGTAGAAACATGGCAGTGCAACATGGGAGGCTCTTTGGACGAGGACCTGCTGCTGCTGATAATATACCAATGAAATCATATTTATTTATATTTTATACCATTTCTGCCGATAGATGCCTCTTAATCCTACGTACTGGACCTTTAATTGCATTTTACTTGATAATTAAAAAACATAGAATATTGCTGCTGTTCATGCACAATATTAATATTGGTAACAACAAATCCTCCTCTGCAGTGACCTAAAACTGACTGCATGTTGGTTCCACTATCTGCCACTAGATGGAAGCATTGCTTTGTGAAGAAGAGCCATGCTCCAGTAATCTTTACAATCCTCTCTGAGCTGCCAAACATGAAAGAGTGATGTGTAACATGTTGAAACTGTTTGGATCAATTACCATTCCCTGACCACAACACATCTGACTCCCATCAGTCAGTAGAAACACTGCTTTTTAAACCATGGGAATTATCAATAGCGTTACTATGGCAACTCTTGTTATACATCGTAAGGAAGTGATATCATTGGAAACAAGGATCACATGAGATTTTAGGGAAGGCTGTTTGGGGCCTTTCAGAAACTTTCAAAACACAGAAGTGCTTTGAATCCACAGCGGATTGGCCGGGCTCCATCGAACACAGTCAGTACATCTGTTGTTGTCGGGGGGGAGCTGAATGTTTGGCTACTGTTGCTGTAAGAATGAGCCATAAAAGGCCAGACTGTTGCACTAAGAGGACAGATAACACCCTGCAGTCGTCTGATATAACTGAGCCAATAATACGCATGTACTCTCAAACAGCAGGGGTTGCAGTAAAAAATAAATGAACTAATGCAGTGGTTCCCGACTTTCTTTGGTAGTGACAAAGAAAAACAAAGCAGTGTTGTGAACCCTCGTTACAGGTTTCACGTGTCTACTGGATGTGACCAGTTAAACCAGAGACTGTGTGTTTATTTTGATCTTAACGAAGCAGGTCCAGGAGGTTTTTACCAGGAGTCGAATCATCCGCAGTGGTCTCTTCCTCTCCAAAACAAATAGTTCAAGTTATTAAAACCAGTAAAACCACCATAAAAAGGCAGGTTCACCTTAAAAATTAGTGTTTATCCACTGCTGTTCATCATTTTTAACTGCAATAACAAAGAACAACTGTCTAGTATCTTTTAAAAAAAATGTAGTTACAGAAAAACCACCTTTGCCCAAGTCAGTGAAAACCAGCTTTTCATGTTTCAGGTCAGTGATTAACACTCATGCTAGTGCTGACAGCTCAAAGGCTCATGGCCAGTTCATGACTGGTGTCCCCACATCTACATCTGTATCTGAGGGCCTCGCTCCGCCTGATGGGAAAAAGGCCTTCAGCCCAGCTGTGTGTCCGGACATGCTCTAATTCAAACTGATCTTTGTTCCTCCGCTGGTCTCTGCTCCGTGACTGAGCCCCATCCATTGCTTTTTTCACCCAGGCCCAGGCAGCTCCAGTATGTCCCACTGAGCTGACCCCATTAGTCAGAACATAGGATGCACCGTCACGTCTGCTTCGGCCCGTTATAAACTTAATAAGCACTTTGCATTGACTGAAAACTAACATGAGAGCCTGATATAAAGTGAAATTCTTACCTTTGCTCCTTTCACACCACTGCAGTCACATTTTCCACACGATGTCCCGCAGCCCTGAGGAGAAAAAGAAACATAAAAATTAATGGTGCATTGATTGGAAGAACAAAACATGTAAAAAGAACATGGGTTTGTGCTTGACAAAAAAAGGAAAATAAACACGGGGAGCAGAGCAAAAATGAAGATACTGTTTGCCAGTTGGACAATATCAACAGACATCTGCTGAGGGTCAGTTCATGTCATCCATCAGATGTGTATAGCGTTCATTCTTTTACAACATGTCAGTGTCCTAGATGTCCCACTGAAACTGTAAATCACTGCAGTGAGCGGCCAGACAAACTTTTGCAATGTTTACATGCAAGCCTGTTGTTCCATCACAAAGATGAGCATTTATAAATCAAAACTGAAATTTTATAAACAAAGTAGCATGTCCTCAGTTGAATCTTGACTATGATAGATTTTTTTGGACACTTGGGAGTAGCGGAAACAAGCTATTATGTTTCTCCCCACCTGGTGAATCTAAATCTGATATTCATCCGTCCTTTAGCTCAGACAGTTTTCATTCACTTTATATATGTATACGAACAAAAAGTAATACACCACATTCGGAGTAGAACCCACACCATCACGGAGGCTGCAATCCCGTGAACAATGTGCTCACGGGAGTAAATAAGGAAGTAGAATAAAGAGCCTAAAGTTCGTATAAGGTGGGGTTAGCTAAACTGAGCTGTTAACCAGAGGCGAACCAAAGGGTAGGTGCTACACCTAAGCAACAAGGCCATCCCGACATCAGCAGTAACCAACATATGACGAGGTGCAAAGTGGCAGTGATGCTCTAGCCAGTGGCATACAAGCATGCATTCATTCTCTGCTCAGAATGCCATTACGACATATGTGTGCTGCGATATTAATGATCTAAATGTCACATACAATTCAATAATATCAAATATATACAGGCATTTCCCCCTGTAATCAGGTTACTTTAAAGCCACGTTGAGCTTCACTGATTAGTTTTGTGAAACTTCATGCAGGCAGAACATCAATGCAGCTGGTCTCAGCCCTTTCAGCCCCCCCACCCCACCCCACCCTGCTTCCTCTTCTCTGGGGTCTCCAGAGGCTGGAGCCTGGGAACTGGCCTGCACTGCCTTGGCTCTGTCTTCCATTGCTCCTCTCCTTCTTTTCCCTCCATCATCCAGCTGTTGCTAGACTCACGTGCAAGGCGTCCAGCCAAAAGCCTGTCAAGGCTTTGGACAGGCTGTGTAGGCTTGGGCAGAAGGAGCACAGCTACACTACCCACAAATATTTCTCTCTGTCTGCCTCCCGTTCTCACACACACACACACACGCACACACACACACACACACACATATATATAAATAAATGGCTCCATCACCGTTCATCACGGTCTGTTCCCAACTTCTGAAACCTGACATCTTATCCACGTCACGCTTAATTCCACATTTTCTATAACTCAATATCCTTTCCATGTCTGATACATATTCCCTGTCTTCCTTATTACTTCCAATCCTCTTCAACGCACTCTATAACTGAATCAATATGTGGCTCTAATACCATGGGAAACCACAAGGAAACAGACCTCCCTCTCAGGACCATCAGCCATGATAGCCCCCATCCTGTCCAAGTGCACTTGTTCTCCTCTGTTTGCAGTATATAACACATGTGTGGCCGGCTACATTTCCCTTTCCTGCTCTCTCAGACACCTCAACCTCACTCCATCTCACCTCTCCACCTCTGGTCCCTTAATGTCTGTTATGCCACTTAAAGAAAACTCCAGGAACACCTGCTTCAGATTTGATTAGTGTCACAGGACAAATAGAGGAAAAGGAAAATCTCAGAATGAAGCACACGTGTCTTTTATTATGACAAAGCTGTTGGCACGCAGCAATAAGAGCTCCTGGTGTTAGATTAACATGATTCTTTATACTTTTCTAGATAATTCACCAGGGGAGTTCAGGCACGCTAATGCAATGAGGGAACTTGGATATTGTCAGCACCGCTCATGTACATCGCAGCTGCTCGTGGTTCAGCAGTTTTCCCCCAGTCACCTGTTGCTATCTGTCTCTGCTTCTTTTTTCTCTGTCTGCAGTTTTCTCCATCCTCTTAGCTGAGCAGACATTGTTGGAGGGCATGACCCAAGCCTCAATCCGACATGCACGGTGATGAAGACACTCTGTGCGCCCGTGTGGGATGAAAAGCCGCCGCCCTGTGATGTCTACTGCTGGATCTCCAAACACGCCCAGTAATCTGCAGGTAGATCAAAGCAGTGTTGCTCTGATTTCCCCTGTTTGTTTTGCTTCTACGTCCGTTATGCACCGCCAGAAACCCAAACACCAGATGGGAGCAATGGTACAAAGACCCAACCGACATCTGCACAAAAAGAGCATCTTGCTAATGAGTCTTGCAGCCGCAGAGTGGATGTGTGTCGGATTTGGCATCTGAGGATTTGCAGGGGGAAAAAAGGATCTTAGGAGGATCTTATCATACAGATACCCGGGTGTATCAGAGGATGAGAGGTCTGATTATCTAGCATAAATACCATAAATACCATTTATAAACGCCAATATCATGGTGGATGATAGCCTTACCAGTTTACACACAAGCCTGAGATGAAAAGAAATGACTGACAGTGGTGGAACATCAAGTGCATTTATCCAAGTACTGTAAAATATGCTATATGAGTCCTTCAATTTTATGCTACTTGAATTTCATCACATGTGCAAAGGATATTTTCAGTTTTCTCGACTACATACATGACCCTAAAACTGACCGACCCGCATCAAATACAGTTTTCTGTTCTACTTTGTTCTTTTGCTGCGGTGAGCTAATCTTAAGTCATGAAGATGCTATTTATACTCATCGCTTCCTGCATGGGCTTCACAGTAAATGCACTCATGTGAAGGCAGGCGTGAGCTTTTACTTTAAAACAGCGTATGCAGTGTTAATCGCGGTAAGCTGGTGTTGCCAAAATCTGACTCCACAACACAGTCTTGTGAATAAATAAAACATGAATATGCCTAAGTTTAAGCCTTATGTTACCCTATATTAAAGGATCCCTGTCAGTGTCTTGCATTAAGGTAGCATTGTGTCAATTTTGAATTTGTAAAAACACAGGAGCATAGGTATTAGTGTTGACAATTTATCGATACATATTGATGCATCGCTGCTGTTTGCTGCCACTAACCAAGAATTATTACATTTATCTTTTATTAAGAATAATAACTTCTATGCTCTCAGTGTCAATTTTTCACTGTGGTATCAAAAGTAATGTAAAATATTGATATTTTTCAAGGTACTTTATGGAGGTTAAGAACAATCCTGGGTTTTCCTGAATTTGGGTATTAGCTAGGACTTCACAATTAATCAAAACTTTATATCGCAATATGACCAGATGCAATATCCAAATCGCAGGAGCCGCATTTTTGATGAAGGTAAAATGTGTCACAACATACCATTATTTATGAAGTATTGTGATGCTATAGTGATGCATGTGGCAAATTTTATTCCAGAAACACGGATACCTACTGTTTGGCACAAACCCCTGCAAAAATCATATTATCATAATTCTTGTTTTTTTTTCCAGTGAAAATTAAATTCATATTGTCAAAATAATCGCAGTATTATTTTATTTTATTTTTTATTCTATTTTATTTTTATCTTATTTTTCATCTTATTTTTTTATTTTATTTAATCATAATTCATTTTATTTTATTTTATCATATTTTATTATTTTATTCGATTTTATTTTATTTTATTATTTTATCTTTTATTTAATTTGCATATTGTTCTTTTATCTAAAAAACAACAACAACAAAAAAGTCTGTACTTTTACTCAAATAATATTTTAAATGCTCTATCTTTACTTGTAATGGAGTATTTTTACATTGTGGTACAGACTACCAAACGGTACACGGTGTGCACGTGCCATCAGCTTGTGGGAAAAGGTGGAGATGAAGATGATGTGACTCTCCCCAAACAGCTTGATCTTCCACAGAGCAAACAGACTGAGCAGAAGCCTGAGATTCTGCGGTGATGAGTGTTAATGTCCACAGTGAATATACAGTGGCTGGTGAGTCACTGAGCTTTGGAGAAACTGTATCAGATCCAGCCAAGCTCTGCCTCACGTGTCTCTGGACAAGTGTTTATGTCATTCCTGAGTATGGATGGCAGGCCTCAGGATGTCTCCACACTGTGAAAAATCAATATGACGTGTGCTGGCAGAGTGTTTACGTTTCCTGGTTGCTGCGCAAAACAGTGCCTTATCATAATTGTGCGTATGTGACAGTGTGTTTGTGATTGTTTGCTGAGGCTGGAGCTGGCTGGGAAACACAGGCCTGAGGGTTTGCTTTGACACACTATGAAATAGAAGCAGAAAATTCCAGCAGAAGAAGAGGATGGGGTGGGTGTAGCTGCAGAGATTTGTGGCGTGGTACACAGAGGCACGTTCACAGGCTTTCGTGCTGTAGATCAGTGTATCTCAGTGCTTGGAGCTATGTGTCAGAGGGCCGGGAGGTTACCTGAGTGTAAGCCTCATTCCAACCAAAAGGCTCCAAAAACACTTGCTTGATATGTCTTACGTCATTAGGCAGCACTGAGATGAGCCCAGGAGAGGAAGTGATGAGTAATGTTTACTTTTGAGATCACGGGCCTCGGCCAGCGAGGAAGGCCGGTCCAGAGATCCCGACATTAATACAAACACTCTTAATGTAAACTGAGGGTGAGTGTATAGAGCTGTTGCATAACTGGATCCTAGAAAGAACCATAGGAAGAGCAGCAGCACCATGGTTGAGGCAAGCACAGCCTGTTACAGAAAAGGTGGTATGGATCAGGCATGATAAAATACTGAAGTTTCCCAAATTTCAACGTAGTGTAGTGATTGACATCACCTTACTGGAGAGAAGAAACTGAGATACATCATAATCAACTGGGCAAAAATCCACCTGCTGGGGAAGATTGTGTGATACAATCAAAAACTCTAAAACATGGACCTTGAATTGAAATTGTTGGGTCAACTACTGTTTCCAAGGTCAAGACCGGACTTGTATCACCACTCTAACCTCTTCGACTGCTTGATTTCTTGGCTCCCATTACTTATAATCAGTTTCAGTACCAATCAATACACCACCATGTCTTTACCACACAGCATCCGACTGTGTTCCTGATCTCATGGTTCCCATGAAACATCCAGTCATACAAACTTGAAGCTTCTTTACAAAGGATAAACAATGGATCAAAAAGGGAACTGGATTCCCCCAAACTTACAGTTCCTCTCTTTACAGCCTGCAGGGCACAGGGCCGCAGTCATTCACTTTGTCCTTCAGCTTACTGCGACTGCATGACTCACCGCCTCTACTCTTTTTGCCAAAGTGGGAAAATCCACCGCTCATTCATTGCAGCCAATCTCCAAACATGGCAAAGGTGCTAAAATGTTTCCTAAAATGTTCATCTGTCTGCGACACAATCACAATACACTCATAAATATTAACCTTCTGTGTGACTTTTGTACACAGATTTCTTGAACAGTCCTGCATCAGTACTGATTATAACCACACGGGGGCAGAGACATTCCCATCACCAGATTGCTCCACATTGACTGTATATTTGCAACAGTTGGATGCGTCGTTCCTACCATGTTAAGAGAGACTGAAGATCACGCAAACATCTGGTCAATGTCATCTACAGACCTTTCCTAAAAACGACATCACATTCCCAGCACATTGCTGCAATAACCTCCCACCACTGCTGAAGTATCTCACAAACCCCCAGAGTCTCCTGTGGGGGCTGTGTGGGAGGATATGTCCTTCACATCTCCGTCTTTACACATAACACACACAAACAAATGAAACACTAATAAAAGGCTGACATTTAGATAACCTTAATGGTCATCAGACAAGCACTGTGACATTTAGTCAAGGCACTACAATTATGGTACGAATTTGATTAAAGGAATTCCTAAGATACATAAAAGAAACCTCTAATCACACAGACATGCATGGTAACCAGGAAAAAAGGCCGTAACCAATAGCCACTTTGTGCATTATGAGCTAATGTAAAGCGGACAGGGCCAGAGTAAGCCAGAGTCATGGTCGCTCTTATCAAGAAACAAGAGCTGCGGAAGACTTTTGTTTTTGCTTCAAAACACAAGTTTTCCTGAACCCAGTAAAGTGAAAATCTGTGCAGCCAGACAAAACGATTTGACTGGAGAATTCTCTCTTAGTTTATCTCCTCCGCTGCGAGAGGAGCCTTCCTTCCACACTGATATGGGTTTCACTGAGGGGGGAAACAGATAACTCAGCTGAACCATTTTTACTTTGTATTCTGGAGTTTCATTAAGCTTACATGCTTTTCTCACACATCCATACACCTAAACAGTCGCACAGTGGCAGCTTAACAAGAGTCCAGTGTGATCGCCAAGACAATGAGAGTGTTGAAAACAGAATGCCCAGATAAACCCACTGTAAGCTGCACGCCCACCCAGCACCAAACAGCAGACAAAAGTAGCAACTACCTAGTGAACATAGCAAGCTCTACCCCCAACTGACCAAAAAAAATGCAGCATTAAAGGAAGACTTCATCCCCCAAATGACCATTTGTATCAGCTGCCGGAAGTTCTGACAGTTTGGAAAGAAAATTTTGCATTTCTCGCATGTCTCCTACAAATTCTTGACAAATTAATGTCATAGAGTTTCAAAGCTATATTTAAACATTTGATTACAAACTGTCACACCACTCCTGCAGAATAATCCAAGTCTTTATTATCCATTCATATGCTCAGTACTTCCCAAACATGCATCTTTGCTTAAACCTTAGTATTTAAAGCTAAACTAAGAGTGAATCTTATCTAAGCTCTCTTCAAAGTTAGACTCCACTGACATAAACGGTAATTGTACTTTGCTGAAAGCTGGAGCTGCTGGTCAACTGCTGCCTCGATCAGTTTGTTTGTTTGTGTAATTGTGTGACTTTGGTGAATCTGAACTAGTCCTTTAAAACTCCAAAGTTACACAATAACACACAAAAAATAACTGTTCGAGGACGCAGTAGACCAGCAGCATGTGTGTTCAACCATGTGAAATTACTGTTTTTTGCCAGTGGAGTCTGGCTTTAAAGAGAGCACAGACAACTTCCACTTTCATTTTTGTTTTAAATACTAAGATTTAGCAAAACCACATGTATTTGGGGAGTACTGAGCACAGGACTGGATAAATAAACTTCGTTTGTACTGAATGAGTGTGTGACAGCTTGTAAAACAATTATTTTGATATAGTTTTGCTGTTGCTAAATCTGGACCCCTATGACTTCAATTTAACAAGAATTCTTTAAAGTTTTTGGATTCTTCACTCACTGTAGAGGCATGCAGGAAAAACAAAATTTTCTTAACAAATTCAACACAACACAGGGTGAGTGATTGATATATAAATACTCATTTGGAGAGTGAAGTATTCCTTTAACTTTCAGGAATTCAGGGTTTCATGCAACCGCCAGTGCAATCATACTGTCAATCAAAGAACATCTGCCTTAGAGGTATCTAAAGAGCACCTACTTGGCATTTTGCTGCATGGATTTCTCACACGGGTTAGTACCAGCAAAAGCCCCAAATACCTGTGAGACTGTCTAGACTGTCCCTCTGACTCAGTTGTTTTGCCTCGGTGTAAAGCAGGAGAATTACACTGTCTCCCTGAACTGTCACATGGCTTCTAAACCAGCCTGCCCATGTGACAAGAAGCACACAAGCTAGCCATAATGTTGCGTCACTTAGTTTTGTGTTTACATTTTGTTGTTGTATGTTTTGGGCGTTTGGCTGTTTGGGTTGAATTCAAATTGGCTTATCCAATTACTCTTAATGACATCCAATGAAACTTTGAGTCCCGCAAAATGTTGTGCAACGCTGTTAAAATGAACATATCCATCAACTTTCACATAAACATCTGGGCTCTACTGTGGACCCAGTTAGTCCCACTGAAATAACAATAGAGTTACACAGCATATTTTTCTCTTTCTGTGTTGCAATGACTTTTACAAGCTCCAATGTCCCTTTACCACAGTGGCGTAGTCAGGCTAAGATGTTTGACCTGTGTAAGTCACCCCGTAAAGACGTGCTCATGGCGTTAAACCGCAGATCATGGCTTCCATATGGAGACAATCAGGATAGTTTTACTTCATAAACGTCAGAGGAATCTCACTTGGCAGCAGGGCTCATTAAGCAACACTAAATGAGACAGTTATGGAGCAGACTGCTGTACGGGCAATACAATACCATGTCATAAAAAGCAGCAACATATAGACACAGACGTGCACAGACTAGAAAACAGATTAGCTGTACGGCTGATGTGACTCAGCTGATTTTGGTGTAATAAAAACTATGAGATCAGTGTCTCAGCGCTGTTTACTCATTCAAGCTTTTTGTGGTTTGAGGTTTTTATTTGTGGTTTTTTCTTCACGGTCAACAAGATCACAGGTGCTCCTGACCACAGCTACAATGTTCTCACAAGAACCCCGTGCTACACACACTGAGACAGGAGAGACAGAGTGAGACAAACAGAAAAAACTAGAATAATAAAAGATGAGTGGAGGAGGATAGATAAGTTATTTCAGACTGTGCTGGGTTGAACTGTGCTGCTCTGACATTCCTGGCCTTCTCTGGTACTGAGAGGCTGAGATGAGAGAATAGAAGTGGAGGAGGGGAATTTTCTGTCTGACTGCCATACTTGGAAGACAAGTCTCCTGGTGCAGCTTGTTCTGTAAACAGCGTGAGTGTGTGTGTGAGCTCCACATGCACAAACTGGAGTGGTACAATGTGAAACTGATCTTTTTTTTTTTTTTTTTTTAAATGCCAAGATAGGTATTAAGTTAAGTGAAACCATTATTCATGTTAAGTGCTCCTGTGCTTGATTCTCTGAGCATATTTCAGATTCTCTTGTTTTCAGTGCCTAAAATGTAGGTATGAAAGCACCATTTAACGTTAGAGGGAATTATATGAGACATTCAGGCTTAAATCAAACGTAAGAAACCAGATTAGCAAATGACGAAGCTTTTTGTTGCATTAACATAACATATTTAAGGTCATGAGCTGTAAATTCTACTGAAATAAACATTAAAATATAGTCAAAATGTTAAATGTGTTGGATGTACTTGTAGAAATAGTCAGATATTTTGCAACATCTCTTTCTTGCCAAAAGTTATAAGAGGATTGATACCACTCTCAGTCTGTAGGCTGCGTATGAAGAGTATGACTGCCTATTTCTCTGATGGCATGTTATCCTTAAAACAAACGCCTGTAATGATGGGTGCTAACAAAGAAGTGACCATTAGGTGGCAGTATACTGTTAAAGAGACCTCATAAAAGAATGTTTTGAGAGCACGATATAGGTTAGAATAAACATCTTAGCTAGCATGTAGTTCCATCCTGCTGTAATAAGGCCCGTTCAATACAGATACGGACGGAGCTGTCTGTCCGTGCTCCACGTTCATTTCTCTGTGACCGGAAAAGCCGGAAGCTAAACAAAGAATCAGCTAGAGACGACGATAACCATTCAGGAAAGGAACGCAGCCTCCTACCGCTCTGGCGTTGAATTGCACCGCGACAAAATGGAGTGACGGAGAAGTTCGAAGGGTTCACGACGGCGTCACGGCAACGACGTAGGTACGTTGTTGGTACGCCGCAGGATCATAAATCAGGCTTAACTCTCAGAAAGAAAGTGAATAAGCATATTTCCCAAAATGTCAAACTCTTTCATTAAGAAATGTGCCACTTGACTGCTAAAAATGTCTAAATGAGATACGACCTTATCTCGTTTATCGTTAAAAATGATAAACACACACACTGTGGTTAAAGGTCAATACCCCATAGAAACCAGAGGCCAAGAGTTGTATACCTAGAGACATATTGTATGTGCATTCGGCCATAAAACAGGCCTGTGTTTTCGGTTTCCGTTATTTAAGGAGTCCTGCTGCGTTCATTTGCTGAGACCAACTTGATGTAAAACATGTCCTGTTCTGGCTGCAGGCAGAAGGTTTTCATTTACACCACAGAAATAATTCAGGGCTTCTGTAACTAAAAGCAGATGCATCTGTAGAGAACTGCTCACACACACACACACACACACACACACAGGCCCAAATCACCAAAATGCACATGCAGAAACACCCACATATAATAGATGTAAACACAAAAATAACAGTGACTACCATGAAGCTCAGCAATGTTTGTAAGATCAAATCTTTCCCCCCTGGGAGAAGCTGTTATTGTAAGTAAATGCATCAAATGACTGAGCAAATGCTGACGCCAAATGACACATATGGGAACAAACCTATGCACACACACACACACAGAAAAGTTAATGAACAAACACACCAGTCAGTCGCCGGTCTGCTCATGCATGACCAAGCGTGACCAGGTTAATGTTGCCTGTCATCAAATTTGGGGCCAGGAGACCAGAGCAGCTGTATGTGGTGGGGTCTAAAAGTTAAGAAAACTACACCCCTATCAAAAAACATCAAGTATATCACACACTTATCCACGCCATGCAGGTTTGTGTTTAACTGCAGCTCCACCTACAGCAGCCTACAGTGTCAAAGGAGGCCAAAAAGGACTAAATTGCAACGCGCAACTTGGAGGAGCTGACAGGATTGCGTTTCACTTAAGTCATACCTTGTATAATTACATGTGACAAATAAAGGATTGATTGATTGCTTTAGCACGAGTCTACTATTATTCATTGGCCAACTGTGGACTGACCTGCAAACAAACTCATCCTCTGGGACTGGAGAAGTTTTTGGGCATGTCAGCAGACACGCAAAATGAGGCAAGAACACTCCACAGTCCTCCTCAGCAGAACAGAACCAGCCGTGTCAACAGTCCAACCAGGAAGTCTCACATGCAAAATTAACTCAACAAATGGGAAAATTGTTTTAGACGTTTTCTCAGGCTTTGCTGGTCGGTACAGTGTTGTGTGTGTTCATCTGTGTGTGCTCATACTGCATGTGTATATGGTAATATGAAAACCCTGGAATTGGCTGGTCTTCAAGAGCTGGTGGGAGAGCTCCAGCTCCAGAAAACGGTTCTCTGCTGATCACTCACTGTACGTGTTGAGAAAACAGGACGTGTGAAAATCATGATCCTGATGTTTAGATTAGACTGAAGCCAAACAGCCCCTAAAAGTCCACTAACTCAATGAAACAATATCATTATATTTCATTACACTGCTTTTGTAAGTGATCAAACACAACTGGCGCCCTTTCACTCAACTGCAGGCAGATTCCACAGCATGTTGATGCTTCTTAGATCCTACACAATAATCCTGCCTTTGATTACAAAGGCCTCTGACCTTCCTTAATCAGCCAGTCCATCTGCATCCCATCTTGACCAGTAACAAATGACCCTCACAGGCTCATCCTGTTGACCTGTAACCTCCAGCGAGACCATTAGAGGGGATTTAGACATTCAAACAGAGCTTTCAGTGTAAGGGTCATCTTGATAACTCCGCTCTTCCTCACTGTCTGAGACTCTACGTGCTTGTGAATGAAATGTTACCTTGTTAACAAATTAAGCACGACTGCTACTAATCTTTCGGCGTAAGAGGGGACTTTCCGGCTCCAACTACTGCACAAACACACAACACTCGAGCGCTCCACCCAAGAACAGCTGATTGTAGTTTTGCCCTTTAGCCGCCTCTTTGTTGAGGATAAAAGAAACTTTTTAGGACTCAAACGCAGGAGGTGCCCAGTTTCTCTCGTAGAAGTGTGAGAAGTCAGAAATCTGGCAGGCTGATTGTGAGATTTATCTTGTGACAGTTGTGTTGTCTCAGCCAGTGGGAGAGATCGACTCTGGTCTGTGTGCAGGGCTCTGTTCCTGTGCCCACACATCCCTGGTCTGTGTGGTTATTGTTTCATACAATAAAAAAAGACATTCCTCTACAATCCCAGAGGAACACGATCAGTACAAGTATGAATACACACAAATCAAAAGCAAAAGCAAAAGCAAAAGCTCTCTACCTCTGCACCTCTACATATTGCTTCATCCGTTTTGGATGCCTCCACTGACAATCTAGACCATAGTTTGCACTTTTTCTTTGTGAATTGAGGCAGTAAGAGGGAGAACATGGTCAGGGGGTGGTAGAAACAGAGAGAGAAGGGGGATTGAGAGCAATAATTACTCTGTTAAGACGTTTGTTTTCTCTGAGAAAGGGCCAGTTTAGTTCATGTGAGCGGCTGCAGACTTCATCTCTGCTTGTTGCTCCTCTGTGAATGTGCAGCACTGTGCCACAGGATGTGGGATTTAGAAAGCCATTCTTTCTCTAAGGAGGAAGGCCTCTTCCTTGCCTTTTATGCTCACAAAGACAAGAAGGGGTTGGGTCAGCCTCGCGTCTCTCTCAAGAGTGCTCTGGTATCTGGGAATAACGTAAGCACGTGAGGACAAGGAATGACCTCTGTGACTTTGTACCAACCAAATACATCCAACCTGGAATATTCTCACACTCAGTTATTGTGTTACTTTGCTTTTTTCATAAATGTACGTGATAAAGGAATGAAGTCAGATTAATTCATTACTAAGTTCATTCTGAACAAGAGTCTACAGCCATGCTAGCTGCTCTGTGAAGCTGTCCTTACAGGGACAGCGGTGCTTTGAGCTAAATGCTAACATCGGCATTAGGCTGGGTATCGGGACTCAATACCGTTAAGGTAAAAACTGAAATAACACAATATCAAGTAGAAAAATAAGACTATTTGTATTGCTTTGCTCGTAGCCAATTACCTAAAACATTCTTCGATTTAATGCAACAAGTGATTTGCCCACTACTGCAGCAGCTATAAGCCATACAGTCTGTGGCATGGTGAGTTCGAACACATGTATTTCAAGGGAGTTGTCAGTTTTTAAAGTGCAGAGATGCCACCAAAACGTTGGTATGGCTATAATAATGGCATTATATAATGACAATGTGTTGATTTGCATTTTTGTGGAGGTATTTTAGTGTATGATGTTATTTATTTTATCTTTTTGTGTTTCTTATTGCACCATTGGGTGTAATGTTGATTTGTCCATGTACTAGTGTTGTATATTGCATTGCTATGACTCCACTATGGGTGTAGGGCCCAAGATAAATTTCCCACTCTATGGTGCAATAAAGTTAGTCTTGATCTTGATCTATATTACATGCCTGTGGCATCTGATAAAACTATATGCATACAATGTGAAAAGAGGAAATACTGCTAATAAAAGTAACATGAGAGTATGGAAAAAAACCTCAGGGTGCAGCATGTTCACAAGGCCGATGGCTCCTTCGATTGGAGTTTTCTTCTCCTCAAAAGGTATCACATGAAGTACTCTGTTAGCATGAGATGCTGATGTTTAGCAGGTATAATGTTTCCCATGTTCCCCAATTTAGTTTAGCATGTTTGAATGCTAAAATGGTTTATAGTGCTAAACACAAAGTACAGCCTGGTATTTGGTCATGAACAAAAGTTTTTGTAAGTTAAAATTTTGACATCAGAGGATCAACGTTATTGCAATACATCACGAGGGGCTGTTCATATTAGTCCAAAGATGCTAAAGGAAAAGACGTGGGATCACTAAAATTAGTAGGAGTCATCTTCCATGTCTGGATAAAAATTTTGCGTCAATCTATCTTTTTGAGATCATCTACAGGAAATGCTGAATTTAATCTGCTGACTGCACCAAAGGAAAGGTTAGTGAATCACCAAATAACCGCAGGATTCATCCCTGGGGAACATAAATGTCTGTGCAAATATTCACGGCAATCCATCCAATAGTTGCTGAAAAAAGTCTCGCTCTTTCTTATATAAATAAATAAATAATTCAACAGTCACACACGTGTTGCATGGAAGCATCTGGTGTTTGCGTTAGTAATTCATACAAAGAAGCATCGCCATCACTGTTATACAGGGTGACACAATGCATCCATCAGGGAGTATGCAAATACAGGAAGTGCATGTGCGTGTAGGCTCTGTTACACATCCTATCTAACAAAGGCTTTTCCATTCATGTGCGCTGCACATATGTTGGTTTTGTTCGTCCCCAATGAGGAAATTACAACTCATCACTGACATCAAAAACACATAATCAAGGCGGCACTACAAGAGTGAGAATAAGAGGAAATTCCAAGCGCCAGAGAAAGACGGCCTTTATCCCTGCACTTCACTTCAAAGTAATCGATAATGGAGCGTTTTAGCCTCATTATCATACCATACATTTACGCTCTCGTAGAAAGAGCTGCTCTCTATTGTTCTCCTGTTTCCATATCAAGCTTTATCTCATCCATCACCATTACAGCATTGCGTCTGGACATATGGAGCCTGTAACTTGAATATTTTCCCGCCTTGAGGCCTTCGAGAGGCAGAACTCTGCTCCCCTATCAGTTAAAAAGGTTTCAATCCACCCCTGGACCCAGCTATGCATTGAAAGATTAGCAGATAACCTTTTCTCCTAATGTGAACCATGGCTTATCTTATTTCCTACTTGATGTTATCTGATGAAGCCCTTCTTCTCTGGAATACTATAGTAAAGTAACAGCTTCATATATGAACAATCCTCATTGTCCAGCGAGTTGATGGAGCACAACCACCACCAGCAACATACGGAGAAGATGGATAAAGCATCTGTTCTTCCAGGAAAGAGGTTCAAAGCTCTAGGTATAGATACACAGGCACTCTCAGGTCCTCTGAATTACCATCGGATCTGCTATTTCTATCAGTCCTCCTCTGTAAATTTAGTGCCATAACAGTCCACTGCAACCATGTCTGGTAAAGATACAGAGTAACCCTAGCTCATTTAAGAGTGTGCAGGAATATGTGAGGTCTGCAGTGAGAGGTGGATGACACACTCAGAGAGTTATAAACCAGATTTCTCCACTTCGGACATCACTGTCATGTTCAGCTGACAGAAATAAGAAATGTCTCCATTCAACTAATGCTCAGACTTGTTGAAAGGCGCCACACACCACATACCCCACATTCTGGCATTTTGCATTAATCAGTTAACGTTTAATGGGACAAATATGAAGCATGTGCCTGTGTCATCTGTGATATCATGTGGTCTTGCTGTGGGTTTCTTTCTTCAGCACTGGCGACATCCAGCTTCCACCCATATTTATCCTGGTTCAATCTGCCATCACTAACTACATCAGTTACACACTCGACACACAAACCAATCTTGTCCCCTGCTGTCTCATCTGCACTCTGGAAAGAGTGTGTGAGAACGAGGAATCTGTAGGTGTGTAGCTTCCTCTGGCAAGACAATCTGAACAACACTGTGTAACATGTGATGCTTCTGAGTATGCTTCTAATTTGTGGTGTGATTCAATCCTTTCTCAAAATCATTAAGGATTTTTAAGCTAATAAAATGTGGGCATGGACTAAAAACTGTCATTTGCAGGCCAGTGTAGGATTAATTTCTATTTAGGCCCAGTGATAGTTCAGCACCATTTGTGTCTCACTAGAGGGTGGAGGTCCACCTGCTCCTGCGCCATAAATCTACCCAACTGTGTCACTTCTCAACCGATGACCTCACTTTTTCCTAAAATGTCCTTCTGACCTCAGTACGTGTTTTTATCTCAAACACAATGTGAACTGTTTCTTCAGTTCTTTGCTCGAGCTACTTAGATGATGGTAGGATCAGTTCAGGAATGCTCAGTTCTGCCGTGTGGTATAAAAAATCAGCTATTCGTTTGAGCTGCCTCAGATTTGATCTTGATTTGATTTAGATGCATTTTTATGAGAACAAACAGTCTTTTTCTTTCAGATACCCTAAGTTGTTTCTTGTGCAATGTGAGCCACAGAAATAAGACATAAGACGTCTGTTTTAAACGTTTCTTCTTCTGCATCAGAGGCAAGTTAATGACTTGAAAAGCAAATAAGTCATGCAGATAAGTTTGTCATGTTGACAGAGGGAGAAGGCACAAACTTTATGATGTTTATCTGAGAAGATGCAGCCCTGTATCTGTATTTACATTAGAAGATGAAGAGGGGCACTTTATTCTAAAAAAAGAAATAATGCGTCTCCAATGTGCATTTTGACTGTTGCCATTGATATGTTGCATTTTTATACACACAGCTTTCCAGGCAGAGTTCTGTGTTGGTGTAACGCAGGAGAAGGACAGGCTTTGAGATGCTCTTGAGAAGATCTTTCAGCAGAGGTTGAAACAAAAGCAGCAACATTACAGCCGGTTTAGTTTCACACAGCAGGAACAACCGGTCACTGATGAGAAGGTCTCGGTCTGGGCTGAGTTTCATTCAACATCACCATACACTGTCACATAATCAAGCATGGAATACAGCTTATAATCATCATAATTGTGGACGCTGAGAAAATGTTGAATAACATGAGAGATTCTTACATTATAAAGACTCTAAAACTGTTCTGCCGGACATCCTGGACATAGACTATCTGGCCCTGTGCACATCTGGTATTACATGCATCCTTGGTGATTAACTCGCTCAGACCAAATTTGAAAGTGGTCTGGGCCATTGTCTGATCTGTGAATGCTAATTTTTCCTTTTTTTGCTTATTCTACTCTGCGCTGGATAAGAAAACTTCCTGCTGTTGCTGCAACTCAGGTTAGACGCAGCACTGAAGAATCATTGCCGGATCTTCTCCCGGCGAATGGTCAGTTCAATATCTACCTGGTTTGCACAAGCTAACACAGCAGCAGCAGTTAAACAGTCTCAACAAACTTACACTGACACAGAAACGACTCAACTCTTATCGTTTAACCTGTTAAAAACCATTAGGTAAAGTTTGCTAAAGTGTGATACAAAAACTTAGCCCCCCCACAGACGCATCTCGTCAGTTCATTTGTGAACGGACTAACGTGTGAACAACGCAACACCTTCACATTATCCAGATCTCTGTATCCAGCAAATTTGCAGGTTTCCTCTGCAATCCTTTAAACACACAAAAATGCATTTAAAGACACACCCAGACCCAGAATTGCACTGTACTGTCAGGTAACACAAACACACAGAGTAGCCACAGACCTAAATGTTGTCTATGTTGTCTGGAAGGGTTATAATATAGTCGTCAAGCAGTTGCATTCTACGGAAACATTGACTAAACACTATTGTTTTCTCTTGCACCCATCCTTTCTGTCTAAAGTAGGACACTAAGACGGAAGCTTTTCAGGCCAAAAACTGACAAGAAGAGCAGCTGAAGTAAGAGACAGCCAAAATTTTAATTCCTCGCTTCATGTGGACCAATATAAAAAAAAACAACAGAAGGTCATAAATCTCATGACACCACCATTACTGTCTGTATTATCGTCCATCAATTGGCCAATTTGGCAGCGGCGGGTGGAAGTGCATGTCAAGGTTCGGCAAGTGAGACTAAAAGATTTGCTACGGGGTATCATCTCTGGCTCCGACCAACATTCCTCCACTTCTGGGGCTCCTAACCTCACCAACTCCTTCTCTCCTTCCATCCTGCCATCACTCTCCACCTCCCACCTCCCTGTCAGACAGACGTATCCATTACGCCATGTCCATCCAAACCGCAAATGACATTTATGACTCACCACTTTCATGGTTAAACAGCTAAATTGCACTTTTGCCATAACAATGCACCTCGGGGAAGAAACCGATCTCGAGGGTGAACATAAGCTGATCTTGGGGTGGTTTAAGTGCGGAAAATATTAGCGTGGGACAAAAGACGTGGCTTTTGTGTGAGAAGTAAAATGCAGTTGTGACAGATTAATGAAATGCCCGCTCAGTGATGTTTAGACCACAGGGAATCGAAAAGGGTTTTACCGTGCTTAACCACGATTTAATCCTCTCTTCTCTTGGCACAGGGAACACACATAGAGAAACACACACATACACACACACACACAGGCAGAAAGTGGGGCATACCTTCCACACTGCTTGAGTATCAAGGTCAGGAGAGAATTATCTTTGCCACCCAGAGACGCCTGTCAAAATACAAGGACACTAACACAATCACAGCTCTTCCAAATGTAGGCATTTTTACAACACTGGGGGACAGGGGTCGGGCAGGTTGTGCCTTCCCAGGGTGCGCTGCTTGGTTGGTGGCCTGTCAGAGTAGCAGAGTCAGCTGCTGTCTCTGCAGGGGGGTGTCACTGCGAGGAGGCTGGGGTAAAGGATCAGACTTAGAACAAACTACAAGCAGTCTTGTCGGCACTTTGGGCAGCAACAAATCAAGTCTTGATAATGATTCTTAGCTTTCACCATACACACATTCCTCGGGCTGTACGGGGATTAACAACTCCCTGTGACGCTTCCTCTGTATTGGAGCTGTGTTCATCCTCCCTGGGGGGTTCGCTCTGTCCCGGGGCATCATGGCCAAGTCGGCAGCACAGAGAGGCTCGTGTTTCCCACCAGCTACCATCTTTCCCAATCCTTCCATCCAACATCCCACACACAAACTCTCACTCCAGGAATCTGCTAATCTGCCTTACCTCCTCCTCCCCCTCCTCCTCCTCTAGGAATTACTAATGACTCATTCTGACCAGATTAAATGACCGCCAAGGGAGAGAAACTTTATTCTGTTTAAACAATGGGGAAATATACTCAGGATCAGATGCTACAGTAGAAATATTGGGAGCAAAGGTCTTCATACATCTAAATATTATCTGTTTGGTTTATCCTTAAACAGAGCACGGAGGATAGAGGCAATCTTACTTCATCTTTTCATTATCGCCTATCTGAAGTCAGCCTGACCCATGCCAGGCTCAGGGTTATCACGTCTGTGTGTGCTTGCATGCATCAGTGGTTGACCATGAATTGCTTATGCTGTATATTCACTCTTGGCCTTAGTTTAGAAGCACTGATTGTGAAGGAGCCCAAACAGGATGTTCTGATACTCAGTTAGCGCCACATCTCTGTGTTTTTGGAGACATAGAAAAGATAAACACACTGAGGTGCCCTGTGGACATCGGACAAACACTGATATCTCTTACAGGATTCGCATTTACTGTATGAAGGTGCAGGATACAAAAGCAAGAGGACATTAAAGGTCCATTGTGTAAGACTCTTGGGATAAAGTGGCGTATAGCAGTGAGGATTGCAGATTGCAACTAGTTGAATCTTCTCCCTGTTAGAACTCCTTCAGTATTTGTTGCATTGGGTTTTTGGTGGGAGCTGAATCATCCGCAGAGATCTCTTCGTCTCCAAAATGAACGGACCAGACGATTAAATCTGGTAAAAACACTGAACAAAGCAGTTTTATGTTACAAATCAGTTTTTCTCCTCCGCTGTTTGGCTCATCAGAGATGGGCACCAGGCCAGCACCTGCTGATGTGTACACCTTTTTCTTTTTCTGATAACTTAAGGTCCAGATGTTAAGGAGGTTTTTACCTGGAGCTGAATTATTCGCAGAGGTCTCTTCCTCTCCTAAACAAATGGGCCCCGTACTGGTAAAAACGAGTCCGGTCTCACTCCGACGCTTGGGCAGGGACTTGGGGCATCGGAAATCAACAACAAAAGGCGTCAATTAACGTCGGCATGATATGTGGCCAGTTGCCGTTATAGTTAAATGGCGCCCAACAAATGTTAAGGTGGCAAAAGTCCAACCGGGGCAGGCAGGAGGGGTGGTGGATGGGTCCAACAAACACCAACTTTCACCCGAGAGAGTGGTGTTCGCATCCCTTAAGAATCTAAAGCCAAACCCTGTTCTTTTTTCCTAAACTCAACCACGTGTGTTTGTTGTTGAAGGAGAAGAAAAGTCGATTTGCAGTGTTGTATCGACGTAGTGCGTTTACTTTTAAAGAGACTGTATGGGGTCCCAGAATACCAACAACCAACGCACCCAGGGTACCTCGCAAGTCGTATGTGAATGTGGAAACTCCATGACCAAACGCTGGTATGTGACAAGGTCAGAGTGAGAATGTGCTGTAAAAACATCAAAAGAATCTGTATTTGTGCAACACTGCTCATCATGGAGGGGCTGCTAACTACAGTGGCTGATGCAAAAATGTGAATAGCCCTATCTAGAGCCAGTGTTTGGTTTGTCTGTTTTGGGGTACAAAACACGCTGACGCAACATGGCAATCTCTGTGGATGAGGACCTGCTACCTAGGTGGATATAAACAGCTCATTCTAAGGTAACGGAAACAGATTCTTAATTTCAGGTGATTATAAACTAAACAAAACACACGTATCATATTCCATTTCTGCCATTATATCTCCCTAAATCCTACACGCTGGACCTTTAGGGGAAGAAATAAATACGACTGCATTTTTCAGCCAAGTATCTGTGTCATTGTTCTGGATATAACTGATGAGGAAAGCCCCTCTCTGTTTACTGTGCAGCTTTGGATGGATGACAGGATCACAAACTTCCTGCATTGGACCTCCCATGGGTAGATGGGAAAAATATACAACTCCCAACAATAAATCCAGAATGTTGCATTATACTCTGATTTCATTGGTTTCATCGGATCAGTGACAAGATGTTCAGCCAGATATACACCTCCTCACCCATCCTCTCCTCTGTCCAGATGTCCTATGTCTGTCTCGTGTTTGTGCGTCTAAATCCAGAAAGGAAGTGGATAAAGTTCCCTCTGCTGCTTTGTTTAATCTGATATGTTGGCTCTCAACATGATACACTTCTATCCTACATAGCTCCCTGAATCAAAACTGCGTCTGCGTGGAGAAATACTTGTTAGTGTAAATAATAAAGTGAGTAATAATTCTGACGTCAAAGCTAGTTTGACGTCTGCTTAGTTTGGTGCCAACCCAAGCTGGAAATTAAATTGTAACCAGTCTTGTGAGTGCTTTCACCCAAACGGATTTTTTTTTGGCACTTTATGATGACAGCTCACAGCTAAAATCCATCACAGCTGCAAATATATCCTTAAAACACCCCGGATGATGGAGAAACTCCCCACATGATAATACCAGGCTCCCATGAGAGGTGTCAATTTTCTCTGAAACATCACACATTGCTCCATTGTGCAATAACACTAACAGATTAACAGCCTGTTCGTCCTCATCTTTACACACGATACAATGTTTTCCTCCCCCTCACCTGGATTTCTGCCTTTCTTGTGTGAGAGATGTTTCCGCTGCAAACTCCCCCCCACACTTCGAAATACAGGACTACATCTGTAGTAGCAGAGGGTGGCTGTGGTTATATACATTTCAAGCAGTGACCCAATGAGGACCAACATACACGAACATAACAAACTCTTGCTGTTCTCAGGCGATTTAACACCTATTGTGGGTATTGCGATAAACTATACTGCAACTGATGATATTATTCTGGTAGGTGACCAAAAGTTGAATTTGTATTTGATAATTTTTATGAATGAGCAATGAAGCAATGAAACGTAGCACTGTGCCCAAGATGAATTTCCCTTAGGGGACAATAAAGTTTACCTTACCTTACCTTATAATAGAAAATCGATGCTTGGTGTCCATGTGATGAAAATATTGCGATACTACGCTGAGGTGGGTGAGGTGGCTTTCTGATGATTACTTATCAAAACTCTTATTGTGTAAATATTTTGTAAAAGCACCAACAGTCAACCCTAAAATATCGTCACAATAGGGATGCAAAGGCATGAGATTTTCACAGTACAACAACCATCTCAGAAAATATCATGGTATGCAGTATTACACAAATATAATTATCAGTTACCATTGTAACCCTTACAGGAATGAAACCAGAAGGTTTTTGGTTTAAACTTGAAACAATCTTTTAATAAAAGTGTGTGTAAAAGGTCTAACAAGCAGTCGAGGAGGAACAGAGGTGCATGTGCAGATGAACATGGTATGATAACCACTTTTCATACCATGGCACAGGGTTTCATGGAATACTACAGCAACATTACGTCACACTATCAATACTGGGGTATTTGGTTGAGCTTTACAAATGGACATATTTCAAAAGGTTTATGGTGAAGTTCCTTAGTAAATTAAGAGAAGACATGGAGGTCAATCAGTTTATCTACTAGAACTCTTGCTTATTATCTCATGTATTTCATTTTTAATGCACAGCTTTGCATCATAGGGGCCTATATCACCAGACAGGGGGCAGTTATATCTATTGTGGACTGTTGAAGACATCCATGCAACATAAAGAGCATAAAAAGTTTGTCTCTATTCTAAAGAGAGACTTTCATGAAAAGTTTATCGGATTATCTAAACATACCAATGATTAACTTCATACACATCTCAGTCTCACTCATTACCTCACCATACCTCTGTAACACACACACACACACACACACACACACACACACTGCAGCTACTGTAGGCACTCTGCCCCACCCTCTCCCTCTCCCTTTCTCTCTCTTCTCCTCTCCAGCAGAAGTGGAGGAGGCTGGACTGGGAGTAGATTCAACTCACAAGTATTCAGAACTGTCTCAGAGGCAAACACACAACAAGTGGTTGAAATAAAAAGTCTACAGTGCTAAAAACAAACCAATAAAACATTGAAAAGCAAAAATCTGGAATCAAGTACGTGCGTTTTGATGACACTGAATCACTGAAATGTGTCCATTTTAAGGACTCTGATCATAGATGAAAAGTTAATGATCTGTTAAACAGGCTGAATTTGCCACAGAAAAACAGCTGACTGCGCACAGATCATACTCTACATGTGTGTGCGAGATGCCTAAATACACGAAGAAAGTCTTAACTCATCCTCAGCGGCACACTTAAAGTCGCGCGCATTTACCTCATCAAATAAAGTTAATGTGAAACTTGTTTGCAAAAGTATACTTTTAAGCTCCCCATAATGTTTAAGATGCTTTATCCACTTACCTCAGCCCCCGTCAGGTCTACATTTGAGTAGAGAGCCGCCAGCAGCAACAAGGTGCCGGACGGTAACAGCATCGTGGCGGTGCGCTGTGGAAACGGTGTGCGCTACAGTGCAGAGTGCCCGCAAACAGCCACCTGTTGGCCGCTTCTCGTCCTCTTCCTTCAGGTAACTCTTGAGCTTATCAGCAGAGCACGGGCAGCACGTTTGGCCGCATCTTTGTCCGAGACGATCTGAGGTTCTGATCAATGCAACTTGGTCTTGTTTCTCCTGCACCACACCCCCCTCCCCAAAACGACCACCCTCGCCCATGCAAACGGGCTCAACCTTGCTGTTAGAAACACTTTGACTTTTCTCGGTAAGGAGAGGGACTACTCGGCAGTTTGGTGTGTTTTCTGTGAGAATATTTGAGCAGGTTTTGGTGCTACAGGTGTCTGTTTTGAAACTTTTCAGCCCGGGGATCCGCGCGCATCCAGTGCCCCGTGATATCCACTTCCTTCACCTTACCGCCGCACGCAAGCCTGGGGTGACTGTAAGTAAAGTCTTTTATCAAAGTGAGGGCATATTAATGACATATATGTGACAAATAGTTCATCAGTGCAGCTGAGCCATGAGGGCGGCTTCATCCGGAGCACCTTGTGAAGACTTTCACAACGTACTAGATAACATAATAAACTTGCGCATCTCTTTAGACCCTAACCAGGCGGGTCAGATGTATGGCGTGATGAGTAGACTGTGATTATTAACGTTAAGGGTGTCGGTGTGCTTCAGGTGTGGTAGTCATGCTGTAGAAGTGTCTCTACAAGTCAAACACCGGAGTGGAACTGAAGTTTGCGGTGCGCATGAGTCGGACCATGCAAGGACAACACAACAGAGGACTGAAGGATCTGAGGTGAGCGCAACCCTTCACCGCAAACCACGAGATTCATTGATAAACAGCAGTATTAACGCTGTCATTTCCCCTGACTACACACAGGCTGCTGCTTCTGTGCCTCTCCATTGCCATCCTCGCCTCAGCAGTGCACGCGGTAAGTTTTCCCTCTCACGTGTTTTTGATTTGTGCTTGTAAACTTTCATACCGCAATTGATAATCGAGGTCTAGAAATGTACCTGATAGTGTCTCCGGGCTTGGTTTGCCTCACTTGGAGCTGCTCTACAGTGCAAACACATGCAGGCTGAGGGAGTGTCTGGTTTGGGGAGTTCCTCCTGGAGGAGGGCTCTTGGCTTTGCATGCTGGTAAATAACGGCAAAGCCCAAAACAGTTTCTTGTGAAATGACTCATGTTGAAATTTTAGTGGTTTAAACTAGGACATTTACTCTGTTTTTGATTTTTGCACACAGAGAATAAACAGAAATGGGGTTTTCGTGGGGCTGGGGTAAAATATGTTGTGTTTTGTTTGACCCTTGACCTGGCAGAGATTGAGGGTTGAGGTCACGACCTCTTATGAAAAGATACTGAGCTTTATGAGTCCAAATTTGTCATGGTGTGCCTCTATGAGACAAAAGAACTGAGGCAGGCATGCGCCACATTCTTATGTTTGTGTGTCAGTCGTTCAGTCTGTCAGTATTTTTTATTTTTAAAAAAAAAACAAAGTTACATTATTACAAGGCAACAGACACATTTCAATCTGCATCTAAAGTTTTGGTGCATGATGGCACTAAAATTAATTTTGACTATATGTTAACTGTGATGGGGTGCCTGTCTTTGGCAAATTTTAAGAAACTCATTATTAATATTCAGATTACATATATTAATGGAAAGCAACCAAAAAATCTTGACCTTTTGCTAAGTCCCGCCCCTGGACGCAGACTGACCAATCCAGCTGTGCTTGACTCTAATGCAGCTTCATTTTCAGGCTGGTTTTGTGGATTTGGAGCTAAATGTTGTGCCTGGTGCACGTAGTGTGCTAATGATACTCGTTACCTGGAGAGGTTGGAAAAAGATAAACGTTTCTTCCCTGTTCCAAAACAAATCAAACCCTGGAAAGTGCACGGTTAGCTGGCTAGCTACTGAAGACGTAGCCTCCTGAATGTATACACATGCTGCTTTTGCTTTGTAATGATTATAACAGTGAAAAAAAGGCCGACCCTGCTGCACAGGAACCAGTGAAGGGAAGCTCATATTCAACCAGCTCTGTGTCATCGCATTGTGTGCAGATGTCCTGAGTGCAGTGGTCCAGATGCTGGCAGCAGCACGGGGGCGAAGCCAAACAATCTGCACACACTGTGATGCCACACAGCTGGTTCAATATCAGCAAAGTTTCCCTTTATATTCATTGTCTTGTGTGGCGATCAGCAGTGATGTGATGATTCACTTTTGCACTGTGATCTGTAGCCTATAGTTCGGCTTTAGCTTCTAACTATCTTTGTCTTTTTAAGCTGTTGTTGCTGCTGAGTCAGTTTGACATCCTGGATATATCCTTCAAACACAGACTGTAGACCCCTCTGTCTGCTTCTCTCTGGAATCACTGTTTCATTTCTCCAATAATATGATAATATTCCTTCAGGGAGTGCAGTTAGTTACAGTGTGGGCTGCATGTTTACTCTGACAGCTTGTCGAACCAGCACAAAGTTTCATTAGTGTATAATCACCTGAAACTATGAACTGTCATGTTTGTTGCCTTAGAATAAGCCATTTTAATACATATATACACATATACATATAGGCATGTCTTCTTCCATGGTTGTTCTACAAAAGCCCGGAACACACAAATCAAGCACTGGCTCTAGATAGGGCTGTTTGCGTTTTTGAGTTGGCCGCCATAGTTCTCCTACACACTTAGCACATGGGAGAAGATTCACTTGGCTGCAACCTACAATCCTTACCGCTAGTTGCTACTAAATCCCACACATTAGACATTTAGAATGATTTTTTTATTCCAGATCTGTCTTTAAACAATGTTCATGTGCCCAAATCTACATGCGGGGTGCTGGGGCTGTAATCATTCCTCCTGTCCACACAGGACATCAAGTGGTCCTCTTCTATTACAACTCCACTGTAACTCATGCAAAGAGCCTTTTAAAGTTCAGCTGAAGCTAAAGTGACATTTCAGCAGTCTTAGTTAGCAAAATGAAATGGGTATCTTCCAAAGCTGCAGTCTTTATAATCATAGAAGATTAATTTTGCAAAGACACTGATGTGGGCCTTTAAGCAAGCTGCCTGACTTATACCTGAAGGATTCAAATATGTCACCATAGTTTCATTACATAAGGCTTGATAAAATGTCCCTGTATGATACATAAAGCAGCACTGTGATGTTGTGTCCCTAAATCCAAACTGAAGGTTCACCATCATGGTGTCCTACTGTGTCAGCGAGAGTTTAAAAGGCAGGTACCTGTGGCAGCCTAATATCCTGTCAACATGTCTTTGAGGGTGATGCTGAACCTTTTTCTGCCCCTTTGTTATAAATAATTCCTCTAGAGCTCTGTGGAAACTAGAGTGATGATTAGTTGATGTCACCAGCTAATCAACAGTGAGAGTAGCCAAGTTTCCAACCAAATTTAGTGCACATTTTGAACAAATTGCAAATCATTTGGCAAAAGAAAATAAATGTGACGTGGTGCGTGTTTCCAACCACTGCTGTTATGTGAATATAAGGAGTTGATAAACAAGATAAACATCTGGTGATGCTAATTCTCTGACGGTGGGTACCATTAAGCCACTGCAGAAGATGAGAAGTGATTAAAATGGAGCCTGTGAAAGCTCAAATGGGCCAAAACAATGTTGACAGTGTGTAAGACAAGTGTGTAAGCGCCATTTATCAGTGATAAGTTTGTTTATTGTAAGATGGGATGACTTGCTACAATACAGAGAGAGATATGTTTCAGTGTAATGTTGAAGAGGTTGTTAAATATGTGAGGTTGCTTTGTTCCTGTGTAGTTTGAACTACGTGAATTTTTATATTGGTCCCGTGTGGCTACTGTGCATATGTGACAAAGAACACGAAGTGAAGCCTTTATAGTGAAATGTTCAGTTTTAGCTGGGGAAAAAGCCTTCCTGTTCATGTAAATGGATTATTGTTTTTCCTCATGTACATAAACACCTTCAATTGGATTTTTATATTCAATTTTCATAAAGGTTAAAGAATACAGATGTTTCATTAAATAATCTTTTACTGTGCCAAAGTAATACCCCATGAAAATTCATGAATTACTTGTTTTCCTTTCTCTCTCTTCACCTACTGACTTTGAGTGACCTACTTTATTTTTCCTTCCATCAAGCACGTACATGTGGGCTGATGAAAGGAGAGGAAAGTGCACACATGATGCTGAATCCATGTGTGCGCTCCTTAAGTGTTTGTGAGCATGTGGCATGTGAGTTTGTTTTGCTTTTGTGTTTGTTACAGACTGTGCGAGAGATCAGATGGCCAGTGGTTCTGTCAGACATTTGATATCATATTTATGGCTCTCCGATGGAAAGTTATTTTATTGGTTGTAATGAAAAGGCCCGTTGTGTCTTGCTTTTATCAGATTTGGTCCGGCCTCGATTAAAAGCGTGTGACACAGCTCAGCTCCTCTGTGTATTGTGCAGCGTTGCTCCAAGGCGGCGATGCTGGAACACGGCAGTCTAATTTTAGTTTGGCACCATCCATGTGCTCTGTGCAGGCTGTAAACTGTCAATTGAGGAAACAGCTCGCATTGATGAAACAAACAGCCTGAGTCAGAGCAAAATAACTTCAGTGTCTGGATGTGACGTACAACCAGCATCTGACTTTTTGGTAAAACACCTCCATCTGTGCACATAAAAGAAGCTGATGAAAGGATAATAAGGAGTCAGTTTCAGCAGTTATGAGCTGTGAGTAATGAAGCGGTCAAAGAGTTGATTTTATATGTGAAAAAAGGTGATGGAAGCAGCGACCAATCAAACATCACTCTAAAGTTTCCCATCTAGAACAGCAAATATGTTTCTGTTTAATATCAAATCCAAATCTGACCCACGGGACATTTCAGTTCTTTGAACCAGACCCCAGCCTCCGTGTTTCCCACCATCCATCTCAACATGATGTTGTACATTTGGAATTCCCCTTTCTATTGAGAATGTAGCTCTCAAGATATTTTGCACGTGAGACATAATTTGTTTTTTTCAGAATTTTCACGTTCCTTTCCCTTCGTAAACAAGTGTTACTCCTCGGGGTGCACATTGACTCATCTGTCAGCGCACTGTCAGTTGTGAGAGCCTCTGTGATCAGGATTAGAAAAGTATTGCGTGTTGTCTAAGCACATCAGGAGGCAAATGTGTTTATGCTTTGTTTTCTGAATGACCACACTTGGAGGCCACCCGTTATGGATAGAGGGGGGTTGCAGTAATCATTTAATTATGGGGATAGTGGCACACATTTTCAGACAGTCTTTCCTGGAAAGCATTAAGAGTTGGACTCAGTTTTAAACGTGAAAAGTGACAGAAATAGTTGTGAATGAGAATGAATAGAGGGGAAAAAATGAGAATTGAGCCTTAAACCATGGCCCCTCTGTCACTTCTGCATTGCCGACAAATGGCAGTGTGAAGTAGGTGTGAACGTCAAATTGTCGGTTTGGGGAAAATTACGGTAGTTGTTGGAAGCAGCCTTCACAATTCTGATGTTGGAAAACTCTTCGGAGGAGAAGCTGTTGAACCATCCAACGAGCAGCTCTGACAGGGTATACTGCCGCCCTAAAGCTCTTAGTTTGCCTTACACTGGGAGTGTGTCCGCCAATTTTTGTAGCTGAAACCCATAATCCAAAAAGAGTGCCCACTAGGGCTGCAACTAACTATTATTTTCATCATTGCTCAATGATGTGGTTGATTACTTTCTCGATTCATCTCTCAATATCTGTGAAATGTGAGAGGAGAGTTGGTACGCTTTTTTGGGTTTCCACTGTGAAAAGTTGTGGATGGTACCAATGGAACATTCCATATCATCCCCATTTTTGGTCCCTCCTCTGCTGGGGTACCCAACACTGGTACTAAAAGGTGGAGCTTAACTACAACTAAAGGATGTTACTTTAGTTTTTACTGTCTCGATGACATAGACTTTTAGTAATGAGTGGATCTTCAAGTGTTTAAAAATATATATTAAATTCGATTGAGTAATGTGAACTGCATATATCCCAATCCTCACTTGGAGAAAAAACACGACACGTTGTGTTTTACCTGTGGGCTCCAGCAACACTAAACCCCTGAGCTTGCCTGAGAAGGACTAAATGCACAAACCAACTATTTTTAAATATCCCATGGAGAGAGACTCTCACTGCAGCCTGTTTTATTTTGTTCTGAAAATGTCAGCATGAAGTCTCGTTCTGTGGATGAGGCGCAGACTGATAAAGGAGGAAATACAGTGAGTGCTGGACGGAGCAGTGAGTGACAACAACCCCGCTCACATGAAAGAGTACTGTTTGCAGTGGAAGGTGAAGCGGACCAAGGGTCTGTGTACCATGTCTGAAGGGTTATTTGTGTTCCAAAGGTACTGTACTGAAAGTGTTTGGTGGAAACGGGGCTGAAGAGGAGGTGGGTATACTCTCCTGTATAGTCCAATGACTTTTTGGCTGACAGGTGGGTCGGTGGGCCAGAAAGAAGTGGGTGTACCCTGTGTACCTTCGTATACCCTTCATTACACTACTGATGCTAGTGTTGCCATCTAGTGTGATATTGTCTCCCCAGTTTGCAGACATTTTTGGTTTCTGTTTATCTTCCCAGAGTTAGCTGCTAACTGCCTCTAGCTGCTTGTTAAATCATGTGGTGGTGGGTTGCAGTCATGAAACACTGACACATTTAAAAGTCACTTGCGGTCCATACAGAATGACCCCGCAACCCACCAGTTGGGAGCCACTGCTATGTTCTGGATTTCCTGTCCTACATTCTACATAGAGTGGGAAAATTGAACAAAAGAGCAAAAACATGATTTTGTGCAAGAATGCATGTACAATGCTCCTTCGCGCACACACAAACCTTGCACACAAATGCTGTTTGTCAGTGTCCGCTGGCGGAGGAAGGAAGGCTCTTGAGGCAGTAATGTTTACAGGATGTTTCGTATAGGACCCTTTGAGAGGCTCTGTTTCTCGTGTGTTTGAGAATATATTTCAGTATGTGTTTGAGCACGGTGGAATGAGGGGATGATGCTGGCAGAGGCTGTCTGAGCTGTGGGAATTGGGTCTATTACCACGGAAGAGACGTTTCTGGCTACAGATTCCTACAGTACCTGGAAGCCCTGCAGCAACATCTGCTTTAGTAATTACCAGCTAAGTAGATGATTGTGATAAATGTTGTTTCTGCATGTGCCTTTTTGGCACGGTCCCACTTTGCAACCACGCGGTCAAACTAAATCAAACTGCGTAGGTTGTGAATATCCATAGGAGAATAGGAAAAAGATGCAAACTATGGAAATGCAGTTACACAGCAGGGGGAAGTTTAAAAGCCTGCGTCTGAATGTGAATGAGTGCTGTGTGATGGGGTCACCTGATGGAAAGCAGACACGTGACTGACCTATCGAGTGTGATTGTTTTACGGTGGAAGAAGACGTGTGTCCGGGGCGAGGGTGAAGATGTCTGCCTGTGATAAGGAAAGAAAAATGGCCAGCACATCCCCTGCCAAAATAGTGGCTGTGATATAGAGAGTGCCTGTGGTAACAATCAGGGGAAGAGCCCATTGTGCTGTGCTGCAGGAAGCCGCAACATCGGATGAGAAGCCCATGTGTGGGGCTTCCCTGTCACCAGTGTGCACAAGCATGGATGTGTGTGTTGTGCGATGGCATGCATTTTCCACCGCGGTGTTTCCCTCAGCTCACAGACAGACCCCTCTGACCTTTCCGCATTTTTACTGCGTATCGTTTGTGTGGATGCACGTGCACGCGGCTCACATGTGAAAGGATGTACAGTATGTGTGTCTTTTGTTTGCTTAAGTATTGTTTCCTCAGGAACAGCTGTTTAAAATGAGACTTTGTGGTGCTGATTATTTGATTAGTCTCTGCGGTTCGGCATTGTGATGGCGAGGAAAGGCCTGGTGAGCTTGGCTGTTTGCCCCCATTGGTGTACAATCTGCCTCCTTAAACAAGCACGCATGTACAATCATGCACAGCGTTGCAAGCGGGGGACTTAAAGGGCAGTACGTCTGCATGAGATCTGTTTGGATTTTCATGTGGGGCACTGAAAGATGTCTTGAATTAGTCAGCCAATTTGCTCTCCTTCGTTGGCAGGATGTGTTAGTGTGTGTGCGCCCTAATTTTCTTTCTCGCACGTGCAGAGAGTGTGGGCTGTGTTTATCTGTGGGCTTAGGCGAGTTCAGTTTTATGGGAAACATCCTGAGTGCAGAATTGTGTGAAGAGAAAATAGATTATCCAGAGAAGCTCTAACAGGAAAAGGAAACGGGGTGGAGTTAAATGTGTCAAGAGTTTCTTTACAACCCTAATGGACCCCACAGAGTTCGACTGCTCCAGAGTTTAATGAATTGTATGTTCACAATGTGAACTCGGTTTCATTCATACTGTACATGAAGTGACATGAGAAAGACAAGGGACTGTATGTGTGACATGTAAGAGCATGACGGCAGTCTCAACATTTGTATTTGGCAGTCTGCTCTGAATCTGCTCTGGTCTCATTCCAGATACCTCCAAGTGTTCACACACTTTAAGTACACTCTGTAGGATTAACTTTAAATATACTAAACCCATGGACTGTTTATAAAGCATATACAGTCTATATTTTATCTCTAAAGTATTCACGTGTGCCTGTCAGTGGATGTTTGACGTCCCCTGTGTGCTGTGTGGTGTCTGAACATAGATCCGTGGCCTTTACAAACTGCACTGCCTTCCATCACATTACTGCACCTTTGCAGTCCTTCCAGAGACCCAACAGCACTGTGCAGTCTGGGAAGGTTTCAGATGAAATAAAAACAGGTTGTCTGCTAATCTACACACAGACATAAAGTATACATGTGCATTCAGTGTACTGAAGCCTGTATATTCAGCTTGTACTGAACCAGTCTTCATTAATCCTTTTGCTGGCACAAAACATATTATTTAGACATTGAAATGATGTGAAAATATGTAAAAGTTCAATATCCGAGGGCACAGGGAGGTAGGGCCAGGGGTTTGATTGTGGATAATAACCTCCATGCTTCATTTTCATTCCCATTCGTGTGTGACAGCCAGCAGTACCTAACCACACATGTACCACTGCCCCGGTACAATACATACTGTACACTGTGTGTGCAGACACACACACACACACACACACACACGCACACACACTCAAACTCTGTCTTTCTCACAGACATATTTTCACAATAAATCAATTACAAAACTTGTGATCCCTATAAACAGATATCTGTAGGCAACAGGGTGAGATTTTTGTGTTGTTCTGGTTTCTGTTTGATGATTGATGACTGATTACAATGACCAAGGCATCAAAATAATTAAATCAAATCAGTGCATACTGTTGTTGAAACAATCCAGTTTATTAATTCACTACCAGTTCATATAAGTTCCATTTGAGTGGGCTTTGGTTGCCTGCAGGTAAACAGTCTGAAATGTTGCTTGGACCTGTCTCAAGTTGCTGATCTAACTGTAAACAGTAACCAGCCCATGGAGAAGAAACTCCCCTAAAATACTGACCTTTGACCCCAGAGGCTTATTGTTGTCAGACCCATAGCCAGTGGGTTCCAAGAAAAACAAACGCAGCAAATCCTCACATTCAAGAAGTTGGAAAAAGGGAATCTTTGACTTAAAAAATAATCAATCAAATAGTTGCCAGTTGTCTTTTTGTTGATTATTGAACTGAGTCGTTTATATATATATATATGTGCAAATTTGTCTTTTAGGAAACACACGCCATCTTATCTGCCTCTGTACAGCAGTAAATGTAACTTGTTGTATAAACACCAGCAGCTTAAACTGACTTTTATTTGATTTAAAATGACGTTCGGAAGTAAATTCATTGTCCACAATGTCTCTGGAAAATCCCTATACAGTCTCCATATATCCACCCGTGTCCTTTGCCCTTTCTCCATCTCCCAGTGATTAACGGAGGGAGGCAGGGGTCCCATCAGGCTGTGCTGGAAGAATTCCTCCCTGTCCTCCCAGGCCTCAGTCTGCCCGCACAGCTCCGTCCCTCACTTCCTTTTATAGCCTCATTCTGCCCCTGGTCTCTATCTTCTGTCCCCTCTCCCTCTGTCCATCTATCTCTGAAAGGGACACTTGGCAGACGGTGTGTCCTCCCTCTCTTTTACTCTTCCTCTCTCAGCTTGTCTCCGTCACATTTCAGCTCCCCCTCCTCCCTCCCCCCTCGTGTCGTCCTCCTACACGTGCGTCTCTGGTCATCTGTCTCTCCTCAGTGGAGGTGAGTTTTCTCAGTGAGCTCAGATGGAAGGATTGTTTCAGCTGTGTTTATACAGAGACCATACATGCTCTCACAAAACGAGTGCGGACATGTTGGATAATGTGCCGTTTGGTTCAACAGGTGCCCACGTAGTGATTAAATTTCTAGAGCCAATTGTTTGAATTTGATTTATAGGTCCTTATTTCGGTGATGCATTGATGTGTAGACTGGAGCTAGTCATACCCTGCAGTTCGTAGTCTCCCCTTAATGTCACAACTATGATATCTCATCAAGTAGGATCATGGCCATTCACTGATCTCACTGACAGACTTCACACATTCTTTCTCCTGGACTTGAGACAGACTCGTCATTTCCATCCCAGCTGTGTCCTAATTGATTAGACTGAATTATTTCTTGTCATGGGAAGAATGTTAACAAAGTTAAATGCGCACTTTGTGATAACATGACCTTGTCCAATTTCTCCTTCCCTCGCGTCGTCTCTCTTATCCTCTCTAACTTTTTCTTCTTTTTTAGACGAGGGTTGGCAATGTCAGCCTGCCACCATTTTGGTTCATGATATCTCAGCAACGATTGGATGGATTGCAATGAAATTTGGCACTGCTAGTCATGGTAGTCGAAGGATGAATCCCAAACTTGGTGATTCTCTGGCTTTTCAGTGTGTGTTTGTTGATTGTGAATCAATCAACACAGCTTAAATGACAGCCTTGACTTTTCCACTTGCTTTCATTGGCGCTCTTGCACGGCACAGGCTATAGTGATGATTGTACCTTCAAGCGCTTAAAAAATGTTAATGGATTATTCAAAATGTGAATACCCTATTTCCTTACTTGGAGATAAAAGGTGGTGAAACATCAGTCCAGTGCGCTCCAGCAACACTACACTCATGCTTCTGACACATTGCAAGCAAGCTGAAGGAGATGGAGTGCCAAGAGAAAACTAAAGTTTAAGTTAAGTTTAAGTTTTAAGTTTATTTACTTTATTAATCCCCCTGAGGGGAAATTCAGTGACAAATTGATGAAATGAAATTAGAAGACCTTGAAACTTCTATCCTCTGTCTCTGGACTCAGGTCATACTAATCTCACTGTCCTAATCAGTAGGGGTGGAAATAACCAGAGAGCCCATGATACGATAATATCACGATACTTAAGTCACGATACGATACTATTGCGACATGCTGAGTATTGTGATAAAATATATTGCAATTTATTACCTTTTTTTCCAACTGCAAATTACTTACTCAGAGGAGAACTTTGTCAGCATCAGTCTTACCTCGTAACTTTTCAGTCTGTTCATCTGAATAAAAAAAATGCGGTAACAATTTTTTTCCCCACCCCAACTAACCAGTATCATTTGCGGTCCACTTCATGAACAACTAAATCTAACCTGACTTTGAATTTCCTTCTTAACCCTTGTAAGCCATCATATTGAATTCCTTGTTAGGACAATGTCTGGTCATAGGTGGCAATAAAACAACAAACATGACTGTTCTCAGGCCTCTCAGGTGTCCAGGTTCACACTGAATGGATCCCCCCATGTGAATGTCATTGATCATCTGATTAGAGGGCTGAGCAGCAGGGCTTTCAACAGAACAAGGTCTGACAGGTTGGAGTGTCAGTGCAAAGGTCCAGAACTGAGACGGTTCTAATCCCACCTCCACTTAGCTCAGACTGTAGCAGGAAGCATTGATTAGAAGTGTCCCCCACTGGGAAATGGAGCTGAGACTCTGTGTGACCTGAGGCCAGTTAAGGAGAGGGAAGGTCCAGCTGTGTCAGGTCCAGGGCAGAAACCAGAGCTGTGTTTACACTGGAGCTCAGCCAGAGGAGCACAGTGGGAGTTTCCACCCGACCCTGCTTCTCTCAGGTCCCTCTGCTCTCGTTCATTCTCCTTCAAAGTCATGTCCTGCTCTCAGCGGTGTGACCCTGTCCCTCTGTCTCTTCAAATCCCCCCTTCCCTCATTTATTTCAATTTGTAGAGCTAGAAACCACACAGTGCACACAGTGAGATCTTTTCTGGAGATTTCTAGATGTTGCTCAGAATGTTGAGTTGTTTCCAGGGTTGACGCATGAACGTGAGAAATCACAGCTCGATGTGTTTAGTCTCACAGCTGTCCCCGTGTTAACATTGAGACGTTTGTTTTTAACTCAGTCATTCAGTCCTCCATCTCCTTTTCTCCCTGTTTTATTTCGATTTACAGTTTGTGTATTTGTCTCGGGTTGTTTTTTATGAGCACACGCAGAGACTGTAGCGCTCAAACTCTACAACAGGAAGTTGATGATGGTGTGGCAGGAAGCAAAATTATCTGTAAAGAAGAAATGGTGTACTGAGTATCAGGTATCAAATCAGTGAAATCCATTATTGCCAACACGAGAACATCCCTTATCGCCATGATGGAGGCCTTTGGGACATCTGGTGTTATATCCAGACATGCCTCAGTAGTACAAACTACGCCAACACAAACATGGTTATGTTTGATGTTTCGCTTTTCCGGCCTCTGTATGTATACTGTATCCGTGTGTGTGTGTTTCTGTTTTGTGAGTGTGTTTGTTTTACATTCGGAATCTGATTATTTGATACAATTCTGTGTCGGACTATTGCCGGAAACTGAAGCAGCACGTAATTTATAAACTCCCCATTTTGACACGTTGGCCCACTTTCTAAGCCATTTTGGTTTCTGCATCCTTTTATTTTTTTTTACAAAATGCAAACGGAAGGTGTATAGAATAAATCCATAAGTGAATTGATTGTTGAAAAAGTACAAACGTGATCAAGCATTTCCATGTATTCTGCTGTAGCTGTTAGAGTTTTCCTGACTTAAACTGTGAGGGAAACATTTCTTCCAGCCCACATGTGAGTCACAAAGCCAGACAGCAACAATGACCAGCATGATTTGGTCCCCATCTCTTGTGCATACGCTCAAACACACACACACAAAGAGACATTTGCAGTTTTATGTTTATATCTTCCCACTCACAGTCACAGGGGTCATTTAGACATGCTTCTTTCCTGTTTTAATCCAAAATACAATGTCCTCACCTCACCCAAATTCCTCCTTGTGTTGTCCTGGATTCACTGAGGCTGCAGACATTGAGGTGAAGTCATTCAAGATATTGTCCAAGATGTTTCTGTGTTGTACAGATGGTGAACAGGCCTTGAATCGCAGCGTAGGGCTGGGCTTACTGCTGGCCAGATGGCAAGCTACAAGTACTACAAGTGTTGTAATCACTTTTGGTGGAGGTTAATGCTGTGTGTTGTGTAGGAGGGCAAAGACTTTGAAGAAATGTCTTAGATTTTAAATTGTTTACTGGGGGAAACTAAGGGAATGCCCTGCACTTTAAAAACAAGGTTTAGTACTAACAAAGTTCATTTTACACAGAAGAAAAAAACAGTGATACTTTCTTCTACATTTTTATTACATTTGAATAAAACTAAGCATCTCCAGCCATGCCAGCAGCTCTTTGAGGCTGTGCTTAAAGAAGTATTTCACTGCTGGGAAGATGGTCTTTATTTTTATAAAACTAGGCTGTCTATGCAGTAGAAAGACACAGATGCTTTTGAAATTGGTGCAGTATGACCAGAAAAAACAGAGGAAAGGGCTATGGCTTTTACTTTTGCTCAAGAAGTAGACAACCTACAACTACCAGAATGCGCTGTACCAGACCACCAGATGCTCCCGCTGTTGGGTCGTGAAATGGGAGTTTGTCCATTTTGACACAGGAAACAATATGGCAGCCGGCTGGTAACAAAGATCTCTCCGTCAGCTGTCTCTTAAAACATTTTAGGTAAGAAATAGGCAATACAGTAACAGAATCTTGGTTCATATTTTGTCATAACTGCTCAGTTTTACCATTTGAGCTCAGTTTACAGCCTCCTATTTCACAACACAAGAAACAGTATGGCACCCACTTCGTGCTCACAAATTCTTGTATTACAGCCAAACAGTGCACTAAATTATGTTTCTGAAGATATTTTAGGCAAAAAATAGGCAATGCAGTGGCAGAATCTTGGTTTATTGTTGATCAGTACTGCCTAGTTTTACAGTTTGATCAGAGAGTGGTCAAAGTTTGAGAGAGAGTGACGAGGCAGGTCTCTCGATCCCAACTGTGGTGGTGGGCGTACAAAAATGCAGAAGTGCAATCTATACTTCCAGCAACAGCCTTATAGGCAACAAAAATCCAACAGGTGACAGGTTTGGGATTTGAGCAGGGAAATCTGGGCACTAGCAAGATCGAGGGAGGTTTGCCATAGTTCATTTACACAGACTACCCTCACCATTACGATACAAAGCTGGTTGAAAATAGGCAAAGTATCTCTTTAAGCACAGTGGTGTTTTGAGCTTAATGCTAACATGCTCACAGCAACTGATATGCTGAATTTAGCAGGTATAATCCTTACCAAGGCATGTTAACCATCTGAATTCAGTATGTTGGTATGCTTACGTGATTATTAAGCACAAAGAACAGCTGGGGCTGATGGGAAAATGAATGTGACATGGGTATCTTTACCAAATGTCATGTCAATCCATGTAATAGTTCTTGAGATATTTCAGTCTGGAGCAAAGTAGTTTACTGACGAACCAACCCACTGACACTGTCATTCATAATGCTCATAATGCCACACCACAAGCTTGGCTAGACATGTTTACCATGAACAAAACTTTCTTAATATATGAAGTAACCTTGATTTAGATGTTAACTCCAGCTTGCATGCTGACAGTGAATCCCGATTGCTCTCAGCTGGCGAAGGGAGTATCACACACCCAGTTCAGAATGAGTCTCACCCTGACATTGAGATATGGTGCAGATATGCATCAAGGCATATCACACAGCCTGTTTCCATCACAGATGTGCGTAACACATACAGAAACCCTTCTCAGAGCTTCTTGTTGACAGTGGCCAGGTGTTTCGAATTCAACGAGTTTGTGCTTTCTCATCATTAGTGTGAACAAGTGCAGCTGCTGCATGGCACATCATAACAGTGATAAATTGTGTGACATACAGTATATAAATGTTAATACACAGAGACACACGTAATCAAAATGAAAATGGTGAAAACTCACGCAAACACAAAATGTCATAGAAGTGCCCCTTTCTTTTCTGGCATATACACTGTATGTGTATGTGCCAATCAATCTGACAAAATGTCATAACTAGGGCTGTCAATGTTAAAGTGTTTAATGCGATACAATTAAGGTCCGATCATAATGCTTAATATCTTGAAATTGCCGTTATCGCATGCTGCTGCCTTCGTCCCTTTGACACACCCGAGTCAAGCCGCCACAGTAATGGACAATAAGACACCACTGAGCTTTTTTAATGGCTCATTTAACTTTAGTAAAGCCCCGAAAACCTCTAGCCTGTATACAGAGTGGGAGGTAAAATCCAGGTTGAAAAAATCCAGTGAGCACTTCAATTGCTCTAAGCGCACAGTAATGACTGACGGTAACTCAGCTGAACATACTGTATCAACACTTTTATCATTTCAGATCTTCCCACATCTAGATCTTGGCAGCTGGACAGTCAGAGAACAATGTTCAGAGAGGTGTTTGTTTGAGAAGTGAGGGAAATATACTCCCACCATCACCAGTGGTAATTACACCCTTGGTATGGTATTATTTCCGAGACTACAATTGCAAGAAAAGATGAGATGTGCATTGGCAAGATAACTGCTTTGGCACCATCATGTTTCCTCTTAGCAAACTGATGGCTCTACCATGAGAGGGAACTTCTTTTTGACCAATGGAAATACCTGAGAGTGGAGATAACGTCAACAAGTGTGTATATCAGCAGGTGGCACTTGCTTCCCTGTGAAATCTCCTTTATACTCAAATTACCCAAGCGTGATTAATTTAATCAGAGGTGCTTTTGTCCAAACATCTTCATCATGGTGACGTAAGTTTCTCCCAAGCCTACTCCTCTTGAGTTCAGAGGTCAATGGTGTCTTTGGGAACCTGTCCCACACCCGCTACAAAACTGTCATTACTAGTTCCAGACCAACCCAGTTGTCATTTTCACGGCCCATGTTGCATAAGTAGCTACGCCTATCTGTGCGTCCATGGGAATGTCTTAAAATGAGGTGTGGTTGGGCGCATTGTAAGTGTTTGGTGTTTGAAGGCAGCAGAAAGTACTTCTACCACTGACTTACAAAAACATGGTCTGAAGGAAATAGTGCAGTATTTTCCTGTTATTTAAAAGGGCACATTAATCTGATAGTAAGATGTGCCTACATAGGCGGGTTCACAATGGCCGGCTGTGCCTCAGAAGGTAGAGTGGGTTGACCACGAATCGGAAGATCAGCTGTTCGATCCCTGGCTCCTCCAGATACTGAACCCTAAATTGCTCTCATTGGCTGTTTCATTGGTGTGCGAGTGTGTTTAAAACTGAGTAGCAGGTGACACCTTGTACAGTAGTCCCGGCCACCAGTGTGTGAATGTGAAGTGTAAAAAGGTACTAAACAAGTGCAGGTCCATTTGCAATGTGTGGACCCTCTGCTTGTTAAACACACAGGGATGTGCAAAGGGGTTCGGGTGCTAAAGGTAAAGCTAAAGGTTTAGTTCTGTTTACTCTGTCATGTACAGTTTTTAGTTTTCCTGCTAGGTGCACCTAGGTTTTAAAAGGTAGGGGAGATGACACTCTGATTGGTTGGATTCATGTTATATTCCAAGTAGCAAAAGTGGAGTTGGATATGCCCTAAATGCATGTGGGCCATGCACTTTAGACCATGTGCTACAGATCATTTAAATAGGGCTCTTTATGTCAGTCTTTTGAAGTAAGATGGTGATGGCCGCAGCCCTCTGAAGGTTCAGTAAACTAGTCAAGCTGTTGTTGTAGTAAATTGGCATCCACCAAATTGAAAGGTGGGATCAGCCATTCCTCTTAACCAAGGTCAGAGTGGAGAGGCCGCAGGTCAAATCCTTCATTAAGGATGAACAACAGCTCTGATAAAGAGCCCACAGATCAACCACTTATGGTCACAGGCTTCCTTGTAGTTGGATTTGGTTTCTGTTGACTCAAGGACCCTTAAGAGCCTTAATTACCATTGTGACAGCGGCCATACTTTACATCTCTCTCAGTTCCGCCTGTCCTCCTTACAGGGTGAGTTACAAAGGGGTACAAACTATGTCAACACCTATCTCAGCTCAAACACTCGTCCTGACCTGCGATAGTCTGTGATCTCTGTGATGTTCATTTGATACCTTAAACTCTGGAGGGGGTCTCACACAAACACTGTTTATGCTTCACCGTGTCGTTTCATGTGTGAAAACCGAGAAACCATCTCAAAGAGGCAGTTTGTCATTTCCATCACCTGAGGTTCAGAGTGATTGCTGTTACAAGGATCTTTCTGTGACACTAAGGTTGATGTGTGAGTGCTCGGATGTTTAAACAACAGTCGGTGAGAAATCTTATCTGTGTGACAGAAGAGTGCTAAACAATTTTTTTTTTCTGGTCACGAGATCCGAAAACAAAAAATGATGGATTTATGGGAAAAAATTGTAGTGGAAACAGGAGATTTACTTACTTCCTCTTAAATGTGTCCTTCTCTGTCACAACAACGTCACTCCTTCTTCAAGTCAAGGTCATCACGCACTGAATTATGTTTTTAGTTTGTTAATAATCCGTAGGGATCATGGGATGTTTTAGTGAGTAATTTACCACGGGAGATGTGGAATGTACAGCTGTGTGTCGACATCATGGACTCCCATCTGTCTCCTCTTTTTCTGTGTGTGTGTGTGTGTGTGTGTGTGTGTCAGGGTTTTATGCCCTGTTTGCTATTTAGTTTCATAGGCGAGAGTCTTCATGATGCATTTTCTGGATTCCATTGATGGTTATTGTATGCACTGATCTGCATTAAGGTTTAAAGATTATTTTAAATGGGCGGCCTTGCCAGTGTTAGGAATTTCTTTCAAACATGTAAAGATTGTGTCTCCATTTGGTCCAATTATTGTTGCTATCATCATCATGCGGGTCCTGATTGCTCTGGAATACCATAAATCCTCCCGTGGTCCTTCTGTTTCTTGAGTTAAGCTGAGGGCCAAGGTCGTAAGTTGCCTTCTTACATGTAGTTCCATCTCCCTCTTAAAAATGGACATTATTTCTCTGCATCTGCATTTAAACTTTGCCTAGAGTTTTTTTTGTCTACATTTTTTCTTCTGTTTTAGTCTGGTCACCATCCTGCTCTCATGGCAGAGATGCTGTGTTGATTTTGGCTGCTTTTGACACTGACGAGAAGTGTTAGGAAGTGGTTATGTCTGTGGTAAGCCTACTGTATACATTACAAAGAAAAGTCAAAGACCGTGGTGACTCAGGCTGACCACAGACAGACCACACAAACCAACTATCATCATCTGCATGCGCTGTATGATGGTGGTTCAGTATGAAGGACTGGAGACTAATGATTGGAGACAGAAAATTGACCAACAACAATTTTAATCGACCAATCCCTCATCTCAGTGTTTAATAAATTGATAAATTGAATATCCCTGGGGTGTCGGACTGACAAAAGAAGCCATTTTAAGACATATCCTTGGACTCTGGGAACTAGATGTTTTCTCACAATTTGTTGACTTTTTTTGTATTGAACGGCTACCCACAAGAGAAAAGGAAATGCTTGTTCTTTGAAAAGAAGGTTTGCCAGTCGAATTAGATTTGGCTGTTGAATATGAAGATTTGACTATTCGTTCCTTTCTTTCCATACAGAACTTGAGAGTTTGAACATTTGACAGCAACGTTCAGGTATAATAGTAAACTCAACTCATAGTCAACTCTACATATCAAACAAAAGCCAGAGACTGTGTTGTATTAAGTTGCAGTGGACTGTAAATTCACCACTTCTAAGCCGAAGGCAGAGGATAACGTTATCTCGAAGCCTGACTGGGCAAAGCCTCTCTTCCTTCGGTCATCTGCCTCCATCTTACTGTTTCTGCCCCCTGGTTCTTCCACTCTGGGAGTGAAAGTAGGGGCTGCTCACTCTGCAGCTAAATCTGGGGACCAAAACAGACTTGACTTGACATCAGACTTGTATTACGGCCATGGAAAATACCAATCTCTTATTGGCTGACAGTCCATTAAAATTTCATTTTGGGAAAGTTCAAACATTAAATCTCTATAAATATGATTTAAATGCCATTAATCTGCAGTTAAACCACAGCAGTAAATTATATGATCCATCGCACGACAGGATGAAAAATGGGAAATAATAATATGAGGCATATTGACGAGTGAATTAACAGCTAGGGGACATTATCATCACCTGTGTGCATAAAGTGTCCTAGCATAGACAATGATGTACAGAGGTGTAGAAAAGTGTCCAAGTGGTCTATTACTGTCTCACATGGGGACACATTATAGCTTAATAGAAACATATAAAAGTACCAGTATCTAATAAAACATTTTTTTTTTTTTTTTGATTAATAACCAGAGGTAGCTGCATCACCTGTCTCGTTGTTCATACAGCCAAATAAACCGGATAGAAGTCTTTATAATAGCATTTATAGCAAGAATGCATGTATGTGTATCAGCAGGAAGGAAAAACATCTGAGCGTGAGAAAGAGTGCTGTTGACCCAGCTGGTTTTATTTCATTTATTGTACATTGAAGGACATTTGGAGTGAGGCACCAGAGCAGCTGTAAAGAACAGGGAGGCAACAAAAACAACATTCCTCATTAAGAAAGGCATTAATCTGACCACTGTAACTGGAAGACCTTGAACTCTCTAAGAACTCAATGGTATCGTCATACAGCACTTTGATAGAGTGCAGGTAGTTATTTAAAGAAACACTGATGACTGCAGGTAGACTGGAATTCAATAATATCACATGAATGGCTTGCATATAAATTAGACATCCCTACGCCAACACATTCTTATATCCAACTCGTCGGTGGACTTTCATGTCTACATATTACACACTAGGTATCTGTTGTGACGTTCTGGGATTTACACGCTTTGTGTCTTTTCAACAAACTTTCAAAGTCAGTAAAACACCTAGTATTTTTGTTTATTTCCTTGTGCAACAAAATGCATGTGGTTAGATGTGGCTCTACATTCAAACGGGAAGCAAACACCAGCCTCTTGGGTGAAAGTCCAGTGTTGTTGGATCCATCGCCCCTCCTACTTGCCCTGTGGAGACTTTCTAGACGTTCTTGCATTACATCGTTGTCCACTGATGTTTCAAACTGACGCTGTCTGGTGCTGTTATTAACTGGCATCACCTGACAGCGTTGCAAACTGCTGTGAAAGGATGCCTGTTTTTCATCTGGAAATCAATGACCAAGCAGTGGTATTTGACTTCTGAACGAGAACGTGTTGCCTCCACATTCACACATATTAAAATATGCAGATATCAGTGACAGACATCTGTATGACCTCGCTGGCTATTTTTACATACTGATCCAAGTTATCTACTTAATCTATGAAAGCTATTTCTGTTGAAGCAGGGCATGTAGGGTTGGCTAAACTCTCTGAACTCTAAGACAGCATTGGAGTGTTTATTTCAGGGAAATGGTAGATTTCCTCCATCTCTTGATTGGTTTTCACATTGACTCCTATTCTCTTCATGTAGCTTTGTTTATAATGATGGGTAAACTGGTGTACACACTCTTAAATTAAAAACTGGGGAACTTGGCAGGAGAGGAATGTGATTTGTTTTGGCCCAGCAGACACCACGTTGGCTCTAAGAGGAAAACAGCATGTTGCTACTTGGCCTATTTTTCTAATCTATCTTCTGTGCTATGATTTGTTTCTCTGACCTGCATGTGTGGTCTGGGTGATGCACAGAAACGCACAGGTTAATGTATATATATGAAGAAGAATGGGTTGGTTGAAGCATGTTTATGTCGACGCACGTGATTGCAGTTTGAAGTAGAGCAGATGACTGCAGTGTATCCCGCAGATCACTGAAGGTAGTTTACAGCACATAACTGATGATCAACACTGGGGAGCCGTACTGTAAACGAGAAGCCACAGATGAACAATCGCAGTGACCCGGAGCTTGGAACTGACCTGGCCATTGTTTCATATCATAAACTGTGTTGTCTGAGAGTTTTCATAATAAAGAATTTGGAATTAATTCTAATTTATACTTTTAATACCTTTCTGGACTAAAGAGATATTATTATTGCGTTATTTATGTGCAGCTAGGGCGGAAATGAACATTCACTAGCAGACACCTAGCAATGTATCTTCTGCCTTTTTGCGTGTCTCTTTAGCTCACAGATGAAATGTTGAGTCTGGTATTCACTATAGCTTTACATAGGAATCAGATTTATGGTAACAGTCTGCAGGGCCTCACGCTGTGGTGGTCTGGAGTCAACTGTCTTTCTTGTGTGGTATCTTGGCAACTACTTGGTCTGTAGTTCTTGATATAATCTAAACTATCACAAAGTCTTGTTGTGAATCTGCTTGGTTTTACGGAAAATGTTTAAAATGTTGTTTAAACCCATCAGACTCTATTTAGATAAACGTCATTTTAGCATGAATGGAGCTAACATAGTTTCGCATCTAACTGGGTGGAATAAAGGCTTATTTCCACCAAACCGAAGTTTGTGATTGTTTGAAAGGTAAATAGATGAACCAAAATGTTTTTTTGTGAGTTTTATTTTGTGTCTGTCAGTTTTGAATGAAGTGTGTTTTACCCTGATAGAAATCACACAAAATACAGGAAATAGACAATAGACTACTAGACAGCAAGATTAGAGCTTTCTTGCACCAATGAAAAATAAATGCAGCGACATATTATCATCCAAGTCTCAGGCCAACGTGCAGCATCTATGGAAAAGGTGATTTTGACAAAGAGTGGGTCATTGTGACGGTGGGTGGAGAAAACAGGATACTGCAGCATAGTCCTATTGTCCTCTGCTGAAACCGCCATCAGCTATTTCGAGCTTGTAAACTTTAAAGTTTAATTGATCGTGCATAACTCCATAATGTGTAATTGCCTTTATGGGAGCCATTCCTTTGTGTGTCTGTCCGGAGATGACGCAGTCTATTGTCCGTGTTTTGGACTTCCACCTCAATGTGGAGAAAGGTCATGCCGTGACTTTGCTACATCCTTATTAGGATGATATGGCCTTCTGTTTTTTGTCTCCAAGCCTGAAACTAAAAATACTGTAAATGCATTCCTGCAGAGGAGGCTTAGTTTGAATATGCCTTTTTTTTTTACTTATCAGTTCTAAATTAAGGACATAAGTTAATAATACTGGTTATGGACAGAATTAGTCTGCCGTTAAAGCATGCAGGCTAAATAAAACCCATCACAGCATGTCTTATCTATATCAAACAGTAGTTTGATATAGGAAGGAAGCCCTCAGCTCTAGTGGTAGTAGTTAACAAAGACGTGCAGCCTTGTGCATTCCATAAGGGAGGGAAGAGGGTCTTTTTGTTGTGGAGATAGGGGATCATTAAAGGACGACGTTCTCTATAGTAAAAGACGGTCTTTGTGTGTGAGGAGGGTCTCAATGTGGCCTTTGTAAGAGAAACCGCCGGGATCTGCTGTCACAGTGAGGAGGGAGAATTATTCTGATTCTTTATCTGCAGTTTTGTTGCCACTGTGGGCATAAAGTGGTCTTTTTTTCACATGGGAGAGGGGAGGTATTGAGGCATTTGCTATGGTATGGCTGTGTAGGTGGAGCACGTAGGCAGACACAAGAGACAGTGTCGTCATCACCAGCTACATGGAGCCTCTGTACATGTCTAGTTTAGCTCATACATGCTGATTGAAAAGCCACTGAAGGGCCTTTTCACCCAGTTCCCTGAAGTTTGGAAACTTGGAGTTAAATGCATGTTATCTGTGAGTGTGTGTTTTATTACTAATCACTTTCAGGCACAATGTCGAGAAGCTCAATGGAACATTTTAAACTTTGCCAGAATTGTTTCCAGTCATGCTTTTAAACTTTGCTTCAGGGTTTTAACAGTCCCTGATTAACCTGCAGATCTATTAAAAGAACATTTGGATCAGTGATACGTTAATAAGTTTGAGCTGATATCTTAGGCTCCATCCACACTGATAAGTTTTAGTTTTTAAAACACATAACTATTCAATGTTTCCCACAGAAACAGGAAAAAGAGGGGGTCGCTAACGTTCTGTTTTGTGTGTTTGTTTTGTTTTTTACTTACTTGTGTGTCCTTGTGTATCAGTCTTGGTCCGTGAACGCAGCACAGGTTGAACTCTTCTTTTCTTTCCTCAGCAGCAGTTTGTGGGGTTTTGAGTCACAGGGTGGATAACTGCTCGGTAAATCCGATAAGAGCTTATCAGACTAGATCGATAGATGAGAGGAGCAAACGTTTGTGAGTGAAGGCAAACTTTTAGACCCAGCACAATGAATGGTTACGTTTCATTTTCACTGCGCCTGATGTTCTAATGCTCAGTCTGTGCCCAGAGTACGCTCTGCACTGCAAGAGTTTGAAGCAACCAGATGGTATATATACATATTCCAACATTGCACCTATTGGAAGGTCCAGCTCCAAAAATAGAAAATTAAAACATGGTGGCAGATGTTTTAATTGTGCCACCCCCATAAACCCAAATAAATTATGTGGAAAACCATGCTATTGCTACATATATGCCTAATGTCCACACTCATAACGTCATAAGCCAGAACTTAAAATTTAGGCCTACATATGTTTGAGGTGAGAAATAAGACATGCAGCTGCTGAATCTGTCCTCAGTTTAGATCGACAACTGTTAGTTAAAGGTTCTCGAGAGTTTGTAGAAGTGGTAGTCGCACGGGACGCCCAACAAGGAGCAGATGGCCCATCTCCCGAATAGCAGTGCTACACTACCAGAATGTATTGCACAGCTGCTTAGATAGACACTGAATGGGAAGAGTGGAAATGACGGATGCTGTGGACACATTCCGTTACTTTGTGGTCGGTCCAAGCAAAGACATCTCTGGTCTGAGTTTTCGCCAGTGTTTTCTGTAGCCAAGCAACCAGCCGCAGAGTACACAATCTCCCTCCTGTTTACATCGGCACGTGCATGACCAGTATACGTGAATGATGTGTTAGTATGAATGAGATTATTCCTGAAACAGTGCTCTCCCATGGAGTCTATTATGTTGTTCTGCAGTGTCCCAAAACATACAGATCAAACATTGGATCTACCAAGGGCCACTTTCTTTACACGCTTGGCACATGGGAGAAGTTTCAGCTCTGCAACCATACTGCTAGATGCCAGTAAATCCTAGACCTTTAAAATGAAAATCTCTAAGTGTGGATATGGCCCTAATGTGCATCTGTTTTGCAGCATTATGGGTGAAGGTGTGGCTCTCAGCATGTTATGTTGTGTTTACAGTTTTGTCAAGGCTTCAGATTGTTTTGCTTCTGCTTCTGATGAGTAAGAAATGCGGTCGTGGCACAAGATCCGAAAGGCAAACTTAGATTTTGCATGTGATTTTCATTTGAAACACCACATAAACACAGAAGTTTGCCAAGATGCCATTTCATTCCATTCTGTCTTAATGAATGTCTTCAGCTATCTCAGCGAGCGCAGGGTCTCAACACCTCTGACCTGTGGGTTGGGAAACCCCATTTGTGAGACTGCTTTCTTTGATCATGTCATGTCCACACTGACCCCGACAGTGTGCGTCTGTGAATGTGTGTGCTCGTGTCACATCGAGCACAGATCGGCCTCTGATTGTGGGTGGTTTTGCTGGTATGCAGACATCTAAAGACAAATTGCCTCTGTCAGCGGCTGGATCCAGTCTCTGATGAATAGGATTCTCATGGACATCCATTATGTCTGCACGTCCGTCATGAGTCATATGCGCCACAACCAAAACATCCTCTCTTCACATCGGACCAACATACACAACCCAGCAGACAACACTACAACAAACACTCATGCAATACAGCTGCAAGCATAAACAAGTATACAAGTATACACAAACCACATTGTACACAAACACAGCCGGTCACACCTACAGTACTACACCACCCCACACTGTGTCCCATCTCCATCTAATGCATTAAGAGCAAAAGAAACAACAGATGGACACAAATCTCTGCTGTGTTTATGTGAATGAAGTGGACAGCAACATGTTGCAGTTTCCTGTATATGTGACCTCTATACTGCGATCTCTAGCAGCCCCGCTTTAACCTTCCTGTTGTCTGTTTTGTGTCTGACAGGGTGGGAAGAAGCACACCGGCCCCTGTGCAGGAAGAGACTGCAGCGGAGGCTGTAAATGTTTCCCAGAGAAGGGTGCCAGGGTAAGTCCCACACTGTACCTACTGTTCCACACAGCTTTGAAAACACCCCTCTCTCTATATATATCTGTCTTCCTTAACCTCTGAGTTAAACAGCTCTACTTCTTGGGTTTTAGTGTGGAAAACCAATCAACGCCATGATCACACATGATGCTTTCTAAATGCCTCTGCAAATTTCAGTACCTTGACAGTACATACCTTTCACCTAGCTAGCTAATGTTTAAATGCCTCACATGTCCAAAACTGCTACTTTTCAGGAAATGAAAAAAAAAAATCCAACTGTGTTTTTTAAATAATTAAACACCTGCATCGTCAGAATGGTGGCACCATCCACCAGCTGGCCAGGGCCCTTCTGTGTGAAGTTTGCATGTTCTTCCATGTTGGTGCGAGTTTACTCCGGCATCCTATCCAGGGTGTACCCCGCCTCTTGCCCAATGTTAGCTGGGATAGGCTCAAGCATGCATCTGCTGCTAGCTCACCTAGCACCACTAAGCTAGCTAAAGTTACAGCTCAGCCGAGATGGACACCATTAATGTTTACACGTCGTGCTGTCATGAGCACCAGCCTTTTGTCCATGAGTAGATGCATGCTTCCTCCTGCGTGGGTTCTGATGCGGTTGGTTTGTGTAGAAAATAGTTCCTACATGAAACTGTTGTTCAATACGTTTCGCCAAAACCAAAGATGCTCTGTTGCAATACTTCAATCAGTGGAGGCGGAGTGGAACTATGAGGTTCTGCTGACAGTTTGAGAATCTAATGGAGTCAAGAGATTTAGTCACAAGCTCTTTTTAAGACTTATCATCGGTTAAATATCTGTAAAATACTCATACAGACGTGATGGGTGACCAATAACATTGATTTATGAAAAACAAACAAACAAAAGAAAACAAAAAAATGATGATTTGAGGTTTTTTGCTCAACAAATGGCCTGACATCCTGTTCCTCAAAGGATAAGGCTGGTGTTGTTCTACGTTTTTCATAATGTCAACAATTCCCATAAAAGAATGAAACCAATATAGAGCTGATGCTTCGGGCAGGTATTGCCTGTGTTGCTGTAAATATTTATCAATCCACAGCTGAAAATAGTCCCCAACACAGTCACTATTTATTCCTGTGTGAGCAATGTTTGCTAAAAACTACAGCGCCCATTTTCAGACATTTAGTCCTAGGAACCAATGGGCTCTGGGCCACAGACAGTGTTGAGAAGTCTGAAGGTATTTGGAGAGGGGCTGACACATTGTTGGTTTTGGATCTTTCATGGGATTTGACAGGTAGAAAATACAGATTATATGAAAGCATATATCCTGCTTTTATATATTTTATTTAGACCCACTGTTACTTCAGGTTGACTGCCAACAAAGCTCATAGAAGCATCATGTGCGATCATGGCCGAAAGCCTTCTTGTAGTGTATTAAAGCATCACAACAATGCAATGTAAATCTGTTAGATCGTGTGAATGTATGAGTCTGTTGTGAGCCCTCGGCCATATGGAAGACTTTGCTGCTGAAACTCATTAGTTAGAAATACTTATCACACTTCCGTACAGTTTAAGTGATGAAATTCACACCACTAAAAGAGGGGGTCAGAGTGTGAGGAGTGTGGGAGCCCCATTAGGGAGGGGACTGAAAGATAGAAAGAAGACAGAGGGCCCAGGGGTTTGAATAGACAGACACAGACTAAACATATTGAGATAACAAGGTCAAAGTGAGTGATAGGGTTCTGCATGACTAAAGGCCGCTTTCTGCTTCAGACACATGCTGACCAGATCGTCATATAGCTTTCTGATCATTTGACGGGGGGATCCACATCTGTCAAGTTTTGTTACAGAATCAGAACGCCTACTTTCCTCAACAACTGGCCACATGTGTTTAGGAATGAAAATAAACAGGGTTTCATCTTATTTCTTTTCAAGAATGAAACATGCTTTGAATATGGACACATAATTTTCTGTCTGCTGCCCTTTTGTGAATGCGTCAGTGCCCCCTACTTAGCATGGAAAAGTTACATATGCACATATTTATGTTGGCCAAAAGCTAATTTTGGACAGAACAAATGGCATTATATCATATTTACAGCTATCAATAGTCAATTAACCTGCTGTTAATACGGCTGTAAAAACAATTCTGTCTCTGAGATATTACGTTTTTTATCCAAATAATATGCAACAGCAAATACATTTAGAGAGAAATGTGTTGCTGACCAAATTACTTTTCATATTAACGGATATGGAAATGATTAATTCTACATGAACACATCTGGAAAGTTGCAGGAATGTTGATCCTTTAACCTTCAGTAAAATGTTTACTGACAATATATTTCATCTCTATCTTGTGATGACAGCATTGTTACATTTTCATGGTTATGTTTAGGCACAGGCAGCATTTGAGTAATGTTATGGAAAAAAGTAGTCTGATTTAATACAGAGAAGTCAGCAATGACTTTAGAAACATGTTTATAACATGTGACTGAAACCACAGTCTTTCCTTAACCCTAACCAAAGTGCTTTTGTTGCCTAAACCTTGACACAGACTGGACTCTGGTTGCAGAACTAGTCTCTGGTGTCACAGTCTTGTGCCTTGCACACCTGTTCAGAATATATGTGGAATTGTGGAGCAGTTGGACAGAAAATATTCACAAAATACTACCAAGTCCTCCAACCAATATGACAACATGGGTTTATGTTCCTACCCCAACCCACAAAAGCGTTTCCTGAATTAGTGCACCTATCAGTGGATGACAGAGCAGCTCGTATATAATGCAGTTTGGTCGCAGTTTTAGCAGGTGGTTGTGAAACAGTTGCAGTTGCACCATAACTATGTTATTGTTTAGGCAATGAAAGTCCTTGGTTAGGTTTAGAAAAAAGATCACAGGTCACCTGGTTGAAAGTTCTGTGTTTGTTTGACCTATCTACCTAAACTTCATCCCGCCCTCATCGGACTTAGTCATCTCGCTTCCTCCTTTGCTCTGTTCATAATTACTACAGGAGGTTGCTGCTATTCAAAAACTTAAATATGGGTCGTAATTTCTGCTTATAAAAAAAACTATGTGGTTGTTTATAGAGGAGGACGGTGACAAAAATACTCATGTAAAAATAAGGGATCTAAAGAAGGTCATATGTATTTGTAAACTGAAGTTTAAAGTTGTGCTACCTTCTGCAAAGCATCAACTGGCCAGTTCCTTTGTTTCTCTTCTCCTGTAAAGAGCGCTCATAGGAACTATAAATGTCTCAGTTCAGCGGTGTGATGTGGTAAACTCAAGGACTAAAATGGACTCTGAAACTCCCCGTCTACCAGTAAAGAGCGGCTCCTGAGGGAAGCATTCTTTAAAAAAAACATACAGAGGTGAAGAAAAGGAAAGGCCTAGCAACTGTACTTTGGCATGCACTGAGAATTTACCAGAGCAACTTTACAGTAGGTCCGACCTTTGACCTGCACACACTCTCTGTGGATACGGAAAACCTTGTGAGGAGGCGTAGAGGGAGGAAGTTCCACATTCCACATCTGAAGGATGCAAAAGTTTGATGACAGATCCAGCACACCACCTTTCTCTTCCCCCCAATGTCTCTCTCTTGCTCTTTCTCTGCATCAGCCGGATGTGCAGGAAAGGATTTCAATCATTCAGTGATATGACAATGCCAAGAGAGAGTGAGGAGCTTTCAGTAGGCAGTCAAACCCGGGTATTGTTTGCACTTTGTCTATGAAAACAAGAGAAAACAGAAGTGAAAACACTTTTCGTCCAACATCTTTTACAAATCCGGTCTGCTAAAGATGAACTGTAAAAACATTTTCCTCACACTGATTTGGCCCCTTAACCGTTTACAGAAAGATAAGATTATACTTCCCGAGAAGCCAGACTTTGTTTTTGTCTGTCACTTGTTGTCTCTCATGGCGTGCATGTTTGCACAAGCTGTAAATTTCCCAAAGCTTAAGAGTCTTGATCCAACTTTACTTTTCCCCTTATATGCATTACCCAACTGATGTACTTGTTTGTGAACAAAATGGAAACCAAGATGGATTCTCACAGATGTGTTCATCCCTCCGGTGTCTCTTGCTTTACGTCTATCTCCATTTTGGCCAAATTTTTCCCCTGAGGAGGTTCACAGTGATGAGCGCTTCACTGAATGGGTCAAACTGATCCTCCGCAGCTGTCTGCATTGGCTGCGAGCTGACACAGCTGTGGCGATTAGGTGATGGTTGTTAATGGGTAAGTGGTGGCTGGTCTACGTGCTAGTGGGATTGAGCATAATCATCACTGTGTCCAATCTTTTTTATTTTTTTTACCTCAGCTCTGCCAAGTGTTTCAGCAGCTTTCAGCCAGTTGTTGTGGTTTTCTGGCCTGAAACTTCACTGTTTTGGTTCTCTCGCCCGTCAGCATCATATTCTCCTACAGCAGGCAGCTGTTTTCTACAAAAAAAACCCCACACTACCCAATGCCAAACTGCAGACAGACATAGTTAGCAGTTGGCTAATCTGTAAACTTAGTGGAGCATTTAGCAACTAAAGGTTCAAATCAGTTTGAAGTTCAGTTCAGAATTTGTGGATGGTACCAGTAGAACCACTCCGTTATGTCATGTTTTTTCATTACCTCGAGGTACCTAGCACCCTGTTCTGATACTAAAAATTGGAGCTAGAAACAATTAAGTCCACTTATTGTTCAAGAGAGACGCAGTTGTTTTCCCGACACCAATGCAGCACTGTAGATATTACATACAGATCCAGACATTTCCCTCAGAAGCTGGTGGAGACCAAAAACAGAGTTCAAAGGAGAGTGGATACTGAGCTTACATTCATCAGGTGAACAAAAACTTGGCCATAAATAAATGCTAATGGTGTTAAAAGATGATGATGTAGGATCATTGTGTTTAGAGTATAGTACCCAAAAAAATCAGTTAATGCAAGTTTGAAGAGCCAATGCCAAAATATTTTGTGTCATTCAAGACAAAAACAGAAGACGTGAGCTAGGCATGTCATGATACCAGAAACGTAGTAGTTGATACCAAGTCCACAGAAATGGTTAGCATTGTCGCCTCCCAGCAAGAGGGTTCCTAGCTCAAATCCAAGATCAGGTTAATTGGAGACTCTAAATTATCTGTGGGTTTAATTTTGAGTGTGAATGGTTGTCTGTCTCTATGTTTAGCCCTTTGATAGTCTGGTGACCTGTCCAGGGTGTACCTCGCCTCTTGCCCAATGTCAGCTGAGATAGGCTCCAGCGCACCTGCAATCCCTAACAGGATAAGGGGTTACAGAAAATCAATGAATAAATGTCATGTACTTAAACAGACACACCTTTATTAAAAGATTTAAGTAAATTTGAGTTAAATTTTATTGTTAATCGCTGATGATCCACCTTGAATGTATGTCTATGTAGGTTCATGATATTTTGTGGGAGAGGAAACATATATTAATATGTAGCCTAATGAATATTCTCCTCTGTTGTTGCTCTTGTTCAACACTTGCACATGTAAGATATGATGACTGGTCTTCACTCGGATTGAACAGCTGGGTAAAAAATGACAGTGAGGAGTGTGGTGATTTACCCAAAGCTGAACAGTTTTTGACTCTCGGGAACCAAAGCAGAAAAAAATGCTTTTCTATTTGATGAGTTGAGGCAGAGCTGTCGTGGCTGCAGTTGTCGCCACCTTCCAGGTGTTGTTGTTCTTCCTCTCCCGTGCTGGTAGGCGTTCTTCTTCTTCCTTTGGCATTTTCAGACCTGAACACTTGTAGGCATTTATGCTGCCAAGGTCCGTAAGAATCACATCAACAATATTTACAGCACTAGAGAAAAATAAGTACCATTAAATTTTCAGAATTTTGGCCTTGAGTCGGAACCAAAGTGTCGGTTCTCGTAACATCCCTAATGTGAGCAGTGCTGGAAGGAAAATGAAATGGATTATGTTCCTTTGGTAAGAAGGTCACATGAGGTACTTCATGAATGCACACTGGAGTTCCCATGCGTTATTTTCCCAAATATTCACCATGGTGAAGAAAGTGATATGTTGAGTGTGAAGATGGATATAAACCAGACAGAGACGAGACAGACAGAGAGAGCGTGAGAGAGAGAGAGTGAAAGAATGAAAAGGATTGTTTGTTGGGGAATGAATACATTAATTTCATGGATTTTCTGCTTTGGGAGGAGGGGAGAGATTTGGCAAGCTGACACTCCAGCCTCACCACCCACTCCCCTGGAAGAGATCGCATTGCAGGCGGGCAGAAAAATATCAATCTCCCCACAGCACACTTCCAAAAGTCGGTATTGTTTCCAGCATCATTAGTGGATTGTTCCTGAGATTGGTCATAAAAGGAGAACAAGCAACCCCAAAGTGGAGTAATGAGAATATAAATTAGGCACATAAAGCATCTAAAGTGGTTCACAAGACGTGGGCGCAATATTACAAACGACTTGGCAGCGAAGAACGTGAAGTCTGGTCAAATAAAAGGATAAGAATCCAAAATCCTGCAAGCTAGGTGGTGTTGTAAAACAGAGCAGTTTGAGGTCTCTAATGCATGAAAAACCAGAGCAGCATGAGAAACTGAACACAAGGCACCCTGCGTCTTCACCAGAAAACATGTTTAGCAGATCAATGCTGTCTTTTGTGCTGAGAGTCTTTCCGTCTTCAGTTCTCAGAAACAGGGAGTGGCGCCGGGTTTTATAGAGAAACAGAAACTTAGAGAACAGTAGCGTCCATCTGCATGAGCTCACTGTCTCTCCACATCCCATACAGCTGACATGGATAGATAACGAAACATCCAGAGGGAATCAGAGAGAGGACATGGTCGGAAACCATTACAGACACTATACAGATGCAGAGATGCTGTCCCGTCCACCATGGGAAAAGCCGCCACAGCTGATGTAGGACAGGAAATGACACGTCTCAGGAAGCTGAGCACAATGACAGTCCACTGATCTTTTTTTAATATAGACGCTCTGTTTTTCTGGAAACAAGATCGTCTGTGTGTTTGGCTACAGCTATAAATGGCAAACATCTCCTTGTTCCATGAAAACAACCTCATACCTACATTTTGAATCCAGTACCCATGACTGTCATGGACTTTCCTGTCCGCTGTGGGACAGGATAACAGACAGGAATGCTGTTGGTTCGGAAAAGATCAAAGAGCCCTTTGAATATATTTTCACCAAAGGATGGAAGCCCTGCGTTGGTTCTGGCTTTGTTTGGAAGATCATCACCTCTTCAGGACATTTTACAACCCCTCAGCAAATAAAACCTTTTCAAAGCAAATCATAAAACTCAGAAAAGGCATGACATTCATGAAGAGGCAAGAAATGTGTTTCTTAGTCTTCTGCAAACTTTTCCAATTTAGAGATGAACTTTATTCACCTGACAGCGTGCAAAGCAGATATTTGTTCAGTGTTGTGCATGAACACGGGAAATGCATTCATTCAATGTGCTCATATTTTGTGGGATCACTAAACTGAAAACATCAGTTTTTAAACTTGATTGTGAGAGCCAGATAGCAACTGATAACCCAGCATGCCGACACAACACTGGCAGAGGATACAGCCGCCGGTTAGAGGTGTAAATCATCAAGTTTCATCACAATACAACAGTACACTGATTCTTTAGATGATAGAATATTTGCTGGTATCAGAAAGTCTGCCACAATAAGATTTTTAGGTGGGCTTGGGTGGAAATGATGACAAAGATGTACCATTAGAATTTCAAAATAAAGGCCCCCTAAGTGCGGTTCGTTTGGGCAGGTGTGAACACCGCAATCACACTCGGGTCCGCACCAACACAACCGGACAGATTTTTCCTGCGGGGTCTGAAAAAACAAATCCAAACGTCAGCCACATCAACTTGAAACAACACAGTGAGTTGAACTATCTGACTAGTTTTAGGAAATATGATGAGGATCACAAGATTACAAGATTTGATTTTGTTTGAAAAAACAGAAGACATGGATGTAAACTAGTTCATTATTTAACACTTAGTTCAAACTTCAAATTATGAACTATGAACGTGAGCTAGTTCCTTTAAATTCTGTGTGAACTTGACTCTGAGCCAGCTCTTATAAATTGTATTTTGGCCTTACAACTGTCTCTGTGCACTGATTTGGGTATAAATTAAACTCTTTCTAACTCTTGAACTGAAATCAGGTTGAACTCCTCTGATTAGAGCTCCATTTCCATCAGTGACCAATCAAACATGATTTATCTCCTCTGATAGAAACTAATTGTCTGTCAGTACAGGAGGAGAGATAAGTTAGTGAACTGATGTACTGGCACTGACGACATATCAGGTTGTATTAGGGGCCTGTTGTAGCTTCACATATCAGGACAAGACATGATTCGTACTGGCAGCTTTCATTCTGTAAGCCTCTCAATCCAAACCTGCAATCAGGAGCCTCATTCATGTAGTCCGTCTCCCCTGACCCTGACCTTGACTGAGCTTATTAGGGAAGAACTACCAACTGTGGGGCAACGATGAAAGCATGGTGCATGTGTGTGTGAGTGCAGCGAGGGGAGGGAAGCAAAACCTGCTGCTATCACTAAAACCCTTGAATGGGAGGATTTTATTTTCCTAAGATTTTTGGAAAGAGAAATTCAGCGGGGATCACAGGCTGGCTTTGTCCTGTGTGAAAATTAAAGCTGTGCAGCAGTTGGGGTGATGCTTAGACAAACAGACAAAAAACAGCTGTTTGTCTGTGTTAATACACAACGTACCAGCTAAAAGTGGGACAGAAATGGCATTGATAGCAACAGGTTGAGGATTTTGAAGATATCTCAGCCACTGCGTAAACTTGTTATAAATTATTGAGGCTTCAAAATCATGCCTTGAAGAAACTCTTAAGCCAAAAACAAAGCAAGCAGCGGCGAAGTGCAGCGAGTTACCATGCAATGGCTATGGAAAGCTGTGGCGGCTGCTCCTAGCTGTGGCCATTTGATTCTGCAGGGAAGTGCAACCAAACTTAAAGTTGGGGATAGTTTGACTTTTAGCTGCAAATTGCAACCAGAGAATACCCACAGCCAATCAGTAAACAGAGTAGTGTGACACCTGTTACATGTTGACCTATGACACAGAGAATGTCTTTCCACCGGTTGCGGAAAAATATTATTATTGCAGTGAGCTCCACTTCGCCACTGCTTGATGTGTTTTCAACGTTACCCCATTAAATCTCTACACAATCCTTGCTGGTTTGTGTGTTTTCCTTACTCTGCTTAGTCAGAACTATATGTATATTGAACACAGGTCAATAAGTAAAGAATAAAACGCACAATAATTACTAGAATACATTTTTTGGCAATGTTACAAAGTGCTCTAAAATAAGAAACGTTGAATCAATATTTTTCGCCGGCGTTGGTGTGTTTGTCTGTCTGTTTGTTTGTCTGCAAAATAACTCAAAAGGTTATGAACGGATTTTGATAAAATTTTCAGGAAACGTGGATAATGGGACAAGGCACAGATGATAAAATTTTGGTGGTGATTGGATGAAGCAAAATGGATAAAATAATAAAATGGCGGGAAATCCGAGCTGCTTGGCGGAGGTCTCCTTTTGAAGTTGTTATGGTGAATGTGTTAGCTAACAGTTGCCCATTTACAACAGACCAAGTCAAAATCAAATTAAAACAAATCAAGTTTATTTATAGCACATTAAAAACAATCAGAGTTGATCAAAGTGCTCTACAAATTAAAGTGAATGGCACACAAATAGTTAGAATTTAAATAAGTACCATAACAAAAATAAATGGTAGCAGAAATTACAAAGCAATTCTAAAACAGGAGTCAGACAGCCGTGTCTCTGTTCACGTAATGAATGCAAATCCTATATTTACTCTTATTTTAGCTCTGTTTTGGTCTCCACCACCTCCTGAGACAAATTTTGAGCTGCTAAATGCTCCACCAGCTAGTTGCTAACTTTTCCTGTCTCGTGTTTGGTGCTGGAGACATAGCAACTACTGAAAACAAACATGCAGAATGGGGATTTACTGTTCACTATGAGTGGTCCCTGTTCACATAATACATATCTTTTACATCCTACAGTGCAGCTCCCAGACAAAAAAAAATACCCAGAATGTGTAGCTTTACAAGATCACATCATTTTTCGCCAGTGACATCTTCGTCAGCCTCTACAGTCAAAAGAAATTCTTCCCCTCGTCTCTTTCTTCTTTTTTTGCTGTCAAAGCAGAGTTTGACTCTCCGTCCTGCACCCAGCTGTGATCCGACTTTAAGAGCCTGTAAAAATGACTCACTCTCACATTTTAAGACGATGGGTGCTGTTTGGGAACAAGAGGACTATTGTTGGTGTGGACAAAGGAGCATCTCTTTTTAAAAGACGCACATGCAGGATTACACACACACACACACACGCACATACACATATACACAGATTTAGGGGAACACACACAAATGGGCCTATACTTTTTCTAAAGATGTAGTAATTATAATGTACTTGAGTCATGGAAGTGAATAGTGACCCCTGTCTGAACTCCGCCCCCAGACAGCAATTGTCCAATCACAGCTTAGCAACTGTAACTATGCACAGCAGGCTTGTCCAGCTTTGGATTCCTCCACATGATGATATGTGTATGTCACTGTAGTAAAAGCGAAACTCAACATCTTTTGGAGGGGCATGTCTTTAAATTCAGGCTTTCCAAAGCCAAAAACACAAGAAAAAAGTGTGAGGGATGGATTAAAAAATTCACTAATGTGAACTACAAACAGCAGTTCCCCTCTGTGTCGAAGGCTGACTTCAGTGAGGCCATAAAATGTTCGTGTGAGCTTTTACACCCAAGTGATGTGTATACACTGCCAGGGGACTTAACTAGGCCTGGGTATCGGTATCTGATAACATCAAGGTATCGACCAAAATAACCTAATACCAAGTAGTATTCAAACTTCTCCAGCCAAACAATACCTGCATTTGATCCTCTTTGTACCCCGCTCTTGAAAACAAGGACTGTTAGTGTGGTTTTGCTCACAGCCTGTCACAGCAAGCGTTCTTTGTTTTAATGTGACGCGTGATTTGCCCGCTGCTCAGGGGGTTTTCTGGCTCCAAATGAGGCAGAGGTGTCACCATCCTGATCGTGTACAGACATGCACATGTACCATGACTTCAACTGGCTCAAGCAAACACTTTTTATAGGCAACTACTTACAAGCGTATTTTAGGAGTTTTAATAATTGTTTATGTGAAGTGATTTTGGTGACACTACACTGTATAAAAGTGAAATTATTCAATATTTTTATAGTAGATTGTATCTTTTTGATGTTGCACTTGTCTCACAGCTGGTTGCACATAGAGAGTAATGTTATTTGTCAAGCTTGTTGGACGGCTCGTTCTGATAAAAATTAGCTCGCTGTCCACTTCACTACAGTTGGATAGAATTTGTATCTCTGAATATTTTTCCTACCATACCAAACTGCATAAATCTGCATTCACAAATGCCGACTGCTGTTTGCAGCAGTGTTTGTAAGTGTCATCAGGTGATATACAACTATGTTAAAACATTGATAGGCAGGAGAAGGAGACTAATAATGGCCTTGTCATTCCTTTGTGTTTAGAGGGCTGGTACCAGTTTTGCTGGCCAAAAACAGACGATGCTTTTCCTCCTTTTTGGCAGCTTCGCAGCACCTTTCCTGGTGCACTTACACTGTCAGCGTAATTCTGAAATTGTACTTACAAATGACAGAAATGCACCAAGTGCAACAGTTGGTAGACAAGTGTTTGCCATGACAGCCCCATTACAGTTTTGTCGAGAGCTCAAGGTGGGACGGAATTCAACCCACGTGGCCGCCTCATAATTATCTATGCACTAAAAAATGGCCCTAAATGACGACTATTTGTCAGCTAGGAAAATTCGTAGTCAGGGGCAGCCCTAGACACAACTATATCATGGCAGATGTATTGCTCAGGACCTAAGGAAGTGCAGTGTCGAGTGTGAGATTGTTCGGATGAACAGGCACGTTTGTCAGCAGGCGCTGCACTAATATCCCAGAATGTCATTCAGTGACCTTATTGTTATCATCGTCACCTTATCCATCTTACAGCAGGAAAGAGATTGGTTTCACTTCTCTACTGATGGTACAGTACATCATTCAGTGGTCCAGTATTTGTCTGACCTTGTATGTTTTAAGGCAGTAGACATTGGCCTTGTGTTACCATCTGTAGCTTGACTACGTTATCATCAACCAGAGCACATGGTGTGAGTGTAACGAGGACAAACGAGGTGAACACAGATCAAGATGAGTAAAATAAGCCTGAGGTATTTAGTTTTATGTTGTGGCTGGGAGATTGCGGTCTCATGGGACTCTGAACTTAAGCATACTTTAGCCCTGATCACTGAGATGTATGGAAAGTTTATGTCTCGTAGCAAGCCTCCTCCCATTTGTGGAGCTTTTTCTCATTATTCTCCTGTGGACACCTTCTGCAGCCAGCTAAATCCATCTCCCTCTCCGTCTCATTAGAAAACACATACAGACACACACCATGTACTCCACATCAATCAAACCTGTCAAATATATTCTCACAATAGGAATGCTGGCTAGATAAGGTGTTGACGCTGTACGTCCTCGGGGATGTGTGCATTTGATTTGCAGACAACGGTCAGGAAACGTTATGGTCCACAAAGAGGGTCCTCTGGGCTGTAGGAAAAATGTGACCAGAGTTGTGGGTCACCACAGCAACGCCATGTGTTCCCCATCAGGCCTTGTTGTGAAACCTACATCGGGGGCCGGCTGCAGAGGAAACAATTAGATCAAGTCCTCTCATGTTTATTCCACTTTCTGAGAAAGATGTTTTCAGTTACTTTTTCTCAGGAGCAGGGATTAGGTCTCTCATGGCAATGGCGCAATTTTGTCATTTCCAAATGTTGAGCAATATGTGACTCATATTTTTTTTCCCACGAACAAGGTCAAGGTAAAACACTACCCTCTACATCATCCTGAAATTAGTCATATCATATTGATATAATTTACTACTACATCCAAGGTAGTCACCTGAGAAGACCTGCATTCAGGCAGTAAACCATAAACATTCATGGCCTTAAGTTGCTCCCTTGTAAACTATCCAGGAATGTGCGCTATAGCTGGAGCAGCTGTGGGCGTTGCATCCTCATGTGGGAAAATTAAAAACTTTTCCAGTCTGGCAAAATTGGGCTGTGGGCTGGGCCAGCTGGATGGATCGTAGGGTGCAGAAACAGCCCCTCAGGATTACATGGGTATCCCTGACTCTAAAGTAACTGGCTGCAGTCCATTTCAATCAGGGCCAAGATCACAGCTGGGTATTTGACTATAAATCTAATTTTCCACACTTGGTTTTTCCCACTGCTGTGTTGTTTTATTTGTGCTAACCATTTGCAAAGCACCTTGTAATGATATTTTGGACATTACTATGTGCATAAAGCTTTTTATGGCTGCCCCTGACAATAATTGTCACCATTAAGTAATCTATTGATCTTTGCACCTACTGTTAGGTTATTATAGTCTTGCGTGTTATTTTGCGTCCAAGTTTGTATTGCAACTGCTGCACAGCAGTTACCCTTTAGGATACGTCTCGTCTCGTCTCGTCTCGTCTCGTCTCGTCTTTTCTTACCTCACGTTACCTTACCTTTTTAGCCTTAGGAGAGGTGTTGCTTTAAGGATAACAATTTCGGTGTGTCAATCAATCTATCAGTCTGCCACTCTCTAATATCTTAAAGGAATACCTTACTTGTGAAATAACCATTTGCATATCAATTACTCACCGTGTCACCTTGAATTCGTAAAGAAAACTGCTTTTCTCACATGCCTCTACAGTGAACAGAGAATCCAAATACAGCAAACATTCTTCATGAATTGAAGTGAACGTGCAAAACTATATCAGGACATCTGTTTATGAGCTGTCACACAACTGGTGCAGTCTAATGCAAGTCTTACTTACCCAGTTGTATGCTCAGTACTTCCCAAATGCATACATTTTTGCTAAAACATTACAGTTTAAAACGTGTCAAAACAAATGCACAGCCTGGGCATGTACGTGTGTCCGAACTCTGCTCAAGTTGTGTTCATACACACACACTCAAGGCGGCTATACTCTTAGGCAGAAGTGTTGTATATTGTAACAACTTTAATATAGTTTTACTTTTGTTAAACGCCGTCCCCAGTGACACACATTCAAGGTAACACGAGGTGATTAATTGATAAACAAATTTCACATTGATTTCCCTATGAGGGTAAATTATTATAGCTGTGATGATCCCTTAACTTTTCATGTGGTGCCATCATCAGTCCATAACACAAGGATATTCATTCATTGGAGAGAGCACTGATAAATGTTGGCAATTCATTTTCTGCCAACAGACTCCATCAGCTAAACATTTCAGCATTTTTTTACTGATACACTTACTAGTGATCATGTTGTTTTTACTGTAAAATGTTTTTAAAACCTATTTTGTGTCAAAATAACATCCTACTTAAAAATACCAAAAGAAATATATGTACACATATGTATGTATATAATAACTTTCTCGCACTTCATCATTGTTCCAGGGGCCTCTCAAACTGTTAGACTCCTCACCATAAGTCAATATACATACCTTTGTGCCCTCGGGTGCGATGTACAACGTCAGAGAACATCGCTGTTAAGGAAATTGAGTTTTCCTTGGTGGACTTTTACAAACAGAGGGTCACTACGCTCTGGGCGATCCACGGCATGGAAGCTGTAATGACATTATAATCGCAGTGATAAATGTTACAGTGGGATTTTAGTGGCAACACACCCATGATGGACTTCATTATATACTCAGACACATGACATATGATACAGGCACACAGGTGGCTGGTCTCTGAGGTGAGGGCAACACCTCATTTGAGGCTGCGCGGCCGTTTCTTGCTCTTTCTCACATTCATACACACACACACATATATACACTCACAGGCTGCAGCTGTGTCCTGTTTAGACACACATGTGCCTGGACCACAGACTCGAGACGTCTCATTCCTCTAACGTGAGGCAATAGCACAGGTGTCGGGCCCCAGAGACCCCTGGGATAGCTGGAGGTCCAAGCTGTTCTGTTCTCAGCCCTGGGATCTCCCCTCGAGTCTTGATCTTCAACACACACCCTCAACGCAGACTCTCTTGTGCAGACACACACACACACTTCAGTCCAACCACTGGTCATTACCAGCTCTCTCTCTGCTCTGGATGCTGTCAGTTTTCTGGCACATGCGTGTGCACGTGCTCTTTGAAAGTGACACATGTGCATGCAGAAATTAGCTCAGAGTCTAAACACATTAATTCTAATATAAACTGGTCTCAAGGCAGCCAAACCACTCTGAGCCGAATGGCCAAACAAAGAGCAGCAGACCTCCATGAGAAACAACGCAAGTGACAAGAAGTGACTGATGTTTGTCTGCGTGTCATCTGTTTTCATCCCTCTACTTCATCTCTCTCTCTTTGCACTTGAGAAAATTTAAGCAAACGAGTCAGAGGAACTTGTTGCACCAGCGGGGGTGATGACGGTTCAAGTGGTTTGTCTCCAAAAGCATTTTATCTTTCCCGTGGAAAGTTCTTCACTAGATAACAGGGCTGCACAAATAATCAAATATCAATATCATGATCACCGTTTTTGCTTCCCACAAGTAACAACTTGATGGACAACGATAGTGATGTTTAAAGTGCGTGCTTCACTCATAGAAGACTCCACTACATATCAAATCAAGCAATTCCTAAACTAACAACCATCCTCTGCCTGTGGAAAAACTCACCTGAATGTTGCAGCTGCAGTCCAGAGTAGAAGAGTAATATACAACGGAGCAGACAGGCAAAACAAAGATCAAACGTCTGGAGCAGAAGGCAAAGAGCTAATCCCTCCATACAAATCATCATCTGTTGTTTGGACGTAGTTCAGATTTAGAGTTCATGAGACGTGTCTGCACCGCAAAACAACACCACTAACTTTTTTCAACCACCTAAAAATAAAACACAGACTGCAGTACAATGAATGCATGAAGGCCGAGAAGAATAACATCGCTTATGTTACCTCACTGAATCCCTGTGCTTGTCCAGCAGCAGTGATGATATAAAGCACATCACTGTATCCATCAAGCAATCAATGCAATCGCATAAAGATGTGTCCAATAAACACTTTTATTTTTATTTTGCCTCTAGGACAGTGGTTCCCAACTTGTCCAGCCACAGGGTCCAGATTTCTCCTCAGTCATTAGTTCAAGGTCCACACAGTTTAGTACATTCAGCATCATACTTGTGTTTGGGCATGTTGTTGAGCTAGTTCGCTGTCTCTGTCAGCAGCTGTCCGTAAGTCACTCACTCTACAGCAGGAAACAGCACTTCAAAATCAAAGCTCTGTGCCAGAAATTCACTGCATTTAGAAATAAAGTGTGTTTATTACAAACCTGACACACTTGCGAGTCACGTATGGCCCATTCAGACTAGACTTGCGACCCACTTTTGGACTACGACCCACCAGTTGGGAACCACTGTTCCAGGAGATGCACTGAATTCAGGTGAAGAAGAACCTTATTTTATGTCTTGTTTGGATCAAAGATTTGCATACAAAGCAGGAATGTTGCACAATATGGAAGTGAAAGCAGCACTCTGTTGAATTAAATGTGAAAGTGCAATAATATGTTGTCCCTAAAATCTGTGAAGAGTTGTGATAAATACTCAGGTACTGAATAATAATCAAAAATAGTTGGGATCATCATTTTGGCTATATTCCTGCAGCCCTATCAGATACAGTTTTTCATATGTCGCTGTTCCACCTGTAGCCTGCATGGCCTTGTTTCTTTCTCTGTAACTCTCAGCGTATCATTTCATATCCGCTCTGATCCACCACAGTCACCACAGGGACATTTTCCTTCAGCCGGGGATTCGGAAATCTGACCACCCTGACTTCAGCCAAGAGATCTAAACACACTCTAATAGATATCTAAACATCATCTACAGATATTTATTTACTCTGCCTGAGTCCTCCTCAGGGCATCCAGTCGAGGACCCTCTTCGTCCTGCAAGCGGAGCCCCCGCAGCCTCTCCCCTAACCCCTGATCTCCCCCTACCCCTCCAGGGGGAGCTGAACCCCATTTTCCCCCAGGGCATCATGTAGAAGGGGATGCAGACCTTCAGGAAATGAGTCCAAGAAAAGTGTATCCAAGAAAAACATGCGAGCTGCAGGGTCGCAGAGCAGTGGGACCGAGTCCACCAAAGTGTCTGGGCCCGATTGTGGGAGTCAGAGAGAAAGGGCAGACATTTAGTGTTTGTGTGCTGTAATTCACCTTCCTGGCCTCTTTTCTTCCTTTTTTCTTTCTTCTTCCTTGATTCATCCTTCTTTCCTTATGTCCATTCATTCCTTTTTTCTATAGCTTGCTCTGTTGTGTTGGTTGGTCATTAAACAAAATTCCCCCAGCCTTTGGCAGCCTCAGTTTTTGCCCTAGAAGGTTGAAATTTGGCAAGGAGATCGCAGCTATTGCAAATTCATGCTTGTTTCTTTGCTTCCTTCTCTTTTCTTTTATCCCTTCCTTCCTTTCTTAAATCATTCTGTAACATATCCCTTCTACCTCCTTTTTTCACACCACCTTTCCTTCCGTCATTTGTTCTTTGCAACTTTACTTCCTCCTTTCTTTCCTTTTATTCTTCCCTCATACTCTCGCTCAGTCCTTTCTTTTATTTCCTCCGTTGTATGCAGGAAGCAGATCAGTTCAGAACTGCTGAACTGCTGCTGATGTCCAGTCAAATAAAGTGCTGGCTGGATGGATGAACTCTGTAGGCTTTTCCCACTGCTTAGGGTGGGCTCGATCAGTTATAAACACTTTTGCTTTTTGCAGTGTTTAGATGACACTCCATACAAACAAGTTTCCAGCATACCTTAATCTTAATTTATCTTCTTCGACATCACATGCTGTGATGCAGAACCACATGCACTGATCGTCAGCTGGCAACCCCAAATATGCGTGTTTGACCAACTACAACTAAAGACCTTATGAATCCATTTATCTGTGTAGTGTTAGTGAGTATTAGTGATGTGTGTATTGACCCACAATCTGCAGGGAGGGTTGGATAAACTTACTAGAAAACACTCTGCAGATCAGTCCACCTTCTACCTGCTCTTTCCAACTCTCTCTAAAGCAGTGGTTCCCAACTGGTGGGTCACAGGTCCATTGTAAATGGACCACAAGTGATTCGTGAACATGCCAATTTTTATTTTTGAAGAATTATTTTTTCTGCTGTAGAGTGAGTGAGTAACGGACAGCCACTTAACAGAGACAGCAAACTAGCTTGAGGACATGGCCAAAAGCAAGTATGATGCGAAATGTATTACACGTTGTGAGAGATCTGGACCTCGTGGCTGGACCAGTTGGGAAGCACTGGTCTAAAACATACACTGCGGTGCTCAGTCCTGACAATTATGTTACTATAGTGCAATAAGTTGGCAGTTTGTGGGGTCGTGTTGGGTTCAGGTGGCTATTTAATGCATATTTTTGCAGGTTTAATGGTGCAGATTGAATGGGTGATACAAAAACGGATCTTTGTCGCTGTCTAAGTTGAATGCAGCTTGTGCCACATCTTCATATCATGGAAGACGAGGGACAAATTCAGCTCTCATTTACTGTTTCTTTTTCCACATGCTCTTATTTAACATTCATTCATTCATTCATTCATTTATTTTTCTATTATCAAAAGATTTGCGTTAACATTTATTAATCAAATCATGAAACAGTGTTAACCTAATTAGATTCGGAAATCTACAAAAAATTAAGATGTAAATCTACAAAAATAAAGTTGAAATATTACGAAATAAAACTCATAATTTTAGGAGAGAAAATGTTGATGATTAAGACAATTTGATGCATTACCAGCAAGATTGGGTGATATTATCACATTTACAATATTCACGTAACGCATTACTACCCAAAAACTGTTAATTGTTTTCACTTTTCATTCATCCCAGTGATCCATGATGTTCTACTTCTGCCAGTGCCACCAGCAAATAAAATATCCCCTTAGGGTTTTTTGTCGCATAAACAGACTACATTATAGAAGATTGACCCTGGTTATCGGCACATCTGGGTGATGCTGCACTGCGTGTTATCATGTTTGGTGTGTTTCCATTCACATAGGCTGCCTATAACAGCGTATCCCATTCATGACTTTATTTCGAAATTTAAGATTTTGTCTTCCTTTACCATGGCCCTAGTCCTCCCTCATACCCACAGAGTCTGGTCCTTGGACAAGTGTAGCTGATGAGCCCTTCTGTAAACTGTCAGCAGGCAGCTCACACAGACACTCACCATGATTTTACAGTTTACGTGACTGAGTGTTGTGTGAATGTAAGTGCACCCACTCTGGTCTGGAGATGTTTCTGTGAAAGTATGTGGCTGTCACTGACCTGTCCCACACTGATGACATCAGAGGGAAATGTTCACACTGCATAGCTTCAGTCTTCCGTCACCACAGCACTTTTTGTTTAGATTCCAGTGTTATTTCTGAAGAGATATAATACAACAACCACTAGATGGGCAGGCCACCTGAGATTGTGTTTGCATGTTGTTTGCAGCAGAGTAGATGTAGAGGTGAACATCCAAAAGTATCTAAAAAGACACACAGAGGCACGATAATAGAATACAATGACAATGATGCCACTATTTTCATGTTTTCCTGTCATTTATCATCTCTCTTATCTCTCTTTGTCTTTAGATTTATGTTTTAGTCATTAACTCTTTGCATTTCTTGTGTAAAAAAAAAAACCTCACAATGTCCTAGTTTTCCCGGACAGACAGATGGAATAACAGAGGGAGCTTCCGGCCAGTTGTTTATCGATTTATTTTATTCCTCTCTGAGGTCAGAGGGCTGCGCGCTGGGCTGCGTGTTCCCATCCTGTTCTTAGCGGGTCGTTCCAAAACTGTCCACCCCAGGGGACAGTCTGGGTCCAGATGAAATTTATGTTGTCAGACGGGGTAACTTTTAATAGATCTGTTATTTAGGAATGAGAAATGCAAACACGCCCTCGTACACACAGGGAGGGGACAGAGAGGGATTACTGCATTTTACACAGTGTGAAGAGGAGGGATTTTCTCAGAGATTTCTCGATCCGGGTCAGACGTCACTTGCTTAGATTTAGAGAAGTAACACAGTGAGGTGGGAATGTGAATATGTCAGCTTAGTAGTATGAAGTCACCCAATTCCAGACATTTGCATGTTTTATGGGAAAAATAGTTTTGGGAAAGAGAAAATGAAAAAACAAGATGACGATATTCTACATATTCCACATTGATTAAAGTTAGAGTTTGTTGCATCAGTGAGGGGTGTGGTTGGGTGTGATCAGGAGAGCGCTCTTAATGACAGTAATGTCATTGTGTACTGACACACCCTGCTGTCCCAAAGTCGGTCGCAGGTCCATTCTGAAGTTTGTGAAAACACACTTTATTTTGAAGTACAGTGAATATCTGGCACAGAGCTTTTATTTTGAAGTGCAGTTTCCTGCTGTAGAGTGAGTGAATAACGGACATCTACTTAACAGAGACAGCAAACTAGCTCAACGGCATGGCCAAACGCAAATATGACGCTAAACTAATGACTAAGTAGAAATCTGGACCCTGTGGCTGGACCAGTTGGAAACCACTGGTCTACGCTGTAGCCTGACATGCACCTCCCCAGAAATGTAACTGCATGACATATTGACACAGACCTTCTGTTTAACTTTATAAGCTGAAATCATTTCCCTCGGTGGAAACAAAGCTTTTATTACTTTTATTTCACAGATAAGAAAAACAATAAATCGTGAAGACCATAAAGCCCCCACATAATAGCAAGTCTTGTGTTTGATTTATCCTGACTTCATGTGATTAGATAATTGTTCTGTCTGTAAACCTTGTGATTTATGATGGAGCCGAATAATAAACGTTGCCTTTAATAAATGCTGCTGTTGTTCCTGGCTTCATATGAGTAGAGGAAAACTTGGCAAGCAGCTAGGCTAATTGATGCACAGTAAAATACCATTGACTTGTGCTAATAATACTAGCATGTTCTATTTATGGTGAAAACATGTCAAGCAAAGGAGAAGTGTTTTGTCCATGAACCTTGTGAGTTATAATGGAGTTGAATTTTATACTTCTGTTAAATGTTGTTTTTGTCAAGCCATGTTTTATGTGTGTTTTAGGCGTGTTAGTTGAGTCAATCAAACTTTACTGCACGTCACAGAAACTCAGCAGAGGCATAGAGACTCCACCGCCAACTAGTGTTTCGAGGGTGTAATTGCAGAGTGATGTAGACGCCACCACACAAATATAAATGCTCAGAATGGCGTCGGCCCTGCGTAAGGCCTACGCACGACTATAAATCAGTCTTTACACTTCACTGCAACAAGGTGAGATGTTTAATTACAGCAGCTGAGCATGGTCAAGCTGTTCAGCTGCTGTTTAGTTACTCCTTAAAGAATGACTTCAGATGAATCATAAAGAAAAACATAACCAAATTCTTACAGAATTAGTGCTATAGCCTTTTGTTAAATTTAGATTTGTATACTTTTCTCCATATCATTGATATACTTATTCCACAGATCTCAATGTGAACAGTTATTATTGGAACTTCTTTTGTGTGTGTTATTCAGAAGGACTGTACCTTTAATCTTGTGTCTGTGAAAGAGACTGCAGGACAGGAAGTAATTTTCTCACACCTGCATCATATTAGATTAGTTATTAAAAAGTCTCCTTCCTCTTCCCAGCAGCACCGCAACATCCATTGCCAGTTTAGTTGAGATCTTTGTTTCAAATCAGCTGTGACGCTCTGCTATCCAGCACCAGCTTTGTCCTCATCTGGACTCTAACATTTCAGGTTTGACCGCAGAAAAATGTCCAAAACCCTCCTCACACATTCCTACAGCTGCAAAAGATGGAGCCGGGGCATCTCGTTGTCAGCGGCGGACATGATATATGAAGAAGGGGTTAATCTGTGGGCAAAAAATATTGCTATAGATATGACTAGCAAGAGAAAACTTCAAGGTATTTAAAGATGAACTGTGCAGGATTTTCCTAAAACACTGGCACTTTGGTTCCATAGTAAGTGCATCAAGCTACATTGTGTATTCTGCGCCCCCTGTACCATGGCAGCCCTAGTATGGTACTTGTTTGCTTTGTTTGCTATGTGTTTGCTGTTATTAGGGAAGAGGGATTTGTTTTACTATCAGCATTCCATCATCCTACACCTCAGCCTCGTTCACTCTGCTCACCGAGCCACAGTGTGTGTGTTTTATGTGTGGGTTTGTGCGTGTGGTGGTTTATGTCCCTCAGATGAGGTGAGAGGTGATCGGATAAAAAGCAGACTCCAGTTGGCAGACCGCTTTTGAAAGTGCTGGTGTTTTATAGCTCTTTTACAACCATTCCTCTAAAGCCTGTCTCCTAACAATCCTAATTTTTTCTGTATATTCAGAGTAGCTCTTTGTTTTATTGCCATTTATTAGTACTTCCGACCTAATCGTGTTATTTCAGTCTGCTTTTATTTCCTCCTGACACACGCCTCTTGCTCACCTGTCAGTTTGTCCGCCTTTTAGTCCCTCTGATTTATTTATCTGTGTGAATTTAGCCTGCTGCATAAGCATGCCTGTTTGATTAAGGTTGAGACCTTAAATGTATGTTATAAAGAGAAGTGACGACTATTATTTTTGCCGCGACATACATCCATAAAAGCCGATCAAATTCTAGCACTGTATAATTTTGATAAACTCACCGTCACCAGTGTGAAAATTAAGCTAATTTCTGAAATGCTCAACTTCCTACGGCATCAGTGTCTGCAGCATGTTTCACGGCTGCGAGTTAGCGGCCAAATCGCACCCTGATCCAACCAAACTCTGTCATTCTAACACACACAGATCTAGAGTCTTACTTTGGTGGTTTAAAATGTATAATTGCAGTTTTGCGCTGTATTGCCCTGACTGGGATTAAGACGTGTACGCAGACTGTGTACACACAGGTGTGATTCCATGTTTCCTCTGTTGTCACAGTGATGTTATGTTGGTAGACAGCAGGCGATGTAGATAAAGGAAAACCACACTTCCAGTCTCTTTTAGAATCCATTTCACAGTGCTTTTAATCACATACAAGGCTCTCAGTGATCTGGCACCACAGTATATAACTGAGCTTCTCACACCGTACCGTCCAAACAGGCCCCTCAGGTCTGCTAGTCTGGGTCTTCTAACTGTTCACGTCTTTAAATCTCATCTGAAAATGTACATTTACAGATTGGCCTTTCCTGACAGTTGATAGACTTATTGTGTGCGTGGGAGTGTGTGTATGTTGCAGCCATGTGTATATGTATGCATACTTACAGGTACTGAGTTTTTAAGTTTATATGTTGGTCTAGGTGTGTGTTTTATTATCACTTTTGTTTTGTATTTTCTTCACCTCGGAAAGCACCTCTTGCTTTCAGCTCGAAGAGCGCTACACAAATAATGATATTATCATCATTATCTTGACATCAAAACTGCTTTACAGTCACATATGATATGCCGCAGAGTATTTCTCACAGAGAAAAGCCTGTTAGAGTTTAGTACAAAAACTGAGAGGTTAAATACTCTTACTCTTAATATAAGGTCAATATAAGGCTAACCATTGTTATTATTATCAGTTAATCTGGCAATAATTTCCTCTTAATAATTGGTTACTTCTTTGCCAAAGCCCAAGTCTTTCAATAGCTTTTTCTTTTTCAAGCAACAGTCCAAATGTGTAAAATTGCCAGTTTACTATGATGCAAGACAAAGAAAAGCAACAAATCCTCACAATTAGGAAGCTAGAACTTTCCTGTTGAGGCTGAGGGATGTCTTGTTTTGTGCCACGGTAATCTCATCTCAATTCATCCTATTTAGCTTCTTGTGCAGAAGCCGCAGTGGTTACTAAAACACCATAAAGATCAGGGTTGACACTAGTCACATGAGAGGACTCGCATACGTTCTCAGCAGTTAGGTTTAGGCGAAGAACCTCTCAGTTACGGTTAGGAAAAGATTGCAGATTTGCAGATTTGGTGGCACTAATGTGGCTGGGAAGGTGGCAGTGTGTACCCTGCTTTGAGTGTCACGGACACCGCAACCAATGTTGTTGTTTGTTAGTTTCAAACACTGGTCTCCTGGGTCAAAGTCCAGTGTTTGTTTGACCTATCTACCTGCACTCCCCCTGAACCTGAGTGGACTTTCACACTCTTTTCATTATGTCCATTGCTCTGAGCTGGTTGATAGCCCAGATGCTAAACAGTGCCCCTGTTTCATCGTAGTGACGCCCAAGCGTAGCGGAGTATTTTGAGGCCCTGAGAGTCACACAAGGCTGGCTGTGCAGACTTTTTGGGGCTGTATACAGTAACTGAAATTGACTTGACCTGAACATCTACACTACTGATCTACCCTCTGCCTGCCTCATTTCCTTCTCTTCCCTCTGAGACTTCAGTAGATTCGACTGCTGATTGATGGCTCGTCGTACCCCATTATGAAGCTCACGAGACACGGGGCTGAAGGTATGACGTGAGCCGTCTGTGACAGAAAGGAAAATAAAGGAGCTACAGTTACAGGGAAAAGCCAGAGGGCAGCACGTGTCTCCTGAGCTCCATAATCTGGTAAAGTCATGACCGGCCTTCAAAGACAGAGAGGAGCTCCAACCTAAACAGGCACGCATGTATGTCCAGTGTCGTTTAGTAAATCCAAGACATGTCCGTTTGAAGAGCCCTCAACTTTCTCTGATCTTGATTTCAGGTTCTCTATTTACGCAGGTTCAGAAGTTTACTACTCTACGCTGTGAAAGGATGATTTATCGTTTGTATCTTTCCCTTATGGTTTGTGTTATATATCTGCTGCATCACAACTCAAACCTATTTATTTGTTCTTTTGTTTAGTGTTTGGATGACAATTTATGATCTCCCCCCCCCAAACACTGTTTTGTTATCTCTCCCCCCCCCCGTAGTCTGTGGCTGTCTGATTTGTAGACTTACATGTGGTCACCCGCCGCCCAGCAGAGACAGGAAGGGAAAGAATACAGGCAGCAAAAATGGAGAGATGCAAAGGGATGTGAGAGCACTCGACAGTTTGGAGAGAGGAGGGGAGGAAATTCTGTGTGGAAGTAGTGTGAGCAGATAAGAATGGGGAGTGTGGAGGTATGAAGGAAGTGAAGCTGTGGAGGACTGGTAATTAAAGAGTGGGGAGGACTGGAAAGAGATTTAGCTCAGGAGAGAATAGAGGAGAAGGGAAATGATGGACACCCAGAGTGGAACAATGCAGTGTGCTGCTGTGTGAAGCAGGTCGGGATGATTTAGACGTCCTCAGGGTTTTAACATAGTCATTATGGTGTGTTCTCTGACCATGGGAAAAGTGACACAAGTTGCTGTGTGAAGAAAGAGACGTTAAATCCCTGCCTATTTTCTTTTTATGTCCCTGTAGTTTGTACTGTCACAAGTACAATTATATAGCACAAACAATGCGTGTTGTACTTTTGCACTCAGTGTCCACTTTATTAGGTACACCTGCAGAATCTTATTTAGTCCCATCAACAGATCAGTCGTAAATGCTACCTTTACAAAGGTAATATTGTTCAGTTTTGATTGACACTGTCAGAGAGGTACTGAGAGGTATTCCAGGGAAGGGACAAGTTTATCTTCACTATTTAATTCACTATAGAAGTGAGCCCAATGTGAGTAAGAGTCATAAGGGTGACACTTCTAATCATAGGTGTCACTTCCTCCACTGTTATTTCCTCAACTGTAGTAGACAGCTATAGAGTTCTGGTCTTAATCCAACAAGCAAAATCTTTTCAAGTGGGCGTTTCTGACCTAATGTGTATCAGTGAAGGGCTCCTTGACACAAAAAGGGTTGAGAATCAATGCGTCACATTGTGTAGGTGTGCCTAATATAGTAACCTTCTTGCCGATGACTCCCACTCTTGACCTGGACACAGACTAAACGGAGCATGTCACCAGTTGATACGAACGTACAGTCATTCCTCACTGGCTTCTAGGGCTGGGTATCAATACTCAAGACCTTTAGGGTATTATCTGAAATAGCCCAAGTAGTATCAAAGGATCTGCTGTCAAAAGACACCTGCATGTGATCCTTTTTGTACCCAGACCTAGAAAAAAAAGAGTATTTGTATGGTTTTCTTGCAGCTAATCACTGCATGCTTTCCTCAGTTTAATGCAGTTTGTGATTGGCCCTCTACAGCAGCAGCTACAGCCCATCAGTCTGTGGCTACATGATTGGGTATCGATCGCCGTAGGACTGGGTGATGTGGAGAAAAATCATAAAATTTCTCCGTCAGTTTTGTGATGATATTGTAGGGTTGACGATCCGTGCCGTCTCAAAATATTCACACAATGAGATTTTGATAAATGATCATCAGTGATGTGGATTTAATGTCTAAGCGGGAAATGGCAAATAATACACCAGCTGGAACTGCCTGGTAAGTTTAGATAAGTTCACTTTACTATAATGGAGCCTGAAACACCAAAAAAAGACAACCTGGTACTGGGTTGTCCAGTTATGATATCCAAAATCTAAGATGATATCTAGCCTCATATATGAAATAAATATCAAATAAAGTACCCTGTTGCTTCCTGTATAACTTTAAAGGCACTGGTATTGAGACAAGTATCATCAATTTTTAAACGATACCCAGCCGTACTGGCTTCCCACTTACCTAAACCTATAAAGAACTTCTAGTAGTTTGCACCTTTATGTGGGAGCCCAAGTTACGCATCTGGGACCCTTTATGTACCTGTGATGGTGTATCTGTGATTTTCTTTTTTTTTCAGGACTAACTAAAGTGTTTCCTGCTGTACCTACATTTTTGAGTGCTTACAGTAGTAGCACTATTTGTAGCTGTTGGTGTGCAGACACATGAACACACACACACACACAAGTATGCACTTAAAAACATCTTCCCGTTATCGGCTATGAAAGGAGACTGGTATTTATCACCCCTCTGTTTAAGCCATGCAGAAAGATAAAGACCAGTGCACATAGTGTACCACGCAAGTGCCCCTAGACAAAGATCTCCACATGCTTGTGCATACACTGTACTGTGTACATGCCCACACACACATGCACAGTTTATTTCAGAAATAGGCCACTTTTGAATTACGACACTGGCTCTGCTCCTCCCCTCTGTCACTGTGTGTTTTACTTAACGCTGTGTGAATTATAGCAAAATTATGACTGTGACAGAACCATCTGTCTTCAGAAAATCACTTAGCTTGTTTAATTTCCTTTTCATGAGAACAATGATTTACAGCTGCAAGTGTGTGTTGGTAGTTATGTCATGTTCCTGGGGTCTTTTTCTTTCTCCCACCATTACAATAGAGAGTATGGTGTTTCATAGCAAAGGAAACATGTGGCAGTTTATTTCTGTATCTGAACTTGCCAATTTTTTATCTATAATCTTGACGAGAAGGTGCAAATGACATACTTACTTTATCTCAGCTGTCTGGATGAAGTAACTAAATTACTATTTGCATATCACAGAATAGTCAGCAGGTGATATCGTCGCCATAGTGAGCAAGATATATTAATGTTATCAGTTCTGCTCAGCTCAGTCCGCTTGCTGGTTTCATCTGTAGATGCATCTGCATGAAACACCGCCCGTTTACTCGTGCAGAGTTTGAGTTGTTTTGACATTACTGTTGTCTGTCTGTTTCTGCTTTATAGGCAGCAGCTGCACGGTTGAGACCGAAGACAAAACACACACCTCCTGTTTCAATAAGCCCCACATAGACAAAGCTCTGACTACCACACACACATAGGCTGCAGCTACGAGCGCACGCACACATCTAGCCCCAAGTTCAACTGAGGCTTTATCTCTCATTATCTGCATCTGATTTCATCTGTGAGCTTGTTTGAATGGTTGTCTGACATTGTTTAGGCTCCCTGCAGTTTTATTGATTCCTCTGAGACCCTTGTCTCTGGCTTCATATAACAAGGCCCGGAGTGTTTCTGTCCAGGGACAAACAGCATCACTGTGTTTGTTGGTTCTCACAGGAACACTGTCAGACCCCCAAACTTCAGAGGTCATCACTCACTGACCCCCTGAACTCCCAGACCATGCAAACATGCCCAATTCCCATGGTATCTTCGCCTTCAACCCTTGTAAAAGCACTGCCTTCTTATTATTCTCTTTCCATCCCACCAACCCTCGTTTACTTTCTGCCACTGTCAAGCCTCTCTCGTGGCCATGTTCAGTCCCTCTCAGGGATGTAAATGACACACTGAGATATAACTGGATTTGAGGCACCTGTTCAAACTGATCTTTCAATTGAAGTGACTCAACCTCACACACACACACCACATCACACGCCCCACCTAACCCAATCACCAGAGTAAATGCTGGCATTGCACGTCTCTGCAAACAATATATATGTTACATTTGTACATTTCATATGTAGTGGATATGTTGAAACTTTCAATTTTCAATTTTATGTTGTGACAACACTGTGGGTGAGTTGTGGTTAGGTTTAAGCACAAAAATACACTTTGTAATGATTAGGAAAGGTCATGTTTTGGCTTCAAAATACCCGACTTGGTCAGCACAAACAGCACTGGAAATGTCCCGATGTAATGATAAAAAATGCTCGATTTCTGATGCCACAAACCTGCCTAGAAAAATTTAAAATATCCAGTTTTGTTGCAACAAACATGGCTAGAAATGTCCTGATGTCTCATTAAAAAATGGCTGGTTTTTCTCAGCAAACACAGCTGGAAATGTCCCAAATTTTCATTAGAAATGCAGAGTTTTGGTGCCACAAACACAGCTGGAAATGTCCCGATGTCTTGTGAAAAAATACCCAGTTTTGTCGCAGCAAGCACAGCTGGAAATGTCCCTATGTGTTGTTAAAAATACCTGTTTTTGTCAGTCTAAAACAGTTGTCTGCAGCTTTCTCCCCTAGGTGTCACACCGTCCACCATCTCCTACTCCTGATGAAAAAATCAGCTCATATACTGTATGTGTAATCTGAACTGCCTTACTTTAGAAATGCTGAAATGATACGAAAATGATATGAAATGTAAATGTAACATAGTCATGGTTTGCAGAAACGTACAGTCAATGCATTGCACTTGCACTGAACAACACCTTAATATTCATCAACGCTTTCCTGGAGCGCTTGTCTGAATCCTGCTGTTCTCCTCGTTGACATGCAGCAGCGATTCTGAGTAAAGAGAGGACACATACTTTACAGTCGAGTCTGCAGACACATCTCAAATCTATCTACTTATTAGGAGATCAAAATTAGCAACTATAACACTGGGAACAGAAACATACTTCCGCCACAGCCAGACTCACATTTTCCCTCCCTCCTATCTGCCTGCATGTCTTCCCTCTTTCATCACCCTGTGTATCATACTCAAGTTGTTATATTTAGCTCGCAGATTAGGCGTCTGTCTGCAGGTTCAAACAGTCAGCAATCAAACAGCGCTTTACTTTGCCTTTAAAGCTTGTTTGGCTAATGTGAGCGTCTCTTTTTTTTTTTCATTAAAGAGATATTTGACAGCAGCGTCTGGCTTTATCTACCTTAAATCAATCTCCTCGCTGCTTTGTGTGGCATGTCTTGGAATAACATGGGTGTGTCTTGGGGTCTTAGTGGGTCTTTCAGTCGCGTGTAAGAAAAAGAAGGAAAAGATACTTCATCTTGCAGGTTTTAAACAGTGATTATAAAACTATATTTCTCAAAAAAGCTGGAAAGACCTTACAGGAGTTGACTAACTTAAGCATTTATTCTTTGTATGTGTGCATGTAGTTGCATTGCTTCTTTGGCTTCGATCAGCTGTCTGACAGTGGACATTTGTAAGTACACTGTTTGACCACTAGATGGGTGTAAAGAGTAAACCATGAAGAAAAGAGGTGTTTGTCTCCCCCTTGTGATGCAATCAGAAAATACAAGCAGCCACTTAAGGAACTGGAATGAGGGTAAAAAAAAGTGGAAAATAACTTTAATAGATAAAGTTTGTCATATTTCTTGTTGCATTGTTGTGATGCTTTGGTTGCACTGATAACTCTTGTCTTATTTTCCAATCTTCTCTTTCTTTAACAGGTAAGTGGACTTTTTTTTGCCACCCCATATATATCACTGATGTCAGCCTTGCTTTTGTTAAACTCCAAACATTCATGATGTTACTGATAATTAGAAATCAATAGATAATTGATTGTAGTAAATTATGCACCAAACTCAAAGCTATGTGCAGCAGCTGACAGTTTGCAGTGTTCTGCATCCTTGACCTGAAGTTGATCAACTTTTTTTTTTTTTTTTTTTTTTCGAACCCCAGGGTCATCCTGGGCCTCTCGGGCCTCAGGGCCCCCAGGGGCCTCCAGGGAAGCCAGGTGATATGGGCATCGAGGGACCAAAGGGGCAGAAAGGTGACCGTGGCCGTGGTGGTTTCATAGGTCCCAAAGGAAATGTGGTAAAGTATCCTTTTCTTTTTTTTATCTGTGTGTTAAACATCACAACACTCTCATGTTTGTGGTCTTGTTTAATGTGTGATTTTGTCGCTCTGCAGGGAATGACTGGCGTTCCTGGGTTTTCTGGAAACGATGGCATTCCTGTAAGTCTAAAAGTTGAAATCATTATTTTATTTGAATAACCTGTCATTTATATTATTTAGAATGGGTTGCTATTAACTTATTGTCTCATAAAGAAGTATAGAAGAAGTATAAGCTAAACAAAAGACAAAGAGGAGGACTGAATTTGTTTGTTGTAAAATTTAGGTGAAGCTTGTTTTACTGTCCTGTATATGAAGACACAAGGATGTACTATTCAGTAAAATGACCTCCATTTATGTTGATTTCTTGATGATCATTAAAATTTGAGTTTTGTTCCAGAAAGGGAACCTTTTCTATAGCTGAATTTCTTCGTCAGGCCCAGGACAGAAGAGCAGAGTATTCTGTTTGTGGACTGAGTAGTTAAATAACATGTACTTTTGATTGATACTGCAACAACATTGTAATGGTGTCTTGTAAATCCTGGAGGATTGGGCACAAGTAAGTGTGCATTAATCAATCAAATCTATCCAGCAAGAGAAGCTCATCATCATATCATCATAGGTGTCTTTTTTTTTTTCTTTTTTTTTCAGATATATTTTTAATGAAGCAGGGAAGACAAAGAAAGCACATACACAGCGGCAATGCTGACAGTATACACATTACTGACATCCAAACCTGGCTAGAGAAGGCAAAAAAAAACAACAGATATAGACAAAAAAAATCCTTAATAATAAAAAAATATGAATTAATTCAATTCAGGGAGTCCAGAAAATCCATGGAAGACAACCTATCACACGTTGCATTTCGATGTCGTGACAAGCTATGGCTCCACATCCTTTTCCGGGCCAGTTCTATCAGCCCTGATTTCATCCTACGAGAGCTGATAATTAAGAAATGGGTCCCAGGCCCGGTAGAACAAAAAGGGTTTATCCAGCAGGTGACTCGTCATTTAGACCCAATAAGTCTAGTCCTTAAGAAGCTTAAGAATAACATTAAACTGTTGACATATTGTAATCCAGAACTCGTAGGTGCACCAAGAAATGTGGACTAACAATTAGAGCACTTTGAGAAAGGTTTATTTGCGCATTTAGAAAACATTTGATGTAGTGTCAGAATAGAAGAAACAAATGCACATTGTCCAACTAAAGTAACTTAAGGTTAAAACTCTACTGATTCTAAAACAACCCAAAAGCGTGCATGTGCAGTTTTTTCTTTATAGAATTTCCTTTCTTTTTTCTCTGTGAATATGGCAACGCATGAAGGGGTTTTTAAAATGATTAAATTAAATTAATGTTGACGTGAAGTTGCCACATGCACATTTAAAGAGGTTACTTCCGGAAACAAGAGGAGGGAACTAAAGAGTAGATCATAGAGTAGATCACCTTCAATGAGAAAGGTTGATCTACAGGAGAGTAAATATTTGAAAGCAACACAATTTTTTATTTGAATTTTTATTTAGAACAAAAATTGGAGCACAATTCTTTCATCACATCGTAGTTACAGTGTTCTATTTTCTTCCTTTTCTTTGAATTTAAAGTGACAAAATATTGAAATACAGATTAAACATTTGTCATATGACTGTGCCTTTAAAAACAGTCCTTGTGGCATGATAAATAAACATATTTCAACCCATGAGAAAACTTATTGGTAAAAAAAAAAATAGAAAGTAGAAATAATATAAGTATTTGGTGAGAAGTGAAATTGAAAAAAAAATCCACCCTTATTAAAAAGAAAAGGATAGGTAAATAGTGAAAGATAAAACAAAGTAATAATAATAAATACTGCTTATAGAATCAACTAGTTTTTGTACCTTAACACATGGTTGAGTAAACCAGAAGCGCCCCCTGCTGACCAGTCGCTGTGTTTCTTTTATAATACTTTTTTATTGTCATCATATCATTTATCATAGGTTACTCATTATGAAGCTCATGTAGCCATGACATTTCTTTCTTTTATTTTTTTCTAAGTTTCATGGCTCATAATCAGTTTTTCTTCTCTTAGTTTCATTTTTTCATTTTTATATTTTGAATTGTGACTAGGTGCCTGAATTTTGTGTTGTTGTTTTTTTTTTACATAAATAAGGACATTTTCACCATTAATTGGTGCAGGAGAATTAAACAGGATGCAAGAAATTACTCTCAAAATTTCCTGGGGGAGGACCCCCAACTATGTTTCATTGGTATCCCACCCAAAACCTACACCCCTGGTAGTAGCATTTTTTTTTCTCCAACTTTTTTTTTCCATACCAGTCCCTCATTACATTGCCCTAAAGTCTTTTCTCATCTGAGCCCTGATGTTCAAACCAGTTTTCAGCACAAAGGGACGCCCTTGCTCACTGTATTGATTCTGCCTGTGATGTGTTCTGACTGATCTGTTGTGAATTGACGTTCGCTCTGCAGGGTCACCCAGGACAGGCTGGGCCCAGGGGGAAGCCAGGTGCTGACGGCTGCAACGGGACACAGGGAGACTCTGGGTTACCGGGGCAAGCCGGTGCGAATGGCGCACCAGGTTTTCCTGTAAGTGCAGCTCCAAATCTGCCTGGATAATGATCTGTCGAAGAGTTCGATTTTCTGCTGGTGACTGTCTTTTTGTTTTCATTCCTCAGGGACAAGCGGGCTGGAAGGGACAGAAGGGAGACCCTCTGGACGTCATCGTGTACATGCAGCGCTTCAGGGTGAGGAGGAGGAGCTTACACCACACCTGGCTTCATAAAACTGCTTTAACGACTTAATATTGCTGTGACAAAGTGTTACAGAGCTCATGGATTTCTGACCGTCTCTCCACAGGGAGATCCAGGCACGCCAGGGGTCAACGGAATATTTGTAAGACACATTAATTGTGCTGAACATAAAGACATGATCAGATAATGGTGGTTACATATTGTCAATATCAAAATTTCTTTCTCATCTATCATCTCTTACTTGATTTTTGTTAGGGGCCTCCAGGAACTGCAGGATGGCAGGGTAACAGAGGCATCCAAGGACCGAAGGTAAGGGCGTCTGTGTGTGTGCAATTTTCATTGTGTTGTGTTGTGAAGCTTCATCTAGTATGATGTAAGGGGCTTATTAGCATCATGTTTGTGTCTCCCTCTAGGGTCCGCCAGGGCCTCCAGGTCCCCGTGGACCAAAGGTAAGGCCACATTAATATGTATTTAATGTAATGAAATAGAAATTTGATGTATTGCTGTGTGAGTACTATATGAAAGTAGGAATTTATGATTGCAGCTTTAAGTATTTTTTTTTCTGTGCAGGGCACGATGACCAAAGTGCTTAAGGGACACAAAGGAGACCAAGTGAGTGCCATGTTTGTCAAATTGCTAATATCTGCTAATTAAGTCTGACTGCATTGCTGTACAACAAATGTCATGACAACAAATTTGCTTGCTGTTTCTGCATGTAAAATCCTGAATTAATTTTGGACAAAAATCACCTCGTCCACTTTAGTTTGAGCTCTAAAAACTACAGTACTTTTACTTAACTAAAGATTCAGAGTACTGGATGATGACGTGTGTCTCTCCGAGCTAGCTGACTTTTGTTGCACTTCTTACTTTCACCACAGGGGGACATCGGACCACAAGGGCCACCAGGAAACTCTACTCATCAGCAGATTCTGCCCCCCTACGGACCCACGGTGTGTTCATATTCATTCATTGGCCTGCTGTAATGTGCACAAATGGTTCTGAAATATGAAATACAATAGGATAAGATAAGATAAGATCTTCCTCTGTCATTATTTTAGGGACCTCGTGGAGAGAAAGGTCTGAAAGGAGAAACAGGAGATCCGGTATGAACGATCATACGCATGTTATGTACACATACACAGACACATATTAACATCAGCACCTCAGCATGTCAACTCTTCCCATCACCTTTTCTTAGGGTTTTCTTGAGGGTTACAAAGGAGAAACAGGTGTGATGGGATTCCCTGGAAACCGGGTGAGCGCAGAAATTCTTCTACACATTTCAGCCAGAGACTGACCACTGTCTGTGTGTGAAGTTCATGTCATGTGCTGCTTGTGCTGTTACAGGGTGAACCTGGTGCAGATGGACGTCCTGGACCAAAGGTATGTTTGTGTGGGAAATGAGAGACGTTGCATCATTATTGTATAAGCAAATTAAATTAAAAATTTTTGACTTGTCAATGACAACTCTTTCAGGGGGATTTCGGCGACCCAGGACCAAAGGGCAGAGCTGGTCCTAAGGTGAGAATGCACTGATAATAAGCCTCTGGTACCAAATTAGCTATGTCTTTAATCCGTTTCCATTTCGGAGTCTTTGAACCTTGAATGTAACAGTTACAAAGTGCTTTACATGTCAACAATTAAAACAAACGAGACATAAAAACAACAACTTTTAAAAGAGCTGATAAAAACACTTCAGTGTATAAAAACTGAGGACATAAAAGACAGTATGAAATTAAATTCAGGTAAAATCAGGAAAAGTGTGTTTTAAAAAGGGACTTCAAAGACATCACTGACTCAGTCAACCTGATTTCCTCGGGCAGACTGTTCCAGAGCCTCGGGGCCCTAACGGCAAACGCTCTGACCTCTTTGGTTTTCAGCCGGGCCTCTGGAACAGACAAAAGACCTCTGCCCAAGGACCTCAAAGTACGTTTGTGTTGCACCCAGACACTGGAAGAAAACCTGATGGACTGTTCAACACACACACGACAACATTTGATTGATTTTAAAAATCTCATTTAACCCTTGTGAGTGTTACTTGGCGCTGTAAGAGATAACCGAGTGAAGGGAAGCACACCAGAAATTTAAAGGAGAACAAGAGATAAGACAGACTCAGAATAATGTCACAGTCATTGTCAACCCACGTGTACACAAACAGCATGTGATCTCATTTGCTGTAATGACAAGTGAAACTGCAGCCACTGAGAAGTGAAAGACTGACGCAAGGTTTGTGTTCCAGGGGGTCAGAGGTGAAGCGGGAGAACTGATTTCATCAGGATCCTCATTGCCTTGGTCAGGTGAGCTGATCAGTACCCAAGAAACAGTCAAAGAGATGAGAGAGTTTGAAGATGAAACCTACGGGCTGACGGCATGCAATCGTGTAATTTTTGCTGACGTGAAGTGAAACTCTGTGAGGAAATTAGTGGCGTCACTGAACTTTAACAGACTGCACAGTCAGAGCAAAAAGTCAGGAGGTCAAGATAAAGGTTTAGTTTACATGTCATTTACTGTCACATTTATTTTCAGACACTAGTGATGTATGTGGGAAGGAAAGAAGAAGAAAAAAGTTTGTAATCCAGAAGTATTAAACTAATGCAACGATCAGTATTATTATTACAGCAGTTTTATAAGCCTCCATATACAGTCTATGGCAGAGCTACATAAGAATGGATTAAAGGAGTTACAGGCCGTGTCAGTGGTGTAATGAGCATAAGATGCCAGTCATTGTCTCTTTTAATGATGCTTTGACTCTGCTAAGGTGGTCCTCCCGGTCCTCCTGGTGAGCAGGGTCCACAGGGAGAGAGGGGCCCGGTTGGAGACCAAGGCTTCCCAGGACCCCCAGGACGATCCGCCTATGACTCGCAGCAACAAGGTCTGTAAACTGAAGCTTTGTTAAGAGACTCATCCACATACAGCATACAAGTGCAGCTTCCACACAGAAAAGTCATGGAATTACACAGTCTAGATTTTCAGACTCTTGCCTCTCTCAAATGTTAAACTAAAGAAGAACAGTTGAGGAATCTTTGATTCTCTGTCCGTCCTCTTACAGGACGGACAGACATGCAACAGAAGAGACATAATAAAGTTATTAGGGCTGCCCCCCGACTGAGAAATTTCCTAGTCGACAAATAGTCGTCCTTTAGGGCCATTAGTCGACTAGTCACCTGCATGTTTACAATATTAATTTAGTTAATAAGTGACATATTTTTGGCGGGGCAACACAATGGTTTGAGTTGAAGGTGTGAGAAAGAATAGTATCAGTAACATTGTTAACACTGTGCTACATTACAGAGAAATACAAAACCGCACTAATGAACCTTCATTAATATAGGCCTATATTTTATCTACAAGTGCACGTCACACACTGAGCGAGACGCCTGTTAATGACGCTGTGGGCTAATGGGCATGTAGCAGGGGGCAGCCCTAGAAATGATCAACTTAAGTACATAATGTACAGTATAATATCAAGTAAATATTCAGTGTTATGGGGTTAAGAGTTTAGTGCAAAGTAAAAATCTTTCGTCATGCTTCTACACCCGTTATACCATGGTCACAACATAGCCAACAGGTGTTGTCTCTGTCCAAGATATGTTCGATAAACTGAGCAGTCAAAAACTTAAATAAAGTTTTGTCTTGTTTTCGTTTTGTGTCTGTCAGTGTGGGATTTCTTCGGGCCATTTGGTTTCAAGGGGGAGCCAGGAGAGAAGGGCCAGCCTGGCGAACCAGGACGCCCTGCTGACATCGCAGGACCCCCAGGCACCAACGGGCGCCCAGGGTCTATGGGGCCTCCAGGACCCAAAGGAACATGTGAGTCAGTCAGTCAGTGAGAGACTGAGCGTTCAAACTTTCATACTGAGCATCCTCCTTTGTTTTCTTGTTTATCAGTTTGTGTCAGTGCCTTCACTGTGTTTCTATATGTCCAGGGGCTGAGTTCTTCAAAGGGGCGCCTGGTGGGAGAGGAAGGCCCGGCAATGCAGGCTATAAAGGAATAAAAGGTGCTGTAGTCACACTGTTCATGCTAAAGATGGATTATTGGTGAACACAGGAAGTTACAAAAAGTTTCTTAAGTGCTTACATCTTCATTTAATTTCCTTTAACAAAATAAACAGTTCAACTCCCAATAAACTCACACTGTGTTGCTGACCTGTGGGTACAATGCTGTGTTTAGGTGACCATGGGCTGTGTGAATGCACCATCGTGCACTCTTTACCGGGGCTACCTGGCCCTACCGGTGAGCAAGGTGATGCTGGGATGACCGGTGAGTTTGGTCAGGAGGGTGATGAAGGAGACATAGGGCCCCGCGGAGTCGACGGATTCCCTGTAAGAATAACCGAGTCATCTTCATTCATTCTTTTGTTCATTGTAATCCATACTTGCCAACTCTTAAATGGGGAGGATTTTGAAACCAAAGATGGAGACTTTGTTTTCTGCATGCATGAAAATAACAAAATAATAAGTACACTGCACAGCATTTTTACTTACTCAGTACTTTATATTGTACTTTAAAGTCTCAGGAAAGAATACAGAATAATTCTGGCGTGAACTTGTGTGAATCTCTGGGATAATAATAATAGTTGTCATTGGTTCATTTCATCGCACTGTTTGACCCCTGTGCTTGACAGAAAAATCAACTTTACAAAATGCCCCTTTCCTTAAAAGCTTCACACGAGAAACAGGAATTCTTTCCAGGACATCTAAAACTTGCTTTCCTTTCTCTTAATACTTTACATTTGTCTCTCCGTCTGTAATGCACTGTGGAGGACGAAGCGCAAACTGCTCTCCTCTGCGTCACATGCTTGCCAGGAAATGACATTTGGTGTAGCTGTATTATTCTCCGGGTGGAAACAGAAGACTTTAGAGTTGTAGGGCTCGAGTTATACAGTCTGTGCGATGTCAGAGACAGGTTGACGAAAATGAAAAAAGGTGTGACTCTCAGGAAAATAGGGCAGGTTGGCAAATATATTTTTTACCTCTTCTCTGTTATCTCACACTTTTCTCTATCGTCTCGTAGGGACCTCCTGGCATCAGCGGTGTGCCGGGCCCAAAAGGTCGTAAAGGGGCAGCGATAGCAGCCTCACAGAAAGGTGCGGTGTGCCTGTTATTTCATCTCATTCAGATCAGCACCAGGGACCTCTTCACGCGTTATGCTGCACAGGACACTGACTAGCAAACAAAAAAAGACAACTGCTTGATTTGAAGCAATCTCAGTCGACTGATGATTCAAATCTCTCTGACTTTTAAGGGGCAGCTTAGATTTTAGAGATATGATGTTTCTGTAATGACACCCCAGAGTTATAGAAAACAGACAATGACCCCTCTGCTTGTGTGCATGATCACTGCAGGATATCCTGGAGACCAAGGTGATCACGGACGAGATGGTGGGTCAGGTGCGCCAGGTGCTCCTGGACGAAATGGTTTGCCAGGTGTCCCTGGGAGCCGAGGTCTTCCAGTAAGTCCGCCTCATAAGTGTCATACTGTAAACACTCTTCTGACTTAGGGTTTCATCTAAGTGATGTTTCCTTTTCATTTCCTCTCATGACAAAATGTGTCTGTCAGTATAATGACTGTACTGGTTGATGTAAACAGGGAGAAGGTCCCAGAGGAGAATCCGGAGACAAAGGTTACCCAGGTCAGCGTGGTCGTCCTGGTGAACCCGGGCTACGTGGAATCGATGGTGAAGTCCTTGGTGGCGTCAAGGGCCAGCGTGGTTTACCTGGTGACGACGGCCACGCGGGCTATGATGGCGTCCCAGGAACACCTGGCAGCCCAGGTGAGAGGCGGCTGACTCAGTATGATGTTGCATAATTCTTTTTCAGTGCTTTTAACTTTACAGAGATGTGACAATCTCTCTCTATACTAAGTATTTCGTTTTACCTCGCCTCTCTTAAAATGCAAAAGCAATGAAACTGGAATGAACATTAATGGCTTGTGATTAAAAACAAAAAGGAAGGAGGAAGCATGATAAGTATATTTTTGCCATTTTATTTACTTTTCTTTCTTTGCCTCTTGTTGTGACCTTGATGCGGGGACTGCATCCCTCAAACCAGCTGCAGCAAAGCTTGTTTGAGATAATGCTTGTGCTTTTGAATAACTCTTGTTCCGAATGCCTCTCTCTCTTTCATTCTCTCTCATTTGCAACTGAAAGGCGGCTGTAGTCCGACAGGAGGTGGAGGACAGGTGGATGTAACAGGTAGCTGGTATAGCAACGTTTTGACCTTATTGCTCCCTCTGTAACAACTCTGTTTTGCTTTTGCCTCTGGATTATTTGACTTGTGTGCATGACAGTTTTTAATTAGTTTACCATTTAAAATTTTGGGTACGGAGATACCAACTAGTGTAATGATGATGTCATGTTGTCAAAATCAATCCACGCTGGGCAAGAGATAAAAATCACTTGCATCCAAATAGTCATTTCCCTTTAAACAGTTTAAACGTTTACACACAACCATGATGTTGCCCTAAAGACTGTTTATTTCCTCTCAGGTCCTTGTGATGCTGTACCAGGACCTCCTGGGCTGCCTGGATCTCCAGGACTCCCTGGATTGCCAGGTGTCCCAGGTAACACAACAAGAAAGTAGTGCTGAATGTTGCCCGCAGGGTTCCTGCTTTGAATCCTGTTTGATGCCTTGTTTATATTCTTTAACCAACAGGTCCTGCGGGCTCAAAGGGACCACAGGGTCCATATGGAGCAGTCGGAGAGAAAGGAGAAACAGGAGATCAGGGGATAGGCGGTCGTCCTGGACCACCAGGTAAAGAGTGAGACGACTTATTGGGCAGTAGTTGGATAGGGTTGATCACATGTGATCTTTTTATGCTTCCATGCCGGTGACAGCGATGGCAGAGGGCAATATGTTTTTAGGTTGTCCGTCCGTCCCATTCTCATGAACTCGATATCTCAAAAAGGCCTTTAAGGAATTGCTTCAAATTTGGCACAAACGTTTACTTGGACTCAACAACGAACTAACTAGAATTTGATGATCAAATTTCAAATGTCAAGATCACTGTGACCCCACAAAACATGTTTTTGGCCGTAACTCCAGAATTTATCTGCTAGTTATGACAAAATTTCACACAAATAACCAAAAGAATAAACATTATTTATCCAAAAGGTCATAGGTCAGCTTTACTTTGACATCATAATGTTCTGCAAAATTTGTCAGTGCCGTAACCCAGGAACAGAGGGGGAGACATTTGGTCAGGATCTGAAATGGTGACACTAATTTTGAGTGTCCAAGACTGTCCTGGTCAGGACAGGCAATATAAAATACAAAATAAGATTACTACAAAGAAGCGAGGCCTGAAATAGGGTCTGTGGTTAACACCAGCTTGAGATACTGTCACTTTTTGTTCTATGGCATAAAATATGTCAGTAAATAACCCACTCATGAATTTTGAAGCTTTTATGTGTCTTTAAAAAGGCGGATGCTAACAAGTGCCTAATGAGACAACGAAACGTCATCACGCTAAACACTTAAATTGTTAACATTGCCAAACTTGGGGGCAACGTTAAATCGTGTGACCATGGTGTTTCTAGCCCAACGTTAGCCTTTTACCTCTGCCGATTGCGTTTAGGCTTCAAAGTCATAAAAATGGTGTTTATTTGTGCAGATTTTCTTGCTGAATGAAACGTGTGGATATCATAAACTTTTGTTTGCCACAGAGCTTATTTTCTGCAATAATCCACTGGCCTTTTGACGAGGGAACCATGGTGATGCTAACTTCTGTGTCAGCCTACGAAAAATCCCTGTAGCACTCTATAGATCCCCTGTGCTGCCAGGTTGAAGATGTGTGTGAAACATCCATGTTTCAGAATATGCAACATCCGTTATTGAAGCATTGTCAACTGTCGTGGCTACATATAAGTCTGGACAGATGCAGATGTAAACTGCAACTTGACTGGTTCGCGGAGGCATACCACCAGGACGTTATTAACAGGTTATTAACATTTATGGTTCCTCCCAATACAGGTTTTGCTGGCCCCCGTGGAGACTTGGGATTTCCTGGCGCTAAAGGTTCAGTAGGAGGCCCTGGTGTGCCTGGTGTGCCCGGCCGGCATGGGCCGCAAGGTCAGAAAGGTTTTCATGGAGAGATATTGGGAGCATCGCCTGGACCCCCTGGTGACATAGGGCTGCCTGGGCTTCAAGGGGATAAAGGCCAGACTGGAGATCCAGGCAATCAAGGCTATCCAGGTTAGCCATATACTCACCGTGCCACGAATTTACAATATTATTTAACCTACCTGTCCCATAGTCTTTCTTTGCCCTGTTGGCTGTACTTTAATCATTTGTGGCATCACTTAAAATACTAAGCTATTATCTAATATTCTCATTCTTCCACTCTTCCAGGAATGCAGGGCATGCCTGGTATGATCGGCTTCAAGGGTGAGAGTGGCCCTCTTGGCCTGCGAGGAGAGGAAGGATGGCCTGGGCCAGCGGGCAAGTACGGCTTCCCTGGTGATCCTGGGCAAGCAGGACCACCTGGGCCTCGTGGTGGTATTGGACAGCCAGGTTAGAGGAACAAACACACTGATACACTCTCGCTCAGGAATGTTTTTGTTCATGTGTGACGTCCCTGTTCCTTCTACCATCCTGCTCACCAGGTTTCACTGGGGAGAGGGGAGTTGAAGGAGACCCAGGTCCTCCAGGTCCGATAGGATTAAAAGGTGTCCCAGGGCTGTACGGTAGTAATGGTCCCACTGGAGATTACGGCCCATCAGGTGAACCAGGACAGCCAGGTGTAGATGGACGTCCAGGACTTGGAGGAATGAAGGGTCTGTTCCTCGGATATTTACTTTTAATTTTAATAAGTGAACTTAAACATCAAATAATATCAAAACTATGTAATTTATCCACAGTTCAAGCAGTTTTAGTCAGATAACTTTGCTTTATCGGTGACATCTGATGTCCCCCCTCTTTCCCAGGATACAAAGGGTCTCCGGGCATGTCAGGTTTTGAGGGGAACAGGGGTAATCAAGGTTCAAAGGGCTTCAGTGGGTTTGGTGGAGAACCTGGACTGCCAGGCCAAGCTGGCCCAAAAGGAGTGATTGGTCAAAACGGAGAGAAAGGTGAGACTGCCCTGTTCTAAAAAATGTTTGGGATCCCAGTGGTGTTGTGTTTTGACCACCACGTCAATTCTTTAACCTACCATCTCTGTCTGCCAGGTGATCGTGGTTTGAGAGGACCACCCGGGGAGAAGCCTTACATACCCCGCTACATGATTATTGACATGAAGGGAACCAAGGGAGACTATGGGAATTATGGAAATCAAGGTTTCACCGGACCAAGAGGTGTGCAACTATAATCTGACATCAGTCACTCTTTCCTTCTCACCTCCTCTTACACCTCACTTCCTCACATTCCCACATCCCGCTCTGTTCCACAGGTAATAAGGGTATGCCTGGTGTGCCGGGCTTGGAGGGAAGACATGGTCTTCCTGGAGACCCCAGCCTTGTGAAAGGTGTCTATGGAGATCCTGGTGCAGAGGGGCTTCAGGGAATAAAAGGAATGCCTGGCCTCACAGGAAATCGAGGAATTACTGGCTTTGGGGGAATGTCAGGCAACAGGGTGAGCAGAGCCAGACTGAGAAAAATCACATGACTGAGTCCAAGCTAATTATTATAAATCATAGAGCCACTCCATCAATTTTACATATATAGTTCAGTTCTGCACTGACTTCCTGTTACATTTAGAATTGATTTTAAACTCCTCCTCCTTGTATACAAAGCCCTTCATGGGCTGGGACCAAGCTACATTGCTAACTCCCTTGTTAACGATTTGCCTGCAAGAGCACTCTGATCATCTGCTGCTGGTTTAAGAAAATCAGGGGAAGCGGCCTTTGTCAATTACGCCCCAAAGCTATCACTTATTCATTCATGTGATTTTAATTAGTTGATCCTTGTTTTAAACTGTTTTTTAAACGTCACTATGCCATTGTTTGTGTAATGTTAGTTGTTTTGTAGCTACAAATACATTTTCAATACATTTCTTTCATTGCAGCATTTCATGCAAACATGGTATCTTCTAATGTCAGAAGCTCTTTTGTCACTTTTCAGGGAATTAAAGGCAGTCCTGGTGCCTATGGTGCATCAGGAGACAAAGGAAGGAAGGGCGCCAAAGGTACATCCTCAATTTTCAACTCCAGACACATGGAGATCTACAGTAGATTCTAATTATAAAGTGAGTTAGTGGAAATATTTTAAGTGATTGTGAATGTTGATTTCAGGTGAGGGAGGCCAACGTATAGACCTTCCAGGAGCCACCGGATTGAGAGGAGAGGAAGGTTTACCAGGAGAGCCAGGTACAAACTGTTGTTCAATCAGCTTTATTTCTCCTTGTCTGTTGATCACTTAACAATCAGGGGCTCGTTCTTGGCTGACATGAAATGTTTAATATCTCCTTCCTTTACAGGCCTGAAAGGATTCGTTGGCTCAACAGGAGAAAGGGGTACACCTGGTTTTGATGGGATCGGAGGGAGAAAGGGAGAGTCAGGTGATCCAGGAATATCAGGATTCACAGGTAAAAGACTCCTGTTGACTTCTTATTAAAGAATGTCATGTTATTTTAAAATTTATACCGTATATTGCAGCAGAATTAGGCTACATCTTGTGAGCAACACTCTTCCCCCCGCAGGCTCTGATGGGCAGAAGGGGACTCCCGGTAACCAAGGTCAAAAAGGCTTTCCTGGATTTCCTGGAAAAGACGGACATCCTGGCATTCCTGGCTTCCCTGGAAACAAAGGTAAATACTCAGAACAGTGTACTGTCTTTCTTTCTCTTTAAACGTCATACTTGTTTCCACCATGATCCTCCATCTGATCTATGCAAATGTGTGCAGGTTTCCCAGGCCTGAAGGGTCTTTATGGATTACATGGACTGAAAGGACAAAAGGGCAACACGGGAACACCAGGTATTCAACCAGATTCATAAAAACAATCTTTCTGTACACATGTCAAGACTAGAAAATACCAGCAATGTTACAAGTTAAGACTCAGATGTCTTAAAGGTCCTAAAAATGTATTCTACAATCAGCGTTTCCTATGATTAATGAGATCTTTTAGGTCTTTTTGCATTCGTAAACCTATTGGCTTCCAAACGATTTGTGATGTCACAAATCATGCGTGTAACCCCACCCCTGAAAGCATGTAGAAACCTTCCTCTTTAGCAGATGCATTCTAGCATCAAACTCTGCACAGGGAAGCTCAAACATTCAACCATAGGAACTAGAACGAAAAGACATTTTTAGTGAAGGGGAACTTTGATAAATAATATCTAAATCTCTTTTTTTTCAACTTTGATTGTTGGTTATTAAGACATGAATTGTGTTAGAGACAAATACCTGTAGGACTTAAGTCACTCACGGTATATTTCTGAGTTCATCACTACATCCTGTGTTAGTGAATAGAAACCATGCGTTAGTTTCTCTGTAATGTAAAGACCTCAGGAATGAGACGTGTTTCCTGTTCTTTTTTTTATCAGGTCTGGATGTCACTGGACCAGCCGGAGAGCCGGGACCCAAAGGACAGAGGGGAGAGGACGGTGACCCCAACGACCAGCCAGGTTTTCCTGGCACAGTTGGTTTGAAAGGCTTCCAGGGACCCGAAGGTTAGAAACTACTCTTTTACATTAACAGGGCACCGGTCATCTCAGAAACCTGCTGAGCTCTCAGTAAAAGAACCACTGATGCACAGAAAAACATGGAGTGTTTCTTTATATGGGTATGACCATTTTAAAACTTGAAACAATCCAATTTTTTTTAATTCTCAGGTGACCATGGTCAACCTGGACCGCCTGGATTCCGTGGCCCTGTAGGACCAAGTGGGACCCCTGACAAACCAGGATCAAGTGGGGATCATGGCTTCACGGGGCCTAAAGGGAACCAAGGTGAGAGGATATTGCAGATAAATTGTCAGTAGTAAATAAGCAGTGATTTTGGACACAGCTTGTGTCTCGTATTGTGTTGTCTGTCAATAGGAGTTTTGATTGGTGGCTCAACAGCAATTAAATTTCATTGAGTTGCTCAAATTAGTGATTTAAGGTCCAGTGTATACAACTTATACACAAACTACAGATTGTACTTCCATATTTTCGTATGCCCACCACAGGAGCGGATCTCAATCTCGGACCAAACTGCAATCAAACTGTAAAACTTAGCAGTGCTGATCAAATATAAACCAAGATTCTGCCAGTGTGTTGCCTACATCTCGTCTCAGATATTCCCAGAAACATATTTTAGCTTAACGTTGAATTGTTATTTGAGATCGTTTGCTAACAGCCAGCTGCCATATTGCTTCCTGTGTCAAAACGGATAAGCTTACACTATGTCACCCACCAGCAGGAGCGTTTTTTGAGCTCTTGCAAAGTCAATAGACCTAAGTTCAAGGGAAGCCCGAGATAGCTGTTATTGTGAAAGTGCATCTATGTCTAAAATGAATTGCTAAAGTAATTAAAGAACTGAGCTGAACTGTCACTCCAGACTGGTTTTGATGCTGGGGGACCTAACTATGTTCATTAACCCTAAATGATTTGTTTCTCAGGTTTCAGTGGACCCAGAGGATTCCCTGGTGTGGATGCCCCCCCTGGAGAAAAGGGTGTACCAGGATTTAACGGGTATCCTGGAATCGCTGGTAGGAAAGGATTCAAAGGGGATCAAGGTCCATTCGGATACAGGGGGCCAAACGGTGTTTCTGGGACGAAAGGTAAGCAAGAAGTTTTGAATCACGTAGAGGAGAATCCGTTAACAGCAGCTTGTGTTGAGTGGATTTTTTTTAATTACTCACCTTTATATCATCTTCCTCGCTACACAAACAAATTTACTACCCTCTCCCTGGATAAACCACTTCCACCTTCCTGTATTAGACACCAATATTTCCCCTCCTGCCATTATTAGGCTGTATTATGATTCAGTTTTATCAAAGGATTGATTTACACACATTTTATACACAATGATTGACTACTGAACTCCAGATTGAGAGATGATTTATAGTTGAAATGATCATTTGCTGCTGATTGCAGCGCTCTCTCTTAACACTGGAACAAAAGTTGTTGTCTCCATTAGACTCAGACTGGAGAACATGGAAAATAAGATCCAGGAGGATGTGTTTACAATCTTGATACGCTCTTTTTTAATTACAGGAGTGAAAGGAGAGCAAGGAGTGATGGGAGTTCCTGGTGTTATCGGTCTGAAGGGAGAAAGAGGGTCACCTGGTCCAAAAGGAAACACTGGACCTCCAGGTAAATTGTACACTTTCATGCAATATGCCAACTGCTCTCTACCAGACACCTGCTTTTGTGTTTTTTGTCATTACATGATCCTTCTGTGCTGCAGGTTTCCGTGGGTTCCCAGGAAGCCAGGGTCCTCTTCCAATTCCCATCAGCATTCCAGGAGAGAGAGGCCCTGCAGGACCGCGGGGTATCCAAGGACCAAAGGGGGTCATAGGGGAACCAGGGCCACAAGGCCCCCCTGGTGCTCCAGGTTAGTTATTCTAATAAAACACCGGTTGTTAAGCATCCCAAAGTGAAATGTCCGGATCACAACATACATGTATCCTCTGTCTGTACAGGTTTCATGGGACCCATTGGGCATAAAGGCATGCCTGGGATTAGTGGTAGACCAGGAACGCCTGGATTTCCTGGAGAACCTGGACAAGTTGGCCACCCTGGTCTGCAAGGCATGGAAGGTACGTCTGGCGCTGTGGGGCAGGTTAGGATTAGGGTTAATGACCCTGGATTAAAGGATTTAAAGTAGGTGGAGACTCCTAAGCAGGGAACCAGTTATCAAGAGGGTTTTCATTGTTATTTTTTGTGAGAGTCGGTTTAGTGAATGAATGAAGGATATCAAGTGTCTATAGTGTGTATAGCACGAGTGCATTGTGTAGTTGATAATTAGTTTATTCCTCATTTCTCAATAGGTCGCCGTGGCCACACTGGTATCCCTGGGTTACCTGGTATGCCAGGCCGCAGTGTAAGTGTGGGTTACCTGCTGGTGAAACACAGTCAGTCAGAGCAGACGCCCATGTGTCCTGTGGGCATGTCCAAACTGTGGGACGGCTACAGTCTGCTGTACTTCGAGGGCCAGGAAAAGGCCCACAACCAGGATCTTGGTGAGTCAGGGAGAAGTGTAAAATTGTTCTACAGTATAGTCATGTTTTACCATCCCAGAGTTCTGTAGGGTACTACAGCTAGGAGGCGCCCACTAGCTCACCTGGTAGAGCAGGTGCCCCATCTATCAAAGGCTGTGTCCTCAGTGTTACAGCGCTTTGGGTTAAAGGACTAGAGAGGAGCTAAACAAGTCCATGTGCAATTGAGCAGCAAGGTCCTTAGACTGATTTCACCATTTCCCACAGTGTGTATTTCAATTCAGGACGATAAAAGTTCTAGTAGCAAACAAAAGCCACCTTGAAATGGTCCATATCAAGTCTTATGCCACTATTTTGATATGAAATCAACGTATTTCCCAGCCCTAGCACAAAGGTTTTGTCAGGGGAATTTTCTAATACATTAGACAAGGAAAAGTCTGTTATCTGTGCATTGTCTGGACATAATGCCAATGTGAGTTTGTTACAGTACAGTCCTGTCAGAACAGACATTGTGATCCAATGAAGCAGAAGACATTCCAGAGCCGTCGGGCTCAGCAGATCTCACTGTTCGCAGAGGATGATTTGGGACCATTTAGACCAGCCGACTACATTTTTTAGAGTGTGCATTTGCTCCCACCCCAAATAAAACAGGGAAATAGTAAAGGAATTTATTTGAACAAAAGTAAGACATTTAAAACGAAGCAGAAAAGGAAAGAAATGGTGCATAAAATTCACGAGAACGCAGGAAGGTTGATGTTCAAAATTTGCCAGCACAGGAACCCAAACCCAATGTTTCATACAGTATGTGTCGTGTCCAACCCCCACCCCCCATGCCAAAAACCCCAAAAACAAAACCTATGCCCTTACTTTTAAACGTCACATTTCAAGTAGGGCCATAACGGCATGATGGGGCTGAGAAAGAGACACTGACCTCTGAAAACATACTATATATAGACTTGACTCCCTTGAGAAAAGGACAAACTTGTTTTTCATTAAACTATCTCACAGTCATCTCTGGAGCTCTGAAACAGTGCCAGCTGTGTTCTCAGTTTCAGTTTACTTTAGTTAAGAAGGGACAGTGCAAATTAATAAATACACATGGTATAAAAATGCCGAACTAGCAAGTAGGCTATTTTTCATCTGTTGTCCCTGGTCAAGCTGTTACAAAAGGCTTCCTAAAATACATCAAAGCAAAGAAACAGTTCTCAGCTGTGATGCATTCATTTCCACAACTGCTTGTCCTCTAGTCCTCAAAGTCTAATTCAATAGGGTAAGCCAGTTTAAGCCTGCTCTATCGACTTTTCATCAGTGTAATCAGATTTTGTCTCTAAATGAATTAACTCTGCGTGAGAGGCAGAGCGCATGCTATAGATTTGACTTTTTATAACTACATATGAGAAACAAGAAAATGAAAAGGTGAAATGTCTTCCTCACTCTCACGTCAGTGCTGCTTCTCCACCGGTGATACAATAAAACTATAATGACAGGAAAAGTAGGATAGACCTTCCATCAAATCACTAACTACTTTGTCACACCAACAATTTTATTTCGGAGCCATGCAACTTTTGACAATAGAAAAAAAACATGTTTTTCCGATTACAATCTAAAATATAGATTGATGCATTGTGAAATGTATCCTTGCTCAACTCAGTAGATTCAGGAGCGACCTGGTTGGGTGTGACCAGTATCTTATCGTGGCTGTTGCTGGATATCAGCTGTTACTGGGTCAGTTCATGGACTTTAAATTATTCTCATGTACTTGTGCTACTGTTACACTACATTGTAGCATTTACTATAGCCCTAATTGTGGCCATTGCTGCAGGGTGCACTTCAAAGTAAGTTTAAAGGCTTTAACTCTATAGTGTTCAACTACATCTTAAAGGGTAGCTGTGGCACTTCTCGACCTGGACCCTATTTCCGCATGTTTTGTGCCTTAATGACTAATGGGAACAACAATTTTTGAAAGTTGTCCAGTACTGAGCGAGAGAGCTGCAGCTGGCAGCAGTGAAACAGGTTGCAGTGTAAACACTTGGGGCATTTGTACAACGTCACACATTGTCCATTATAAGTGCTTGTTTTTACCACTGACAGGCTCAGATTGTTATTATGTTATTATTATGTTATTAAGTGTCTGACAACATGATGAATAGGATCTTAACTAAGATAGACCTATTTGTTGAAGAATAAGATCCTTTTTTTTTTCAAACACGAAGCAGCCTCGCAGTCGACAAACCCACCAGACTCCATTTAAAAAAACAGTGATTTTAGCGTGTATAAAACCAGTATATTTTCACATCTAACTGGGTGAGTTAAGGGTTTAATTTGTCCAAACCAGAGTTGGTGATTGTTGGAGGAGTAGAAAGGTGCACCAAGGTGGCTTTTGTAAATTTTTTTGTGTTTCCAGAGACTTTAAATAAGTCTGTTTTACAAGAATAAAATTACTGTTTATTTAAATGGAGCCTGGTGAGTTTGGCAACAGTGCCTTTGAGGCTGTTTCTGGTTAAATAAAAGGGATCTTGCTCTTTAATAAAAAAAAAAAAGTCTGTGTCTGTACAGATCTTGTCTGTAAGCTGTCAGACACATATAATAACAATGTGAGCCTGTCAGAGGCAAAAATAGCACTTTTAATGGGTGTAAATTGACATTGCATATGCTTTGAGTGGTTATATTTCAGCCTGTTTCACAGCTGGCAGCTGCAGCGGTCTCGGTTAATATTGGACCAATTAAAAAAAATGTTGTTCCTATTAGTCACTTAGACAGAAATGTGGGAAAATAGGGTCCAGGTTGAAAAATACCAAAGCTCTTTGACAACAGTCAACCCTGCTCTTCTGGTTTCTTTTATCATTAAGTTTTTTTTCTCATACATTTAATCTGCTTTTTATTATGTCACTCTTATTTAATGTAATTGTTTAATCATTTAAAAAGAAACTTTAAACTTAGTTTGTGTTTGAAATGTGTGCCTTTTTTTTTCCAGGTTTGGCGGGCTCCTGCCTCCCACGGTTCAGCACCATGCCCTTCCTGTACTGCAACCCCGGAGACCTTTGTTACTACGCCAGCAGAAATGACAAATCCTACTGGCTTTCGACGACTGCTCCTCTTCCCATGATGCCTGTAGAAGAGGGAGAGATCAAACCATACATCAGCCGCTGCTCTGTATGCGAAGCTCCATCAGTTGCCATCGCAATCCACAGCCAGGACATCACCATCCCACAGTGTCCTGCGGGCTGGCGCAGCCTGTGGATCGGCTACTCCTTCATCATGGTGGGTTCTGGTCTTTCTCCCAGACAAATTCTGTCTGGGAGAAATGTTTATGTGCAAGAGTTTAAGCATCATAATCATTTAATTGTAGGAGCTTGGTGCAACTACCATAACTAAAGACAATGATTCGATAAGATTTGTAGGCACTGTCTATTTTCAGTTTAGTAATTACGGGAACTACGACTCAGCTTGTGAACACAGATGTATAAGACATTCCCTGTCTCTGTGCTGGAGACTACAGATGTATAACAGAATGCCAGCGTTGCAAACTGGGCATGTGGAGACTGAGAGATGTGGGTGGTAACCACACAGGGAGGGTCTGATGAAAAAGGCCCTGTCAAGCTGTACTGTGGGAAGTGGGATGCAGCGCTTGACCCATGTTAAGGAAAAGTCACAGTGTATCAGCCACTGCTTATTTGATTTAGACCAATGATTTTTCAGTCTTTCTTTTCCTAGTCCCTCAACTTTACGGAAGTACAATACTTTATTGTTGGAGCCCCATTTAGGCTTTGATTTGGGCTACATTATGTGCCATAGCAAAAACTTTGAAAGCTGTATTGTGAAAGAACATTATATATATAGAGTGTACAACCTTAGACTAGACACAATCAAGAGAGCAATTACCAGTCTCTAAATCACTGGTTCCCAACTGGATGATCATGGTCTGAAAGTGGGTCACGGGTCCATTTGTGACTCACAAACTTGTCAAGTTGGTAAAAAAAAAACACAATTTGAATTTTCATCACTCTGCGTTATTGGTAAGGGGGAAATACAGCGGGAGCTGGATGGAGCAGTCAAAAATGAAATAGTGCTTCAGTGCATTTCTCAGCATATGGCTACCCACGGCTTCAATCGCATGTCTGAGCAGTGCAGGACAAAATATAAAAAGCTGAGGAGCAACAGGAGCATTACGACCACAACTCAACAGTCAGTGTTGTCAGTAGTGGTGCAATAACGATGTCTGAATGTAAAGCAAGCCAACATATTCTGTGTAAAATTAGACCTGATAAAAATCAGTAGTTTGTCAGACAAAGCTGGTGATATTCTAGATTTTATTTATACTGTCAACAAATCCCATGCAAAAAACAAAAACAATGCATTTGTTCGTCTCTTACTAAGTACTTTCTGGTTTTCCTTCCATGTGTGGCACTTGGATTGAGCTCATTTACTCCCACCAAAAGATAAATCTTAGATCTTATAAAATGGGTCACAAATATATATTTTAATTTTTAAAAAGGCCAAATAATTATTTAAAACATCTGCTTGCTCTTAAGCAAACGCATGTCTGCATGGGTTTTCTCTGGGTACTCTGGCTTCCCCCCACAATCCAAAGACATGCAGTTTAGGTTAATATGTGATTCTAAATTGTTCGTAGGTGTGTATGTGAGTGTGAATAGTTGTCTGTCTCTCTGCCTCAGCCCTATGATAGTCTGACGACCTGTCCAGGGTGTACCCCGCCTCTTGCCCAGTGTCAGCTGGGATATTTTTCAGCAAACATTTCTCAGACAGAAGCAAATTCTATTTTTTGGGTGGGGGTGGGACTATTTTCAGCTGCGGTTTTGGTGTGCTGCTGAGTATTTATGGTAGCAGGTCGATGTGTCATTCAAAGTTAATTCTGGTACTCATGTTCATTGTGTACAGCAGCACAACAGTGTGACTCACTGGTGTGTTTTTTGACAGTGGAGCTCTATGCAACAGGGATGAGCTATTTCAGGCTTTGGCTACAGAGACAAAACTTGTTAGTTGATCAAGTCCAGGCATGGCTGATATGAAAATTTCATGTTGTGATTGTCCTGGGCAAAATAATTGAACTTTATATTATCCTGTAAATCATCAAAATATTCCCAAAACAATCTAAAAAAAACAGGCCTTGCATTTGGAAATGGAAATATTTTTCCAAATAAGATATTTCAATATAAAATGTGTTGATGTTTGGTTAAGATCTTTTGAGGAGTTTTTTTTTAGGTTGGTTTGTATGCGGCCTGGTTTTTGCAGTCTTTGGGTGCTGCTGGACATGATGTCTGATGATTCTGATAATAGAAATTTACCACAATCAGTGTGTTCTTTTATCATGATCCACTATAAAATCTTATATCGTCCCATCCCTAATCATTTCATTGTGTCTTAATTTCTCCCCCTCTCACCTTTGTCTCAACAGCACACAGCGGCAGGAAATGAAGGCGGAGGTCAGTCCTTGTCGTCGCCCGGCTCCTGCCTGGAGGACTTCCGCACAACACCATTCATCGAGTGTAACGGGGCCAAAGGCACATGCCACTACTTTGCTAACAAGCACAGCTTCTGGCTCACCTCCATAGATCAGTCGTTCCACACTGAGCCGGCAGCAGAGACGCTCAAAGCAGGCCAGCTCCTGTCACGCATCAGCCGTTGCCAGGTCTGCATGAAGAACTTGTGAGAGACTGCGCAGTAACGCTGACACAAAGAAGTTGCTGCAGTGACAGTGGTCTAGTGTCGTCTCTCTATCTATGTTCTAAATCAAAGGAGGATCTGAAATGCTGATTTAGATCAAAGTAAAGCTTTTCCCCGAGCCACTGAGCTCAGATATGCAATGACTGTGCAACGCCTTGAGCTTTGAGTGAAATGTCCCTCTGTAGATAAAACAGGAGAAGCCCCACAATGAAGTCAATAGCATTCTGGGAAAACAAGTATTTTTATGTGTTAAATGTTCATTGGTGCTTTTAACTTATTACCTCAGCTATTATGACACGGTGAGCCTGTTTACACCAAATATTCACATGCGTCTGAGGTGGTCGGATCTCAAGTGGACAGCTCTGTCTGTTCACATCTGGCATTAGCATGTGTCTCCAGTGACGGGGCTAACAGTTAGCATCACATGGCTAACATTACTTAATGGTTATTAACGGGTTTGAAGACACAGTCGAGCCATTTTTGTGTCGGTATGAGTTTGTTGGGACCATTAAAGCTCATTTATTCTCCCTTTATGTCCAAAAATAGATTTGTCTATTTCAGAGTCAAAAGTTTCAGACAAAACAAACGAGGCAACGGTGGAGGAGGTCGTATTAATGTACCTTTTAACGGAGGCAGCGCTGTACATGGTGGTAGTCTGTGAGGCCATTAAATACATTATGACATGTAGATGGAGAACTCTTTTCACTATATTACCGATTCGTTCCGTTATGCCGTTTTTTAAAATGTCTTCAACGTCTCCTTCAGTTGTATCTCGCTTGAACTACGCTACACTGCCCCCACGATCTCTGGTGTTACTGCTCCGAAAGCTCCGTCCATCTCCATATATATAGCTAAAGATAAGCATGAAGTAAAGATCAAGACAGCACTCCAATTTAATTGGACTCAAATTTAATTAGAGTACCGTCTGTCCTGATCTTTACTTTATTACTTACATTAAGGATTCAACACCCAGTCTTAAAGGTTTAATTGTGAGTGAGCACGTCGTCTTATTTTTCTAAAATTGAGCATTAATTAGCCTTTAAACAGCCGCTGCTAATGTTAGCTCATGCTAACCAGGCAAATGTTTAACTGACAGTTTGCAGGGAGTAGAGCAGCTCTAGAGACAGTCCGTAAGCATTGTGTCTGTGCAACTGCACCAAGAAATGTTTTCTTATCTGGTGGGGCGTCAGATAATCAAGGACATCAGCTGAGCGGGCGGCCGTTCAGTGTAGCTCAGGACACATTAGCGTACACACTGCTAAAAGAATGTGGTCTGATGGATCTCAATACACACCAAGGATGCATTTGGTGCATTCACACCTGTACTTAGAGCTTTCTACTTGTTATCCGATCACCCAGGCCGCATGTTAATACCAGGTGTAAACAGGGCCACTGTTAACGATCAGAGACCGTATACTACAGCTGAACCAAAGATGCCCGTGTGTATGCACTGCTTCAGTTTATCTAGATGTTTTTATCGTTTAGGGTATACAGCCCACCATAAAGCCACTAACACTGCTTCTCAGCCAACTGAAGAATGTGTCTTGACCAATCGTTGGTTGATACTATTGACGGTATTATCCTGCTTTTATCCCACTGCTCTTACGAAACCTATTTTTATAATACGACAGTCTTTTCAAGCTGTTCGTCTGTAATGTGCCTTTATCAGCTATTGCAAAATGGTCTGCAGCTCTTTATTTTTCTAACACAATATGTTCACACATTGCACTGATTCTCTTTGTATTTATACAATACAGCTGAATGAACTTGACCCCCTCCCTAAGAGTTTAAACATATATCCATCTAATACTACTCATGTCACACTCTTTTCTTTTACAAATCTACTTATTACTGAGCTGCCCCGAGCTGCCAACAGGACAGAATGTAAACAGCTCGGATCAAAGTCCTGACCGCAGCAAATCCATGCTGTGGTCACTGATCCTGGGTTAGATTTAAGTATTTTACACAATTTAGAAAGTAGGTCAAATGTTCTACTTCACCTAGATTCACCCATTTGGAAATAAACTGTTTGATTAGACCGGGAATATACTGACAATTAACTGTAATGTAATTTTGGTAATTTTCATAACATGATTATTTCATTGGATTGTAAAGATTAAATGTTGTTTGTTATACTTCTTATTGTGTTGTGTTACTCTTATAATCCTAATCCAATCTGGCAGACCAGACAGACTGCAAAATAAAAATCTTTATTCTGACAGCAAACTTAAAAATTCAACAGGTTTATTCATTATTTACTCTCATTGAAAAGTTCCAAATGTGCCAATAAAATATAAAGATCAGTATCAATAACAGTAACAGAGTACAAAAGAAAACAACGAAGTGTGATTTGTGGAAACCTTAGAGTACAACTACAACCATGTGCCACCCACCAAACAATTAGTGCTGTTAAATTTGTGACATTCTCATTTAAAACATAAACAAAAAGCAGTGATTGACTTCTTAAGTGTATTATTTGACCACAGACACATCTTTGGAATACAAGAGCGGTTTCAGTCATTGGGTGGAAGGTTTCAAAGCATAGAGAGAGTGCGTGACAAGCGTTTATTTCACTGCGTTAAAGGTCCAGTGAGTAGGATTTAGTGCCATCTAGTGGTGTGATTACAGAACTGAAAGCAACTGAAAAACCTAACTAGACAACTAACAAGACTAAGTCGTGTGTGTTTTAAGTTAGAGAAACCTGAATTCAGAAGGTGTACGGTTGTATTTCTCTGTTGAATAAGGAAAGTAGATGCTAAAATATTACTTTCCTTAACTGTGGGTTTATATAATGTATTTATTAAACTTGAAAAGCTAAGAGAACTTGAGGAATGAACCGAACTCTCCCGACCATCATATACCATATGCCCAGTCCCCAGTGAAATTTCAGGACGGTATAAAAAAACGTGTTGGATAACTAGGGTAGCCATCGCATAATTGCAAATAGCTCTTATCTAGAGCTTGGTTTGTTAGCTCTAGGCTACTGTAGAAACAACATGGCACACTCTGTGGTAGAGGACCCGCTCCGTATGTAGATATAAACAGCTCACTCTAAGGTAACGGAAACAACAATTCTTAGTTTCAGGTTATTAAATGAATGAAAACATAGTAATGAATATTATATATCATTTCTGTCAATAGATGCCACTAAATCATACAAAGGTTGGACCTTTGAACGCTGACTGCTTTTTCTGACAGTCTTCACAGAATCATAAGTGTGTGTTTGTGTTACCGGGAGGTCATTAATGCTATTGGGTCTAAGACAAGGCAGGTAAGTAGTACCGTCACAGTGTGTTTTTGGTGCGCAGACCAACCTCTGGATTGTCCTTTATTAAAAACAAGTCTCTGCTGGTAGCAGCCTCTAACAGCAGCCAGATTTGGCCTTCTTGTTGCCGCCCCCCCTGCACTCCTCCAGGTCCACCGTGGGAGACTCCTGGTTCTCATTTCTCTTCCTCAGGATGGAAGGCAGCACCAGATCAAACAATGCCTCAAACAGATTGTCCACATTGTAGCCCGTCTTGGCGCTCGTCTCGAAACACATCTTCTCTGCAGGCAGGCTGTTCTTCTCCTCCAGGCCTTTGTAGCGCAGTATTCTCCCATAAAGAGCCACTGCATCCTCGGGGGTAACCTGTTTTTGCACCGTCACCCCAGAGAGGGATGCAGGGGAGGCGGGGGGTGTGGGGCAAACAGACGGCACCTGTGGTTCTGTCCTCTCCTCCTCACACTCAGTTCGGTCCTCAGACGCCACATCTGAGTCCTGGCACAGCTGGGCTTTAGGGTCTGTGAGGTCCACCTTGTTGCCCACTATAGCGTAAATGCAGTCATGGTTTGCAGTATCAGTGAGCGACAGGAAGCGCTCCTCCAGCTCACACAGGCTCTGCCAGTTGGTGACGTCGTAAGTCAGAATGACAGCGGCTGCTCCCCGACAGTACATGGAGCCCAACCCGTGGAACTGTTCACGACCTGAGGAGGCAGAGAGAGGTCAACAGTGTCTGACTAAACCCCATAACCCCATAAAAAACAGAGAAGAATAAGACAGTCGTACTGTGTGAACAACACTGCAGGAGGACACACAGCACAGAGAGAAGTTGTGCAAGACAGTCAGCAGTTTGAAAACAGAAACAACCTTTGTTGTTGAAATATGTGGGATTCTTGAAAGGGCACATTATGTGCCACTCTGCCACTGGGGCATCTCTTGGGTAATACTCAGTTACCAGTTTCTCAGGTACACCTGACTGGGATTATATTGTTGATTAACTGATTGTTCATCCATAAAAAGTCAGAGTATTGTAGAGCTGCCCCCTGAAAGTCGAAGATTCTTCAAGTCGTTTATTATTGATCATTTCTTGGTCAGTAAGTGAGCAGCGTTCTTCTGGGGATGTTTCGGTCCCGCGAATGCTAGTGTCTGTGTAGTTAGCACACAGTAGCTAAGAGGGCTAACTTGGCTTGTTTACTATATGAAGTGAACGTCACTGTAACCCTGACTGTGTCACCAAACCTCGTTCAAACTCCACATGAAAAAAAAGGAAAGAACTGTCAAATACTGAAGTCAGGTACGGCCCTAAAAACGCGGAAAACAACATTAAAATATCCCAGAGCCCAGCGAAGTATAGTCATATTCTTTGTTCTCTTCACCCAACATTCCAAGAAATGTTCTCTGAAACGTAACTGGAATATTTATTCAATTATCAAAACCATTTCCGATTAAATTTCCTATCAGACGACTGATTAATCATTTCAGATAATGCTATCAAAGAGTGTATTCATTACACTAATTTATCACAAATACCTCCTGGAATACATCAGTGAAGATCTGAGGTAGGAAGTTAGTTATTTAATTCTTACATGCTGAATGATTAAAAAAAGGAAAAACCCCTAACTCATCCCCTGAAGTGCCTCTGGAAAATACTGTAGTATGCAACTTTGGAAAAGATAGGTTAGAGCATGGGGAGACAAGTCTTCCTTTCACAGCCCTGTCATGTGACTATTAAGAGGAACAGGGTAGGCAGCTTGAACGCCCTCATGGGGCTTTGAAATCTTACTGAAACTGGGGCACTATCAGTGGGAAAATAAGCAACGTAGAGTCTGTTCTCGTTGTGCTGAGCCAACCATCCGACAGGTTTTAGCACAACCCTTGTAACTGCCACTCTTACAAAAGTTTTATAGCCGACGCTGACAGCTCTGCACCAGTACCGTTACAATGACTCAGCGCTGAGCCGGCATTTCTCTACCACAGAGTGGCTAAATAAAATGTACACAACAGCCTCCTGTCAGAGGTCATGGTGTTGGGGAACACAGACAGGAAATGGCTTACCGGTGACATGGTCGGCCTCTCCTTATCTCTGTGGCTCACCAACTCTACTTTTGTGCACTGTGTATTTGCCCAAGAGGGTTTAGTGTAATTCATGTTTACACAATACTGGAATGTAGTGCAGCTGTAGGCTGGATGAATCACCCAATTATCCCACAGCCAATACAAATATGTTTTAATTAGTTTATTAAAAGAGAAAAATAACCTTGAATCATTGTGATCCATGGGAATAATTGGGCACATATGTTCTAGAGAAGCATGAGTTTGTTTATGTAAATACATGTATTCAATGTGACAGTAAAATAATGGACTGGTCTCTGTACAACAAACATGTTGCCAGGTACAGAGCATAAAGACTGCTCGTCATGTTATTGTACCAATCGATAGTCTCATGTAGTCACGTAAATGAAGAGTCAATAATCAAATTAGTCAGACAACAGATAATTCAATCTCTTTAAGTCCTTTTCTGCACTACAAAACAACATGCAACGTCACATTAAAGTGTTTCTCGTCTATTTCACATCATTAAAGTTCACAAGGCTTTTCTGTTATTAGCATGCCAAGATTAATTTAATTCATCTGGTCGAATGAGGGCCTTTGTGGTTTATGTGCTGTCATGTAGGCTGCAACACATGTAAACAAGCTGACCTACTCATGATACATAGCATTGTCCATGTTTTTGTGTCAAATCTTTAGCAGTGCTTGTTATTTCTGGAGCCTTTCTCCCAGGCAGCTGTTTGTGGATTTAAAAAATAGGCTAAAAGCGACCGTCACTGCAGAAGTACACAGATGACAATGGCGCTGATTGGGTCAGATGAGTCCAGTATTGAGCAACATGGCACAAGACACAGTGATTTTATAACATCTGTGTTGTTCACCCAGCAGGAAACACAGAGTTAAGTAACTTCTTATATGCAACAGGATATATATTTTTCATAAAACAGTATAAGGGTCACTGCACAACAATGTTTCAGGCCTTGAAGTGCTTGTAAAGGAAGCAGGTGTTTGCATGGTGGGTGATTTTCTGCTGACGCACTACAAATACATATTTTACGAGTTTAGGGTGTTCGCTTACTTTTAACTTTACAAGGGCTTTTGACACATATTAGCATAAGACAACCTACTAAAAACAGACCAAAAGGTTACTTGCATTATTAATAAATTCATCAATCTGTCCAGATAGGGAATTAATACTAATAATTGTATCTTTATCACAAATTACCAGTCAAAATGGGATGTCTTGAAAGTTATTTTCCCAGATTGTCTGACCAGCAGCCAGAAACTGAACTGTTTTTAAATGTTATAAACATTAAACTAATGAGATCTATTTGATTTGATTTTATCATCAAAACAGGAACTAAATAGATTCCTGTTTGACTATGTGAGTGACAAGCATTTATTTCGCAAGTTTATTTCATGTTTTAGTCTCCTTTTGAACAATACATTGAGTTTTTTAAGATTCTTAGATCTTATATAGTATTTTATTGTTGTTTTTTAACTGTTTTTATAGCTCAAGGTCCAATATACTCTAAACAGCTACAAGTCATGTTAATGATTACAGGACCTGACTAATGGATTGCATTTATATCAGAAAGGAGTGTCTCTGAAAATGAAATGAGTAATCAAGCACCCAAAAGGACCCTGGTGTTATTATAAAAGGTGTGCATTGATTAAAAGATATATTTTAAAGTTGTTTCGGTGGTTGTTTATCCCAAAGAGTGTTGGATAATCATGTTGTTTTTATCATGTTTGAACCTGAAAAGTTTGTATTGCACAAGACTTCATGGGAAATGGCATTGTTAATCCTTTCAGCACTATAGTTTTGATATATGAGAGTAACATATAAACAACAGAGGCAGGTTGGCAAAGTGTTCCCAGTGTGTACAGTCACATGCCAGTGATTGCCTCAGGTGTTGGTATCACACGCTATCAGGTAAACACAGATAATAAACGGGAGGAATGAGACATCATAAGAAGTTCAAATAAACAGTGTGAAGAAATGACATGAGGGGGGACATTACCAGCAGTGTCCCATATTGAGATGTTGTAAGGTCCCCACTGTTTGAGGAAAAACGCCCCTCCGACGGTGCTGATGGTGTCTTTGAACTTCCTCTCCGTGTACCTGTGGAGCAGCGACGTCTTCCCCACGTTCATGTCTCCCAGGAGAACGAGCTTCACGTCGGGCTTCTTCATCTTCGACGCTTCGGGCATGGTGGTGGCTCGTGTCCCGCTACAGGAGCGCTTTTATTTCCTTTAACCGCAGAAAATAAACTCGGTAAACTAGCGCTTGAAGTTGATTTCAGGCTGGTCGCGAGCTCCTCTGACAAACGCCATTTTATGAACCAAAGTTCATTAGTGACAGCGGAGGTTCATTTCAGTCTGATCTCTGGAACTTCAAAAACTAACTGAGGTGAAACAGGAAGTAGGTGAGGAGCTACACATTTACACACGCGCCTATTCACCCTGAGCACAGTCTGTCAGGATCAGCTACCGGTGTTATGGTGAGTTGTGTCTGCCCTCGGGAGTGCATGCACCTCGCGGGAGCGCGCACAGTGAGCGTGCATTAAGTAATGGACCCTTTCCTGTCATTGAGTAAACTTCTTTTACACAATCATACACACTTAAAAGGCTTCTTCTTAATAAATTCAGTGCTGTCTTCATCCTTCACCTCGGCAATTGTTATGTTACCACTTGTTTGAAGTGCATACTTTTCTATTGCACGTAGCTAGGCTAATTTATACAATGTAAAATGCCATAGGCTTGTGCTAAAAACATTAGCATGTTGTGTTTGTGGGGAAAATGTGTTCAGTAAAAGACAAGTGCTTTGTTGTTAAATCCTGTGAATGATAGTGAAGCCAATGTGTGTGCTTGTGTTTGACAGTGTTGCTATTAAGTCACATTTTATGTGTGTTTTAAATCAACTAAACTTTACAGCACTTGACAAAAATCCTGCTGCCGACTAGTGTTTTGGAAGTACAGAGTGACACACACACGCATCCTCAACCCCCAGCTCCTTGGAGGCACCACTGTGTGAATGCATTATTTGGCAGATGTATATTTCATAAGTTAAATAAATACATATTGGGGGGGAACAAGCGGCAACATCCAGGGCTGAAAAATGAACTTGAGGCTGTCTCCAGAGGCCAGTCAATCCGCATGGACCCCATGTTAAAATGCCCAACTTTACAGCAGATAAATAAAAGATATGAAATAAAAACATATCAAAAATAAGTTAACACTATAATAGAATCTTAAACTTGGAGCACAAATTTTGAGCTTCTATTGCTTGAGGTATATAAAGTGCTGATGTAGGATTCTGCTTCTTTTTTACAGAGAGAGGGTTTGATTTTTAATACCTTACATTTATGGATACAAAACTTGGCCAGCAATATGATGAGATTACACAAAAAAAGTCGTTTTCTAGTACTTTCTTATAACTTGTAAACCCAAACTGTACATCCTTAAAGCAAAGTAAAAAAGCATCATAATGTAAAGTGACAGATACCTTGCCACAGACCCCAGGTGTGTTCACAAGTCCAGAACAAATGGGAGACCGTCTCTGGGTGCATGTTACAAAAAGTGCACATGGTGTCAATGACCTTCTTGAACCTGACTAAAAATGACTTGACAGGGTGACAGCGATGAATGAGCTTAAAGAAAATCTCTTTAACTTTGTTAACCAGTAGATATCTATTAGGAAGAGACCATAATTTTTTCCCCAGCATAGGCCCTGAACAAGCTTATTCCAGGTTACTAGTAAATAAAATTTATTTTTTATTTTTTGCCATTTTACAGGAGGCTGGTTAAGCCCATATCCTCTTGAGACCCTGCGTCCTCACGTGAGGACATCACATTTTGGGTTTACTTGACCTTATGCTTCATTCTACTTAATTAAGACCTGTTGTCCTCGTTCGTGGACACTTTTTAGGTGCCATCTAGAGATAGCAAAAGCACAATACACTAATCCATGTAAAAACAAGATGGCAGCCATCCCTGACAAATTAGTCTGCGGCTGATCACCACACAAAAGTGGACCTGATGCTGGGGCGTCCATGGGTTAGTGGATAGAGCAGGCGCCCCATGTACAAGGTTGTTGGCGCAGCGGCCCGGGCTCAGCCCTCCCCCCCTACACTCACTACTCCCCTACACTACAGGTCTCAGGGGGATATACCTGTGTGCACCCTCAACTCAACCACGGTAGCTACATTCATCATTTTTGCCTAGTTTTATTGTTGTTCTAGTAATTTAGTGTTGTAGTTGTATTGTTGTTGCTGCTGTTATTGTTGCAATGCCTTGATGTTGTGTTGTCTTGCTATTGTTATTGTTGAAGCTGTTGTGTCATGAATATCCTTTATTTTATCACTGTGTTTTTATATAATAGTGTCTAGCAGAGAAATTGTTCTCTGTTTCCTGCCCAGGGACTGCAGATGACAAACAGCTTATAGCTAACTCTGGTGCAGCTAAGTAGCTGTGCTCTGTCCCTGTTAAATGAATAGTGTATATATAAGTGAATATTGTTTTACAGTAAGTGGGACCTGATGCCCTCCTGCGTCTACAGCGCCACCCGGCATCTAGCGGTCATTAGCAGAACTGCAGCTTTAACCTACTTCCGCTTTGGCTGCTCAGCTGTGGTGAGAAGGGTTCACTCGCGTCTATTGACAGATTAAAACCTACTGGGATTTGGACTGTCCGAGGCGCCCTCAAACGCATCACAGGCTGTTCCTCCTGCGCTGGTGCTGTGGGTCAATGCGCCTCATGATCAGGACCATTTGTGTGCAGTTGTCAGCGCTGAAACGCAGCCCCAGTTTAGGTAAGAAGAAGTGTGTAGACCAAGGGGGGCTGAAGGATGATCACAACATGCCGCAGGAGGTTCAGATGCTCGTCTGTTGCTTTATCACAGTTGCTCTGTCGGTTGTCGCCACACTGGTGTGTTTGAACGAGAAAGGTAAAGTGAAGGGAACCCGGTGACATGTTGTTTCACTGCAGCGCCCTGTTAGCTTTACTGTTAGCTTAGCTACATGCTGTAAAACATGACCGGAGTTCACAGGTGAAGACGTGTAAGACATGAATGGGTTAAAAGCGGCTGGGATCGGGCTCTCTAGGACCCCGCAGACACCGAGCATGGGCGGAGGAGCGGGCGGAGAAAGGTGAAGTTACCCTCAGACTACTGATCAGAGGTCAGTTTTGAAATCCCACCGATGAAGGTGAAGGTTGTGCGGAGGGCTCGGGACACCGATCCCCGGTCAGTTCACATCCAAAGTACAAAGCTACGCATTTTGCGAACGACGTAAAAGGATAAACACAGACGGCTAGATTTGAGCTAGCATACAAAGAGTTGATCCGCACAAGATACTGTGATGGTTCCCAAGTTGAAAACTACCACCATCGTCCGCACAAGTCCGTCGAAGCGACCTCAATGGCCGGTTGTTGTTGTTGTTGTTTGGGATAGGCGGCTTTGATGCGGCTCGGAGCAAAGATCCAGACCCAGACGTCCATCATAATCCGCAGTGTCAACATCTCCATTCAACTCCGCGCGGTGCAGGTGACTCTGTAAAGCGAGCCCTGCTTTTGGACCCGCGATGCAAGCGAACACAACGCGGGGCTTCTTGTGGTCGGATGTGGAGACGAGGACGTTGTTGAACATCTGGGGGGAGCAGGACATCCAGGCGGCGCTGGATGGAAACTTCCGAAACAGCTTCGTGTACCGCGACGTTTCCCGGAGGCTGGGGGCGATGGGGTTTGAGAGGACGCCGGAGCAATGCAGGGTGCGCATCAAGAGCCTCAAGAGACAGTACTTGTTAGCCAAGGAGGGCAATCTGCGCAACAACGGGCAGTATCACAAGATCTGTAAGTTTTATGACACCATGGAGAGGATTTTGAGCAACCGGCCCGCTCTTGACCCTCAGGAGTTCATAGAGGGCGGGGCGGGAGGAGAGGAGGCCGGGGATGGCCTGGAGGAAGATGGTGAGGATGCTCAGGATGCTTACTCCGAGAGCACAGGGGAGTGTCCTTACCCTGCAGAGACTGAAGTCAAGTTGGAATACCCAACTGTACCCATCCCTATACCAGTTAAAGTGACAGTGGGCAATAACAGTAAGTCAAATTTCAGTAGTTTTGCTCTGTTTTATGAATGTTTTTTGTGCATGTATACGCTAACAGATGCATCACACCCCTCTCTACTTCAGGCACTCCAGTAAGACCGCATAACAGCAGCCAGCCGGCCAGTAATCTCTCAGCCAGGGCACCCAAACGTGCGAGAAAGCGGCGTGCAAACTTCCCCATGGAGAAACTAATGGAGCAGTTCTTGGAGCAGAGCGCCCAGGCAGAGGACAACTTCTACCGTATGGAGGAGCAGCGGCTGCAGGCAGAGGACCGCCGCAGGGAAGCCGAGCACGCCAGGGAGCTGCACATGCTTCAGATGCTCGGTCAGATGTTCTCCAGCATCTCCTCCACAGCCAGACCCCGCTCTGCGGCCAGTCCCTCCAAAACAGCTCCTCCTGCCCGCGCTCCCGCGTTCTCCAGTGCCTCCCTGTCGTGTGCACAAGGCCAGGCCGGTCACCTGAGACGCCCTTCACCCCAGACAGACTGTTGCACCCAGCAAAGTCAGCTGTTGAACCCAGATCCCCAGGCATTAGGTATTAGTTTCGGTGTCATGTGAAGGCTCAAGGTGGAAATTAAAGGCATGTCAGGTGTAATGTGACGGCTCAGTGATGGACACTCCAGTACGCTGTTTTTCTTTAGTTAGGTGGTTTGGCAAATTATCATTATTCGCAGCTTTATTTGTTGTTTTTGTCGCCAAAATGTTGTCATCTTGTGTCTGTGGAAGGTAAAAACATGGATTAGAAACCAACTGAAGCAAAGCAATTATCGCACACTTTAAAACTTTGTTTATCCCCTCAGTGTTTGACCGCTACTGCAGTTTGGGGTCGACATCACACAGAGGTATGGACGATGACATCCTCTCACTGGTGAAGAGCATAGTCCCTCCACTGACATCCAAAAAGCACAAGGGACAAGATGGACGTATTGGGATCATTGGAGGATGCCAAGAGTATGTCACACTTTGTCCTCAGTTTCATTCACCAAACAAGAGTTCAGTTTGTCATTCTACTTCTGTATTTCTGTCAATCTCCACCCCTTAAAGCTACACTGGAGCTCCATACTTCGCTGCCATCTCAGCACTGAAAGTGGTGAGCGGTAATTCTGTCACATATATCTCAGTGTTACTCAGTCTGAAATGTCCAGCTCTGGTGTAGTAACAGTTTGTCTAACCTTTGTCTCGTCTCCAGGGAGCCGACCTGTCTCATGTGTTCTGCACCAAAGATGCTGCAACTGTAATCAAATCATACAGCCCCGAGCTCATAGTTCATCCTGTCCTGTAAGTACACACCCACCTGGACCAGTTATCATCTCAATTTCATTTTGGCAGAACATTCTTTTGTAGGATCTTCTGACTGGTGTTTCTATTATTTTGTTTTCGGTATCAATGGCAGAGACACCTCTGTGTAATCCCGTACAGTTTTACAGCACCTCAAAATACATCCTCAACACCTCTCTTATTTTAGACTGTGCTATTTTTATATAGGTGTATCTTACAAACTGGCAACTGTGTATATGCTTACATGCATCATAGAAATGTGCCAAAATGTGTATAATTTAAAGGGGGACACCAACTAAATGACGAATTCCATTGTTATTTCCATGGCCTGGTAAAGTGAAATCAATATTTTAGAACATGAGCTACTCTTTCTCAAAGCCAGAAACCAGAGAAGTAAGTTTTAAACTTGTGATGTTATCAGGTACAAAGTCTGGAGCTGTTCCATAGGCTATGAATGGGAGCCTGATTTTGTGGACCCACAGATTATTTGACCCAAAATGAACAGTTGTGAAACAGAAAATGTTCTCATTTACTCCGAGCATGCCTCAGGGTGCTCCCTGTGGAATAACGTGTGAATTTTGAAAATGGGTGTAGTTCCCCTTTAAGGGTGTTTTCACATACAGTCTTTTTTAAGCAAACCAAACTCAGTCCTCTTAAAGCGCACCAAAATTGGACCAACGGAAAAGGGACTCAGTTCTTCCTCAGTTCACACTACAGCCTATACATGATGTATATAGACGTAATTTATTTTTGTACTTTGGCGTGGCATTGCAGAGCGGTTATGAAGCCCTTTGCTTTCAGATGAACTTAAAATTGGAGGAAATCTTAGTGTTTTTGTGCTGCAGACTGCTGCCATTTGATGTGTTCTACATTCCACATCTGGTGACGTTTCAGTTTCTTCAAGCGTCCCAGTGCAATAGCATGTGATCTAAAGGGCTAAATACAAAGGCAAAGAGCAAAGCAAACCTGGAGCGCTTTGTGTTCACAATGCACAGGTTAAGTGACCCGCACCGTGGAGCCATACTCAGAGAGTTCTCATGAAGTGTTCACATATGCGCAATAAATGCTGAGTGACCTCTCTGAGTACATTCAGAGGGCTAAAAAAAGGACCAAGTGTGAAAACACCCTGAGAGTAGGGGAGTGCAAATATCACATCCTACCATCACATCCAAACGAGCTCCAGATTTTGGTAAATATGCACATAGTGTACATGGGAATTACACTTTATTTGAACTACAGAGGCACATACACATCCTTCCTTTCAACTGCTGGCCTTCACTTTGTGTGGGCACGGTTGCCATGGTAAAATTGATTCATAAAACTTTAATCAGTAAAAGAACAGAATTGTTTATTCACAGAGCACATAAAAGCAAACTTTTGGAAATCAGAGCATAACCAGGATGGGTCATAACTCTGCATTCAAACACGTCTAACACATGTTTCTTTATCTGTGTGTGTGTGTGTGTGTGTGTGTGTGTGTGTGTGTGTGTGTGTACACACCAAGGGACAGTCCTAATGCAGTGGAAGAGATAGAAAAATGGCTCCCAAGACTTCACGGCCTTGTGGTGGGACCAGGTCTAGGGAGAGAAGAAGCGTTACTGAGAACAGCAAAGGCACGTGGATTATATATACACTCTCCCTTCACTCACAACAGTGTCTGAGGCCAGCTGCTTGTGCATGACCACAAAACTGAACTCATGTCTTTAACAGTTAGATAGAAGGCAGTGATAAAGTCAAGCTGCACAAAACAACTCCTTGTGTTTGGCTTTCTGTGACTGATCACTGATAATTGGTGAGTTTAATTTCCCAGAAAACATGGCCTGTAGACACGTGAGAATGTCAAAGAAATGAGAGAAAGATCTGATGCTAGCTCATGTGCACTGATGCTTAGATGACATTGAATTGTTGCCCAACTTTGATTAGACTGATGAAAGAGTGCATGTAAAGATGCCGTTTTGTGCTGCCTTAAGAGAACATTACAGTGTGCTTGTTGGACAAACATTTCTCAAGTATAATGTTTAATTTGCCTTCGCTGTAAGTCACACATTTTCTTGTCTTTTAGGAGGTGATAGAGAAGTCTAAAGCACGAGATATCCCTATAGTCATTGATGCAGTAAGTCTCAAGTTCCAGCTGTTGAACAGATGGGATCTTATTTGCGAAGCTGTACACAGTCACTGAGTGTGTGCGCGTGTATGTTTGTCTGTGTGTGTCTCATTTGTTTGTTTCCAACAGGACGGATTATGGCTAGTTACACAGCAACCATCTGTTATTCAAGGGTACCAGAAGGGCATCCTCACACCTAACATCATGGAGTTCACTCGGCTGTATGAGGCTCTGGTGGGTCTTTCTGCATCGTTGATTCAGTCAGCAATGGACGGCATATAACATATAATCCTGTGTGTGTTAATGTATGTGCGTGTTGTCTGTCTCAGCACCATGAGCCCATGGACAGCAGTGATCATCAACGCAGCATCATGCAGCTCAGCGTAGCCCTGGGCAACCTCACTATGGTGCTTAAAGGAGAACATGATCTCATCACAGATGGCAGTAAGGGTTAGTGTCAATCCCATAAACATTTATCTCTAAATTTTCACCTTTGCCACTCCTAAATCACTCCTCAGATGTGACTTTGGTGAAACTTCAGAGCTCTTCTTTTGATTTCTTCTTCGCAGTGGTCTCATGCAGTGTCGAGGGCAGTGGGAGAAGATGTGGCGGACAGGGGGATCTTCTGTCGGGATCTGTGGGAGTTTTAGCACATTGGGCGCATGCTGCCTCTGCAGCAGGAACGATCAGAAGGTGAAGACATGATCAGCTGTTTGTGCAGTGTGTTTTAAGAGTAGTGCGTGGCACATTTAAAGGACCATACAAATGTGTTTTAATGTTTAAGCACAAAACATGCAAAGTGCATAAACGTTACATTATGTAGACTATTCCAAAAAATTCTGTAGCTTTAAAGGGAAACTACGCACATTTTCTAAATTCATATGTCAATCCTGTGGTCCAAGAGAGTCTATAAATATTAGTAAACATAAACTACTCTAACAAATCCAAACATTTCAGACTGAGACATTTTATAACAAATCTCAGTGCACTATGATATGTAGTATCTAATGTGAAAACAATGCAATGCAAACACTATTGCACTGGGACGCTTGAAGAAACAGACAGAACCACACTGGCCTGTAATGCTTGAAACAAAGCAGGACGAGGAGTAGTTTGGCTCAGGGAAGATACTGCACGTCTCCAGATGTGGAATGTAAAACACATCAATTGGCAACAGTCTACAGCACAGAAACACTAAGGTAACCACAGAACTGAGTCCCTTTTCTGTTGGTTCACTTTTTAGCTTTAGTTGGGGAAGCAGAATCTTTACTGCTTTTCTTTGTCTTATATGACAAGACAGTTAATATCTCAGGGTTTTGGACCGTGTGATTTTCTTGTCATTTTGTAGATAAAACAAGAAACTACGCATCAAAACGATGTCTTGTTTCTCTTCCATGATAATGCATTTGGGAATCAATCAGGGATTAAACCACCAGTATGGTCTTTTAAAGTGTAGAATTGTACAAATAAATACATGTCAAGTATGTCATGTCATGTCTCTACGTTTCCTAATCCATCATTGTTGTCCTCCTCCAGTGTAAATCCATCAGTGGTTGCAGCATTCGGGGCCTGTTCTCTCACAAGACAGTGCAACAGTCAAGCATTCCAGCGGCACGGCAGGTCCACCACCACATCGGACATGATCCAGGAGATTGGCTCGGCCTTCAAAAAGCTATTTGAAAGCTAAAAACACTGCCAACAGAAATCAAAATCGTTTTAAAATCTATACATAAATACTCAATTTTGCATTCTTAAAAGCTGCAGGTATAGCCCGTGGGTGGGCTGGTGGAAAAATGTTCTCATCAAGTTGACTTTGGATCGAGATTAGAGCGGTGTGGACTTTCCTTGCAAGCACGGCGCCTAAAAATCCGGTGCAAAAAAATACACTGACCTGTTTGTGTATTGAATAAACACCAGGAATACCTACAAACAGTCTTCCATCTCCTGAGTATTATGATGAGTGCATTCAACATGCTGAGGTGGCTAAATTTTTCACAGCCCACCAAAGAGACTGAGATGATGACATAAACGGGGCCACAGGAAACCAGAAATCTGTTTGGATTTTGAAATAAATAATAAATAAGGTTTTGTGTGTGTGTGACTTTTTCACTGCAGTGTGCCTTTATTGCCTCGAGGGGGCAGTATTGGACAATGTCTGAGTTGGAGCATGGAAACATACCACGGTTATATTTAATGCACAAAGAAAGACACTGTACCAAGCTAAGGGAGCTGCTGGTGTCTGCTGTGTATCCGAGCGGGAATATAAACAGTAATGATAAAAGAGCCTGAATATAAGGCTGAAAGCGAAGCGGAAGTATTATGTTAGTGGGTTGATTCACTTGTATCAGCGGTTGCTATAGCCGCTTCGCGCATGCGCACTGTTGAAACATTTGTTCTGGTGTTGTGACGAAAAGAGACCGCATGCCGAAAGTCGACTGCCACCGTCGGGAGCGCGCATCAATACTTATTACGTGTATTACGTTTGCTAGGGGGCAGTGTAGGTCTGTTTAGGTTGTGTAAGTGAAGAGACTGTCTCCACAGTATTTAGGCTGTGGAATATGTAACGGAGAGAGAACAGCGCGGATACGTCATTACAAATATATAAAGTAGGCAAAAAGAACAAATAACAAATAGGCACCAGTCACTGCCAAACACATCCGTGCATTCTGTCCACCTCTCTGTCCAACTCTTTGAATAAACAAGTATGAGATGAGGGTAGGTGTTTTCCCTTGACACTGTTATTATTATCATCATTATTATTATTATTATCATTATTGTTGTTGTTGTTAAAACATGATTTGTAATGTGAATTTGCACCGCTTTAGCCTACAAGTTATATTTAGTTTGAATGATTTTAGAATGAAGAAAGGGAAATGAATGCAGAGAGCTTTGATGTCATATTAAATGACAATCACATAATTAATGATGAGAAATTAGAAAGTGCTTTTCATCAAGGATCCACGACAAAAAGTACAGATATACACACAGTAGTAATTACAATACAGTTACAGGGTGCCCTGCCAAAATGTGACTGCCCCCTGTAACTCAGGAATACAAGTCACCAGTTGCAGTATAAAAGTCTTAACATAGTTTTACCTTGCACATTAAAAGTGTTGGCCTTTCGACGACAATTTGTTTTGTCATTTCTGGAATATCCACCTGGATATGTCGCGTTTGTTTTATAGTCAAGAATCTCGCTGTAAAGGCGTGGGTCCATGATGAGAAACTTCGGATCAATGATGTTTTGATTACGACCAGTTGGCCTATGACCCGCTATGACCTCATGACTGCAAAACTTTCTGCGTGCATTTCCTTATCCTCATCTCTTCCTATCAATACTGGACAGCTGTTTTTATCTACTGTTTCAAAATTATTTTCTAGGTGATCGACAAATGATGGGCAACATAATACACAAAATAAATATGAAAAATACAAAAAAAGAGAAAACAATTGGATGCGTATTGAAATATGAAACTTTATTTATCGGTTAAAACGGTGTAAATTCACATTAGAAAACATGTTTTAACAGCAGCAACAACAACAATAATAATAATAATTACAGTGGCAAGGGAAAACACCCTCATCTCATAATTGTAGCTATGACAGATGGACAGACGTAACTACTAGACTATGAACAACAGGTTTTTACACCTGCACTGACAACAGAAAGGTGGACATAATACACGGATGGTTGCTCACAAAGACTGCTTTAGAATATAATTATACATATTCCTAATACTGTGCAGAGACAGCCTCTTCACTTACACAACCTAAACAGACCTACACTGCCCCCTAGCAAACGTAATACACGCAATAAGTATTGATGCGCGCTCCCGACGTAGGCAGTCGACTTTCGCATGCGGTCTCTTTTCGTCACAACACCGGCACTTCATCCAACAGCTAACGTTAGCCGCCTGGGCTAACAGGACGCTTCAGTGGTCCACTCTACACGACCTAGCATTAGCAATAACAGCCAGGGCAGCATCACAGAGTGTCCGCTACAGAAAACTACTAATATCCTCTCAGGTAAGCTCACCTGCTAGCCGTCTAGCTGCCAGCTAGATCATTTTAATAAAGCTTTGTTTAATGTTTGCGGCGACAACTGTCGTGACTCGTTTAGCAACGTTATGCGTTGGAAGCTAGCATAGGCTAATTTGGCTAACGGTTACATTGAGCAAACATGAGAGAAATGCGACCGCTTAAAATGTCGGAATGGTTGCTGTTGATATTTTTATGAAGCTAACTCATGTGGTTTGTCGTCGTAAAATTAGCTTATAGCTTAAAGTGCTCTGTGGTTGTTTAACGTTACGTTGTTGAATGAAGTGCTGTTAGCTTTCTGTTAATCTTTGTGTTTAACACGTTAGGGCATCGTTTGTTTAAACTTTCAGCGCTGTCAGCCAGCGATTACAATCTGTTAAATCCACCTAACGTCACTGGTAAATGATATTTAAGTTAGTTGTGTACATTTCTTGGAGTTGGCGAGCCAATTTCAAACTTGCAAGGAGGATAACGTTAAAGTTCGTAAAGGTTATCTGACGTAGCAGGGTACGGTAATTGTAGTTTACGTTAATTATCACGACTAAAATTAGACACCGAAACTCAGCTGCTGATGCTGAAGATATTCAAGCTCAGCAATGGGCATGTTTGAGGTTACTTTCACATTAATATGTCGGTTTATTATTTGGTTTACGTTAGTTAGCCTGGAAATGTAACGTTAGCTACCTAGCTAACAGTGTTATGCTACTGTTGGGCTTTGTTATCCTCTCCATTGGTGCGGAGAAGGACACCCTGAGGTGCACAACTTCACCTAACTGCTATGTTATCTATCTCAAATCACCTGGTATTTCTTAGTAATGTGATTAAACTGTGTTATTCGGCTCAAACTAGTTAGCTCTCTGTTGGCAGAGTCTTAGTACACGTAGCAATTTTCAGGATGGCTGACTCCAGATCAGCTGCCCCCTCCCCGTTTCACATCTTGACTATTATAGTCTGTATTTCCGGACTGACTTCAGATAATTCGTACAGGAAACAAAATGCACAATGATATTTATATTAGAGAGTTGATAAAAAATAAAGTATTTAAACATGTGTGCAGCAACAACCCCCATATTATTAATGATTTATTGTCAAGAATAAAAACACTTTCTCAAAATGTCAATTTTACAGTCTTCAGAAATAAAAGTTATACAAAGGAAGATGCTTAACTATTAATCAGTAATATTTAAATCAAGTTATCTATGCAAAATTCTTAGGCTTATTAGTAGATGAACAGCTGGCCTAGAAAGACCACATAGAGTTGGTGTGTTTAAAAAAACTATGAAGTCATTTGGCATCATTACAAACTAGACTCGATAGTGAATCATTTCTGTCTGCTAACACTCTTATATAGTTTAATATATCCATGCATATCATACCGTCACATCGTTTGAGCCAGTACATATCCTCCTTCCCTGCAAAAAATACTTAAATCTTAAACAAATTTGATTGGCAACTGCAGCAAAGCGTTGGAAATCATCGGCTCCTCTGTTAAAGATATTTAATCTGCTGTCAATTTTTAATTTTAACATTTGTCAAACAGATAATTTTTATGTATATATGTAAGCACAGCTTACCAGATGTATATCACAACTTTCTCTTCATGAACTCTTAATGTCCGTTCATATCCAATATGACAAGCAGAGGATATTTATCTTCCCTATTGTTGCACAACACTTGGACAATGTGCTTTGAAATACAGAGGACCATCTGTCCATCATTACTCTCATTTAAATCTAATGTGATAAAACACCTGTGTCATAGTTAATATATGTTATGTTGATATGTATGTGTCTGTTTCATTTATGATTATTATATCTTCTTGTTTTGTCTGTTATATTCTCATGTTTAAGAGAGACATATTATTTGTAATAGACTAGATTTGAAATTCTAAAGGGGTTCTTACCTCTCCTGCACAATCACTGCCATGTTTATTTTTATATACTTGTTTTTAATCACATCTTGTGTGCTAATCAAATTCAAAACATTTGTTGTTAACAGGTGCAGGTGTAGCTGGGGTGCAGAGGGACCCGCGATGTTGAACCCGGCCAATGGCGACCCGAGCCACGTTGTTGTGAATTATGTTGAGGAGTATTTGGACCTGGTGGAGTCACTGCCTTTTGACTTGCAGAGGAGTGTGTCCCTCATGAAGGAGATCGATGCCAAGTATCAAGGTAAAGAAGCGGGACAGTGTAGACACCGATGTGCAAGGCATAAATCTCTTTCTAATCAAAACGATGTAGTAAAGGGTTTAATAATAATAATATTACATTTTATTTATAGAGCGCTTTTCATGGTACAAAAGACACTTTGCATCAGTTAAAAATGATCATAAAGTAGCATACAGTAAAATACACACATCATCATTCACACATTAAAAGTCGTTTTGAAAAGATGAGTTATTTACAAAAATCGTCAAACATTGTAAACATAAAAATGTAAATGTAGCTGTTACTTCTTGAAAGCACTATGTAATTGGGTACTTATCATAGAAAAAATGCTGGCAGTGTGTGTTTGGTACACTTTGCGCATTTTGCAAAATAATTCGAGAGTAGTAAAGAGAGAGTGTGCAGTGATCAGGTTGAGCCAGCAGTAATAATCTGAGCCATTGTACATTACAGATGAGCATGCACAACACATTGAGAGTAAACTTATGTTATACAACCCCAATTTCAAAAAAGTTGGGATGCTGTGTAAAACATGAATAAAACAGAATGCAATGATATGTAAATCCTTTTCAAACAACATTTATTGAACACAGTACAAAGACAAGCTATTTAATGTTCAGACTGATACAGTATATTATTTGTTATTATTTTATACTCTAATTTTGAATTTTATACCTGCAACGCATTTAAAAAAAAAAAAAAAAAAAAAAAATTGGATAGGGGCATGTCTGCCACAATGTTACATCACCTTTTCTGCTAACAACACTCAGTAAATGTTTGGGAACTGAGGACACTGACTGTTGAAGTTCTGAAAGTGAAGTTTCTCTCTCAAGATTTACAAATGGGCCTCCCCAAAATCTGGTAAGATTTAAAGACTATCTGTGTAAGACTGGGCCAAAATCCCATCTGAACACTGTGAAAGATAAGCTAATGTCTTGAAGCTGGCATTGCAAACAAAGGCTTCTTCAAATAACTTCATATTAGCGTGTTCAATACCTTTTCCTGTGACATTTCACTTAATTGCAGATAGTTTTTATGAATTGAAATGTTAGTTTCTTTAGTTAATACCAATGTCTGGTCTAAATTTAATATGAATAGCTGCAGTGGAATTATGTTTAACAAAAAAAATTGACATGTTGAACAACTGTTCTTCCCTCTGTGTGTTTAAAATGATATGCAAATCATTGCATGCTGTTTTAATGTACGCTTTACGTAGCATCACAACTTTTTTGATGTCAAGATTGTACATGCATGTTTTTTTTCTCACTGAAACCAGTAAATTAGCAGGTACTTACCAAGTGTATGAACTGAACACTTATCAGATTACATAGTACACTGTAGATATGTAGCTACAGTACAATTACACACTAAATTGTAGCTGCCTGTCTAAACCCACCAGCTCTTCTCCCCTCAGCAACCACTTTGCTCTCTCAGCACTATTACCATCCCCCAAAGTAGTCTGTCTCACCTCCTGTCTTATCCACGTGGCATGCTTGATCAACACACAGGATGCACCTTTGATGTTCGTTGACCTTAGACTAAACTGACAGATTGGTCTCCTGATATGCATTGGCTAACCTTTCTGAACGTCACAAAAACTTTAATGTAGCAGTGATAATTGAACCTGTATTCAATGCATAGTAACTGGCATATCCACACTGAACAACTACATCTTTCACAAAATACCTTTCACACCACATAATGCAATCAAGTGAATAGTTTAATATGACAAGTAACGAGCTGAAAGTTAACATTTCTTTTGTGTGTACCTCTGAGAACGTGTTGAGTTTCATTATTCTTATTCCCACTTGAATGTTCCCCCCTCGACTTTCTTCTCTGGCAGATGTTCTGAAGGAGCTTGATGATGCTTATGAGCGGTATCGCCGGGAATCTGACTCACTTCAGAGGCGAAAGCTTCAGTTATCCATTCAGAGAGCGCTGATTCGCAGTCAAGAGCTCGGAGATGAGAAGATCCAGATTGCCGGTCAAATGGTACGTTAAGAGAGCCCTGCAGCTGCTCCAGTGGAGCTGCGCATTGGCAAACTCCCAGGTCTGAGTGTGTGCAACTGTGCGAGTGCTTTCCTGGCACAGAAAATCAACCCTAAGTAAATAAAAATGAAAAAAAGTTAAAAAGACCTGCTAAAAAGGTCTTTTGTATTAGATTCTCCATTTTGTAAACATTTGAATTTCACTGAAATCTGTGCCAGGAGAAAGTTCTTGAAACACTGGCAGAACTCCAGCAGTAAATGCTGAGTCTTCTTATTATAGTCACACACCAGGGTTACCAGAAACATGACACTATATTTAAAAACTTTACCCTTTGACATATGCATCTCTTATATAACAGATGTGTACAATGGATATTTTGGATAATTATCTAAATATAAACATTCTCCTATATTTTTAAATCGTAAAGAAGTGGTGAACCCTTTTCTGTTCTGTCTTTTAAATTAAGCAAACCAAGAATAATGTGCATAAAACACATATTTACCATTTAAGTTTGTATCCTGATTCATCCAAGGAACATCATATTACTATATTATATTAAGTCTAGGGACATCAGCAGTTAACCACCAAGAGTTTGTTATGCTTTTCACACTGCACTTAGCTCGAGGCTAAGTGAGCTGGTAGCTACAGGCTAAGAAATTTTTCACACTAGGCAAGGCAAGTTTATGTATATAGCACATTTCATACTCAAGGCAGCTAAATGCCTGACAGATTAGTCAGGCGTAGTCAATGTTCATTATACAACAATCACAAAGCATTCCCTCAAAGGGCTGTAGCAATAATAATTTGTAAAGCCCAACATCACAAATCACAATTTGCCCAGGGGGCTTTACAACATAGGACATCTCTCTGTCTGTGGACCCTCACACAATCCTGACACAGTACAATTGGGCTAACCCTCACTCTTGCCTAAGGCTTGCTGGCGCTGTTGCAGAGCAGGGCTATCTCCTTAAAATTTACTTAACCTAAAAGTTGAAATTGTGACACAGGGCTAAGTAAACATTACCGTTTTAGAGTGTTAAGATGAGTTCTGTGCCCCTACTGACATTTAACCATGGCCTAGGAGAAGTGCAGTGTGAAGCGTATAGCCCTGGGCTCAGGTTAACGTGTACAGGAGGGCTGAGGATAGTGATGTAGTACGTTTACATGACATTCAAGAAAATCGATTTATTGTGTTAGACCAACTAAAACCAGACTTGCGTATGCTTCAGTGTCCACCCCAGGCTTTGACCCAGAAGTTGAAAGCATTAAATGCATAACAGAAGAGCCAGTAACAACATGGCAAAATCTACATCCAGAGCTGTCTATTTTTGGACGGACAAAATGTACAGAACTGTACAGTTGTCCACCATGGCACCAGTTTGACGCTAGCTAACTGTAGCTAATTCGTTTGTTGATTGTTTGGTCTGTGGCATAAAAGGTCAGCTGGAGAAATGTCCAAGACTAACAAGCTGAAAAGGGACATATCGCCACCTATTGCAGCAGAGTGAGACATACTTCAGTCAGTTAATCGATTCCCCTCCTGTACTTGTACACTCGGACAAAGACAGTAGTCCAAATAAATGGCCTAGTTGAGCTGTAACGGTAGCTCCACTTAACCAGGCATATAAATTTACAGATGGGCTAACACAATACAGAGTGAAAAGCCTATTTAAACAGTTATGTGTGTTGATCTAAAGGTTAATTTACATGCACACACTCCACAAACAGCTTAAAAGAGACCGGCTGCTTGCGCTCTCTGATGTGGCAAAAACACAGTGCATGTAGAAGAACACAGAACATGAATGGACGTTAGATCCTGTGAACATGTCTTAAGATTTAAATAATCAATGGAGTTACGCTGCTGTGTCTCATAGGTAAATGCGCAAAGTGTTTCTCTTATGGTTTCTGCTGCAGTGGGATCACTACAGCAGCTATAATTGCAATCCATGCATCACTTATATACCTTTCTAGCTGGCTCATCAGTCTGTTGTGTACCCTGAATATGAATATGGGTTATCATTTGTTCCAGCCTCCATTAAGCTGTTGATCAATGTTAAAAACTAGTGCAATAGAGCAACGTGCATTAAACACACGGCACTTTAGCACTCAGCACTTTTTCTTGCACTTTAGACGTCTCTGTATGTTTCTGTGTTGTGATGGTTAAATGTAGTCCATGTCTGTTTTATGTGATAGAGCTGTCCCTGTGATGATGTTTTTATCTTGTCCTGTGAAGCAATGAAATGTAGCACTGTGCCCAAGATGAATTTCCTTTAGGGGGCAATAAAGTTTACCTTACCTTACCTTAATGAAAGGAAAGAAGTTAATCGAGCCCAATCTATTTTTCTTTTTAAATCGCTCGAGCCTGGCTTGAATCGACTCAGTGTGTCAGGTCCCAACAAGCTTGCAGACCTCTATACCACAACCTAGCATGAGGAGGGAGAGGCAGAGTATCTTAGAGTGGTACTTGATGGAAATCTCTTCATCTGTGACAACACGTTCTCTTTTACCTGAATGCGGCAATAAACCTCAGCAAAGCCAACAGAAAATAATAGGCACAGAACACAAAACATTTCAATGTCAGCACCTCTAAAAACTGATAGGTGTCAGTCAGTCTCTTGAAAGTTAAGTTACACAAATATGAATGTTTCTTGTTTCAGGTGGAGTTGGTCGAGAACCGAACACGACAGATAGACTGGCATTCTGAACTTCTCCTCTCCTCTCAAGAAGTCCCAGAGAGCCACGTTCCCACAGCAACATCCATGACAACCACCGCAGCGTCCATGATGTCGTCCTCATCAGCCACCGTCACTCCAGGCAAAACTAGCCACCACGACAAGAAACGCGATGAGGTTACCCCGGGCTCAGGCGGCGGAGACAAAGCCGGAGGGAAGCGCTCAAGACGTCAGAAAAACGGAGACAACCGGGAAAGTTACAGCGGCCTGGATCACGCCGAGGAAGTGGGCGTGGGGGCATCCCGGGAAAAGAGGGCCAAGACGTCATCGAAGAAGAAGAAAAGGTCAAAAGGAAAGTCTGAGAGAGAAGTGTCGCCTCCAGACCTGCCCATCGATCCAGACGAGCCGACATACTGCCTGTGTGAGCAGGTGTCCTACGGCGAGATGATCGGCTGTGATAACGATGAATGTCCCATCGAGTGGTTTCATTTCTCCTGCGTTGGGCTCCATCATAAGCCCAAGGGCAAGTGGTACTGCCCCAAGTGTCGGGGGGAGAATGAGAAGACCATGGACAAGGCCTTAGAGAGGGCCAAGAAGGAGAGGGCGTACAACAGGTAGCTCGCTACGTCCGGCCCGATGAACACTACTCCGTTACAATTTTATGTCTCGTCTTTGTTTCCATTTACTGTCAACACTGTTTAAAGTATTGGATGCTGTAAATAGTTATTTTTGTAACTGCTGCATAGCCGAGAAACAAGATGGCTGCCTCCTGGTTGGGATCATTTTTAAAGAGCGGACACAGTACAATACAACCTGCATGTAACTCACATCCCCTTTGTTTTCATCATGCATGCCACATCACCCATGCCATTATATATGCTCAATTAACAAATAAAATGTTTGTAAACGAAGATGAATTTGATGCTTTTGGTATAATGCAGAGTGAATATTTTTTACAACATGTGACTTACTGTTAGCAGGAATTACATGCCATGGGCAATACTTTTTTAAAGCGACTATAATCTATGTTCAAGACTAGTAATGCGTCAAATGACATCAAAACAAGTTGCTAAAGGGGTCACTCAATCAGTTTACGAGTTATTAGAGGGAATACATCACCCACAAAAGGATCATTTGTATATCAATTACTCACCCTGTTACACTGAATTTGATAAAAAGCAAAAGTAAAATTCTCGCATACCTCCACAGTGAACCAAGAATAAAAAAAAGCAGAAACTTTGTGATAAATTGAAGTACGGGGAGATTGCGTTTAACAACAGTAAAACTATCAGATGAAGCTTCAGCATCTAAGTTATGTTAAATTACTTTATTGTAATGTTTTGCACTGAACTAGCCAAGTATCTGCCATTTTCTGAGAGGATGTGACTTTATTTACCTGAATTTGCAGATTAATACTTGATGTTTTTATCTCTATTTGCAGACTGAAATATATTCTGAATTCTAAATCTAATGTTAACAGAGGTTGACATAGTTTTGCTGTTTAATTAATGAAGAATGTTAACTAGTTTTAGATTCTTTGTTAAACCGTGGAGGCATGCAAAGAATAAGAGTTCTCTTAACGAATTCAACGTAACAGCAGGTGAGTAACAGATGTGCAAATGATCATATTCCTTTAATACAGAACTCAAATGGTCGTATTCCCACCGAAAGAGTTATTGGTGGCTATTGGTCGCTATAACTGTTCCCCCCTGCCACTACTGGCCGTGAAGTGACCCCCTTCTAAAACAATTTAAAAGCATGAGATGTGGAAAGAATTCAGTCCTTGCTCTGTGTTCTGACTTCTTAAGTTATGCAAAAACTAATACGAGGCTCCAGCAGTTTAAGTTGGACAATTTTTTAGCATGAAAGTCTGCATTTCAGTGAACAATACTTGTTAATTGAGCAGTACTAGAGGGGTAGTAACACAGTGAGGAAATTAACTCGGACTCCTGAAGCCACATATAACCTTCTGCTAAACTTGAGTGGGCATTTTCACACAAAATGACAAATGGATTTTGTCCACCATCACTCAACACTGAAACAGCTTTAAAAAGTTAATTTTGTGGCCACTACAAATAGGAACAAAAAATCCCACACCCAGAACTCAAATACAGTGGTGTACATACACTATATAGTGAATAAATGTGATTTAAGCCAGCCTACATTCTCCTAGACTGTATAATAAATTAGCTTTAAATAAGCCGAGGAACACCTGAGAGTGAAAACTGACAAAAAATTTGCCTATAACCCAAGTGTAGTGTTGTTCTACCATGAATTTAAAATCATACAACAGCGGTGACAATTCTGACCCGTTCCACCCTGTACTTTCAGACTCCTTTCACACATATTTAACCCTTTGAACTCTTGATCTTTGAGAGCAAACTGGTGTAATGTCTGTCAAAAACACGAGAAAAAGAATGTGCAACTTTGTAAGAAATGTCCCACAAATGGCAAAGAATTATTTTTAAAAACTAGGGAAAAAAACAAATTATCATTACATTTTTAAAATAATGTTACAGTACATACACATATATATATATATATTTTTTTACAATTTTCAAAAATATAATTTAAGCACTTTTTTTCCCATGTCATTTCCTTTTTTTAAAAACAAATTTCTTGCAGATTTTTGTGTCCTTTCTTCCGTAGTTGCTCATCGCCCTCTTCCCATGTTTTTAAAGTAATCAAACCAGTTTGCTCTCAGGTTTCAAAAGGTTACTATAAATTTATATTCAATATATGTAACGCTGTGGAAATATAAGTGAAAACACATGCAATCCAGCAGTAGATATTTCACCTTAAAAAATAGTCATACTTTATCGATGGAACTAGAGGTCACCGCCCCGTGCTGCTACAGCCAGGATTTAACTCCCATGTTATTTAATGGCAAGATGATCACACGGTCCCAAACCATGGTTTACCTTACAGGCAGCCCTGTGGGTCTTCTTAACATCGATCTCACTAAAACTGAGATGCAGCACAAGCTTATAGAAACTCCTGTCAAGGCAAGAAAAATCATTTTTAGTTTAGATCAACAGTATTGAATTTGCTATTACAATAAAAAGCTTCTGACATAAAAATGGATTTGCCTTTTTTTTTTTTTATTTACAAGTGCTGAAAAAATGACATGGGGGACAACCAGTGCAAAATCTGTACATAAATTCAGTTGCAGGTTTCCTATATACATGAGTACTGAACAGGAACGTGGATACACTCTTTCTGTCATGCATGTAACAGAGTTCACAACACAGCAAAAGACACGGTGTAAAGATGTCTGATTTAGTTGTAGTCCGTGATGCTCAGGCTGCTCATTCTTCCAAGGAAAGGTAGGAGGATTACATCGGAGCCGACAAACTGCCTCGTGAAAACAAACCAGGAGAAAAGATAAGGAGCACAACAGAGGACAACCCATGACTTAATTCATACACCCTTAGAAACACTGAATATAATTAGTCATGGGGAGTTATTACAGCGAGTAAGAACACACCAGGATTTTTGGGTAATGGCCCACAAAGTCCATACTGAAAAAACATCAAGGCAATATTCAGCACATTTCCCCTGATGGACTGGAAAAGGGGGACAGAATAGAAAAAATAAATCCCTCTTGGGCAAAAAAAAATCTATGACGGGAAATTGAAGGTAAAGTGCATAAAAGCTTAAAACCAAAAAGGGGGGAGGAGGAGGGCAAAAATTAAGAGGTACTCCACTAAAACTTGCAGCACACACAGCTTAACAATGGAGAGAGCAGCTATCAGGATTGTCAGGTCAACTGTCTCTCCAGCTTTGTTCTACGATGGCAGACACACGCTTCTCGTATTCCCGCTTGTTCTCCTGGTACAGCTGAGCTGCCTGACTGTTGGCTGGACTGTTGGGGTTTGGTTCATCGAGCAGGGACTGGAGGAGAGAGGAGAAATACTGAGGGTGAGAAAATAACCAACCTGCAGCCTCATTCAGCTACACTGCTCAGAAAAAGAAAGGGAACACTTAAATCACACACCAGATTTTAATGAACGAATTATTCAAGTTGAAAATCTTTACTGGTGCACACGGTATAATTTGTTGAGAACAAAATGACGCAACAGCGATCAATGGAAACCAAAATCATCAACCCACTGAGGGCTGGATTCAAAAATCACTGAAAATCTGATCCAACTTGCATGAATTTTATCACAGCAACCCATGATGTCTGGGCATGCTCCTGATGAGTCAGCGCATGGTGTCCTGGGGGATCTCCTTCCAGACTTACATCAGAGCACCAGTGAGCTCCTGGGTGGTCTGTAGCGGTACTTAATGTCCCATAGGTGCTCAAATGGATTTAGGTCAGGGGAACCAGAGGGCCAGTCAACTGCATCAATGCCTTCCTCATCCAGAAACTGCCTACACACTCTGGCCACATAAGGCCGGGCACTGTTTTGCACCAGGAGGAACCCAGGGCCCACTGCACCTGCGTAAGGTCTCACAGTCACTGAGTACCTAACAGCAGTCAGGGTAACGTTGGCTATGACATGGAGGTCTGTGCGACCCTCCAAGGATTTGCCTCCCCATAACCATCACTGACCCACCGCCAAGCCGGTCATGCTGGATGATGTTACAGGCAGCATAATGCTCACCACGCCGTCTCCACACTCTGTCGTGTCTGTCACACGTGCTCAGTGTGAACCTGCTCTCATCTGCAGAGAGAACAGGGCCCTAATGGCAGACCGGATAATTTTTGCATTGGGCCCTCATGCCACTAACATGGAGTCTGTTTCTGACAGTTTGGTCACAAACATGCACACCAGTAGCCTGCTGGAGGTCATTTTGTAGGGCTCTGGCAGTGCTCTTCCTGTTCCTCCTTGCACAAAGGAGCAGATAGCGGTCCTGCTGCTGGGTTAAGCCCTTCTACAGCCCTGTCCAGCTCTCCTCATGTCATGGCTCTTGAGACTGTGCTGGGAGACACAGCAAACCTTCTTGCGGCCACACATATGGATGTGCCATCCTGGAGGAGCTGGACTATCTGTGCAACCTGACTGGGCTGCAGGTGTAAGGAGAGAGCAACTATGACCACCAAATGCAGGACCATTCTCTTTTTGCCTCTCCACTGCAACCTGATGTCACTTTCATTTGCACCAAAGCAGGTGAAACTGTTGTGCTTCCTGATTGGACAGATTGATATCTCTGAAGTTTAACTGACTTAAAGTTATACTGTGCTACTTAAGTGTTCCCCTATTTTTTTGAGCAGCATACTTAGTCACAGGCCTTCACTCATGCACATGTTGTCATTTGGTTTCAAGTACATTCATTTTGAACAAGGCTTAAAACTTATTAGGCAGAAACACCAGAATTTTCCCACTGACTTCTGCAATCATCAAAATATCTGATTTTGTAAATATATTTTCTAAAATTATGCTGCAAATGACATTTCAACACACGAAACAACCATTAAATATAGATAGGATACTAAGAATAACTTATGTTCAACAGTCTGTCCATCTGAACAACTTTTTCTATTTTTGTTATTTTCTGTTTCTATCACAGGAATTATTCAGCGCAGACTATTTGGCAAATCAGGGCTAGATTCTTCCATGAGCTCTCGAGTCCAGCTCTTTTACAAGGTGACTTGATTTGGCCAAACATGGAGGAGACGAGTGAAGCTGTGAATACAGAAACCTGTATAACTTGAAATAATTGTTTTTAGGAACCTTAAAGTTTCCTTTTGAAGTAATTTTAGTTTATACTGAAGTGTTCTTTCATGTGAGACAACTGGTTTTTGTTTGTATAGAAGTTCTGAATAAAAGAGGAAAAATAATCAAATGTGATGAAGTATGATACAGTTATTTTAAACATTTTTAACTGAAGTTACAGAACCTACCTGGATAGATGTAAGAATAGAGGACACATCATAAGTGGGACTCCAACGATTCTGTAGGATGTCCAAACATATACTTCCATCTGCATAGACTGTGGATAAAAAATATGGTTATACACTACACACAAATTTCAACACCATCACGTGCCAGAAGATGAGACAGTATTCTTACCATTTGGATGAAACATCTTTGACACAAATCGTACTGTGGGGGGTTTGTTGGGGTATTCTTCTGTGAACTCTACAATGAGTTTAAATGTACCTGGGACAAAGATAAGACACAAAAAAAACATATTTATGAGCCATTAATGCTGACTGTGTCTTAGCAGTGAGTAATGGTGCCAGGCACATAAAGTGTGTTGGAGCAGTGACTTCTCTTAACCTTAGCAATCCCTCTATCAACACGACATTGTACATATATTTCAAGTTTAACAACTAATGTAAGGGTGAATAAAATACTTACCGTCCTCAAATGGAGTTCCTTCAGGGCTGTGAGGTTAGAGAAATAAGCATTTCATCATTCATTTTGCACACACAAACATACAAGATCTATACATGTACATTATGGATGTGCATTAATGTCTTACCCAAATATGACTGCGTTCCACACCATAATGTTGTTTTCAGATGGGGCACCACTGACACCAGCTGGAGGGTCCTCTTGTAGCCTTTGTAACAAAACAGAAAGGACAAAGTTTATAGCAGGACAATATATTCACAAGCAGGAAACCAGATTTATTCTGCCAGAGTCAGTTGAATCCCCTGATCGAATTCCTCTTTGAACACACAGCCAAATTCTGTATTTCAAAAAAACATAGCTCTATGTTTAACCTTCACACCTCTGACTAGAATAAGCAGACTCAATTCCCTGCCTTAGCTGTATCATTGACACATTTAACCCTGGGGATGTTTAGTTCAACCTTATGCTTTGAACAAATATATACATATCACAATAGCAACTACGCAACTGTTTCTATCAATCTATCAAGTCAGTGCCACGCGTCATGTAAATACAGGCACTGTAATTTCTCACCGACTACAATGCAACTTCTTAAAGGTTTTATCAGCTGAGATAAACACTGCTGTCATTACCAACTAGTCAGCAACCAAAGTGTGTTAGAGACCCTCACATTGTGCCATCTTAAAGTCCAAGTTAACATTGGATTAATACTTGTGAGAAACTTTGTCTTGATTTTATGATTAACGTTCCCTTAAAACCAACATCTCATTGGTATTAAAAGAAGAGAAATTGCGCTTCAAGTAGCACATGTCTATCTAATGCTGTCAGTTGCCCAATCACTACTGGACTACAGAAGCATGTGAAAGGTATTAATGACGTACTAAGAAACCCTTATCATGACCAAAAGCTATGTTTGAGGACACTGATAGCTTTTTGGCTTCAGCTATGGCTTAATGTTCATCGCAATATATTCCTTTGAGAATTCAGTATACTACTTTATGGTGCTACATCTTCAGAATAAACCTTCCCATGATAACTTCCCTAACACCAAACTTTGAATTACTATTTAACCGGTGTGGTTACTGTATGATTTTAACACTGCTGAGGTTGGTTGGCAACGTCAAGTTACACAGTCTAATGCCAGGAAAAGAGAAACGACAGGCTTCTATTAACGGAACACTTACGTTTAATAGGTTGCATTAAGTGTATTTTGACCAGGGATAAAATGGCCAACCGGCCACGGACATTTAAATGCTAGCTAATTGATGGTGTTAGCCAGTAGCCGTAAACTGTGACAGGAACTCTGACGTTAACCGACTATAATGCTAACATGTATAAGCTAGCTCAGTTAGCATCCCGCTACGGACGAAGCGCTTCAACAAAATATCACTATTTCACTTTAATGTTTCCGGTTCGTGAAAACCTAATAAGATAGTGTTTGCGTTACGTTCATAGGTTACTATTTAAATTGGTGATTAATAGGTTTAAATGAAAGAAAAAACGTACCGGTTAGCTATGCCAAGCTAACGTAAGCTAGGCTAATGTTAGCTGTTTTCGACAAATCATAGCCAACTATGATTATCGGCATCGGCATAATTTCTGATCAACTTACCTTTTAAAATCTCTCATAAGTCTTCTTCTAGCCGGGGTTGACATGGTTTAACTTTTGAAACACGTACCGACGACACTGATACGTCTACGGGAGTTTGTTTTATCAAAAAGCTGTATTGTATCTAATGGTTATTTGACACCTTCACTGTGACCCCGTTCACAGCGGCCCGACGCTTTCCGTCGTTCTCTCGATGATGCTGACTTTCTGGCAGGACCTGCTAGGTCTACTGGACGATACCACATCACGGAAAGAGGAGGGGACAGTGTCGAGTGCTAAATTTACCAGAATTTTATGGCAGTGGAAAATCAGTACGGAGTTCCGGTTCCGTCATGAAAATATATTGTAAAAAACACATTGTGCTAGATACCAGCAAGATACATTTATCTATTTCGTTGTTTGATTTAAAAGTAATTATTTTATTCCCCCATTTTCATCAAGGGCGTCGTTTGTCACGGGGCGTGGTCACAGTGACGTGATGTTTGTGCAGCGCAACGATGACGAAGGTCGCCCCCACTGACAGGTGACTGTTGGCAAGGCACACCACTGAAGTCGTGCCCGTGCATGTGCGACTAGACCAGACTTTATATGAGTATACAAGTATATAATGTAGACTGGGGTAGACCCGTCTGCTTCATTTAGGCCATCTTTCTAAATAAAACCAACATTTTGATTGATATAGTTGGGTCATAAATTTATATTTAGACGACAAAAACTGGACCAACTGGGCCCCAATAAATGAAACATTTGACAAAGTGTCTAAACTACCACAATTAACTAAGCAGATCATTTATTACTAGCTAACATGGCATCTTTGCCATGATGAGGATTTATTTCTCAAGTTGCACTGTAAAAAGGTTTAAAAACAGACTGAGTCAAACTTTAACTTTAACAAAACTTTTTTTAATTAATGAGTAACTTGCATTGTTTTTATTAACATCAAGAAAAAGGGATCATCCCACTTCTAGTTAAGACAGAAACAAAGTACTGGCAGTGGTTCAATACAGATGCCTAGTTTAGTGTACTGTATATCAGAACAAGGCTATTTACAGCTTAATCAAACTTTAATAATAGGCTAAACAAACACTTTCTCTTTAACAACACAACAAAAAAAACACTTTTTAACCAACAATCAGTTAGATAAGCATTTAAGTCCATCCACAAACTGGGCCTGCCCTTTCCAAATTAAAAAAAAAATACAAAAATCAATGAATAACAGGACCACTCAATGGCTTTAAGGCAAATGAATGCTTGTTTAGGCTTATATGACATTCAGGCAAAAAGGACGGCCCATCAACTCGATCTTTCGTACTTTAAGATCCATGGTAAAGAAGCATGGTGGTGAAGAAGGCATGATCGTACAACTGTTCTGCTTTCACAGACTTCTGGTGCTCCACCTGGCTGCCTGCAGTGCTGTTGTTGTCAGATGAGTCACTGTGGGTGAGTTGGCCATGGAGGATATCTGCGGTGGGGTCACACCCAAATGGAAGCTGTGGTTGATTGTGACCATTTGAGGAAAAAGCCTCACAGTGTTTCTCACCTGCCGCTGGAAATGAGACAAATGGTCAAAGGGCATATATTCATATAGAATTAGTGACTATATTCCTGCTTCTGTAAATATCAAGAGAGGCAGGGAGAACAAAAAACACTGGATTGATTTTGTTTTGCACAACTATTAAAAGGGATCTTGTGTGAGCAGCCAAGAGAAGTTACAAAGTGGTTATGTGACTGCATTTCAACACACTGGGATTTTTTTTTTTTTTTAAGATAACCCTCAAAAAAAGTTGATCAGTAATTGCAAAGTACATTCCAGAGCCTTATGCAAACCCACATGTTTTGACCTGCTGTTTTTATATAGGTCACATCCTGATCTGGAGTTGCTCTGACATACAGTTACTGCTGTATGACACAGTGACCTAGTTCTGCCTGCACAGTGGTACTTAAGCTACTGCACCAAGCCAAGGAAACCTTAAATCTTCCAGACATGTTGGTATGCCATAATCCAACATCCAACATAACGGGCAGATGTCATTTAAATTAGAACAGTTTAGTCTGGTGAAATTAGTTTCATGTTTAAATGCCTTACTTTGCATTAACCTGAAAATAATTCCACTTTTTTTCACAGATCACAGGCCTGCAGAAATGCCAATGGCACAGGACTTGACAGATGCATGGGAATACATCAAGAAAACAAAAGTCCACCACAGTCACATTTATAAAATTAATCAACATTTAATGATTTCACACAATCAAGTACAAAGCTAAACCTGCTCAGTACTAAGCATTGGATGTTCCAAACTGAATGTCTGTACACTTAAACTTTAACCAGAAACCACCTGTAACATGAAATAGTACTACAAAAAACAAACAAAAAAAAAAAACAGGAAGAATTTCCCTTCCCTCAGTATCTATAAAAAATTGAAAATAATGTACATAAAGTTATTCAACGATTCAATACAGCTCAAGAAATAAGGCTTTTTGTGAATCCATGCAAACTTTCTTGAGCGGTACTGTTTATTCGTAACTACTGATTGTAAAACGGTCAATTATCAACTTCAGACGGGGGATTATCATAGAACATACACATGTGCAAGCCCTGCTAGTTGCCTAAAAAACTAACAGTGAACATTCACCATACTTTAGAATCAAACAAGCACGCAGCCCAAAGGAACAGAAAGGAAAAAGAGGAATAACCAAACTCCAAGCCCATGGCCCACTATGTCTTAGTATATGACATCTACAAACTACAAAATAAGCTGCACAGTGAATCGTTTATACTTTATGAGCTACATTCATGTTGGGATATGCTTTGGCATACGGTAAATATCCTGAATACAAAACAGCTTTTAGCTAATGTGTGGAAGCAGTCAGCATCAGGAGAAGTTTCTTCTGTGTTTATTAAAGAGTGCTTAGGCACTCATTAATTTTATATAAATGTCATCAATCGAGCAATACTTAAAATCAAAGTTTATTCAATTAAATTGAATAAATTCAACTTGAGGGGGGAACATATTACAGAAAACCACCCAATCACCATTTAGATATTACTTTTCATGTACTGTATATACTCATTTCTCTTAATAGAATTGTAAATAAACAACATTTCTAACCTACTTGGGATGAGTATGTAAGAGCTGGAGCCACTCCATACTGAAATTCAGACACTCCCAGCCTCATAGTAACATCTTCAGATCATCAATGAAGTTGACCTTTTTCCCCATAATTCCGCATAATTTGACAAGCTATAATGACTGATTTGACAAGCTATAATGACTGATTTGACGCACTACCTTTTTTCCCAGTGAGCCAATGTGACCTAAATTGGTACTGATGAACCCACTGTGTTGGGGGAATGCTAATAAGTTTGCATCATCTGGGATGTTGCTGTATAATTGTGCAAAACAAAACTCATCCTAATTTTTATAACCCTAAAGAATAAAGAATTACACAACAATTGTCTGTATAACTGGACGGATGCATTAAATAATAACTGTATAACAGAGAACTCTCTATGCTTTTATCCATCCGAGTATAATTAGGTACATGGAAAAGTAGAAAATACGGCACACAAACTGCTATACATCTTTCAAACGTAGCTTACCACCAGATCAACACAAATGTATTCCTTTATGCATGTGTTATGCAAACAAAACAGCCAGACCATACCAAAAAGATATACTGCACAAAAAGGAACATTAACTTGTGCCTACACACACAAGCCCTCTACAGGTAGGCATAAGAGTTGGTGCAGCGACAAGGGGTCTGCATTGATGCCACAGTGATGACCTCCAGCTCTTTAGTCGCAGGGCTCGACCTGTGCTGTGCCCCCTGGTCCTCACACTGATCCATGGGCCCCGGCCCTTGTGGTGGTGCAAACCCATTCAGCCCAAATGCAAAGGGTCCTGGCCCACCTGAGGTTACAGTCGCTGCCAACTCCATGGTCATGCTTTCCATCTGGGCCTCTCCAGCGCCACCCAGTGGCCCATTCCCATTCAGCAATTCTGGTGGCATGCCCAGACCTATGAGAGTGAGATGCATGCAGATATAAAGCAAGGATTGATATTTGAGAAGAATTTAATATTAAGTTCATGGTGTAAGGCCTCAGCTGAATCTTCTGCTTTTCCTGCATCTATTTGAAGACAATGAAATTAGAAATTGAACACCAAACTAGATTTTTGTGCATCTATATTTCCACATTTGGTTCCACTTGATAAAATAAAAATCTCCCCTGCTGAAATATGTTACAAAATTTTAACTTTTTATAGTCAAAGCTCCATATTTCCAAAAACCCCTTTCCTAAAGAAACACCTCACCCACAAAATGACCATTTGTAATTCAGTTAGTCATCATGTTACCTGTTACCCAAGTCTCATTTATTCAGGTGTATGATCAGTACTAAATTATCTTAGTATTGAAGTCTGGCTATGATGAGAGTAGAGATAAGTTTTACTTTACAGACTGAGACTTGGATTACACTGCACCATGTGTGTGAGAGTTTGTAAACAGATGTTTTGATTAGGGGTGTGCGATATGGCCCTAAAATAATCTCACGGTATTTCAGGGTATTTTTGCGATAGATATTCTTTACGATATAGCAAATTAGTGGGACATGTAGTCAGTCTTCCCTTGTTATATGAAGAGATATACACACAGATCCCACATAAATAGGTCCTGTATATGCCTCAAAATGCTGTGTATTTGTCTTAAGCCGCCATGTTTGGTAATTCTGTCCAGCCTGTCTGCATGTGCAGCAGTCTAAGCTAATAATAGATGTTCCAGCTGGAACAGACTGATGCTGTTTTTCCTTTCAAAGAAACCTGGAAAAATGTAAATTTAAAACTAACTAAATCACATTTAATGAGCTGAGTGACCTACCGTTAGGCCGAGCCTTCTTCACTGGGTTTGCCTCCATGCCATCGAATGACCTCTTTCTGTTGGGCACGCCATTCAAGAAGCTGCGTACCTGGATAGTGGGGCGAGGGAGGCCCACATTCTGGGTCATGCCATTCAGAAAAGCTCCGTTATGGGACTGAGCCATGTTTTGTTGGAAGTTCTGGGCATTGGAGAGAATCTCAGCGCACTCCTGGAATCCCTGAGCGTGGGCCAGGTCAGCAGCAGTCAGCCCACTGGCATTCCTCATACTGCACAATGAGAAAGGGGAGTGTTAGAGACACTCAATGTACGTTTGATTTACACAAATAAAAAACAAACAGAATAAGACACGCCCAAGCGCGCACACGCAGGCACACACACATTCAGACTCATTAAGCAAATATTCGCACACACAGACAGACACACAGATGTATAGAAATATCCTGTGCTGCTCTACCCTCTCACATCCTCTTCGTCATCCTCATGTGAGATGACGACTGATCCTTTAGGATCATTTGCATCTTCCATAGAACTTAAATCTTGACTCAGTTTCCAAATTAGGAAAACACATCTGCTGCAGAAGGACACGATGAAGACAACTGTAGGTATGCACAAGTTTATTCTAATGGGAACCTCAAACCTCAAATGATCTGCTGAATCCAAAGAACTTCTCAAGGTGATGTAAAGAGCTTCGGCCCGTGTGCAGGAGGAATGCGGCATCAAGGAGGATTTGGCAAAGGGTTAAAGGCAGCCGTCATCTCACATTTCCACCGGTGATACTGCTCAAGGATTACTGCAAAGCCACATCCAAATTCCAGCCAATGGTGTAGCCATGTCCAAAAAAGACCCTGACAGGGTGCGCACGTCAGCACGAATGTGTGCTGTATGTAAGGAGTGTGTGTGTAAAGTGGAGAATAAGCTGTACTCCTGAAGACAAAAGTGAAGCAACAGCGAAGCAAAGCAAGGTTGTAGAATTCTTCTGAGACAAGAAAAAGTTGATTGTCCAAAGAAAGTCAGGATTTAAGTGGTATTTTAGAGGGAACTCCACAGAATCAGCAGCTAAGAGGAAGAATGAGACAAAGATAAACTGCTTACAAATCCCGACGTCCTCTCTTGGGAAGGTGGAGCTGTAAAGACCTTGTCTTCGTCGTGTTTCAAGAAAGATGAACATAAGAATGAAAAGAGCAACAGCTGCACTACTCTAAGATGTGTTTGTAAAACCTCTAATTAGAGTCTTTGCACTACGTACAGTTGTGTTTATCATATCCAGGTGCAGCAGGAATAAGGTGATTTTCTGAGATCAAAAATGAATGAGCAAATAGTGGCGTGTCACATGTTTTAAATGTTTTAGACTTGCACATGGCATTTGAGTATGGAAGCAATGTCACTGCAAAAATAAAACCATGACAGATAACTGGTCTTCTTAATATGATTAAATAATAATACTTAAATCAAGGATCAGCTCTGTATGTATATTAGTGTGTTGCTGCTGCAGTTATTTAGTGAATCAAATGCCAGGCGCAACACATTAAATTTCCTCCTGGTGGTGTAAAATATTTGTGCAAGAACAAATGTCTGACAGTCCTCCTCTTACCAATGGAGACCTTTTAGCTTAATGATGAGAATTTCTCCGCTCTCCATTGGCCAATTACACAACAATACTGCACTTGTTCTGTGTCTAAATGTCATCGAACTGCGAAATGAGTTCTCTAAGCAAACAAACATGTCTTTGTCAAAGAAGTGGGACTCTGGCCCACGTCCAAGCTTATATTTACAATTAAAAATGTGACAGAAACAATGAAAACTTTACCATCTACAGGGTATTTTACACTGATATCGATGCACTAGAGAATAGGTAACATTCATTTTTAGTGATTTACATTGTATATTATGTGGCTGCTTTAGGAACGGCCTGATTAAACACTAAATTATTTAACAATTCCCTGTTAATTTGCAAGCAAGTGACTTCGACTTCCACATGAATTGATTAATTTAAAGCACGCTGTTGCTGTTTGGTCATTCATTTTTTTTGTGTTTAGAAATTGTTCTTACTCTGCATTTTTATCTAAACAGTTGTGCAAAAAAGAAACATTTCAAGAGCTAGTGCACATGAAAAACATTTTATAAAGAATTTAACATTGAAAAACAAAAAAAATTAAAATCACACAATAACTTGTTGCACATTACCCGTCCCCTTCAAAATTAACGCTTCCAAAGGATTAGTCCAACAGATTAAATTTATACCACAAAAGCTTTTAATTGTAAGGTAGATGGATTGGTCTCACGCTAAGGAATAGAAATCTCAATGTCAAACTATCAAAGTGTTCAAAACTGCTATGAAACTATCTAAAGTAAATTAAACGATGCAGTGCTCTATAGAATAAAATTTCTCTTTGAACAAGTCCACTAAGCAAATCAGAATGGACGAAAGAAGCACCAGTGAATAAAAATATTACTGTACGCAAAGTAAATTTTAAGGTATCATGTCATCCTCTAAGCAATTATCTTTTACTGTAAACTACATTTATTTTCTTTTTCATGTTAAATTCTACACAAAGTACTTGTCATATTTGTTGTTCAGAGGAAGTCCAGTGGTTAAAGTCTGCAGCCTCTGAAGCCACAAGTGTGCTGACCTCACACCAAATCCCACCAAACCTTACCCTCTCTTTAACTCTTGCTTCCACTCAGTTTTTCCCCAAGTCTAAAAAAATTCATACTGAGGGTGGCTGTTAAAAGCCAAACCTCATTTTAGGGAATATATGATCTCATTTCTACTGAGAAAGCAGTCATAGAAACTCCCGCATTTTTTTGTTCATCCCAGCCTTGCTTTAAGGTTAGACCGAAATTAAGGTCAAGGAGGGTTAAAGTGCTGTAGCATTACGACAACAGATGTTAATACAAATATATTTATGCAGGTTTTAGATACATACAAAGATGATCTGAAATAGGACACTGTCTTCTGAGAAAACAAATTCTGCTGAAATCAGATGAAAACTATAATAATAGAGAGGATTTTTAATAAGCTTTTTTTTAAGGCTGGGGATGGCTTTTATTTATTAGGAAAGGGGGATAGAGAGGGGTCAGGGACAGCGTGCAGCAAAGGGACGAGGGTTGGAAGCAAAGCTGGGCTGCTATTAAGGGCTCAGCCTTTAGTACGTAGTGTGCACACTCTACCAGTTGAGGTACCAGCTCACCCAACTTGAACTCACTGTTGCAAATATCTGCTAACTCTACTTCGAAGACCCCCCCCCTCATAATTGCAAAGCTAATCCCTTCACGATATCCTAAAAAAACTATATTCCTTCAGTGAGACCTCACATCTACAATAAGCACTGATCCAAAGCACGGATAACAGAGTACACTGATTTACCCAGGTTTGGTACAGCAATTTAAAAAAAGGAAGCGTTAATTTTTTGTAAATGCCTGGTATGCTTTGCTTTTCCGTCCTAAGCACACAATATGTATCTTCTCTAACTATCGTCTAACCTTCCAGAGGCAGCCTATTATCATGCTACATGTTGACATGGGACTCACGTGATTAAACCTGTCCATATAAAGGGCTCCTATGGTTAGTTCACAAAATCAAAAACAAAATCATAAAATAAAAAACAAAAAAGACTAGATACAGGAACAATCATGGATAATAAGCAAAGCATGCAGGTCTAAAACTTTAGTTTTGATTCATAAAAAACCTAGCATTAAAACCAATCACCGCAAGAAATACCTCAACAGTTTGCCAGTGTGTAGATAGGAAGCGATAGTGAGAACACTCAATGCCACAACAGTGCGGCTATCCCAGGGAACGGGGCAGACTCAGCAGTGTCTATTCTCCCCCTTTCTAGGATTACTTGAAAAAACCAAGTCATTTCCAATTCAATGGCTGCAAAACATTAAGACGTACGGATCTGTTTCAGTATAGAAAACTTTTTTTTTGTAACTTATTGTCACTTTCATAAAGGAAAAGGTGACAAAGATTAGATGTCAAAACAGACTATGATATTGTATAGGGTTAATACTGTGACATACAAAATAAAACATTTCTGTGTATGAAGTAAAATATTTGGTACAGTGAAATGACAGTGAATAACCATTGCAACAGGATGATTGTTAGCATTACACAGTTCAGTACATGATGGTATGCAAATCTAACCCATCTCACTCAGCTGCTCTAAGCCTCTGTCTCTGCGCTACTCTCATCACCGACAGCCTCTAAACACATTTCCTACCTGCTGCTAGCTCGCTAATGGACCACCTGAACACTTTGAGGCTCATGACAAATAAAAAAACATTTTTAATGATGCCATTTGTTAGAAATTAGAGGATTATTTTTATTTATTTAATGTTTGATCACATTTGGGTGGGTTCTATGGACACAATATTTAGATCATCAGAGCACTAAGACCAACTTTTATAACCTTTATTAAATATTGTTGGTCACAGTCAAGTTAAGCTACATTTTGTCCCATAGAGTTGACAGGATTTTAGATTATAATTTTTATGTTTCAACAACGAAAAATGTCCTTAATTTAAAGCCTGTAGGGTCTTATGTTGTAACATTTAGTGTAGACAACAGAACCATTAAGAATTTTGTCTGATTAGTTTTAAATGGAAAGACGATAAAAGGAAGTGCGACAATGAGACAAGAATTTTCTTGAAGGCTGGATCAAGGCTTGGACATATTTTCCTCTTTAAATGTGTGCATACAGCTGACACAATTTCATTAGTGGCAGAATCGAGGGTCCGTGACAGCCTCCGGCAGTAATTGGGAGGGCTGAGAGGGGAGAGTACGGCCTCATGCTGGCAACAAACAGAAGATGCCGCTGGGTCCAGGGTCGATGTCTAATATGCACATTAAAACTAACGCAGCTGGCCTGGCTGCAGTGTTTTACATTGGACTGCAGAACAAGAGATTATATTGGTGTGCAGTACACGGGCTACAGGCAGACATCCACATAGAGGTCTGTGCAGACCCTGGCAGACATGGGTGGCAAACAACATTTACATCACACGGACCACAGTGGACCCTTGTGAACAAGCAGCCACAAAACCTGTGAATTGGCCTCAAGAAAACAAGACTGTTCCACTCTCACCGAACTAAAACAACTGTAGATGTGTAGTAGTTGTCCGACTGGAAAGTTCTTCTCACTTTGTAATGGCACAAAGACAAGTATCACACAGGAATGAGCGTACTTTCCTCTTCGGTCATTCAAGTACATTTATGCCTTCGTCAGGAACCAGGGCTCTCCGGTGCAGGCGTGTGCAAGGAATACATCCTGTGCATATATAAAACTGGGGTACCAGTGCTTAGGACACAGGTGGCTGGGCCATAGGAAATAGGAAAATGTCTCCAAACATGATACTTTATGAGGGCGAGAGCTTTAGTTCATTTTTTGGACATTAAATGCATCCAAGTATTTTATATTCGGAGGCATCAGGCCCCTGATCAAACCCACAGTCAGCCATCAGGTGCTGTTGGGCCATTACTGATCATCTGTGGCCTGTAATTTTTATGGCGTTTGGAACCACAGTCAGCCCTTTACAGCAGCAATTCGGCCTACTCAGTGTGTTGAATCAGCGGTGGGGGCAGATGGTGAGAGAGCTCTCTGAGAATTGCAGTTCCACTAATGAATCAGAGATGGATCCATTTAGTGCGGTTTCTCCTTGCCATTTACCTCCTCCTCTGTTCCTCCTCAACAAGCAAAGGGCTAATAGCTCCAGTGCAAGAGAGAGAAGGAAATGTCAAAGCTGCAAAGTCTTGTATAATACATGTATTTTAGAAATACAGTTTATGAGAAGAGACCACTGATTATTTCTCTCGATGAAGGCACCGTCCAACCAGTCAAAGTCTTTGAGGTGTATTCAAGAACAGCAGAAGATGAGGTAATGCAAAGCGATGGATCGGAAGATGAAGGCCTTTTAGTCAAGGATCTTCACAGAAGGAACAAGAGGACTGATAACAGCAAGGATTACTGACAAAGTTCAGTGTCCACATCATTAATGGGATGCAGCAAATCCTGTTTGTACGAAGCACTAAATAAAGGGACATCACTGTCAAAGGCTTTTTGTACTAAGTATTGATTTTAATTTGAAAACATGACAACTAATGCTGATAATGGATGGCTTTGCAAGTTTCAATTAAGAATAAATTCTTAAACTTGACTTGATAGATAAAGAACTAAAAATGGGAAGACTTAAACCTGGACAACAAAGACATCCTTGAACTGTTTCATTGTGTTTCACTGTAGACTGTCAATTTTGTTGCGGAGGTTGGTGCAGATGCACTTCTAAGATGTCTGACAACATGGAGTTAAAAGCCATCTTCAGAGATGAAAGAAACAACCACACACGTATGGCTGCCAAAATGACAAGAGATATTAAGAGGGAAGAATCCTGTAGGTATCCACTAAAAAGATTTATCATGTCATGAAAAAAAATCATTTGTCATGAAAAGGGACTTTAATAAAATTTGACCGAGATCTGAAGCTGGATTAAAGGAAATATTTGTTGAGCTCAGTTCATTCAAGTTCTGTGGATTATTTAATGGAAAATATTGATGCAACTGCAATTTGTAATGTATATTGTTGATTTGGTAAAATATTACTATATTAATATTACAATTCAAAAATGGGTTAAAGTTAAAAAGGTGATTTTACAATGCAGTTTACACTTAATTACCTCCTGAATATTCTGCATCTGACTTGCACTTGTAGGATATTAATTTAACCTGCATTTATTATTATGTTTGACTACGTAAATATGGCAATTTGTACACAAAATCTTCATAAAATTATATTCCAGAGTGTTTACACTAACTGTGCCACAGGACACTAAAGCAATCAAGCACTAATAATTCAAATACTATAATGATTTACTGGATATCTTCTTAAGTATATCGGTTAAATTTAATTTAAAATGACAATTTCTCCATATCAAAAATGTTTTTCAAGGTGATCTTTTTTGTTTAAGTTCCCTTCATTTTATATTATTAATAAGAAATTGTAAGTAGGACATTTTAACGTTATTGCTTAACATATATTTGACAGCAACTCAACTTCAAAGTTAGTCTACAGTTATTTTGTCATGAGCCTCATTCCCACCTAGTGTGCCTCTTAGTTTCCCTCCCAGTTGTGCCTCTATACATTTCTGGGTCATAAGTTAAAAAAAATAACTTGATAATAAACTGAACTAAATGCATTATCTGTCATCTGCAGGGGGAAGGGGGAAATCACATATCATTTCATCATAAATATTACTCATCAGCTGATAACCAAATGCACATCACAGGACATCAACAAGAAATAAAGCATTTATTAAACATGTGGTTTTAATTTGTGGCCAAAACAACCAGGGGTTTCATGGGAAATGTAGGGTTTACTAAGAGTATAGAGTATGTCACTGTGGTTTAGTCTGACTAACCAAAGTTAATGTGTCTCACCTGTCAGGATCAACTACTGTTACCTTCATTAAATTACATTTATTGCAGTTCTTAAATTCCTTGTTTGTGTTTTCTTTAACTAGGGCCGTGTAGTCCAATAAAAACTACAAGTCAGGGATAAGAAATGTGTGTTTCAATAACCCTTAAAAAAAGTGTGTTAGCAAAAAGTGTGTTGGCATTGTTTGCATTCCTTATCAGGCCCAGAGGTAACTGGAGGCCATGCGTCTGCTCAGCTAGTATCAGACTTCTTTCCTCATTCCAACACATACCTAACAAATAGAGCAAGCATTTCACTATGGTACCTCTAATTAACTTCTTCCACGGACACCATTTGCTGAGCTCTAATTTATGAGACCAAATAATGAAATTTTTCTCTCAGGATAAAAACATACAAAAGCTACACACAAACTGTGCATTTATAAATCCCCTGGTTGTTTTGGGCCTTTGGGCGTCAATCGTATCAGAAATAAGGCATACAGCTTGTTACAAAAAATGAAAGTAAAACAATAGTTAAGTTGAAGAAACAAAATCTGCAAATTACTTATCTCAATATAATAATTTTATTTTATTTTTTTTTTTAATCAAAATATGCTGCAATGCTAAATGTCAGCTTTCTTGAATAGCATACTCTAGCCAAACAAAACATGACTGACTTATGAAACTGTGATAAGAGTGTGAGCAAAAAGCTAAGTTTGCATACTTGTGTAAAATATGGCAGTAGGTGAATCATATGCTTGGTTCATTGAGTAGACTGACGTGCGTGACCTTGGGGAAATAATAACTATGATCTGCCAAGACATGAAAGGCAACACAAAGAGTAACACTGTCATTGGTAACCGCTTTGTCTCCCTACAGGTCTTACACGATCTAAACTAAAGAAACAAGAAAGATGAGTTCTGTCTCTTCTGCCATTGTTCATGCTTCAGGTGCAGCAACAGTAACAGAATGTATTCGCAAAATGGAAAGCATAAAAGGAGCTGCCAGCTGAAAAGGTGTGGCTAAACACTACAACTGAGGTGGATCATCCACTTCCTAAAATACTACTAGGAAACAGGGTGGTCTTGGCTGGGTGCATTCATTATGTAAAATCATTATCTCGTAATCCATTTTATTCTTTATTTTCTTATCAATACTAAGAACATTTTTTGTATAATTTTAATCAAATAAGGTTCTGATATGTAATGTATAATGGCAGCAGGCAAAATAGTTTAATCAAAATTAGGAAATCTGTGCTTTCTCCTTAAAAATGTTAAGTATGCAAACCAATTTTATATGAGTGATATGGTTTCATTTTATGCAACAAAATTATAGCCTATTGACACAATAAAAGGGCATTGGAAAAAAGTGGCAATGTGCATTTGGTCATCCAAAGCTGTATATGTAAGACACTAACCAAAACAAATGTTAACAAAGAAAACCACACTCTAGATTTAACAAAGATCATGCAATATGGCCTACTAGACTAAAAACAGTTTATCAACCTTTACATTAAGTTGTCCTCTTTCAAATGTAATAATTGTGCTCCATTTACAAAGCTGTTAGTTAATATCAAAGGCATTATACTGTGTTAAATGTTTACTTTTGTTTAAATGCAGCTTGTCCTTAAATCATACATTTAGTTTGAATGTGTCTGCTGAATGTAAAAGGTACTTACAAATCATTCCCCTTGACCCCCCAATAAGTCTCTGCCAATGTTATTACACAGAGGGCAACTTAATGTGAATTGTTGCAATGATAAACAACAATTTTAAGGATTAACAAAATGTGTCACATTTTCAAGGGAGCACCACCAATTCTATTAATATTCTGTTATATAACGCAGCACACGATTAAACTGTTTTAAGCTGAAGTGGTTACAGAATCATCATTTTGTTTTTTAACTTAAGCATTCTGTCACAAGAAAGTCTCAAGCTGACTGAAAGGGTACTCTTAAGTTAAAATTTCTTGCAATTGAATAAACTGTACAGCTGTAACGGCCACTAGACTTCCCTTCACGTTTCTATATGGCTTTTACCCGACTGCTCAATCATCATGTTATTCTGGAAAACATGTACAGCTAAATAGTGCTAAAACATATTGACATTTAGATTTAGAGGTCTGGCCCGAACAGGCTAACAGGGCAGACTCTTCCTTGTGTGGGACCAAATATACTAATCATAGGGAAAACATGGATAGTATATTCTGCATGTCTTCATATTTGGCATGCATCAGATAAACTAATCTCATATTGTATGCATGATCATGCACTCAGAGCGCGGGCTGAGACGGTCACAGAGTTCATCGGAGCATGCACTGCTAGATCCTGCTAAACCACGCCCATCTGGATTAATACCAAGTTTTCAGGGAATCATGGTGGTTTCTTGTAGGATCTTTACGAGACTACTTCTGCACTTCTCTTGAAAGTTATGCTAAAATCTTAAAAATGTGTCCAGTGGCACTGCTTACAGTTACACACACTGTACAGCCTAAAGCGATTTAGTGTAAAGTTAGCATTTAATACAGCAGCTCTCGCTGGGTATGTGTAAGAAAAATGTAGCGTTCCAAATTGTTTAATCTCGTGTTTAGATCTGTTAAATTAATTTGCAGATCCTCCGACTCTCTTATTTGCAACACTAGATACCGCATTTAAAGCTATCACTTAAATTCCATGCTCCGACTTGAGTTTGGTGGCGATCCCTTGCAAAGGTGTAACTGAGATGTTGGATAGTACAGAGGAAAAGAAATGAAGACACAGATCTGATCACAGGACTTACTCAGCTTTCGCTCCCTGAATCAAGAGAGCGTTGATACACTCCAGACTGCCCGCACGAGCAGCCTTGTGGATGGGCGACTCACCCACATAGTCCTGAGTGACGACAAAAGACTGCATTTACACACAGAAAAAAACAGGACTGTACTGTGAACAAGAGCAACAGTAGGAGCCAAGATACTTTTAGATGCTAAATATATCTATGAGTATTTTTTTATCAAACATACCCTTCCCTAACTGCCACCTTTCTCCATTACCAAGGTTAAAAAAACAGATGACAACAGGGCGTAACTCTGCAGGGCAGAGCCTGAACTTTTCAACCAGACTTCACCGCCGCCCACACACATTTACAGTTACACATTAGTAGGAGTGCAGATGGAAGAGAGAGAGAAAAAAAACACCAGAAGGCTCTATCTAACCACAACACAATGAAGGCCGAGCTCAAATACCGAGCTATCGCGCTGTCCAACACCGGCAATGTCGAAATATCAAGAATCCAAGAGTGGGAAGGTCACAATCTTAGTTTCCCAAAGTATTTATTTCAGTATATGCTAAGCAAATTCAAAGCAAACTGATAGAAATGTGTTTCATGATGACGACAGCCATTATGTAATCGTGACCTACTAATCTGATTTCTCTCAGCAGTGCAGCCAAGCATAAAATATAGCCCCAGTGCATGAGTCTGCATGAAAATACATGAAGTGGAAAAGTAAAACACGTAACAGTCTGAGAGGAAATGCATTATCAGAAAATGTGATGAACATAAATCGGGTTGAGGGGTAAGTGGCAAAAGTAGACTGTGAGGGTCGTGACCCAGCTTTAGAGTGATCCTCCTTGATAGGATCAGTCTGAGCTCAACCTCCCACACTGCTCTACTCTTTTCTCTTACCCATATGTAGCTCTCAAAGTGACTTATTGAGTGTGGAGTCATATAAAGTCCACAGTCGCTTTGTGATGTGTGTAGTCAGTACACTTTGTGAAAGACATGCATTCCTCCAAAAAAGTCAACGAGAAAAATTCATGTAAACTGACTTGACTAGGTCGAGCCAAACTATTTAATTCCCCTGCATGTGCTGAGCATGTGCATCTGATGTCATACCTGTCTGTTAATATCTGCACCAGCTTGGAGTAGCCATAACAAGCACTCAGGGTGGCCCCCAAATGCAGCAATGTGGGTGGGCGTCTGTGCAAACCTGGAGGTCATGGCATTCACACCACAGCCCACCTGAACCAGACGCATCACACACTCCAACTGCGAAGACACAAAGGCAATGCATGGAAAGTCAGACATATTTCTAAAGGCATGTGCAGTGACTTATTCATTCGTTACTTCCCAGAAAGACACAGGGCAGGTATAGACAAGTGTAACATCTACAGTAGCTGGTGAAAAGGAAAAAATGCATCACTATTATGTGACTGGGCTCAGTCTTAGAGTCCTTATTGCTAATACTGTGGGCATGCATCCAATATATGTGCAAACTGTGGGCCTGCCCTTCCCTATGTGTAGTTAATGGAAAACTTATCACAAGCATGTGTGATTGTTTTGGAAATGAGTCATTAAAGTTAAGCTGACTTGCTGGATACAAGTTTTCAATGTGAAGCTTTAGAAAAAGATTAAAGAAGAAGAAAGATATACATAACTGACTAGTGGTACAGTTTTGTGCTCCGCATCTAACGCTTAATGTTTGCTAATAACGTTTAACATTACGCTAACTACGTGAAGCTAGCTAAAGCTAACTGCTGTTAACGTTCATTTCTCGTCAGCGTCTCATTTAACGGCCATTAAGTTGATGTTAAAATTGTTCCCGCTCGACGTCAAATTTTTACTCGCAAATCCTTCCTTCACAACAAAGCCTAACTTTGCTTAAAATGTTTAGTAGACACGCGTAACGTTAACATCGACACCAAAAACCCGTTAGCTAGCGAACACTATCAATTAAACGTTAATGGTGCATTGTCTGCCTCCACTTAACGATGGCTGCTTTTTGGTCCCGACAGCTAACGTTAACATTACGGCAAACATCAGGAAATGGCCGAACATCGAGCGTTGGCGCTCATTCAGGACGCGAAAACGCTCGTTTGGGAACATTTATTCCGTTATTCGTTAACGACACATTTAGTGAGCTACCTTTCCGAAGTGAGCGGCCCAGTGTATGGGCGTCCAGCCATAGAAGGTGTCCTCCACAGCGAGGTCAGCCGGGTTTGAGGTGCACTGAAGGAGGGAGCACAAGGCACCGACATCTCCATCCCTGCACGCCCGGTGGAGAGGGAAGCGGCTGTTCAAGACCTCCTCGCTCGAGAATCCAGACTCCACACCCACCGACATTGTAGCAGAAATTATAAATAACACCTAACTACTTTGAAACGGACAACAAAAAAAAGACTATTGTTTAGCTCTGGTCGATGACGGGGTGCCTGTGTATCAGGACACGCGCCACCCTGGCTGCTGTGTCCTTCTGCCTGACAACACAAAGCAGCAGGCAGAGAAGAGGAGAGCACGCGTCGGAGTGAAACTTGAGAAACGTCGAGGCGGCTGCAAACTGCGGACTGGATCTCACACTCCTGACTTTTGTTCTCCTCCCTCTGCTGGTTCACTGTTGGCGAGCTGGTTTCAAGAGCAATGGCGCCACCTTTCGGACAGTCTGGGTGCAGCAGGCATGAGAGCAGGCATGTTTTTTCGATGGCTCTAGGGGGCAGAAAAACTCACCTTCTTATGTTGCCAAGTTTATTATATATTAGTATTTGAATTTTCAACAACACCAACCGCCTCAACAGAGAAATAAAAAGGAAATATCACCACTCAGAAAAAATAGGTCAGGATTGACTTATACTAATAGATACAATAAAAACTAATAACCATAGTAATAAAATACCAGTATTAACATGGCATGTAAGTCATCTTGTCAAAGCCCAGCCACATCCACCCTCCTCCATTCATTACACTCCTAACAAGAGCCTTAGAAACACTCTCCATTTATTATTATATTTTCCTACCTCATTTATTAGGCTATAAGATACTCTCTCAAAAGCTGCCACCTTGCCCATTTCTGAGATCCATTCTTGAAATAACAGGCCTTCAACAGCTTTCCACTTTCTCATTATTATCTGTTTTCCAACCATAATACTTGTCTGAGTCCAGTTTGCTCGCGGTTTTACAATGTGGTCAGTGGGTTTTGGATTTCCAAGGATGTACACACCTGGACAAAACTCCAAATCTACCCCTGCGACCTCCGTGATGTACTCATGGACTCTGATCCAAAAGTTAAACCTCTGGTGTGTCTTTTAAACCCAGCCTAAATAATCTGCAAGGATACCAGTAGAATCGGTGGAAAATTTTGAATTGTGTTAATAACCTTATTCTGATATCTCTGGAAAGCTTCTTGGTAACCCCAGTGATTTTATCCCAAAGTCCCTTTCTCACTGTACTTTCAGAGCTCAGGTGAATGTGTAGCCAGTGTTGTGTTTCGTCTTTACCACAAGATGGCAGCATACAACAAGAAATGGTCAATATCCAGCAGTGACACTGTTCTGGCAGCTCATGGTGAAGTATTATTTCTATACACTGGAGGGAGATATTGACCGTAGTCACCTTAACTGCATGTTGTAGTTTCCCTCCAGAGCCACAGGAAGCCAATTATAGTTTAATACCAATCAATATCAGCAGTCTTAGGTGTAGTTCTGACGTAATATATGAAGCCATAACGTTTGTGTTTTCCTGGTTCCAGCGTCATTATTAATGGGTTGAATTTGTCAGCAACATGTATGAAGAAAGCAGATACAGTGCCCCTGGTTATCCTGTTTTTATTCTACTCCAAAGCACCAAACATTTTCTATTTTTCTGTTTCCTAAACCAGCTCATCCTGCTGGGGGGTCGCAGTGTGCTGGAGTCTAACACGGTATGCACCAGGCGAGCTCTGGAGCTGTTTTCTGTTATGAGAACAGCTTTGGAACAAAGAATGTTAATGAACCTCGGTGAAGTGCGTCACACTGATATTACTGTGCTGATGTCATGCACCACTTCACCGGCCAGCCATTTAATATGGTCTGTGGAGGTACTTCATTACCCAGTTTTCCCAAGTCACCTCCTTCACCTCTCTCAACAAGTGACATCTGGGTCAGCATTTACAGTTTTGGACACTCACTCCTAATCATATGAATTCATGTGCGTAACACACACACACACACACACACACACACACACACTTTAATGAATATGCATGAAATAAATCATCAGATGATCCAAATATAGAACAGAGCGTGTCATTTATCACCACACAGAGGAAGTTTGCACTCATATTGTGTTGAAAATGCATAACAGGCTGTGATGTAGGCTTTGTTAGACTGAATATTAATATTACAGTCTATAAAAACAGAGACACAAATACCCATGGATGATGAATAGTTAGGGATATATGTATAACAGGAAATAGGGGCTAAGTCAAGACTGGCTATAGTTAACAGTATGGTTAAGGGTCAGCAGTAGCTCAGTCCACCCACAGGGACTTGCCCTGAGAACCAGAGGGTCACCAGTTCAGGTCCTTCTATGGATCATATATGTGTAGGCCCTATTTGTGCATGTGTGTATTTGGGGCCTTTGTGTGTGTAACATTTAAAAATAACAGCTTAAATTCCTTTTAAGGATTTGTAAAGAAGGCCTTCCCCCTCTTGAGTCCTGCTCCAGGTCTTCCTTTGGCACCAAAAAATTATACAGCCAGTGAAAGGTGTTCAACCATTTCAATTTGCACTTATCTAGGTTTTTTTTTTTCATTATTTGCACAACAATCTCTCTTATATCTCCTTCTAACACTGTCATACAACACAACGTACAACTCGTTCTGTTCATGCATAAGCTGACCCTTAGTGTCTCTTTAAATGAGAAGGCTACGCCACCTGTTTAGCGTTGCACTCCCGTAACATTGTCAGACTCACTAGCAGCTTAATTCAGCATCAAAATCCAGACGTATTGTCTTTATTTGTTTCATGGATATGTCTTTCCTGTCAAAATCTGACTCCTACATTACCCACAATGCAACCCTCACAATGCAAGAGATCTAGTTGTGTTTTATTATGCTTTTTATAGATCAATTTGGAGTGGATTTCACAGTTAGGTCCAAACAGCGGGCGCCAGAAAAACATTTGAGATACCCAGAATAAAATATCTTGTTGTGCAGATGGATGTCAGAGCAGGAATACAAAGAAGATAACCTCCATTTTTCTTGAAAACCATCACTGTGGATGTCGTATGAAGCCAAACAAAGACTTTTGTGGTTGCTATAATTGGATTTAAACAAAAAAAATATACTTTATATTCACATGTGCAATTCACAGAGCCCTACAGTTACAGCAGGACATAATTGTTGGGCCTATATTTACATACACCTAATGGCAGTAGTATTTACATTGTTCTAAAATGCATTAAACAATGAAAAGAAGCCAAGACCGGCAGTTTGCCATCAGTATAAAGTTGTTTGAAGTATTTTTGTCTTAAACAGCTTTGTTTTATTTCCTTGATGCTTGCCCCAGCAGCTCGGGACTAGAAAATGACAAGGCAGAGACACAAAATGGCTCAAAGGAGACACTAAAGCGCTACAAAGAGACACTAAATGACCCTAAAGAGACACAAAAGCACTACAACAAGACACAAAACAACAACAAAGAGGCAGACCTGTGTTGTGCCTATGTAGGACAGGTGGTGGGACCTTGCACATCCGTGTCCTGGGGCCCCATTGTTTCATAATCCATCCATGGCGCCAAGCATTTAAACTGCTGAATACATATCCTCGTGGTGAATGTACTCCTGAAGTGGGTCACGTAAGGCTGTAGTGTAACATAAAGAGCATGGTTGCATTGTTGCACTGACAAAAAAAATCCCTTGAGGCTGTCAGGCAGTACAATAAGGAGAGCACAGTGTCTTTTGTTCATCGCCTACACCCTCATCATACAATGTGATTAATGTCACACAGAGAATAGTTGCTCTCTTCTAAAAAGCTTTGGAAGAACGCAGTCAGTAAGTTATTTGTAATCCAAAAGGACAACAGATTTGTAGTGTGAAACAGTATCACAATGTTAGTGAGCAAGTGATCAGATCTCAAGTGGACAGCTCGAAGTACATATGTGAATGGACCCAATAAATCCTGTGTGTGTATGCTAATGTGTCTTAGGTCACAATGAAATCGACGTCCTTGCTTATATGACTCCCCATCGGATAAAAAAAAGTAGTCCTAGCGGTGGCGAGGCAGAGTTACTGCAGGCTGGGATACGCTTGTCAGGGTCTGGGATGTGTTGCAATGCACAGTTAGATAAAAGTAATGTCACTGGACATTACGACGACATCACAGAGATGTTGGACTCTTATGTCGGACAGACATTAAATTTTGGTTGAAGTGACAATGTCAAACATTGTTAAAATTTAATGTTGTGTGGGTGTCAACATTGTGGCATTTTGCAGATGTTGGGTTTCGTGCTCTATATTTTCTGACTAAATGTCACTATTCCACACCAAGAAGACGTTGGCATGAGACCTTTGGAAACACAACTAAAAACCAACAAAATATCAACATCAGCTGTCGCCAGTATTCTATGTCAAACACGTTGGCATTACACATTGAATTTTGGTCACCCCACGTCACAACCTAAATTCAACCAAATACCAGCATCTCACTACGTTGGTGGCCAGCTAGGAAGATTTTACCCATTTTAAATAGTAAAGGTTGGAAGTACAAGTACATCACAACAAACCTCACATGATGTATGTGTTTATTTGCATATTGAATGGGGAAGTGAGATCCAATCATAAGTGGTCACTCGTGATGCATTTACACCTAGTTTTGACGCACATATGTGTACAGAGACAGGGCAACTGGAAGTCCAATCACTCCCATGGGAATATCCGTGGTATCTGATGTGCCTGTGAAACTTCTCCCATGCGTAATATTTCGGTCTGGAATTTGCTGTGAGTACGTTATATCAATTGAACTTTTGCGGTGGATTTCGGAGACTGTATGACAGCGTGCTAGCTCAGCTAACGGGCTATTTTCTTCAATTCAGTTGCCTGTGTTGATTCTCAAATGAGTTTGTATGATTGAAAAGAACTTGTTTATCTGGTTTTAACACATTGTGAATCTGAGTAATGTTATTCTGCTAAAATATGGTTAAACATTATATATTATGACAATGAAATTATGACAATGAAATCTTCCACAAAACATGCGTCGTACCTGGCAGGTCCTGTTTTAATCCTGGTGACGTTCCAAGCACATATTCCAAGTACTGGATGGCGAAAAACTGACAAATTTAGCCTCTCCCCCACGGCTACAGGTAGTTTCTATTAGGTTTCTATCAATCTGTAAAGAAATGCACTTCCTTGTGTTGGACACTAGAGGCATCATCCATATTTACAGATCCACAGACACCACTCACATACGTAAATGGAAACGAGGGGTTAGAGACACACACTGATGCCAGGTGTGAACATGCATACTTACTGTGATAGGGTCACCAAAGATGCATCTTAATACCCGGTGTAAACAGAACTGCTGTACGCTCTTTAGGAATGGGTGACGTGGTGTGTTAGGTAACAGTGGTAAAAATAAGAGCTGGTTATACATTTCTGTGAGTAGAAGTTAAAATTGAATCATTATAGTCTTTTTGTGGGTGAATCACGTTCAGTTCTGTTGAGTGTCAAGTCAGTCTCATGAGTTATCTTTCTGTCTCTTCATGCGTCACTCCATTGTGAATTTATGGACCCACTGCCAGTTCCTGTGTCTTGATCTCTGTTGCTGACCTTGATTACACACCTACTCAGGAATGTCCGCTGATAGCTTATCAGCCTGGGTTAATATCCCACCTGACTGCTGTCTGTTTGCTCAGATCAGAGGGACTGACCCGAAACGAGCTCACTTCAGCCCACTTAGTCCTGCCTTTACATCGAAACTAATCACCCTGCTGGAGTGAGCGGAGCTGTGCCTCAGCTCTGACGACACCAGTTTAGACTACTGTATGTGTCAAATTCAAAGAGTGAGTGCGCCATTCAAGAGGCACAGCACATCCTATTTGTCATGCACACAGACATGGTCTTCCCAGTCTTCCCTTCACATGGTGTTACAGGAGTACAAAGGATTGTTTGCTGACGTCTGATAATACACCACTGAGTCAGCTCTGCACAGATGAAAGAGCAATGACGCAAGGGTGTTAGGTATCACTCTGGTAAACAGCAGGGGGATTGGAGGATTGTAGACGTTGGACTTACAAGAAAATGAGTGAGTTAATCAGAGAAGCGCACACAGGGTTCAAACTCTTTCTCAATCTTAAAGTAACAAGCTGTACCTGCCATCAAAATGTACATTTGCTGCTCATGATCTCATGTGTTTTTACAGATTCATCATAACACTGTCATCGGATCAACAAAGTTTGTGTCTTAACTTTAATATGTTGAAACATGTGTCTCTGTGGGACCCTGACTCAAACTCTGATTGAGATCTATGATCCCTCTTTAGGAACACAGCCTGGTCTCACTCCCACGGCATCAAAATACGCAGCTTGGGCAGGGGCACCCTTTAGCGTCTGTATGAGTGTACTGTACCTGGCTGTCAACCATCTCCAGGGTTAGCCAATCCACGTCATTATTAGACAGTCAGAGCAACTGATGTAGTGTCATTTAAAGTAGTACGTATATATATATATATATATATATATATATATATATATATATATATATATATATATATATATATATATATATATATATATATATATATATATATATCAGTCCCTCCAGAGTTTAGCAGGCTGTTTGTGTGATTGTTGCAGCAAGAAATGTTATTACCAGGGGCCCGACAAAATTAAACAAAATTATCTATTTGTGGTGTTGGGAGGGGGGCAGCATCAGCAGATTGTCATTTGATGCAGCACTAAAAGACGGTCTCGGTGAGCTGCAAGAACTAACACAGCAGAACGTAATCTCATCGCTACTCATCATATTTTGTCACTTGGGCAGAAGTCCTGCAGCAGCGGTTAAGATCCAACACAGAGCCATGATCTCACGCCAACACCACAATGGCCTGTTACGTTAACTTGGGTAACATTGGCTTTGTGATGCTAACAATTAGCTTTGTCACTGTGTGTGTGTGTGGCTCTGTCCCAGGCACTGAGCTGTGTAGCTGAGCAGTAGCAGTCTCATGATGGAAAGAAAGAAAGAGGGGCGCTGAGTGAATGCAGCTCTACAATGAAATGAGATTTTACCCTTTTTAAACAGTCAAATTTGCGGTGATTGGACAAAATTGCAAGGTTGCGCAGAATTCACAACTTTGCATTAATTATTGCGATTGCAACATCGCAACATCCTGGAGGGACTGATAAATGGAGAGGGGGCGAAAGTCTGCTGAGGGAGGATAGGAGATAGATGGGTCCAACCAACACAATCTCACTCCAACCTCGTCACATATCGACATTTGATCATGGACTTTCCACATCCAGGTGCAATGTGCAAGGTACCCTGGGTGCGTTGGTTGCTGATGTTCTGGGACACCGTGTCAAGTTCTGCCTGATACATGCCTGATCTTCTTTCAAAATACACTTATGTTTTCACAGGAAATTCAACATTTATGTAGTCTCTGAATGAACTAAATGCACATGGTTAGGGTTAGGCAACAAAAGCATGTGGTTTGATTTAGGAATAAAGAACAGGGTTTGGCTTCAGAATCTCACGGGATGCGAGCACCACTCTCCCGAGTGAAGGTTGGGGTTTGTTGGAACCAGGCATCACCCATCCCACCTGCCCCACTTGGACTTTTCGCCACCTTAACTTTAATTTTTGTCCCATCGCTTTTCCCCCTGACGCTGCTTGGTGCCTGTACACTATAACAGCAATCATGCCAACGTTAAAGGACAGCTTTTTTCGTCAGTGTCTGATGCCGTAAGTCACTGCCCAAGTGCCGAACCTCAGCGACTTTGGAGTGAGCCTGGGTTGGTCCAACAAGCGCAGGACTTTGACCCAGGAGACCTGTGTTGTAATCCCATGTGTAAATAAAAGTCAGTGTTGACTTATTGTATGTTTATTAATGACATGTATCATGTTATTTTGCACATTTTACGTCATCTGGGAGATTCTGGTTGGCAGAAGGGCACAGAGCTCCAGGAGCTGATGGCACGGGTGTGCCGTATATCTGCACACACGCCATACACAGACCTGCAGGTCGGACTGTTCATGCAGAATAACAATAATAATAATAATAATATAAATTCAGAAATAGTGTCCTAAGAACTATAGACACATTTTGTTTAATATGCTTCTGGTCACAGCAAGAAATTGAAGTGTAGGAAGGGTATGAAAAAAAGACCGATATTATAGACACACCAATTTATTGCAGATACTATATACTATGCTTAGTGTGAGTGAATTAAAAGGTATTGTGTGTCAAGTCATAATGTAATCTGAAACTACTGTGAACCAGTTACATCTTCTCTTTTCTCCCTTCTCATTTTATTTGTTGTATTTTTTGTTGTCATTGTGTTTTTTTAAGGCTTTAATTTATCCCATCTTGAAATGACTATGTGCAAATCTCTACGGAAAGTTAAGATTACATAAACAATAAGTTCATTTGTGTTGTGTTTGTTTTTCTCATATTCCTCTGCGAATGCCAATCTTGTGTGTTTATATTTCTGACATACACTGTAAGAGAACCCTTATCTTGTTTATTCTAATGTTCACGAAGCATGCAGTGTCACAGGATAATATGCAGACTATGTGCTGCAACAAGCCCTTGCATTTCCCAAGTATTTCCTCTTCCTGCCTTTCTTTATCTAGGTCAAAGGTAAAAATCCTTCCCCTCAGTCTACAGCTTCCTCCTGCTGTAAATCTTTTCCCAGCCTCAGACCGACCAGTGTTGTTGGTGTCAGCATAACAAGCAGTGAGAGGCGAAGTTTAAACAATATTTGCACTGCATCTTATCAGCACATTATTTACATCAGTGCTCTCTAAGTGAGGGTCAAACGTATCCGCAGATAATATTTGTGTTATTTATGCTTGCACAGCTTTGGTGGGATGTTTCCTCATGGGGTGAGTGTTCACACATACCAAAGCCCCTTTCCCACTGGAAGAAAGACCTATTAATACCTTTATTTCACCAAAATCACCACATGCATGTTTTTAAACACAAGAAAGCTCTCCAGACTAGAATGTTGTCCTGTGAGTAAATGCGGATTGTAACTTTTCCTAAAAAGCCAGATGTTAGCAGGTGTTCATGTTTGTTTTTTTGCGCAGTGGAAAAGAGGCTGAACACCCCCCTGGCTTTTGTATTTAATGGAGAAAGTTACAATTAGCATTCATTCCGACAGATGATGTGCCACCACAATATTAACGTCCGCCTCTGTCTAATCAGTGCTTGAACATCGTCCCAAATTAGGCAACGCAGAGTTTCATCGAGAGGCTGAATAAGTAGGAGATACAAAACTGACCTCCATGCTGAGCTACTCTTTACTAACCTGTTTTCTGGCCCATCTGTGACGTCAGCCGTGACACACCATTAAAAAAAAAGAACTATGGGAAAGGAGTCCGTCGCCTATTTTCAACAGGTCTTCCCACATTTAAAAACCCAGCCTACATGCGCCTTTTTAAGGTCTATGTGTCAAACTCAAAAGTTCAGCACTTGGTGATGTGAGGAGCTTATGGCAACAAATCAGGTCATTTCTTTTTAGCAGTAGTATTAGTAGTATTCAATTAAAATTAATAGTAGACCATTTATGTTATATCTGGGGGTTTTTTGTTTTGTTTTGGGGTTTTTTTTAGGTTAAGCATGACTATTTTGGTAATACTAATGGTGTTTAACCTTAAAAATATGAGTATGTCCCAAACTGAAAAACACTATGAATAGCATTTTGAGGGAGAAGGAAATTCCTCTAGCACAAATACACATAAATATTGTAGCGATGCCCACATTTCCCAGCATGCTGGACTGAGTAGTTTGTAATTTGCTGTTAAGTTTGTTGTTTCCTAGAACGCAACTGTCATTTTTTCCGTTATTGTCTATGGCATGTCTGTTCAGAACATGATGGTTTGTGCCAGTTATTGTCATGTGTGTGTTAATTTATAGTTTGCATCATTAGTGAGTTAGCTACCCCACTTGATGACTACAGCTGTATCTTCCCATTGCTTGCTTGAGATTACTGTTCACCTCCTACATGCCATGTTAGATTGACAGTATTCAGAACATCTCTTTATTCACAAAGTAAAAAGTAAGTAATTGAACACAGGTGTTACAACCTTGAAATCTATGTGAGCAAAAACAGGAAACTCAGGATGCAGTTGGCTAGTGATTCTCATATGACTAAACACACACACTGAGTCTAACTTGTCTCACAGTCCACTTGCTTGGAGCCTCCAGTTGCATCTAACAATCTTCCTCAGCAGATGGAGTTTACTCTGTTCACGACACCTAAAAATTGATGCTCCGGAAAAACTTCACGCAACCACACGGCGCTGTAAATTGCAACTTGCTGGTGTTGCTCATAAAGTTTAACAGCCGCTTTTTAAAGCATTGTAAAGTGCTTGTAGTTTGTCTTTTAAATGTCTGAAAATGGTGTGTTTGTTCATCTGCTCTGTTTTGCTCATTACAAGTCTTAAAGTTAAACTGCAGTCTGCTAATGTTTTATTGTCTTTGTCAGTTTTGATACATCTTTTGCTCACACAACCCTCTTTTGCATCAATGAATTAGATTTAACTACTATGAGAATTTGACGTCACTGTGACTGTGAGTTGTCTTTATTTTTCACAGAGTTGATACTGATGTTGATTCAGTGCCGTCAGCAGCAGCATGTGTTTAACATATGTATCAATATGATAATGTGAGATTCTCCTCCGTCACTCTGTGGTCATTCATCAGTGTAATTTCTCTCTTCCTTTTCTCTTCCTCGCTGTCTTATCTCAGGGCTGCACATGCTGCTCTTCTTCTCTCTGACGTGTTTTACCTCCCCACACACTGGTACCTCATACATAGATGCAATGGACTGCATGGGGTTGAGGAATATGTTCTGTACATTTGTGGTTTTGTGTGATTCATTGTGTCACTGCAGAGAGGAAGTACACCATGTATCACACACACACACACACACACACACACACTGTTAAACCATCTGTTGTTCAAAGTTCAAAGCTCTTTCATCAAATTGTTAATTTCTCTGCATGTCATGAGTCTTTTATCCACAGTAGACTGTACTGTAGAGCACCTGCAGCATTTGTTCATTAGATTACAACACATCAAACACCGCACCTGTCTCCATCTATCACAAAAATACAACACTATGGCGATATACCTGGAAGAGGAGGTCATTAGTAACTCTGTGAGGCGCCCTCCAGGGAGAAGCTCGGCGATCATCAAGCCCAGCAGTGATGCAGTCTTTCTAGGCATGCTGGAGAGGGAGGAGGGGGGCTGGGTGCATTTTGGAGGTGACATCAGTTGCTTCTGACGCCAGCACAGCACCAGCTCTTACACAGAGGGATTATGATTAACAGCTTTCTTTCCTTCTGTCTTGTCTATCTGAAGTCGGTTCACGGGTGGGTTTCTCCTTTAATGGTAATTCAATCAGCTTGAATGCCATAAAAGGCCAGGGACAATGTTCCCAAAGCAGTTACATACATGCATATTACTCTCTTTCTTTATGTGAATTTGTGTAAACCCCTCTTAAAATCTAAATTAAAACATTTGTATATCCAAGTTTCAAGCCATTTCACACCAAGCACAGATTGTTGTTGTTGGATCTTATGAACGTTTGCACAGCACTTAGGAACATTTGTGTGGGAGGAAAAAAATAGGATGGATGGATTGTAGATGTATGTATTTGACCATCCTTTGTTCCAGCTGATGTCATACCGCCAGGTGATAGGTAGCTTGCTGCCAAAATGTGGACCATCTTATCAGTTTGGTTTCTCAACACATAATACTGCACAACAAACATTGCAACGATAAAGTCAACAACCAAATAAAGGACAATATATGGCTTGAGACCGCCTAGCATCTGGGATACAGTGAAGATGGTGACGCTGCTGATATGCACTTGCTTTTATTATATGTTGGTCATGGAATAGGGCTAGCTACAACAGCTAGCATTAGCATCAAATTTGGGGTTTGATTAGTTCATGTAAAGTTAGCCCCTTTGACGTTAGCCCTACAGGGATCGCACTTTGGGGTGCACTCCAGTGTGTGATCATAGAAAGCATTCCAGCATCTCGCAATCAAGATCCGTGTTGGTTGTGACGTGTAACACAAAAGCGTCGGCCTCTAGTGTGACATATAACATATGTGTCAGCAGCGCTGTCTAAACAGAAACAATGGCATGATATGTCAATAACAATCACTTACTGTCCCTGTTTGGAACATAAGCTTCCGAATCTCATTATTTTCCTGATTTGCAATTGAATAACACAAAACTATGTACGGACATTCATATTTTCAAGACAACACACACTTTAGTGATCCCCTGATTTTTCTCTTGTACCAACAGCAGGTTCACATTTACGTTTTTTTTGCAATTAAATTCAGCACAGACATCATGCTCCCCTTGTAACGTAAATAAGGAAGAATATAATATCTTTGGTGATCCTTGTTAGCATTTAGCTCAAACCTGTACCTCTCACAGTCGTTCCTGTGGGCTCCAGCAACACTAAACCCCCGAACTTGCCAGCGGACGACTAAATGCACAAACCTGCTTTTTTAAAATATACAATGTAGAGAGACTCTTGCTGCAGCCTGGTCTGTTTTGTTCTGAAAATGCTGGCGTGCAGCCTCATTCTGTGGACGATAAACGAGGTGCAGACTTCCCTCTGTGGCACCAGCGATAAGGAAACACAGCAGGTGTTTGACGGAGCAGTGAGTGACAACTTTTGCCAACATTTACGTGCACTGTTCGCAGTGGAAACACTAGGGTCTAGGTACCATGTCTGAAGGGTTACTTTTGGTTCCAAAGGTACCATATCGAAAGTGTTTGGTGGAAACAGGGCTTTAGTTTTGTTTCAAAACATTATTTCATCTCTAACAGATGCTCGGTTCAATTATTGCAGCACATTTTAAAAAAACATACGTAGGCATGTCATATTTTCCGACATAAACTATAATAATGTCTACAATTACACAGTGGGTGGCTGTGCTTGGTGAAAAGGCTTGCATGTTTAAAACTGTCGTGACAAGCTTGTGCAAAATGTGCTGCAGTCAGAATAAAATTGTGTGAGAATTGTGAAAACAGTGACGTTATATTTATATCAAATGACGATAGCTTTGACATTTGCCCTTGTTGTTAATAACTGTCTTCACAGTCACTGCACCTGTCTGCTGTCTTTGTTGTGTTTTGTTTAAGAAAGCAGTCTGCGGTAAGCAGTCATATCTGTTTGCTGACGCTCATTGACATTTCTGGCCATTCATCACTTGTGTCACTGAAGTTCATACATCACTTGTGTCACTTGAGTTTGTCACTTGAAACATCACTTCACATTAAACAGATGGTGACTATGTCAGGCTGATGCAAAAGCCTCTTACAAATGGATAGAAAAAAAGGTTTAGATTGGCACAAATGTAAAATGATAATATTACAGAGATATTTTGATGAGTATCATTTCCTGTCTTGACTGTAAAAGCATAACTTGTGATGTTGTTGTCTGATGATTTTGAAGGAGCTGTTTTCAATGCAAAGCCACTCTTTTTACACCATCACACACTCTCTTTTTTACAGCCTACATTACAAGGTGGAGCAGGAACAATGGAGTTGTCACATAAATTGGGATGAACTGTCCACAAGTTACTTATCAGTTTTACTACACTCTTGTTAAACAACCCAGACTTTGTTGCATGTTGACCCTTTGCTGTTGTACTCGATGGGAGAGGTGTGTTTATGAGTTCATTTTTCAGCCTGAACTTATTGTATGCCAACTAACACATTCCTATGTCACTTGATACGTGTAGGGGCTGGAGTTATATGGTCCTAATTGACGGCGGATTTTGTTTTTACCTCTTGATGTTAGGAATAAACAGAGATCGCCTCTAAAGATAGGCTATCCTCAGTTTGGGCCTCTTCATATCAACACAACACAGACACTAGAGTCCACCGCTTACAAACAAACCACATGAAAAGGCCAAAACCAACAACAAAGTAATTGTCGGTGTAGCCAAGAGCCTGACATTTTATTCCTCTGTGCCCCAAAACTAAAGGCGACAGGTGGCTGCTTAAGGTGCCCGAAATAACAGACAGTCTGTAGTAGGGGCACCACCTACAGTTGCCCTCAATGTGCTCCTCAGTTAGTAACAGTTAACTAATTAACTAACTGACTGACTAACATAAATAATTGAAAATTGAAAAAAAATAGCTTGCACCGTTTGCTCCGGTAAGGGAAGGCGGCTGACCGGAAGTCACGCGCAAAAACAAGGAAGTTGATCACTGTTTACTTCCGTGTTTGAAAATAAGGTGGATACTTTTGGGGTTTTTTTTAATATTGTTGGACAGCTACATTGTTTATTTGTGTTGATTTCTAATCAGCTCATCAGCTTGTTTGTAGTAGATACGATAAATATAGTGTTATTTTTTGTTTTCTGTGGAGGAAGGGCGGACGCCAAGGGAACCTTTCTTACCTAGGGCACTATAGGTCCGGCACTGACTGTCCTTGTGTCTTTAATACCTAAGTTTAAGTATTTATGTAAAATTCAGCCCCACTACAACTCACAAGATTCACTGACAAAACAACTGTCTTATACTAAACACCTTTTCCAAACAAATATAACATGCTGACATTATTAGCACAAGCCTATAGCATTTTACATTGTATAAATTAGCCTAGCGACTAACGGTGATCTCCACGAAGCCAGGATAAATCACACACAAGACTTAAAATGTTATTTTGTGGAGGCTTCACTGTCTTCACAATTTATTGTTTCTTATCTGTGAAATAAAGTAAATAAAAGCTTTGTTTCCACTGAGGGAAATGGTTTCAGCTTACAGACATAGAAAGGAGGTCTGCGTCGCCGCAACGTGTAGTTACATTTCTGGGGAGGTGCACATCAGACTATGGCGTATGCTCTACGTTGATGCAGAGTAGTATAAATCCCAACTTACTAGTGGGCTACACCAAATGTATTAATCCACAATCTGAATGAATGAATGAATGAATGCCATTTAACCTTTGTGTGATTAAAATTGTGTCCTTTAAACCTCATGCAATGTCAGAAGCGCACACTTACAGACCTACATCTGTGCCTAACTGTTAATGCTGTGACCATGCAGAGCTACACATTGCATTCAGGGAGTTTGACCTAGTTTGTAAACAGCTTTTGCTTTGCCTGCTGAGGACACACACACACACACACACACAGATGTCTGCACACGCGTCAGTGACTCTGACAACAAACTCAGTGTACTGTATTCTCTCTTTTACATTCTAGTTTAACATTGGGGAGAAGAAATACGACAACAGTAACGAAAGAAATATGAAGTCCAGTTGATGCATTTTAAGAAATGGTGATGGTTTTTTTCCTGTTAAAACTTTAACCCCGAACAGCTCCTGCACATTCTGTTTTATTCCTTTTTTTGTTTCTCTTCTCAAGTTCCCAGAGAATTAAGAGTGTGAAGTTAAAACCCCAAACAGTAGACGCCACTGTACGCCCTCCCTAATTAAAACAATAAACGCCATTTATGAGTCTGCAGCCTGGTGATTTCACACCCTAACGCACACTTACATTTACTGGTAGACACATGCAGGGTAAAGCCAGCATAAGCCTGTCTTAAACATGACATGACACCTGTTATAATCACTCGGCCGTGTGCGCTAAATGCCAAGGAGGATTATAGCAGATGTCATGTCATGGATTATGGAAGCTTTATGTATGTACGTGGATGAATCTTTCCCCTGTCACCTCTGTGGAAATGCCATGGGCAACCACTTTAATCTCATTTGTGTGTCTGTGTGTTGTGTGTTCTCATTGTAGAACGTATCAGCGTGTCCGCAAAAGCAAACATGCGGCTCCTCGCAGTGTTTTTCTTTCCCAGTCCTGAAGCCTGTCTGGCTGACTCTCATAGTATTGCAGGGGGGAGGGATGAACCACAGCTGCTGTCTGACGTAAATGCAGCACAAACGCTCTGTTTGTGCGGTCGCAGCCCCTCTGACAGCTCTAACCAGTTAATGGCTTACCTCACACTCCCTTCCTCTCACTTCTGCAGTGTCGCTAAGCCTTGTGATAGATGTTACAGTCAAGTCTGAGCAGATGCTGAGGAGCCATTGACAATCAGACTGGAACACAGTAACAGACTGTCATCTGTCTGTAATGATGCCAGTTAAGGCGGCGGTGCGCAATATAAGCTGGAGATTTACGTCATTATGCACAATGCTGGGCCAAGACACAGCAGGGGCTCAATTAGGGGTCCTGCACCAACCTTACAAATTAAGTTCAGTCTATTACTTAATGGTAGTAAATGCAGCCTGTGGGAACAGCTGTGAAATAGCTTTGATTGCTTCAGAGGAGCTTTCTAATGTCTCAAAAAATTAACCTCTAACTTTTGGTGATAGATAGTGTTTAGATAGCACCAACAGCAAGTCCTTTTTTCATCCCATGATATATTTCAACATGTACTAGATGAATTGGCTCAAAATTTTTGGAACACTATTGGTTGGCAGATGATGTGCTTAACTTTTCATCTAGTGCCATTTATTGGGTCAAAATTTTAACTTGTCCAATATCTGCAAAACTAATGACATTTCCATTAGCCTCAGCTGTACTGTGTGTAGGGAATGCCCATTGATCCTGCGGCCCGGGGCATTTCCTGGACAGCCTGTTATCCCTAAAACAAACAGCCATTGCTCTGACGTCCCATTTCCCTGAAAATACACACTCCCTGCAGTTTGACGACCTAATCGTCTTACAAAATGTTTGCATTGTACGTTTCTGTAAACCTTGCAGTTGTCAGTAACATTGTGCTGAATGTGTGGTTAGGTTTAAGCACAACAACCACTTGGTTATGGCCAGAAAAAGATCATGTTTTGGCTTATAATCACCAACGTCTAGTTGGACAATTTGTGAAAAACACCCGGGTTTGGTGGCTCAAACACTGCTGAGAAACTTAGAATAACTGCAGGGAATCTGAGCTTTCAGAGAAACAAGACTGTTTTTGGGGCAACAGGCTGTCAGATAGATGAGCTTGTGGTCTTTTTTTTTTGTTTGTTTTTTTGGCAAATGGATCTTTGGAATTTTGGGCCGACACGGTAATGGCATGGCACCCTTTGTGGTTTGTCCTAATTTGAAAGTGTTGGCATGCTAACATGCTAACCTACGTTATGGTTAGTCATTGCAAACGTTAATTTACAAACACCAGCATGTTAGCATTGCCATTGTGGACATGTTAGTATGCTAGTGTTAGCACTCAGCTCAAAGCCTGAGCCCAGCCAACATTTGTATGTGGGGCCCATGTGGCTTAGTAAATGGCCTGAAAAATGGGCCCTATAGGGGACTGTTCACAAGTTCCATATTGGCCCTATGACAAATGCCCACATGGATGGGTGTATCCAAGTGGGCCCCAGATAAGATGCCCATTTCAGACCAATACCCACTTCATACTCAATTAGCCCCAGCATGACCCATGTGAGTCCCACACAGTTGGCATGGGGCTAATATGAAACATGAGGACAATCCCAATATAGGGAACCATTTGTCAACCCATTTACTATCCACATGGGCCACACATACAATTGTTGGCTGGGGTATAGCCTTACAGAGCTGTTAGCGTAGACTCTTGTTAAAGGAAAGCCTGCAGTATTGCCCCCTTCACATGCAACTTAGGAGTTTGTGGTTGCAGCATGGGGTGTGGAAATGCAAAGGTATAAAGAAAGATGAAAATGATGAAACTAACTATACCACTCATCTGCTGGTATTTCTCGTCTATTTGCACTATTGCTTTGTGATGTATGGTGGGAAGTGTCTTGTGACTTTGTTTGTAATGGAACTTCGTGTTGGAGGAGCCAAAGACAATTTTCCACTCAGGTGGACAATAAAGTAAATCTAATCTAATCTAATCTAATGAAACTGTAGGTGATAGCAACATTTTGCTCAGTCATCTACATCAAAGAAAACTCTGTACAGCTACAATTACAAATTATTAAGTTGTTAGGCTGTCCACTGAAAAGTGAACTTCTGCCATTTCTGAAAACAGCAAATACATCATCATTTGTGAATTCTGGGCTTTCGGAAAATTTTCTTTTACAAGGTTGTGAAAAACAGTGTTGATGTGGACTCTCACGATCATGTGAGACAAGGCAGCGACAAACTGGCAGCACGGGTGCATCGAGGATCTGACAATAGATGCTACTGAGTTGCATTACTGGAAGCATTGTGAAGATCCAGCACTTTTAGAGCTTAACCCATACTATGAACATAAAGTCAGGATATTCATTTTGACTGTTCTTTTTAAAAATCATCTCACAAGAATAGGCGTGAGTTCAGTTTCAACTTTGGGGGCAGGGGGACACACATAAAACAGGGGATTTGGGGGTCCTCCGCCAGAAAATGTTGATCATTAAAAACACTTAGTTTCCTGCATATTGCTGAATTTTTTTTATGCACTAATATGTCCCTTTTCTCCATTACATTTATGGTGGAACAGCTCAGTTTCTATCTTATATCCTGTCCTACACTGAGAGTTAAGTAATTTGGGTGAAATGTTAATAAAACCTGTCTTTTAAACATCCTCAATGATGCAAATCTGCCTTGATAACAAAATCAGCCATCACATAACCTCCGATTTAACACAGCTGTTGACGTATTCCACCCTGCCCTTTGTCTCTACCAACTTTGAAACCAAACCTGCACCCTTGCACTGAGGTCAGTGTTTATGCCACCTTATGATGCAGTTAAGCATAAATGCAAACCACAGTCCAGCTGACTCATTTTACTGGAAGCCCAACACATCCAGCAGCAGGACAACAATCCAACATTATCTGTGTCCATGACCACAGGAACATTAGAACTGCACTGTCCCGCAGAAAAACTGTAATGAGTTGAGTTTTTTCTTTCTCAGCAAAAGCCACGGCCCACAGGGACAACTGTGATGGATTGGTGCACCTCAGAAAGGATTCAGTCACCTTCATTGATCAGCCAGAAAAAAAAAATGTAATGAACAATTCCAAGGTTACACGTTGCTTTGCCCCAAGGACTGTACGACTGAGTCTGGCCTTCTGTTTACACACATGTCCAGAGCATATGTGCGCCTGAGTCCGTTTACCTCAGGGCGCAGCACGTTTTCAGAGAAGCCACACATCTCTGCATGTCTATGAATTTGAGGGATTGAACAGGAGGAGGAAATTGACGTGCACACACAAAGACACACCGCTAGCAGTGCAGATTTGATTAGTGCGCAGTGATCTCGATGGAAGGCTCAGTAAGGCTAAGGGGATTGTAAACGTGCCCCTGGGACTTTGACGCAGGCTGCTGACATCATTGCCCATACCTCCTTTTGACCAAGCAGTCTGCTCACTGCCATAGAGGAGGAGGAGGACAGTGGAGGGGAGGGAGAGAAAATAGCGACCCTGAGTCTCATATCTGTGAAAGAGGAGGCTTGACGTGAAGGAAGGGAGATTAAATGATCTATATAGAGGAAGGAGAATATTAAGGAACACACGTGGCCTGACGAAAATGACACAGGTGCATATTATATGGAGGAGGAAATTCGTATGTGGCTAATTTAAGAAATAACTGGTGGTGTGTGGCATTCAGCCGCCCACCTGACCCCTACAACCAGGATATTTTTACTGTCGCCAACACCTTCTTCCTGCCTTCAGAACATCATTAAGTCTGCAGAAATATCACCATGCACCTGATGTTAATTATACACAGAGAGCATCACACTGAGATAATGATATTTGACTCACAGTGTAGGAGGCATGGAGAACATGAAAAAGAGACGGAAACTTTCCTGGAGAGCTGCATATGCATATTATGAGGCTGACGTCACACATGCTACAGCTGGAGGTGACCACAGAGAGGAGGAGAACAGGTTTTGAGAGACATCTGACTTTTTGAATTATAGTTTTGAGATAAAAGGGACAGAAAAAGACGATATAAAATTGTTGCGAATGTGTGTCTGGCAGCTCTCTTATCTCTGCTACTAAAAATGGCATTAGTCTGACTGTGGATCGTGTGCTTTACGCAGGATGAGCAGATGCTGCTGCGCTGTGTGGCAGGTGACTTTGCTCTCTTTGATATTTATTTTCCTGCCCTAAGTGCCTGACATTTACTAGCTGCAGAAAAGGTAGTGGAAGGAGATAAGCTGAGAAGAAGAAGAGGAGGTGGGAGGGTGAAGGGAGATGGAAACAAGAGGGGTCTTTAATCTGAGGTTAATCATTAAAGTGAGCTGTGTGGTCTGGTGTTACATGAAGAGAGCAGGTCGAGTTGGACAAAGAACAGAGGAGGAGCTGTGTCAACCTATCTGCTGTCTGCTTTTATCTAACAACAGCCCTAGCAACAAACTCAAACACAATGCAAAACACTCTGCAGCTCAAATAGGGGTGCGCTCTGAAGCTTCCTGTCATTTGAAGTGCCTGACAACGAGGTCTGTGCACACCAGGGACTGCCCATTTTTCCAACGTCCCAAAATTCCAAAACGCTGTTATCCTGAAAAATGTCCCATTGGACCAAAAGCCCATTTCTAATAGCTGTTATCCCAAAAACAAACACCCAATTCTCTGAAGTCCTGTTTCTTTGAACACAGACACTCCCTGCAGTCAGACAACCCAATCGCCACAAAAAACGTTCGCATTGGAACCTACATTTCTGTAAACCACAGATATATTAACATTTGGGCATTATCTTGACGCAGATATGGTGAAGCATTCAGGCTGTTCTCACAAACTTTTCGACTGCAACTAAATACTTACATATCCCACACGTTTTAAATGGCTGCGATCATGACCAATGCACTGACGGGAGTAAACAAGAAAGCAGTCCCGAGCGCTCTTGTAACGAGGCAGGTTGGGGTGATGGATGGGTCACAAGAACCTGGATTTCCCCGCGGGGACTTTCCCTCGTAGTCGCATGTTCATAACCGTGTATACTTTGAGTGAACTATGAGTCACTTACATCCTCGCCTTGTTTCTTTCCCTAAACCTTACCTCAGTAAGACATCCAGCTAGTTTCATTTGCTAAATCTAACCTCAGTAACTTAACGTTAATTATGTAACTGTAAGTTAAGGACAGAACGTCATTTGTTGGGTGCTAATTCATAGGATATCATACGAGCCGTTCTATGAGTATATGTTGAAACGTTACATTTGAGATCATGTTTTGGCTTAAAACGCCCACGTCTGGTGGTACAGAAGCTGCTGTAAAAGCAGGGATGGGTCGGTGAAAAATACTCGGGTTCACCACTTGGAAACACTACAAAGGGTTGGTTGAAACATCAGGGATGGGTGACTCAAATGCTGCTGAGAGAGGGTGCGAAGGGTCTGTAAAAATACCTGCGATTGGTGGCTGACACACCACCACCACCACCACACTGAAACTAAATGGAAGGATTGTGTATTTTCAGAGAAATGGGACTTTGGGTCAATGGCAATTTGTTTTTGGGAGTGAAATGAGCTCTCGGTCCAATGGGAAATCTTTCGAAGTAATGGGGCTGTGGAATTTTGGGCATTCTGTTCGTCTGAAATAGTTCCATGCCTAAGCATAAAGATGACCTCACATGACAATCACGTTTACACACCCACTCCAATACATTCATCATTGAAGTCTTTGGAATTGGTTAGATTCTTTATGCATTGTTTTTGTATCAGTGTGTGTGTTTGTGTGTGTAAGAGTTCCACCCATAGATATACTGCCAGCTTCTGTTCAGGACCAGCTGGACTACCAGCTGCAGAAATTGGTGGTCCTTTTTTAAGGGTGCTTTCAGACCTAGAGTTCTCTTGCTTTGGTTGAATCAGGGACTTATTTTGTCACGAAGTTGCCTAATTGCCTAGAGTTGGTTTGTGTTCTCACGGCAGCATTCACAAGCGGACCAGATTAAATGCCTTGTGTAAGAAAGCTGCTCTTGATTCGTCAGAATTTCCATGTGGGAAAAATCCAGGAAGTAAACAAAACATTGACGAAGAGTACACGATAGAGCACAAGATAAATGTGACACTTTCTAATGACACAATGGAGGGACAACTATGCAGGTTGATTTTAGCGCTGCTCATCATGGACTATATTGCTGTCATTGTTCATTTTAGGCAAACCATACAGTATAGAGTAATCTTTACTGTCTTTGCTCTGGACACCTTCTCAGGTATGGATGTGCCCAATAATTTATTTCTTCTACTTTCAAGAAGTGAGAGGACCACGAAATCATCCTCACTGCTTGAAGACCATAAAACACATCGTGGAACGATCAAATTTTGATAGTGAAATTAGTCATTTTGCAGTGTAAGGCGAAAAAAAATGCATCCATTCATTTACAAGCGTCTCTTGCCCACTGTAAGTCTATGGGGAAAAGTCCTCTTAGGCCTAATGGCATCAGGTGACTCGAGAGGTGTAACTCCACAGTTTGGCCACTATGTCAAATTGGCTTCAAAGCCCAGTGCTGTTCCTGTGGGCTTAAGCCTGAACACAGTCAGTCGTGGAAACATACTTACACATAGCCACTACAAGTCTATCCCCAGCTCTCACCTTAGCTCCAAACTAAGCATTAAACCCTTGAATGTGATCATTTACATTGTGGGGACTTTGGTGCTTTCTGTCTTCAAATAGAAGGTAGCAGCAACATATACCTCCACAAAAACCGTGCACAAAAGCAACCTAACGTGGAGGCTGGTGTTTTTAGTACATTGTGTTCTTCCCTATTCGTTCTCTGTAACGTGTGCAGAGTCAGACTCTAAATCAGGGGAATCTCACTACGCACAGCGAACTGAAATAATGACAAAAAAAAACTATCAGAGACTGAAAGATCTCAAAGTCCTGCGGCTCTGTGGGAAGCTGGAACACATTTTCTGGATTTATTGTTCTGGCACATGAGAATCACGGGCAGACGAGGGAAAAGAAACAAACATGTTCTGCACTTGTGGTGTGTGTGTGTGTGTGTGTGTGTGTGTGTGTGTGAGTAAGTGCTTTTGTGCAGCAGATAAGGGAAATGCTACAGATGAAAAGTTTTCAATACTGAGAAAATCACCTTCTGTGAAGCTGTCTCATTTATACAAAATAATTAATGAAAAAATGACGGATTATCTAAAATGTTAGAAAGTCAGATAAACAAAAATATAATGAATCATATAATCTACAGACTAATTAGTCTGTTTAATTGTTTGTGAATATTATCCTGTTGTGCATGTTGACATAACATTTTGTTTACATCTCAGCTGGTAATTGAATAGAAGGCAAAGTTCAGAGGAACTTGCTTTGTTGCATGACCATTACAACAAATCATGAGGGCTGACCTCTCGACCCCAGCTCTAGCTTTCCTTTTTTGGCTTTGGTGCAGAAGAGGATCTCCTCCCCGCCTTCCCTTTAGTCTGAAAGGTCCAGTGCTCACATGGCAAGAGCAGGCGAACACACAGATGTCCTGAATGTCATTTCTGCCTCTCAGACACCCTCCGTCACCCAGCTTAGGTCTCTTAATCCACGCTTAGCTGCTCTTTTCTCTGGCAGACTTCTCTCAAACTCTCCAGCACCGAATCAAAAACACATTACGTCTCACTCAACCTGTTGTGCTCTGAACCGGCAGCTGCGCGGGAAGACGACAGAGGTCAGGTGGAAGAAATTAGGCAAAGAAAATGAGGAAATGAGCAAAGTGAGTTAAGACACAACGAGTCTGCAGTAAACAAAGGCATGACAGTCAATTTGGTGGAATAATATGTGCGAGGACATGTAATTGATAATGTTCCCCACCCCAAATCTTATCACCAAAATATGCACAAGCATCTGTGCTGACATGCATGCTGTACACTCATTCTGCAGCTAATCAGCACTGGGTGGTTGCTTCCTTTAACAACCATCATCCACCAACTTTGCCCTGAAGCCCTCTGTACACATCGTGTACGTGTCTCCAGCTCGCTCTACACTTCCTTCCTCTCCTTCCTCTGGTGAGGTAAGGACTGTTATCCGGCTTTAGGGGCCCAGCTGAGAGACCATATGGACATTGAGTGGCAAGATCAGGAGCACAAGATGCAGCAACACCTGGAGGGATAACTTTCTTTCCATCTGGACTTAGTGTCACTCGCAGGTCACACTTGTTCTTCATCTCCTCAGTAAATAAATTATGTTGGGGACAGTAAGTGGTATATATATATTTTAGTCATAGCAGCAGGGCTCTGGGGATGGCACTTTGGTCCAGACTGAAATCTCTTAACAACTATTGGATGCATGAAGATGAAATTTTGAGCAGACAGTCATGGTGCCCAGAATCCTACTGGCTTTGGTGATCCCCCAACTTTCCCTCCAGCACCAGCATAAGGTTGGAATTTGTGATTGTAGGTGAAATGTCTAAACAGCTGGAAAAGAATAAGATAAAACTTTATTCATCCTGAGGTAAACTGGTGTAGAAAAACTCACAATAAAGTGCAAATCCAAAATATATCTAATATACACACTCACTGGCCACTTTATTAGGTACATCTGCCCAACTGCTTGTTAACACAAATAGCTAATCAGCCAATCACATGGCAGCAACTCAATGCATTTAGGCATGTAGACATGGTCAAGACCTGCTAAAGTTCAAACTGAGCATCAGAATGAGGAAGAAAGGTGATTTAAGTGACTTTGAACGTGGCATGGTTGTTGGTGCCAGACGGGCTGGTCTGACTTCAGACACTGCTGATCTACTGGGATTTCCTCACACAACCATCTCTAGGGTTTACAGAGGATGGTCCAACAAAGAGAAAATATCCAGTGGGTGAAAATGCCTTGTTGATGCCAGAGGTCAGAGGAGAATGGCCAGACTGGTTCAAGATGATAGAAAGGCAACAGTAACTCAAATAACCACTGGTTACAGCCAAGGTCTGCAGAAGACCATCTCTGAACCAACAACACGTCCAACCTTGAAGCAGATGGGCTACAGCAGCAGAAGACCACACCAGGTGCCACTGCTGTCAGCTAACAACAGGAAACTGAGGCTACAGTTCACACAGGCTCACCAAAACTGGACAATAGAAGATTGGAAAACGTTGCCTGGTCTGATGAGTCTGGATTTCTGCTGCCACATTCAGATGGTAGGGTCAGAATTTGGTGTAAACAACATGAAAGCATGGATCCATCCTGCCTTGTATCAACGGTTCAGGCTGGTGGTGGTGGTGTAATGGTGTGGGGGAGATTTTCTTGGCACACTTTGGGCCCCTTAGTACCAACTGAGCATGGTTTAAACACCACAGCCTACCTGAGTATTGTTGCTGACCGTGTCCATCCCTTTATGACCACAGTGTACCCATCCTCTGATGGCTACTTCCAGCAGGATAACGCACCATGTCACAAAGCTCAGATCATCTCAAACTGGTTTCTTGACTCATGACAATGAGTTCACTGTACTCCAATGGCATCCACAGTCACCAGATCTCAACCCAATAGAGCGCCTTTTTTATGTGGTGGAACGGGAGATTCACATCACGGATCAAATCTGCGTGATGCTGTCATGCCAATATGGACCAAAATCTCTGAGGAATGTTTCCAGCACCTTGTTGAATCTATGCCACCAAGAATTAGGGCAGTTCTGAAGGCAAAAGGGTTCAAGCCAGTACATAGTACAAGGTTTGTTTTTCTGTTCAAAAGGGCTACAGTTTCACCCCCACCACCAGTCTGGTGTAGCTTTAATGGCTTTATTTGTTTCATACATGGTTTTAATCAGGATCTTGCCTTCCTGCTGATTTTCTACTGTCCCATATATCAAATCCATTTCATCATGAGCAGCTCAATTCTGTAAATCCCCTGTTAGTTCAGATTGTGTCTGTCTGTCTGTGTGTGTGGACGCAGTGCAGAGAGAAAGACAAATAAAAGTGACCCAGAGTTTTAAAAAAACAATAATAATTCATTCACCCTTCATGTTTTTGGAACGGTTGAATAAGAGCATTACATCACTAAATCACTATGAGAGGTGCATCATCCTGCCTCACTCAAAGCTGACACCTCTTTCTAATGTCTTCCTCGCAGCTCTCTGTTTCTCTGCAACCTTTGTTTAATCCTCTCTTTTACACCCTGTCTTTTATCTTTTTAAATTTCATCCACTCATTGAGTCTATCCAACATTGTGCTTTATCTACTTTTCATTTCGTTCTCTTTGTCAGGCTTACTATCACCTTTCTGGGTACCCCACATCCCCTTCCCCTGCCACCCTCAGCCCTGGATAATAGGCTGATCCGTGGTATGACGCACATGGCTCCGTCTCCTGAGGGGCTTTTGCGCACACAAGCATTCATAAAGGCTCTGTGTAGCCTGGTGTGCAGATACAGGCGGTGGCCAGGTATTTACATCTTGAGATAACTGACACCACAGGATTACTGTATCAGTGGCTGTGCTGACAGAATACACTGTGCATTCTTTCACAGAAAGGGCTTTTGTTACTGTTGTGAATGACGATCATAAAAACAGATTGTATAGCCACCAGGGGGGTATTGTATGATGTTGCATATGAAGATCATTTTACTTTAACCCTGTGTCTCAAGTTTGCATGACCTGTTTACTGTTCAAACACACAAATAATACATTTAACGCCGCTTTTACAACATATTGTTCAGAACATAACTCCCACTTGTTGAAAAGAACAATCACCGAACGACCGGCATCAAGATGAAATCCAATATAAGCACTAATAGGATCACTTCAGCTGATATAAAAGGAGATTTACTTTGTTCTTGTGTGGCTTCAGTTGTTAGGGGAATAACAATTGTTGGCTAAAACATAAACCAGGAGAACCACCTGCCATTTACAGAGCAGTGTTTCTATAACATAATATTTTGTTTGCACACAACCTGGAATGTAAGAATATAACATTTGCATCATCAAAAATGGCATATCTGCAATCACAAGGCAGTTTCCTTTGTTGTTTTTAGCAAAACTAAAATATCCCCAACAGTACAAAATGTTTTCTTATGTTTATATATCCAAAATGTCTGATCGTGACTGGACTGACTTGTTTGATTTTTTCACTGAGGTTTTTTCCACATTCCTTTACTGAAGGGGGCAATGTCATTCATTTATCTTCTGTAACCACTTATCCTGTTGGGGGTCGCAGGGGAGCTGGAGCCTATCCTAGCTGACATTGGGCAAGAGGCGGGGTACACCCTGGACAGGTCACAACCATTTACGCTCACATTCACATCTACGGGCAGTTTAGTCACCAGTTAATCTACATGTCTTTGGACTGTGGGAGTAAGCTGGAGTACCTGGAGAAAACCCAAACCCACATTGGGAGAAGATGCAAACTCCACACAGAAAGGCTCCCCCATCCGTGAGTTTGAGCCTTCCACCCCTGGGTTCGGACCAGGAACCTTCTTGCTGTGAGGCGACAATGCTAATCACTGCGCCACTGTGCCGCCATTCCCCTGATATCTGAGATTCAAATGTACCCTGGCAAAACTAAATTAGGTGCATCACAAATATGGAAGCTAATCAATCTGTCCAATAAGTATTGCTTGTTAGGAGACCCAAAACCTCCAGTGCAGGGCTGACCTGTCAGTACAGAGAGCAGAGTCTGCATAGTGCGTGTGTAAAAAGCAGGGGCTAAGCACCTCGGCCGCAGCAAAACACCACACACCATAAATGAAAGTAAATGCAGTATGAGACTCTTTATTTATGTTTTTTTTAACCAAGATTATGAGCACTCATTTGATTTCAGCTCAGTGTGACAGTATCTCGTGTTTATTGCACCTGGTGTTTCACCGCAGGTGGAGGACAGCAGTGCATAACCAACGACAGCCACACCACTGCAAAGTGCAACAAAAGCCCCACAAGCTTATTCTGCGTGAACGATGTACAGATGACGAAAATCAACACTCAGTGGAGCGCAGTTCATTCAGGTAACTCAACAAACACTGGAGAATAATCTCTTAAAGGGACAGAGACATTCCCTCGAAACAGCGATACGGCCAAAAAGATTAAAGAGAGGGTTTTCTATTTTATATCCATTTTGGTGCACCACAGACTCGTCTGATTCCAGGTCTGACTGAGGCCTGAACATGTATGGCTACACTACTCTTTCACCCGTCAACTTAGCACAAGCAGCGGCGGTGGGCAGGCTGGGGGCCAGATCCAGAATTTCTCAGTAAGGGAGAAACAGTGCACCTGCTTCCTGCTTTGATTCAGAATTGTTTATGTTTTCTTGTTTTTTTTTCTTTATATGTGGGAAAAACGTGTATATGTATGACTCAAAGCAGAGTATTTTTATACACTTTAAAATGTATGTGAAGGGGAACTTTAAAGAGTATCAGGCTTATCCATTTGCATGTTGTGCTTCCTTCTGTGACTGGACAGGCTGTGAAAATCATCCCCACAATCAAGTATTTTCCAGCTTCCGACCACCCTTGGGGCCTGAATCATTAAACTGCTGCTGTGGAAAAGCATCCAAATGATCAGTTTACTACCATCATTTATTTCCTAATACTGAGATTATCCTCTGTCAAAAATGGATAATTGAATATTTATGTGGGAATTCAAACAAACTTGTTTCATCAGTGAGGGAAAAACACGTGGGAGTGTGTGTGACTGAGAGATCTATAAGGCACTCATCACTGAAATTGTTTATTTGAGAAGGGCTGGTGCTGGACCTCCTGGATGATAGCTTGACGCACAAGCTCACGAGGACAGCCCCAGCCTGCCAAAGTCAACAAGCATAGACAGACCAGCGTTAATTACCAAAGAAGAATGGTACCCCTGTGCTCCACAAGACACAATGAGAGCAAATGATCAGACAGAGGAGCTTTTCACAGACTGTCGGAGGCTGCGAAAGCAAGTAGCAAAATAAACACATAAATGAGGTTAATGTGTGGAACATCAACTCCAGGTAGTCTGTTAGTGCTGTGTATGTATATACATATGGAAAATGTTTTACACAAATACAGGAAGAATCCTCCCAATTTAAACATTGATTTCCTCACATTTAATTAGAAAATAAGCATAAAAATAAGAGTTTTCCATCTTGAATATCAAAGACAGAGTTATCCTCCTTAATAAAGTCTCTCACACATTACACTCCCAAAACAGGAAGTTCTGCATCATTACCTTGCAGCAGACCTGAAATAAACTGGTTTTGCCGCTGTTTGCTAATGTGTAGAGGAGTATGAGTGCCGAGTGCATCTGTGGTGATTATGAAAGCCAGTTGCAGCACAAGCTGTGTCACAGATTCGACGCGCTGGATGCAGGGGGCAGCTATTGAAAAGCAGTGGAGGGAGCAGAAGGGGATTGACCTGAGAGAAATTGCAAACAATCAGGGACAACAAGATTCAGAGCAATGTTGACTCAGCATCACTATATTTGCATTTGTGTCATGTATTAGTTATGTGGCGCATAATAGAAAACTAGTGGTTTACGGGATGTTTATCTTTGTTCAGGTATCTGCGTCAGTCGTTGCAGCGAGTGATGAACTTGCCTGCACATTTGAATATGTTTACAGGTATACATGGTGTGACCAGACAAAGGGCCCTATTTATATGATCTACAGCACATGGTCTAAAGCATGGTGCAAGTGCATTTAGGGCGCGTCCACTCCACAACAAAGTAACACACAAGGGGCAAAGGGGTTGTAGTTAGTCCCTTAATCAATCATAGGTGTGTTTCCAGGGGAGCACAGATGGGTGTAGCTATACTTCATTACTTAGGGTGCTTTCACACCAAGAACCAAACAAACAAACAATAAAAAATGTGCGTGTCCTGGAGATTAATCAACATGAAGGATTGAGATGTCAACAAGTGAAGTGGTAAAGCAGATAAATGCAGGATAATACAACAGAAAAGCAAATCAAGTCAGACATTTAGATTAATTTCTCAGGAATGTTACAGATAACAATAATAACACTGAATCACAGAGACATCAAAATAACTGTTATTATGAAGGTAATTGTGCAGTAGAACATAATTTCCCTACTTATTAATGACAGGTGTGCATGTTTGTCTCACTAAAATAAGTTGTTTTACTTGCAGGACAGGAGGACACTCAGTCTATCAATAATCAATCTATTGTGCGGGCATGTATGGTCAGAATTTTTTGTGGGTGTGGGCAGGAGCTGACACACACCCTGCTCTCTGTGGGAGTGTAAAACAGTCCGGCACAGGGTTCTAGTCTACAGTCATGCTAGCGGCCCTGTGAGGCTGTGCAATGTGGTGCTTTGAGCGTGATGCTAGCGTGTTAACTTTGACAGTGCTATGTTCAGCAGGTGTAATGTTTATCATGTCCTCCATTTTCTTTTAGTATGATAGCATACTAACATTAAATTTTAGTCTTGATGTCCCTTCAAGCTGTCAGAGCGAGCACGAAGTCTACACTGTCGTTAATGCACTCCCAGTAGCTATGTGTTTTAAGTGTATATCCAGGATGTCAGACTCTCAGCAGTTAAAACAGGTTAAAAAGAATAAGTCAGAAGCTAAAGCATAACACACTGATCACAGTGTAAAAGTGAACCAGCACATCACCTGGCTTTCAGGACAGAATACAATGAAAATACAGGAAAATTTTGCTGATTTTCAACCACCCATGTGTCATCGCAGTGTGTGCGGACGAATGGTGTTTGTCTTCCCCCATTTTGCCAATGCCCAGACCTCAGCCAGTGGACAGACACAACACCGTTCATCTTCACACATTGTGATGATACATATCAGCAGAGTTTTCCTGTAAAGCAGTGTATGTGTTCTGTAGGATATAGGCCTACCCTCAGCAGCTGGATAGCGAGATAACCCTACACTTATAAGGGTCTACAAAACACGTGCCCCAGGCACAACATTTAACTCGAAACTGATTGATCGATTCGTCAGGCTGTGTTTGAGGGGCGGCACTTACGCTTTACTTTACATTTAGGGCTAGTTAGCAAATGTTATCACGCTAACACATGAAAGCAACATGGTAAATATTACACCTGAAAAACATTAGTATGTTAGCACCATCATTATCTGCAGTTATTATGTTTGCACAGTTATTACATTACCAATTTCTACCCTACATAATGATCTGTACATAAAATTATGCCTGTGTATATAATTTTAATATTTCTTCACAGTCGTAAATATTGACCTTGCACGTGGATAATTTATCAGATGCAATTAAAAAATATCAGGCTGAGACATGTGCAGCCGTCCGAGAAGTGTCTGGTAACTCAGCAAAGAGCTGCGCTGACTCCTTGAAAAGTCAAGGTCAGGTTCACAGATGTTCTTAAGAGCGTGCGGTATCACACGTGGAGTGGTGATGTGCAACACAGAAGTCGCTGAAGTCAGTGGTGTGAGAGGTCTTTGAGAGTACAGTTCACATGAAAAGTCAAGTCATACAAGAGATAATGAAAGCAGTGATTCTTCTGCTGAACAGACCTCTGAATGTGACATTTCAAAAACAGCATTTGTAATGCTTCAAAAGGGGTTTCAGTGGTAGCCATGGAGAGTTTCTGTATCTAAAAGTTTGGGATTTGTTTTGTCCCACAGTGTTTTAATCTTGTTTTGGAGCAGCACTCACCATCAAAGGATTTTCAGCCCTCTTGCGATTCTGACCTTGAAGTCCAGATGGACCTTGATATGTAGCCTATTGTGTGAACGGAGCAGCCAGGGGACATGTGAATTTAATTAGATCGGGCAGTTAGACGTAATTACATGACACCCGATTAACAGAAGTGAGCGTTTTGATCTCCACTTTGAAGGAATCACATTTTTGGTTCTCTTTGAAGCGTTGCATTCCTGCCATTACTGCCCTGTTCAAAAATGTAGGCACCAACAAGTTTGAGTATTTGTGAAAAGACACAAATACCTCAACATGCTTACTAATGCAAATAGCAAGTCGATTGGTGAAACGCGTGACTCATTACATCCTGTCATACACCCGCTGTTTCTTGTCAGTCAGCATAGGAAAGTGGGATTCCTTAAGACTTAAATAAGCGCGTCTGAAATACCCCTTGAGTTGACCTTTGTGCCCACACATTTGATAAAAGGTCACCAGAAGCACACGAGCAACAGACCAAAGATGCCTGTGGCTCTTCCCTTGTAAATGAGCGTGCCATAAAACGTGCCTGATAAGTGACCTGTTTTTAGTAAACACTGCTAACTCTTGAGGACAAAACAGTGATTGCTCGGTCACGCATGTTTGTATTTCTTTGTCGATTTATGCTCGACTGATAGCAGGAACTACAATCTTTTCTTTTCTGCACACACTGAGAAAATACTCGAACCTTCGCAGCTTATAATATGATACAAAAATGCACACAATTATACTGGTTACAAAGACATGTACTCTGACTGTAAAAGTCGTGGGTCGACTCCAACAAACAAATGGTATCAGGAGAGACCATGCAGAGGTGTGTATGTGTGTGTAGGACAGGAAGTGAGAGACAGTGTGGGAGGCCAGTACTCATGTCATTACCAGCAAATGAGAAGTCGTGCCTGTGAGACTGGTTTGTGCTGAATGCGGTTTGGCTCATGTTCAAGGTATTCAACACATTTCTCAGCTCTGCTAGGCTAACTGTTATTTCCTCAAGTCATGCATTTTTTGGAAAGTTAAAACCATCATGTTGTCTGCATGATTTTTACACACACCCTAAGGTGCAACCCAGACACATCATCAGTAGTGTCGCATGGGGTCATTGGGTGTTTCGAGTCTTTCAACATCATACACCCTGGTGACCCAGCCAGGGTTGATCAGACCCTGGCCTGTGTCTCAATAGCTTGTGTGGTCCAAAGATCACCCCTTTTGATCCAAAGCCATCCTGATACTCTCTCAGCAGCATCAGTGATGTTCCTGATGGCTCTCCTGGTGTGCAGTCCTTTGATCCCCAGAAACTTGAGGATCCTGGCTGGCAAATCCTAGGCAGCTAACCTCAATGGGGTAGCATCGGGTCTTCCATCCCCTGCTTCCGCATACGCCTGCGAGCTCCTCTTACTTACTCTCAAACTCCTCTCCTGTCTGGTCACTCTGTCTGGGAAGACGGAGCAGCAGAGCACCGAGGGGAGTGAATGTGTGATTAGCTTAACCATTCATTAATTCATATAGAAACATATCGCTCTATAAATCCTATGTAACCTGCAGCCGTCTGGTGGAGAGTCATGTTTGCCTCCAGTTAACAAACTGACGTCATTGTGATGCCGGTCCTAAAAGAGTCTATTGACGTGTTTAAATGGGAAGTTTACCACAGTTCATTTGAGCCCAGTCCTGACCAAAGATTTCTGCCGAGACAAAACCATTTCAGATTGTTGCAGAAAAAAAATTGCAGCCATGTGAACTGTCTGGTCTGAGCTTGACTCAAACTGCAGCTGATGGTGTCACCTGCTACTCAGCTGGTCAAATTGCTGGCAGCTGATTTTAGAACGTGAAGCACGTCACCTGTTTTCACTAGCTAGTCGGCTTGTAATGAAGTCCGCTGGTAAGGTCAAAATGACCACAGACGGCATGTTCGTTTGCTGTGGCAGGTGCCCCCGTTCCTGCCAAGCCCTCTGTTTGCTGGTGAGCGGGTATTGGACGGTGGGTTGCTGCACGCTGTTTGTGCTTATATTGTCTCACATTGGTGTGAACCAGCAGGTTTTTAGAACATTGCAGAACAGCACATTGCAAGTAGATGCCTGTTTAAACTCATCACGAATCTTTGGTCTGAACTGGGCTTTACACATACTACCCACACTGTTTCGATAAAAAGCTGGTTGAAAATCTGCAAAGTTTCCCTTTAAAGTGAGATTATGTCACTTCTGAATGCCAAAAACCCCACATTCTTCTTCTTACAAATGAAAAGTTAGATTCAGTAGGAATAAAACACACAAAGTGTAACTACGACTTGAGGCCACAGCAGCTGGTGTTCAGTAAAAGTGAAAAAGTCCAAAAACTTTCTTTGAGCAGTTTCATAAATGCAGACTCAAGATGCTCTCAGATCAGTCAGCTCATGTCATGTCACCAATGTCTTTTTAAAACAAGTCTCCTGTCATGCTCTGACTTGGGTACTGGTCTGCTTTGCACTACCATGAACATGCATGAGAGACCGATATTCAAATGGCACCAGGTAGAGACATTTGGTTATGAAATTAGTGAGGCGAGGAGCAGAGTGGGCTGTGTGGTTTTGTTGTAAGTGTGCATCAAAATATTGCGTGACCTTTCAGTTGAGACATTTTGCATGCGGTTTGCATTCCTTTAACATTTCAGACTGTGGGAGGGTAAGAGCTCTCCCTCTACTGAGGTTGATGTTTGGTATTTACACTCACACGCAGACACTTTTATTCTATGCACGCTATTAAATGTTGCAGTTTGTTCACCATCTGAAACATTTTTTTAATAGTTTATTTGGTCTTCAAATGGTCTCTGCCACACCAATTTTAGGCAGCCCTACCACCAAAAAAAAGTGTTGCCATAGTGCATTTATGCAGACCACATGTATCATATGAATATTTCTAAAGTGCATAGTTCTGATCATGGTACATATATGAGTTGACTTTGTCTTTGGGAGGGGATGGTGGATGGCAAGATGGCTGCCTGGAAAGGTCACCAGACTATCACAGGGCTGTCACATAGAGACAGACAACCATCCACACTCACACCTACGTGCAATTTAGAGTCACCAATTAACCTGCATGTCTGAAGTCAGAGTACCCGCAGAAAACCCACACGGACACGGAGAGAACATGCAAACTCTGCACAGAAATTCGAACCAGAAACTGTAGAAAGCCTACATTTATTCAAGTGATTGGGTTGTTTTAAGCCAGTAGCCCCAACATCTGTGTGTAACTTTGTCACATGATGTCCTGCATATGTTCTATTCTTGACTGCTTAATAATTAGGAGCAGCTTGCTTTGCTCTTTTATCATTTTCAGTTAATGAATCTTGTTGTTTACATGGATTCCCCCCAAAATACAGTAAAAACAAAAACGCAGACTCTTTTGACCTCCTTTTCAACACATGTGGACATCACCTGTCTTCTTTGGTAATGCACTAATGAACTGAACTGTGTTTTCTCCTCATCTTTATTGGCAAAATGGCAGCTTCAAAGGAAAATCTCTAATAAGCTTTAAGCCGCTGCTCAGTCTGGGAGAAGAAAAGGTGAAGGAAGCCACACACAGCACCCCTGTCATTATTACAGAAAATCAGCAGCATGAAACCTCCAGTTGATGGATGCATCAATACCAAGAACAGGTGTTCAGATGACTGACAGCTTAAATTGGTGGTTTGCAAACAATCCAGATGCAGATCTAGGTAATTACAGCATCAGTCTATTGAAAGAGAAAGTCAGGTTCGCCTCACCTCTTACACCCACCCACACCCTGCACCGCTTTGCTAGCTGCGAGCTCGTAAAAGAATATCTCAAACAATCACGTGTACTTAAGTTGGAGAACAGTAATGTGAGGACACATAGATGTTTGTGTGCAGAGCACGTTGTCTGTATCGAAACTGCCTCCTGGTTCCCGTGCAACTTGTTTTCTCATTCTTTGATAGCACTCGCCCCTCCCTTGTGTTTCCTCCCATCTTGTCTGTTCTTTTCTGCCTCAATCTGCTGCTCCCCCTCTGTGTGTTTAGGTGCTGCCTCCCTCTTTTCAATCCCACCTACTTTGTGTAGAGTGGAGAGATTTTCCTGCACATTCTGTGCAATAATAATACTTCTGTGTTCTTATATGAAATGAGCCAGGCAGAACCAGACAGTAATCTTTACACAAAAAATAAATAAATCTGAAGTAAATGGGTTATTTTTTGTTTGTGTCTACACATTATGGTAATCTGGATGAAGTAAGCCTGCAATTAAGGCCTGTTTGGGGATTTATTTGCAACCAAATGAACTTGAGTTTCTTTCACATTCATTATTTAACAGTTTGAGTTTTAGATGGCACAGATAGATGCATAATAAATAATACATCTAGAATAATGGAAAGCAAATAGAAATGGGGTGGAATGAAACAGGTTAAATTAAACATATGACACAGAATACAAAAATGTGGATGAACATATATATTAAAGTGCCTTTTAATTTAGATTGTTTTAAAAAATAGGATAGAATATAATAAAACAGAGCGAAATAGCATACATTAGAACAAATTAAATGGAATAAGAAAAGGATTAAAGAAAAATAAAATACAAATATGTCTATGAATATGATGATATATTTGAGTACCCTTTAGTTTATATTATTATTATGATAAAATAATAAAATATAGGACTTATACATTCTAAAATGTACATATATATTATTTGTAAATATAATACACATAATAAAATAGAGTAGCATAGAATTACACAAATGGACAAATACACAAATAAAACATATGGCATATAAAACGAGTATTTTGAGTTCCTTTTAGTTTAGATTATTTTTCACATAAAATAAAATGAAATAAAATAGAATAAAATAAAACAACAATAAAAAAATAAATGTCGTACTCATAAAAAAATAAAAATGAAAAACAAATTTTAAAAAAACCCACACTGACGACGATCACCAGTTGCTTCCTGTTTCTGTTCCTGTCGGAGCCGCGCGCGCAGCCGAGGCAGCCTTCGAGCAACAGCCCGGCAGAGGGAAACATCACGTGGTGACACATCTCTACGACTGACGTCACCGTCCCCATCTCCAAGCAACCTCTCCATCAGCACTCACGTCACCGTGCGCCCGAGCCGCGCGGTTGCCCGGCAACCCGTGCCCTGCGCTCGAGCCCGGCCTTGCCTTGCACCCAGCTCGGAGCTCTGACGCGGGTGTGACGTTAATAAGGTGGGTATCAATTTGTTATGGTGGCTGAGGGAGGAGGAGGAGGAGGAGGAAGAGGAGGAGGAGGAGGAGGAGGAGTTCCCCCTGTGAGTGCCGAAGCCCTCTGCTCTGCATTCCGGCGGAGCTCACAGGCGCACACCGGCCGCACCGAGTCCCGGGCCGAAAGACTTGTTGTAAAAACTCAAAGTGACAAACGGGAGGAAAAAGTTGCTCCGCGAGCGTTTTCTACAGTTATTACCGACTTCCTGTTGGCGTTGTTTCTTCTTCTACGGTTGTGGAATGGTTTACGTTTCTTCTGAGAGCTGTGTAAACTGTGAGAAAAGGTTGTTTATGTCCTCTTATTAAGGTAAGACGACACTCCTTTCTCCTTTAGACTCACTTCTATAGCCTAATACCTCACATTTATTTTATATAATCCTCTAATTTTATTACTAAACCCAGAACTACTTTCGTTTTTAGTCGAGCCGATTTGTAACGTTAGTCTCTTTTACTTTCTATTTAACTGTAACAAAATCACCTACATTGTGTAATTGAATTATGGCTATATCTGTTACACATTTTTAAATGCCTTTTTAAGAACAGGGATACGTATTTGTACTCTTACAACTATTTTCTCTTGGGCACCCCGCTGACTCTAAGATAGTAAGCTCAGACTTTCTCCCACAGGAAAGTTTTCACGCTGCTTCCCTTTAGATAAAGTACATGCATATCGGACCACAAATTCACCTGCTGTTATTGATTTAAATGAAAGCACCTGCCAAATGTAATTTAATGTGGAAAAAATATCTGCAGTAAAGTTATAGGTATTGTGTTTGTCCGTGCAGGTACTAGCCTTAAAATACCCCCATCGCTGTAACTCCAAACTGCCGGTGCACCATGGTGATCATGACAGAGAGCAGCCGGGGGGCTCAGTCCAGCCCTGCCCAGGGAAGACCCCTGCAGGTCGGCTTCTACGAGATCATCCGCACCCTGGGGAAGGGAAACTTTGCGGTGGTGAAGCTGGCCAAACATAAAGTCACCAAAACACAGGTTAGCACCTCTCCTCCTAACTGTGTTGCAGATTTTTTAAAATGCATGATGTTTTAATTTCTGTTTTTGATTTATTTTATTTTTTTAGGTGGCTATTAAGATTATCGACAAGACCAGACTGAACCCCTCCAACCTGGAGAAAATTTACAGAGAGGTGCAGATTATGAAGCTGCTAAACCACCCCCATATCATCAAACTCTACCAGGTGTGTGTTATATTTCATCTCTGCTGTGTTTTGTTTCATGCATCTGTTTGTGTGTGTGCAGCAGTGTGTTGTCCAACCTGTATTACATCCACAACGCTGAAGCCTGGTTCTGTGACGGCTCACAGTGCAGGGAGCCGGTCTGAACGCACGCATGAATCTGGGTGTAGCAAAAATGCAATGGAGTGGAACGCTTTGCAAAATGGGGCCAACTGTATTTCCCTCAGTTACACCATTGTGGTGCAGAGCATTGTGCCTCGTTATTGTCGCAGCAGTGCCATTATGTGTGGCAGAAATAAGGAGCATTTGCTATCTAAGTGGTTTGTATCGGCTTGTGGCGAGCTGCTGACTCTCAGAGCACATTGAATCATAAGTACAGCACAACAGCATTAGTGCAATCCCTTTTGACCTCTGCCTGTGTGTGTGTGTGTGTGTGAGTGTGTGTGTTAGAGAGAGTGAGAATAATCATGGGTACCAGTCAGTGCTGGGAACAATGCAAGATGTTTTCTTAGTTATATAATGGCAGAAGTGAGATGGCAGAGATATGGGAAGCAGAGGACAGTCAGGAGACTGCTGGTTAAAGGTGCGTCCTCAGGTCTGAACGTTAAGCCCAATTAGCATCTGTTAAAGACAAGTGCAATGTGTCTGCGCGTCACGTGAAGACCTCCCCACAAAGCGCTGCTTTACTGCTAATCAAATTGAAGACTTAGTAGAAAGAATCCGCTTTTTTGTCCTCGCCTGGCCTTGCGAGCGCTGTGGCACGAGTCTGGCAAGAAACAAACAAACACACACCCACGCAAACAAACACACACATGCACACAATGCCCTTTCTTTTTTCTTTTTTTTGAGTCTGGATTTTTCTGCCCTTTGTTCAGCTCTGCACTGAGGATTATTCCTGTCAGCTGAGCAGTATTTACTGTGAAATCAGGGTTCAATCAAAATAAGACAAATTTTCTTAGCAACCTCACAAGTGTTTCCTATCATGCAGAGCTGAACAAAATTGTCCATTAATCTATTAATCCATGGAAAGGAAATAAATATATCTAAGATTTCAAGTTAAGATGCCAAAACATTTCCTTGTCACAATAATTTTTAACTGTGATACAGTACTTTGAAAAATATTGATTTTTGATAACATTTTCAATATCACATGACCTTGAGGGTATGGAATTTAAAATCTATTTTAAAAGATAAATACAACAAGGCTATAACATGACAGCAAAGACTTTTCTTTGCTTGGTTGCAAAAAAACAGCAAAATGACTGTAGTAAGAATTTACAATAAGAAACGGCAGCTGCTACTGGTGTATCCGTACTGCAGAAAATTAATTAATCAACCAGTTGTTTGTTCCGTAAAATGCCCGAACATGGTGAAAAATGTTGATCAGTGTTTCCCAAAGCCCAAAATGACATCCTCAAATGTCTTGTTTTGTCCACGACCCACAGATAATTCAGTTTACTATCACAGAGGAGGAAAGAAATCAGAAAGAAATCACATTTAATAAGCTGGAATCAGAGAGTTCTGACTTTTCTCAGTTAGACAACTAACTGATTAATCGTTGCAGATCTAAAGGTGTTGTTCCTGCTCTGAAGTCTAACATGGATGAGCTCAGTCTGCATGTGATGCAGCCTGTTTTTCCGTGCCCTTGGGTTGCCTGAGGTGATGCTAGTCAGATGGTTGGTACTTGATGATGGTAGGCGGCGGTCTGAGACCCTTTGGCCTGATAATTCAGCTGCTGCTTCCATTTTCTAAGCCGTCTCATGAGACTAAAATGTTATTTTTCCTCCATAGTCAAAGATCATTGAAGCCTCTACGTCTGTCTTTGTCTCTGCCTCTCTTCAGCCCTCAGTTCCTTCAGCCTGTACAAACTGACTCTGATGATCTCAAACACACAGAAATATATGTTAAATTTAAAGTCGCGATCCCAAAGTTTTAAAAAAAATATCAATTATATCAGGCTGAATTATGAGAATTATTTGCTTGTGATGGAAACCCGCAGCCTTGGGATAAATATTTCACTCAGTGTAAATGTCATTAAAGCTACTTTATAGCCAATAAAACCTAAAAATATGGATGTTAAGGGGTTAATATTCCTCCCGGATTAGTTTGAGGGTCCTTGACGTGCCGTGCCTGCTCTTCAGAGCCGTGACGTCAGCTTCACCTCAAGGTGACAGAGCCCCAGAGAGCTGCCCTATCTCACAGATAAAGACTACTCCCCGCTCTGAGGCGTCTGTGTATTGAATCATTCTTCTCTTGGCTTTCTAAAGCGGCCGGTGGCTGAAAAGAATTAAGCTTCACCATTCAGTGGAATTTAGTGACATTTAATTCAAAGTTGTCCAGACAGGGCTTTGTCATCTGACGAAAATTGCTTTGTTCTGCAACCTTTCTGCTCAGCTGCCCAGTCCCAGAGGGCTCTTCTGCGGAATTGAGGCTCTCTGTGAGCTGCAGGAAAGGATCTGGAATTGCGTCTTTCCGGCCTGCACAGTGCACCTGGCACTGAGTGATTACACTCATGGTATTTGTGATACAGCAGACATGACACGTGTGAGCAGACGGTGTGAATATGTCCCTCTGTTTCCTAGAATTAAAGACATAGGGGGAGGTTGAAATTCAACTCTGTAGTGTGTGTTGTCAACTAGTGTCAGCCGCAGGGAGAACATTTCCAGCCATTTGATAGTAGTATGTCTGTGTGTGCATGATACGCATTTACGCATTTCCCCTCTGGGTTTGTGGTAAATATTGGTTTTAAAACATGACATAAACGCATGCAGGAAGTCACTGACGGCTGGCTTATGCAACCGGGTATTTCATGGAAAGGCAGGGTGTTGGCGTTCTGTGTGTGTGGAACAAGTACATGGAGAAGAATGAGACGGGGATTTTTGTGGTTAGAAAACGTCTCGTGGCAAGAGATGCCTGAACTGAAGAACTTGGAACAGGTTTTACTCTTCGTCATCACCAGCTGCCAATGACCCAGTTGGTTTAAACTCGTGACTTTTTCTCTTTTAGGTCATGGAGACCAAAGACATGCTGTACATTGTGACCGAGTATGCAAAGAACGGAGAAATGTTTGGTGAGTTCAGCTCTCAGATTTGTTTGTTTTTTTCTTGTAAACCTGTTGATCATGATTTTCTGATTTATGTCTCAATTATGATCTTGAACTAAAATATCCTTCCTCCCTGCAGACCACCTGACCTCAAATGGCCGTATGAGTGAAGATGAGGCACGGAAGAAGTTTTGGCAGATTCTGACAGCCGTGGACTACTGCCACAGACACCACATCGTTCACCGTGACTTAAAAACCGAGAACCTGTTGCTGGATGCCAATATGAACATCAAACTGGCTGGTAGGTCTGCCATACCGACTTGTGGAATTTGTACTGTTAGTTTGTGTGCATATGTGGGTATTACACACGGCTTTCTCTAGCAGTGTTTTTATTAGAAATCAGTTTTAAGATCTGACACTATCTCTTATAACTTTCCGCTGTTTTTTATTCTGTCCATTTTTGCCACACATCTGCCCTCCAGTGAGTTCTGCGCAGAGAAAACAAACAAGTTTGTATAACGAAACCATTCCCTGTACGTGTCTTACAGACTTTGGATTCGGAAACTTCTACAATGCAGGGGAGCCTCTGTCTACATGGTGTGGCAGCCCGCCTTACGCTGCCCCTGAAGTGTTTGAAGGGAAAGAGTATGAGGGGCCTCAGCTGGACATTTGGGTGAGCTTATAGGAGGAAATTATAGACAGAATTATTCAACCAAGCGTTCATCTTCTCATGCTAATGTTCTCCTTTTTGCCATTTTATTCACAGAGCCTTGGTGTGGTGCTTTATGTCCTCGTCTGCGGCTCTCTTCCATTTGATGGACCCAGTCTTCCTGCACTCAGACAGAGAGTCACAGAGGGACGATTCAGAATCCCTTTCTTCATGTCTCAAGGTATAATTACAACACATTATGAACATCACAGCCAATTAATTCTGTCTAAATCCAAAAGGCTCAGAATTCAAGACTCATTCTCTGTTTGTGCCCTCCAGACTGTGAAAACTTGATCCGTAAGATGCTGGTGGTGGACCCAGCCAGGAGGATCAGTGTTGCCCAGATCAAGCAGCACCGCTGGATGCTGGCGGACCCGACAGCCGCCCACCAGACCCTCAGCCACTCCCTGACAGAGTACAACTCCAACCTGGGGGACTACAGTGAACCAGTGCTGGGCATCATGAACACACTGGGCATCGACCGCCAGAAGACTATCGAGGTGACTGAACAGGAAAAACAGTTTCTTGTTTTAAAAAGAATTTTTAAAAATGGGAAAACCTGTTAAAAATAGAAGACAGACTGCTTTTCCATTGCCAGTAGACTAGAGCTGTATACACCGCACTGCAGCAGACGAGTACGCCTTTCTGTTTTTATTTTTATTTATTTTTTTCCTGGTGTGTCACATTTGACGTCACAGACAGGTCGGAAAACAGTGCTAGCTGTGGTTTCTTCATGGTTACTTTTTCATCCACTGTGTCAAACTCAGTGCCGACTAAATTTTAAACAATATTCGAGACTGTTTGGAAGGAGACAGACGGTATTTTGTGGCAGCCCGTCTTTGCATCCCGCCAGCAAAAGGGCTAAAATGAACATGCCCACCCATGCGTTGTATTTCCGTCGCTGCCAATAGAAGGCAATCAGCTCTGGAGCAGACAAATACCGAAAGCCAAGTGTAACCTTTCCAATTAAATACAAAAGCCAGATCTTAGTGGGTGTTAGTGGGTATTTGTCCAGTGGGAAAGACGCTAAAGCTACACCTGGCTTTCATTCAGAGAAGATAGAGAGGAAGAGCTACAGTAAAGGAAGCTGTAAAAAGATGGATTTGAGTTGGCATTTAAGAGCCACAGATGGTAAACAAAGCAGCAACACCACTAATCTAATATCTGTCTTCTACTTCAGTCTCTACAGAGCAGCAGCTACAATCACTTCTCCGCTATCTACTACCTGCTGCTGGAGAGAGTCAGAGAGCATCGCACCCAGCAGCTGAACCGCCAGTGTGGGACCTGGAGCCAGAGACCCAGGAGCACCTCCGACTCCACCGGCCCAGAGGTGAGCACTCCAGCTCGGTGTGTTGAGCTTAATGCCCTTATCTAACCTGCAGCTTTGTACTTGATGTCTAAAGTGCTGTGTGCTTGCTTCCAGGTGATCATGGAGTCGACTGACAGCTTCAGAAGCACAGCATTTTCACTTCCAGCCAAAAGCACTCCTCCAGTGTATCCAGAAATGGAGTTTGACCAAGGTGGATTGTTTCAGGTAAATAATGATAAAACCTGAGAAGCTCAGAGGTTAGAAGACTTCACCCTCCCCCCCGAATCTACAGATAGACCAGAGCGAATTATTGTGCCTTCTGACAGTCCAACCCCATCTGTTCCAGCGTGTGGTGTTTCCAGTGGAGGCCAGCCTGAACAGACTGCTCTGGAACCGCTCCATTTCACCCAACAGCCTGCTGGAGACGAGCATCAGCGAAGAGGTGCGACCCAGAGACCTGGAGGAGGAGGAGGCAACACAATCTCTCGGGCCTCTGCTCCCCCCCACCACCACGTCCCGCAGACACACTCTGGCTGAGGTGTCGGCCCGTTTCCACCAGTGCAACCCTCCATGTTAGTATGCTGTACATGCGTAAAATAGCACATGCTAATCCGCATGTACACAGAGTCTAATTTCCTCCCTGTTCTGTTTCTGTAGGTATTGTGGTCAGTCCCTCAGATGGTGCCTCATCTGACAGCTGTCTGAAATCCTCATCCAGTCCAGCCCCAGCTCTGCAGGCTGCTATGGGTGACATGTCAACACTCCTGGCCTCTGGGGCTGAAAGCGGAGCTCTGCTGCCGGCCGGAGTTCCCCTGACCCTCTCCTCCCACCTCCTGCCTCAGGCCCAGGGCAGCCTGCCTGCTGCTAGCTTCCAAGAGGGTCGCAGAGCGTCTGACACCTCCCTCACACAAGGTACAGTAGCACCAAAGTGTCATATATCCTGATTTTTTTATAATGTGCACATTATCGGATCAAAGGCATATTGTGTAACACTTTCCCATGCCTTTCCACAGGCCTCAAAGCTTTCCGTCAGCAGCTGAGGAAAAACACACGCACTAAAGGGCTTCTGGGATTAAATAAGATCAAGGGTCTGACGAGGCAGGTCGTTCCCCCACCCTCCTGTAACCGCGGCAGCCGGGGGTCACTGGGTCCAACTCTCTCTGAGCACCGCAGCATGCTGGAGGAGGTGCTGCACCAGCAAAGGTAAGACACATGTAAATTATTAAACAAAAGCACGCTGTTTCAGTCTGAGGAGGGGCTCGCAGTGTCGGACTTTGATGTAAACAGTCTGATCTTCTGTCTCTGTTTTCCAGGATGCTTCAGATCCAGCACCAACCCCAGCCTCAGGTCCAAGCCCCTCAAACTGGACCTCCCCAGAATCCCCTGCTCTTTCTGGCCCAGCAGCAGTCACCCTCTCCTCCACCTACTACCGTGTTTGCTTCCACCTCCATGTTTGACACCCCTGCCCCCTCCACCCTGTCTTCTCAGCAAGCTTCAGTGGGTCTACAGCACGGCCCCTGGAAACAAACCCTGGAGACTTCCTCTTCTGGCTGCTCCTCATCCTCCTCATCCTGCTACTCTTCCTCTATGTCCCCCGTGGCCTCTGCTGCTTACCTTCTTGAGGCTCGTCTGCACATCAGCCAGCAAACCCACCCTCACCCCCACATCGGCCTCCAGCAGCAACCCCAGTCTGCAACACATGGCACCTTCCCCATCATGTCGAAGCCAGCGATGTGGAACATGGGCTCGGCCTCCAGCACAGACCCTGACATGCAGGAGTTGGGTCTGGCCGCTCAGCAGCAGCAGCAGCTTAGTAGCTGTGTGATGGTGAAATAAAACATCAAGGCCAGCAATTATTCTCTCTGTGGAAGAAAAAAAAATCCTCTCTTGATGTTGAGCCGAGAAGAAAACAGAGCTGGAGTGAAGAGAACGAACAAAAAGCAGATGCAAGCGACAAACAGACACTTTATTTAACAACATGCGGTACACATGTGAGAATGTGTCCACACGTGTATGTTGTGTTTGATATCATATAAGCTAAAGACTAAGCAATAACCAAACTCTGGACAAGGCGTTAAACTCTTATCAGACAGCCAGAGAAGCAATAATAGACTGAAAGACTCATTCAGCTCCCTGATGGACTCACTTGAATTAAATGAGAGCTGACACTAGCCGATACAATTATCTCTCACGTGTTTCGATGCTGTCTCAGTTAACTTTTTGATTATACTGAACAGAGGAAGGCTCTTGCTTCCTCATTCTTTTTTTAGACACTTGTTGTGTCATTTCCTGTTCTCGCTGTTTTCCACTTGACTGGACAGAAGACCAAAATTCTTTCTTTTTTTCCCACTTTGTTCGCCTTTCTGAAGAGACATTTCTCTGTAGCAGTGCAATGAACATACAGTATAGTGCCCTAAGCTTCACTGAAGGAGTTGATTTGTATTGAAACTGTGATTTTTTTTTTTCTGTGCAAGATTATTATTATAGCTACGCAAATGCTGCTTTTACCTCAAGCCGCAAATAGACTGCTACGTCCTCATCAGCCAAAACTGAAGGAACATGGTGTCTCGCTGATTGAGTCAAGCACAACAGGTACATCAGTCAGCTTGGTAGCACCTTACATACATGGATCCCTCCGTTTGATAAGCACCTTCTTGTTAGATGCTTTTACTACCTCCACAGGCAAGAATTTGGAAACCTGTAACAAAAAAAAATCCCCTAACAAAACGTCGTCAGTCACAGATTATCAGAGGATTTTCACACGGACAGAACAAAGACTGTGGGAACAGTGCAATATTTCACATTGAAATACAAAGGAAGAACGGGGCTCTACATAGGATGGTCAAAATGTACATTTGCCTGAGGTTTTTTGTGATATTACTTTTAATATGTCTGTTTGCTGTGCTAGCTAGCTGACTAAAACAGGTACTAGTTCTGTAACATAATAACATAAAACTGTAGAAATGGAGCGGAAAGGCATTTCAAAATGCTGTTTCTCCACACAGCATGCTTGTAGTTCTTTAAATGAAAGGAAGAATTTGGGTTTTACCAAAGAGCGAAACAGCACAAGAGATGGGTGATCTATCACAGATACACACTACTGACTTTTCACTTTGAATGCTGTCTCAAAATGTAGCACGGTGGTCAGCAAGCATATTTCACATGATCTCATGAGCTTCTGCAGTGAGACAAAACTCCCGCTGCCACCAAATCCCGATGCTACACGTGTTGTTAATATCTCTAGCTTTTACTATCAGGACCATGGTGGTATTCATTTTTGTACTTTTCTAGAAAAGAAGAAAAAAGAAAACAAAAAAAAAATTCAGAACATAGCAATACCATTTTGTGCTGGAAGTTGAACTCTCTTCAGTTGTCCATAAGTGGCTAGAAATAGAAATGATCTGCAACAAGCTGATTTATTCGTGCAGTCAGACAACGTATTAGAAAGCTGCAATGTGTACTATTGTAGTTAGTCCTCTCATATCTGTGAAACAACTCGTAGAAGAGCAGTGTTTTTCCAAACCCAGTTCTGCGTTGGAAACTTGCAGTGTTGATATTTCTATTCAAACAGTTTTTGGTTGATTGCACTCACTACCAACACTTGTGCCTTTGAACAAACCCGCGATCAGAGGTCTCTGTCTCCGATCGCTACACTGAAGAAAGAAAGATGAACTGCTCCGTTACTGGCCCTTTTGATATCTTCTCTGACCTCTCTCTCGTCTCTAAATCTGACCTTTGAACTTGCTGCGAAAACAGAAGAAAGAATTGCACTTTATTATTTTATTTGTTTGTGTCTCATGATGAAAAAAACTTCACAAAACTATTATTGAAACACTAAGACTCTCGATGCAAATCTCTAAGGTGACCCTTTTTGATAAACTTTGGATAATAAGTATTTCATTTTCTTTTCTTCTGATTTGTTAATTGACTGTGTGAGCATGTGCATGTCTGTGTGTGTGTGAGAGTGCGTGTGTGAGTGTGTGTGGAGGGAGGAAGAGACGTTAAAGGAGAGAGAATGTTAGTTCAAGAAAGATTGTTTATTTATGTGGCTATTTATTTAAATAAAGTTCACTTCCTAAACTGTCTGTTGTTTGTTGTCAATCATAGGTTGGATATATTTACTGACATGTCATCTAGAGATGACTTTACTCAACTTTAACAACACTTAATATCTGTCTGTGTTTGAAGGATATATCCAGGATGTCAAACTGACTCAGCAGCAACAACAGGTTAAAAAGACAAAGATAGTTAGAAGCTAAAGCCGAACTATAGGCTACAGATCACAGTGTAAAAGTGAACCACCACATCACTGCTGATCGCCACAGAAAACAATGAATATAAAAGGAAACTTTGTTGATATTGAACCAGCTGTGTGGCATCACAGTGTGTGCAGATGATCAGTGTTTGACTTCACCCCCATGCTGCTGCCAGCACCTGGACCACCGCCGCCGGACGGGCGAAGTCAAACACTGTTCATCTGCACACGATGTGATGACACACAGCTGGTTGCATATCAGCAAAGTTTCCCTGCTTCCCTTCACTGGTTCCTGTACAGCAGGGTCGGTCTTTGTTTCACTGTTATAACCATTAAAAAGCAAAAGCAGCATGTGTATACATTCAGTAGGCTATATCTTCAGTAGTAGCAGAAACAGTAGGCAGGCCAGAGCAGTTTAAATACGGCACCCTGAATGAGATTTGCCAATTCATTGCATAGAAAAGAATCATGTGATCTATCAATCAGCTGCTCCATCAGTTGACTGGGTTGTTTGAGATCAGCTGATGTAGCTGGGATGTGAGCTTGTCTTTGTGTCCTGCCTGAACTTACACTTTGCTCAATATCTTTTTCCAACCTCTCCAGGTAACAAGTATCATTAATACACAACGTGCTCCAGGCACAACATTTAGCTCCAAATCCACAAAACCAGCCTGAAAATGAAGGAAATCTGAAACGACCATTACTCTACCATTTTCAAAAGCTGTAGTTCCCTTCAGTCACTTAAACACAAAAACATAAAAAAGTAGGGTGCAGGTGGAAAAATACTGAATCTACCCTTTAAATAAAAAACTTGTCAACATTAGAACAGCATCAGTAACCAAAAACTACACATCATCATGTACTCCTAAATGCTGTTTTATTTGTAATCATTTCATAGCAGCTCATTTAAGTTTCAGAGTCGCATTTATAATGAATGTAGTGAAACATCAGACTGTATAGGAGCAGGAAAAAAACTGGCATTTTGCTTGAAAAAAAACACTTGTAAATTCGCCTCATTCTCTTCCAACTGATGACGAGAAACACTGATGATGCACTGGCACCCTGTGATAGCGCTGTGATGCAGAGTGATGATGCATTGGACCCCGATGACCCTCCTGCTGGCCGGTTATTCATAAAACCGACAACGGACAGGTGTCTGACGTCTGACAGGAAAAGGCTATGTGGGAGTCAAGTGACGCAACAGCAAAATTAGGAGCCAAACCCTCTGTGAGCCAAGCGAACTCTGCTGCTCTCCTTTTTGCTGCTTACTCGTTATCTCCACTCAGAGACAGAGAAGGAACTCAATTTTTGGATTCCTGCAGGAGTACTGCATGTTCTGAACTTAGAAACATGTTGATCTGCTGTTCACTACATGTACAGATTTACACTGTGAGGAGCCGCCTCACTGACACATACACACTCGTGCACATTTACACATGTAACATATGGCTTGACATTTGGCATATGACCCTCGGGCAGTTGCTCATGAGGATTCAGCGTGAAAGGAACACCATGCATTTGACAGACGCCGTAAACATATCAGTCATCAGCTGCTGCCCGCTGTGGACGTGACCTTGTATTAGCTGTTCTTAACACGCTTTCAACAACACTGTGTGAAGTCTGATTTATAGATGTATGTACATGTGCATGTGTGTGTATGTGTGTGTTGTTGTTGTAGCATTTTTCATGGATGAAATTCAGTGTTGATGTTTAACAGAAAACAGACAAGTCAATGCATACAGCACAAAACAGAACACAGCAAAGAAGTAGAACAATCAAATCAATAATGATGGTTATCAAATACCAAACATCTAATCAATGCTGATACTGTTTGATGACAGATGAAGGAGTGATGATGATACAGTACATGATTTGAATTCCTTAGATATGACTATGCAGTGATCTAAGCAGAGTGGATGGCATGCAGCAGATGAATGCTCATTACAACCATGAGACCTGACACTTGACTTGGACTCTAGTTCAGAGTCTTGAGACTTGTCTTGGACTCTAGCTTAAGGATTTGAGACTTGATTTGGACTCTTGTTAAGAGACTTGGAGACTTGACTTGGACTCTAGTTCAGAGACATATGACTTGTCTTGGACTCAAGCTTAAGGACATGTGACTTGACTTGGACTCTAGATCAAAGATCTTAAGACTTGACTTGTACTCTAGCTCAAAGACTTGGAGACTTGTCTTGGACTCTAGCTTAAGGACTGAAGACTTGATTTGGACACTAGTTCAAAGGCTTGGAGTCTTGACTTGGGCTCTTGCTCAGAGGCTTGAGACTCAACTTTGACTTAAGATCAGAGACTCAAGACTTGAATTGGACTCTAGCATAAATACTTGCGATTATACTTGGACTCTAGCTTTAAGACTTGAGACTTGTCTTGGACTCTTGCTTAAGGATTTAAGACTTGGCTTGGACTCTAGCTCAGAGACTTGAAACTTGACTTGGACTCTAGCTTAAGGACTGAAGAATAGTCTTGGTCTCGAGCTCGAAAACTTGAGACTTGTCTTGGACTCTAGCTTAAGGACTGAAGACTTGACTTGGACTCTAGCTCAAATACTTGAGACTTGACTTGGACTCTAGCTGGTTTTAGATAATCAAAGGGCTTTAGAAGCAGTCACTAATTATGGTTTGGTGCCGTTCTGTGTAACAATAAAAATGAACAGTGAGTTTGTGCATGATAATAACTGCAGCAAAACTAAAGTACGAGTACAAGTACGAGTACTGGTCCCAGACTAGAGCCTTGCGGCACTCCACAAAGAATTCTCAGGAGGAATTCTGGGCTGTGGACTGTGATCAAGAGTCTTTATAATGCATATCAATTACTGTGTTGTGGCTGTGAGAGGCTGAAGTTACTGACACCTGTGAGCTGACATTACCACACATTATCCTTCCCATTGCACTTCCACTTGGCCTTGGAATAATTAGTGTTTGTCTGTCTGTATCCAGTATCCAAGTCAGCACCAGACATATAGAGCTGATTCTGTTTATAACTTGTTTGTTGTGTGTCTGTACATGTAAACTGAGCTTGAGGGTTGGGATAGTTCTCAGCGGGTCACCCAGTGCAGAGACACACAGAGGGGATGGTGTCATAAGTAGGCTGATTATATTCTATGTTTTCACTGTACTCTATGAATGTGAGAAGAATTTGATTTAAAGGATAGTCTTGTTGTTCTTTAAAAAAAAGTTTACATTACATTTCTGCAAATCATATAAGTTATGTAATATATCCCATTGTGTTTTGGCAACCCTACGTCGCATTTCCACCAGTGTTTGAGCCGCCGAACGTGGATGTTTTTCACCAACCTATCCCTGCTTTTCCAGCAGCTTTTGTGCCGCCAAATGTGGCTATTTTAAGCCTAAACACAATCTTTTTCTAACCTAGTGATTTTTATTTTAAAGCTAACCCCACCGTCCCCACAGCGTTGTTTAGAAACGTGCATTTTAATGTATCTGTTACAAAATAATGTTCAAATGTAACCGGTGGATTCTAGTGTTGTCTGCATTGTGCTGGTATGAAGAGGCCCACATTGTGGATGTCTTTGGAGGTGATCTCTGTTTATTCCTGACAGCTGACTGTCAAACTGAGTATCAAACGTTCCACATATTGACAACCAGGCCTAAGTGTGTCAGGTAATAGCAACTGAAACTGATTTTGTGTAATTATAATACTTAATATTACAAATGTACATTTGACTTTGTGACACATCTAACTGCTGTATAACTGACCCTGTTACACAAATGTAATGTATCAATGGTTTGCAAAAACCTACAATATAAACATATTTTTTTCTGGAGAGTGGGTTGTTAATGGGTGCTTTTAATGGGACTGGTTGATGATAAGTAATAGAATAATACCAGCCTTAATTACGGTGCTTTAGTAATTGAACCTCTGCCACTTGGTATGAGAAAAGTTCCCATCCAGAATTCAGAGTAAAAAGGAACGTGCAAAGCATTTGAGAATTTGGACGGTACTATCACGCACACAAGTGTGACTTGGATGGGCCTACCCTGTCTCACGCTCTGCTGTCTCCCACACACACACAGGACACACACACACACACAGGAAGTTAAAGGAATCCAAGGCTCCACACAGAGACAGCTGCCATAAAACATTCAGAGTGTTTTGAATAAGTAACTCAGTTATCAGAAGTGAAAGTGCATCAAGCAAAGAGGTTTCCCAGAATCTTTTTGTGTGGACAAAAGCAGAAGAAAGGGAAGATTAGGAAGGATGAAAAAAGCAGATGCTGGGGAGAAAAGTGTGATTGTGGAAATGTGAAAAATAACTTCCCACCCCAGTAATTAGCCATGGATGACAGAGGGCGTTAACGTCAGATGACAAATGGGGAAATTCAGACTCATGTAGTTAATTCTATTGTATCAGCCTCAAGAACAGTTACATAAGAAGCTATGCTGTGGTAAAGACACTGTACACATAAACCTTCTGGCCTGGATGTGATGTACAGCACATAAAACCATTCTCAGAAATATTCTCAGGAAGCCTCTGTAGTGGGCTTTTGGATCTCTCCCCTCGCTGTGAGATTAGCACCCTCCTAATTGTGTGTACGTGAGTGAGAAACAGTACACATGCGTCACTGCCAACAACTGAGCTCTCTGGCAGGACGAGTATGAATACCAGAGGATTTGTGGAAACTCATGAAGGTTCAGAGCAAGGTAAATAAACAACTTTCGGAAGTGCTCGACACGACTCTGCATAACAGAGTTTGCTGCTACATCAGTCAGTTCACTGATCCCTCTGGGAACGCCAGCAGCTACAGGAACCTTTTAGTCTTTTAATTTAAAAAAACAAAAACATTCCAGTCGCTACAGAGTTTTATAACGTAAAGACTGAGAAGTTAGTGTGACCATCAGCAGACATAGAAGACAAAGAGACCTATAGAAAACCTGCAAAAAAAGACATAGTACTGACAATATCAGTTCTTTACACACGACGTCTGTTGCACATCTGTCCGTCCTAGAAGAGGGATCCCTACCATTTTTTCCCTATTAAATGCGTTTTTTGGGGGAGTTTTTCCTTATCCGCTGTGAAGGTCCAAAGACGGGTCCAAAGGATATCGTATGCTGTAAAGAACCTCTAAGGCAAATTGTAATTTGTGATACTGGAGTCTATAAATGAAATTGACTTGTATTGACTGCTTGTAAACGTCCCCTGTATCAACTTAGAAGGTGATGATACAATGTAAGCTCACAGAAGTACTTGACATGATCATGATATTTGAACATCGCATCACATGGTGTTGGCACATATTGTGTTGAAATTACATGGGGAGGGCACAGTTGGGTTTAGGGATTAAAACCCCTTAGCTGGGTTTAGGAAGAGATTGCATTTTGAGTTAAAATAACTACACTCGTTAAGTAGGGGCTGTAAGTACACTGCAAAGTGATGTAAGTGTGTAAAGTGACATAAGTAAATTAAGTTAAAAGTTAGTAGCCAGTGCTGACTCCCGGCTTAATGTTTGGTGTTGGACCCTTCCACTACCCAGACCTCCATCGTGTGCTGAGTTTCACGTTCTTTATACTACCTATGGTGTTGTAAAATTAACATTGGCCATTATGTGAAATCTAAATGTGTCTCTATTATTGAGAAGACGTACTCATACCGTAAAGCTTCAATTAGTAGCCCAGGCTATTATTTGCTTAAATCACTGAAATCAACAGGCTTATATTAGGGACAGGCGTCTATATGGGGCAGGCCTTTGACACAAAACTGTTGCCCAGCAAAAATCAGGAAGTATAATCAAATTGTTTATTTAAACCAGTATGAATACTGTATAAAATTAGGCTTCATTTAATATATCACTTATGAATCATGAATGGTAATCGAGGAATGGACACTTAATTTCAGGTCGCCAACAATCCACTTTTATACACCCAAAGAACTTCTATAAAGTCTTACATCAAGATTTCACATCAAGATTTCACAAAAGTTGCACTGAAAGCATCTGACGCTCACATTTTTAAGTTGGTTCACTAAAGGGGAACCAAGGAATTTGTGTGTCCACCATAAAAAAGGATTCTAATTGACTTTCCATTGTCATTGTTTCCATGATGCAAGCTCGTAATTTCAACATGATAAACCTGACCAACACGCAATGTGGTGTTCAGAGCTCAGGGTCAGTTCATGTATTTCTGTGAGACCATGCTGTGATGACATGTTAATGTTGTGTTCATAAACCTGTTTCCACTGCCCCCAAGTTATTGCAGGTTTGGTTTTTATCCAGTAAAAGACATCATGTTACATATTTGCCTGCCCTTTTACCCAATTCACTGGTAAATATCTAATTTTAACCGATTTCTCTTTGCCAAATTAAGAGTATGATAGTGTTAAATGTTTTTGATACTGTTCAGTCCCCCTGAGACAAATCTGTGATTCTGGTCTGTATACATAAAAGTGACTTGCCTTGAGCTCATGGGACCGCTGGAGGAAGTGAGTAACAAAGGCGAGGAAAGAGCTCTCCTGTTTGTTTTTGTTAACAGCCTGGACATGCTGTTAATCACATGACATTACAAAGAAATGGAAGTTTTATAGATTAACCTTTCACATCATTTGTCATGTGCTGAAAAACGTCACGACTTACACTGCAAAATCAGGCGTCTTGAGAGAACTTGTTTTTCACTGTATCACTTCATTAGGTGTTTCTGGTGATATTATACACTTGGGAATTTTTGAGCTCATTTGATGATGATGAACACGCAAGTTGGTTCTGGTTTCTGTGAGGCTTGAGTGTCTCATATGGGGAGGAGGCGCAGGTTCAGCCTGACCTTTACATGCACACACCCACGCCAAGAATTAGGACACATCTAATGACTGTAGCTGCACCCTCATGGCGTTGGAGTTGGGACTAAGCATTAGTAATTATTACTGGGTATTGCAGAAGTCTTGCAAGAGACTGCCATGTTTTACTAAGACAATGACCAGGACCACAGACATGATTTTGGAAATACTGATAGCTCCCTTTAGCAGGATTACTGCACTTCACTTTTAGTGAAGAATTCTGAAGTCCTTGCATATTAATGAATTGTTTTTATTCTTATTTTGGACAAAACACAATCAAATAATATAGAAAAGACAGCAGGAATGAGTCCCAAAACTTGAATTAGTAGCATTTTTACACTCCTGATTCCCTTGTCCTGAATCAATGGGTTTTTTTGAATGGGTTTTGGATAGATGCCTGATATAAAGTTGTGGTTACACATGCCTAAGAGACTTTCACATTTTTGTCTACAAAATGCGTCAGTAAATACCCCACTTGTGAATTGTGAAACTTTTATATGTCTTAAAAAAGATGGTGTTAATAAGTGGCTAAATGAGACAGAACATCATCACACTGCACAAGGCTTTGCAGCCTAATTGTTGTGGCTATGTTAACTCGTGTGACTGTGGTGAGTTCTTTTATAGCCTAACATTAGCTTTTTACTTCTGGCGATTGCATTTACGCTTAATGAAATTATAAAAGTGGGGTTCATTTGTGAAGATAATCCTGCCAAACAAATTGTGAAACTATAAAGCTCTGTTTGCCACAGGGCTTACTTTCTGCAATAACCCAAAATCCAGTGGAAGAATCCCATTGGCTTGTTATGTAATATGGTCGTGTCAATAACCTCCTTCCCCCAGAAATTTCCAGGAATATTAACCATTAACCAAGAACATGACCTCAGTGTGCTCAATGGTAAATATGGCCTGGTGGTGGCAAACGAATAAGCGTCCGACTGCTTTGATGCCTCACCTCCGATCTTGTTTAGATTTTTGGAAGTCAAATGAGGACCCAGGAACCAAAGTCAGTGAGGCAGAGGGGAGAAATGAAGAAGGGGGTTGTGCAGCAAGACCACACAACTGTTTTGCGCAACTACTGATGAATGATATTAGCCCTGTTAGCTTAGCTTTAAACTTAATGAACAATATACAGAAAATACGTACTAACAACTGATGAAGCAGGTGAGAGTGGACTCAAACGCACAACTCCGGAGACAGTTTGAGTACAACAACTCAGTCTTTACTGGTCAAAAGGTGGTTCAGTATGCAAAAGGACAATAAATGGAGGCCAACAATAGGTATGAGGCAGAGTCAAACTACAGGCTCAATCCAAAAAAACCATGAGAAAAGGACACAGGGAAAGGAAAGGCTGGAACACTAGACACACAAGGAGCTAAAGACGAACTGGCACTGACAGAAAACAAGACACACACTAAATACTCTGGTGAGGGGAAGGATAACGAGACACAGGTGAGACTAATCAGGGAAGGACAGACAATCAGACACAGGTGAAGTCATCAAAAGGGAGGAAGTGAAGTGATCTGAAACGAGAGGAGATGTGAGTTTGAAAGTAAAACAGACAACAACATGAAAGAATGACAACATAACCTAAGAAACTTGAGCTATGACAAGTACAAACAGTGCACGAGACCCAGCCAACATTTTTATGTGGGGCCCATGTGGGTAGTAAATGGGCCCCAAATGGGATTGTCCACAGGGTCCCTGCCAACTGCTCACATGGGTGGGTTACCCAAGCTGGCCCCAGATAAGATGTTCATTTTGAACCTATACCCTCTTGGTACCCAGGTAGTACTATCATGATCCATATGGGGTTATGGAACCTGTTGACAGTTCCATTTGGGGCCCATTTTTCAGCTCGTTTACTACCCACATGGACCCCACATACAAATGTTAGCTGACAAATCGTGCTATGACTTGGCCACATGAAAACTATGCAAGTCACTAAATCCTCCACAACAAGTTCCTGCAAATTCCACAATAAAAGCCTTTTTTAGAAAATGAAGGGAAATAACAATCTTTGCTAGCTTGATGCTAATGGCAGTACTCACCTGTTTGATAAAATGCCTTTGCTTTTTCACATCATCATTTTTCCTTATTTTACTCTGTGTGGTAACATCCCTAGAGGAAATATCACAAACGCTGCACAAAATAAAACAATGGATTATCACGTGCGACACTTCACGATCCAAGCTGACACTTTATGATGCTGCGCCTATAATTGGGCTGATATCGTGCAGTGTGTACCCTGTAACTTCAGAAACCAAAGACATGCAAGGAGTAGAAGTACTTGAGTAGAAATACCTCAAAACTGTACTTTTGTGTTTGTACAATTGTGTTCCATTCTGTCTCTGTTTTCAAAACGTCTACAACAGTGACTTGAACCTCCTCCTTATTTATCTAAAATAAATACAGTGTTGTTTCAAGTGACTGCTAATGTTCTCATCATCAAGTTTAAAATTAACCAGAAGCTATTATGTTTGAAATGAGGCCCGAGGAACCAAAACAGCGTATAATTAATTGGCTTCACTCTCACAGTCCATTCATAGCACTAATCGTCCTCATAGCACTCACACTGCTCATTAGGTTAAAATGTGCTGCCATTGTTCCTTCACTGTGGTGACACCACCCAGGATTTTTGATGTGGAGGCTCATACATCAGCTCAAGACTGGTGTGGCACTACAGTAGAGAGAGATTAAAGGGAAGCGCATAACTCACGTACACACACACACACACACACCCGCACAGTGTCAGCTGTGAGAGCTATGACGCACTTTGGGCTCTGTTAATATTGTACAGCAGGCTTTGGCGTCTGTGTGAGCATTCCATTACAGGCATTACATTCCATTACTCTCTCATGCTCAGTTCACTAAGCAGCTGTGTGTGTGTGTGTGTATGTGTGTGTGTGTGTGTGTGTGTGTGTGTGTGTGTGTGTGTGTGTGTGTGTGTGTGTGTGTGTGTGTGTGTGTGTGTGTGTGTGTCCTTAATTAGACTCTCACCCTCAGCCATAAACACCCATACAAACCCCAATTATCTATCACTCAACTCTTCTTTGTTTACTGTCCCTGTCACCTCCCAAGTTCTTGGCAGAGTAGTTGGTCTCTGTCTGTAAAAGATCAGTCTGTATAAGGGATGCAGGATACTGGATTTTTTTGCAGATATCCAATATGCCTATGTATAATGATTTATTTGGCCGATAACCAAATATATCCTCTTTTTTCCCTACCTAATTTTAGTGATGATCAAGTCTCTTCTATAGTGGATTTAACATCATATTATGCATGCATACCCTCATCCTGATGGCCCACCAGCAGATGGAGACAGGAAATACAATACTCTTCAATGTATGTAACATTCATTCATTGTGCAAGGTAAGATAAAGCATGCTGGCCGATTCAGATAGCTATGATAGCCAATACTGGCCAATACTGAAGACGTACTGATATTATTGTGCATCATTCTTGTTATATGGTTAAAAATGAAAAGCCCTGAACCAAAAATGCATTTAAACAATTATTGTCTGCAAGGGACAACATGGGTGCAGCATCTGCAGTCAGGGCCGTCGCAACCGGACAGGCAAACTAGGCAATTGCCTAGGGCCCCGAGCTGGAAGGGGGCCCCCAGAGGCTGACATTGGTCCATATCAATGACAATATGATGGAACCCCTATAGACACTGCAACAACGACAACACGTTGGAATCCCCCCTAATGGGCCCCCCTACCAGCTGCTGCTTGCAGTGGCTAAGTAGGATGCAGCATTTCTGTCTCTTTTCATGCGTCACGCAAAATGAGACCATGTCCCGCATGATTGGTTGCCACCCGCGCTAGCATTGTTGGAGCACCGTTGCGCATGGACACTCACCCTCTTGCGCAAGCAAAACAAATCATTCAGTATGCTATGCAAGTACAGATTTCAACCAGCAGCAGAAACGAAAGGTGAATCCTGCCAGTTGTGGGTTTTTATTTTATTTAGTTATTTTTATTTTGATCCCCCCCTATGTTAATCACTTATTGATGCTGTTTTTGAAGTATGAATAAGTCAGTAAGTAATTTATTCCATTGAATTATCATCGATGTATTCTAGAAAAGTGATTTTTCTTTTTATAAATGACAAAAGGCACATCTGCCTCATTTTTGCCGTGGTATCCTGATACTACTCAGAACCATGATACTTTCACTGGTATCGTACTTTTACTGGTATCTGGGGGGGGCCTCAAAGGTGCCTCTTGCCCTAGGGCCCCCAGCGTGTCTTGAAACAGCCCTGTCTGCAGTGATGCGAGCACTGCGCTGGACCATCGTGGTGAAGAGGGAGCTGAGCCAGAAGGCGAAGCTTTCGATTTACTGGTCCATCTAAATTGTCTAAGTTAGACACTCAAACTTTTCCACGATCTCTTTCAGCTATTCACGTTGCTACTGCCAAACTTTAAATATGTTCTCCTCTTTGCCCCTGTCAGCTGTCATTTAAGGCTGAGTCATTGCACCCCGCTCCACTCCATCCATTAGCTTAAAATAAAACAGTATATAATAACTTCCTAAATGTTTGTCCTTCACATGACTGGTCAAGACGTGGAGGGTGCTTTCATTGGGACAGACAGGTGCCTGATTTTAATGTCCTCTTCATTCTCAGTAGTAGTTGTGTTGTGAATATAGCTCCCAAAAGCATATTGTAGTCCCCTCTGTCTACTTCACTCTGGAATTTCATAATTACTATTTCACAAATTTGCTGTTATTTCCTTTGGAATATCTCACTGATATCGCTGAAAGCACCATAACACCAACACTTAAGGGAGCGGGACTTAGCGAAGGGTCAATTGCAGGTATATAATGCATTACATAAAAATGCAAATTATATTGTACCTAGCAACCACTACGACAGCTTCTGTGCTGACTGAAAATGACAGGGGATTGTGGACAAAAAAATAGAACATTGCCAGCCTTATTCTTAAACTCTCCTTCGACTCTCCATGTCCTCCTGCTCCCTGCACAGAAAATAGAAATTGCATTTTCCTAACTTTCCCTGCAGCTCAGTGAACCCCTTCTCATGTAATCTCTTATGTCACTGTTTCATCTCTCCCCACAGGGAACTTGAACAATTTGTGGAAGAGAAATGATGCATCATAAGAGGAACAATGATCAGAGAGGAGCCACTCTGCCTCCCTGCACCACGTGGTCGTATCATGACACAGGAGTGTCAGAAGTTGTGTCTCTGTGGAAACTTGGAGGACTTGAAGTCAGATGGTGGGTGCGTCACTGAGCATGACTCCTCGGCCTGCAGCTCCTCTTACACTTGGCTTGTGACACCAGAGATAGTGCTACTACTTTGTTGCTGTTGCAGGTGGGTGTCATCAATGCTAAGAGCGAGCCCGCTGGTATCACTGATTTATAAATGAATCTCTTCATAACCATAAAATCTTTCTTTCTCATTCCTTAAGAATATTTATTTTATTAGCCTGTATGTTGGTTGTTCCACCACTTTGATCCCGATGGAAATATCTCAACCGCAATCTGATGGATTGCCTTGAAATCTGGTTCAGACATTTATACATAATCCTTATTAAAATTCTAATTTGGCTGATACTTTGGTTTATGACTTAATATTTGTAAAACTAATCACATTAGCACTAAAACTGCGTAAGGGTTCTCAATTGGGATTGAACTGACCCATGTGAGCTGAGGCCTAAATTCTGCCTGACACAGATCATCACATAAAATGCTGAGCCCGAGCCTGACCAAGCCCAACCCCCCCAGAAAGCACTAGTCGGCTTCTACTGCCCAGGACACACTGGCTGTGTGGCCATCTTCAGCAGAAAATGGACTAGCTTGGTGGGTCACCGTCTCTCCACCGCTGTTTCCCCGCCAAAGAAGCTCCCTGCTCCGGCTGGGAAGAAGGACAGAGAGTTCTCCTTCTCTCCCTGCCCGCAGGGTGACTTGATATTCACCTTTGGCTAACTTTAACTTAATAATCACCACCTCCTTGCTCTTACGTTTTCTTCACAATCCGAGCCCTACCCAACTTGGCCCTCTTCACAGTGCACATTTTCAGGCCAAACCTTGCCTGAGGCATTTCAGGACTCGTCAGGCTCCTGTAGAAACAGAGAACTTTAGTTGGAGCTGGGAATGACATCACACGGGAGTTTATCACTTTCCAGTCCAACAAGTCAGAAAACCAAAGCACAGGCTACCAGTTCTAGCCAAGTTAGCCACTGTTAGCAATACCAGATGATAACAATGCATTATGCAATATTTTGCAACACGTCCCTGTTGTCCATCCATCCATCTTGTGTTCTGAGGTCGCGGCTGGTGAAGGTCCTCTGACTCTCTGAGTTTACAGGGCGTTCCACTTGAAATTTGCAACTGAGTGCTCGGAAATCCTGACTTCCCAGTTGAAATGAAATGCACCATTATTAGCAAATGTTAGCACGCAAACACAGTGAAATAAGATGGTAAACATTGACCCTGCCAAACACTAGCGTGTTATCATACTAAATTTAGCATTAAGCTTAGAAACCAAATACAATCTCACAGAAACACTAGCATGGGAGGAGATTGTTCTGCGTATTCCAACAGCTAATTCAATTCAATTCAATTCAATTCAATTCAGTTTTATTTACTGGAGGTTAGACTATTGGATGAAAAAAAACAGACAAAGAAACAAAACAAAGAAAATTGTTTGTTTTTATATTTTGTCAGCTGTAGTGGATGTCGGGACATTATTTCCTCAGCACAGAATTCTGGAACAACAACAACAACAACAAAATCTATTAAAATACAATCTTTTTTTTTTTTTTTAATGGAAAATTTAAATTCAAAATTGAGAATTAAGATTTGTTATCATAGTATATAACTTAGTCATTAACTTTTTAATGCCACTTTTTGGAGGGAATTATTTCATTATAATTATAAATACAGATCCATAAAGATTTCTTGGACACACACACACACACACACACACACACACACACACATAGATACATCTGCATTTAACACTTTTTGCCTGTATAATTGCAGCCTGACTGATACTGAATTGTTTAATGTACCTGCTCATGAACAGTGGTCATGTTCTTTGCCCTTGTTCCCACAGTGGTCCAGCCTTGACTCTTGTTTACTTATTGATCTCTGTTCTGTCCTCCAGCTCCCTTTTGGATCAGTTTGCCCTCAGATTGATTGTCTGCCAGTTGTCATTGATCCAATTGACTCATGTTAACCTGCTCTACCCCAAAGTCCTGCTCTAAACATCTACTACCAGACTTGCCACAGTGACAGTTGAGAAAACCTCTTCAGATAAAGTTTAAAATGCAGATTAGCCTCTTTGTTTTACAGCCTTGACCTCCCTGCATCTGTTGACCCCGGTAAGACCCTGCAGACCACATGAGAGCAGAGACACGCCCGGATACGGCCTCACCTGATTACACTCTTGTACTTATTAACTCACTGTAATAATGGTGTCCCTCAGTGTGAGGGCTGGAGGCAAACAGCTCATCAGACTCAGCGGGCAGCTGTTTCTGAACCAGAGCGCTGCTGCTTCCTCTGTTGTGGAAACCATCACATTAATTGTGACGTCTGTGCGTCACATGAGCAGTGCTTCTGAAACTTGTGGTATTGAAGTCATGAAATAAAGCATTACCTAAGTAATTGGCAAATCAGCAAGTAAGATCTCCTGTATGTCAGTGTTTCTATTTGATGTGCACTGTAAGTTTAACAAACCCACACTTGCTTGCATTTTCTGCAAACAACAGATACATTACATTTGTACATTTTTAAGCAGATACATTAAAACAATGATGTGGTGATGGTATGGTAAGGTTTAGGCACAAAAACAACTTGGTTATAGTTAGAAAAATATCATGTTTTGGTTTAAAAAACATGAATCACGCTATCTAGCGATGTTGGTTTTTTTGCATTGTTTCATTCAAATAATTTTAGATGCCTTAAGAGGTGAAACTATCCAGAATTTTACAATAAAAGCAAATTAGAGGAAAGTAAAATCAAGCTGAATCGACAACTCCGAAGTCATCAAAATCTGGCGCTTGGGCAGTGTCTTGGAGCATCAGACACCAACGAAAACAGCCGTCCTTTAACACTGGCATGTCCTTTAACAGCCTGCTACTGTTATAGTATAATGGCACTCATGGCATCAGGGGGAAAAGCAGTGGGACAAGGACAAAATGTAAGGCAGTGAAAGTCCAATTATGGTGGGTGGGAGGGGTGATTCATGGGTCCAACAAATACAGACTTTCACCTAGGAGAGCAGTCTTCACATCCCATAAGATTATAAAGCCAAACCCTGTTCTTTTTGCCAAAACCCAACCATGTGTGGAAAAAAACAAATTCATGTATTTGTACCGAAGTAGTGCATTTATTTTGAAAGAGACTGTATTTAAACATTAAATTTCCTGTGAAAATTGAAGCGTATTTTGAAAGAAGACAAAGTATGTAACAGGCACAGTTTGACACGGCGTCCCAGAATGTCAACAGCCAACATACTCAGGTTACCTCCCGTGTCGTATCTGGACGTGGAAGGTAAAACATATACACTGCCTATAAATACAGTGTATGTACTGATACCGCTGCTGATTTAACTTTAAATAAAATGAGAAACATGAACCGTAACTCTCAAATCAAACAAAGATTTTAATATTCTAGCATCTCAATCGTATATCCAGTGCATAACCTCATGTTACATAAACCGTGTTACACAAGCACACCCCAAGGCCAAGCACACCTGTGTCCTATTTACTGTAAAATCACTTGATCTCTGTTTGTACTTCAAGCTTCCATCCATCCATTATTCATACTCTATTAAGCATATCGCATTGAAAAAGGCTCACAGAGTCAGACTATATATGCTGTACAAGTAAAACACCACATTATTTTTTGTATGTCCATTTTATGTCTAATAACTCTGCTTGTGTGCGGAGCATCACATATTCAGGGCTTAAACTGAGCCGAGTTTCACCTCTTGAGCTGATGGTAACCCGCTCTTGCTCTGCCCTCTTGATAATATTCAGCACACGGTGTCTGTGTCTCTCTAGTGAATGAATCTGATGTTTTTCCTTGTGTTGTATCACTATTATCTGCTGTGCCCCAGTGAGTTTAACCTTCTGTAATGTTATCAGTTACAAAAAGGATAAATAAAATCCCATTTGCTCCATTTAGTTTGAACGGACAGCTGCTGAAATGTGGCTGCTCCTTGACGTAATAAGAAAATTAAACCACTTTAAGAATCAACAGGTCATTCGAAGTGCCACAATTGCTGCCAGTGTGTGACTGGTGACTGAAAACAGTGGGTGTTGCATTTGGAAAATAAGTGTGACGCACGTCCAGTTCCTTCTCAGCCTTTCAGTGCTTTCTTTGCCTGCTCTGAATAACTGCAAAATTGGAGATTAATTATTTGCCTCAGGCTTTAGGCTTTGGATATACTAATTAAGTCAGGGGGATCTTAAGTCACTTAAAAGCTCTTTACAAACCAAAAACAGAGCCTGAGTTAGAACAGTATTCACCTCTGAAATGTAGTGGGGTAGAAGTATAAAGTGGAGGAGATGATACCACTGTCTTCACTTAGCTTAGCACAAAGACTAAAAACAGGGGGAAGCAGTTTGACTCTGACTAAAGGAAACTGAATCTGCCTACTAGCACCTCTCAAGCTCATTACTTACAAAATTACTTTTGTTTGGTTTGTGATGCTGGGCTATTTTTTGGCAGGGGACTCCAGGAAATGACTTAACCTCCTGTAAAACAATGAAGTGTAGTTTTAACACTTCAGTGGAAACCCCAAAAGATTAGCAGTGCAATGGAAAAATGCTTTCGCTGGAATCTGTGCTCAGCTGTTTATCTTTTATTCGTAATGTTTTTAAAATGATCAGCTCAGCTCATGACCTTTACACAGGCCTCTCTTCACTCAGCTTTCCCATAGCTGTAACATGTCTGCAGCATTTTTATCTCTTCTTCTGAATTTTCCATCCTGGTCTCATTACTCTTCCCTCTCCTCAGTTCACTTAGTCTGGGAAACTCCTGAGCCTGACCCTTAACGCTGACTGACCACTTCACACAGTGTTTAATTATACATGCAAGAAAGCCGCAGACTGTATGACATATACCGCAATGTAATCAGAGACTGTAATATCTCATTAGTTTATTATAACTTATATGCAATAAAAAGAAGGTAGTACAAGTATACAAACATTTCAATGCTTAGGATGAGACTCTATGGAAGGTTGGTTGTTTTTACTTTGATCCAGACTTGATACGGGTTTCTATACGTCAACACTTAGAATGGACCCTTGCTCAAGGAGTTTTAGAAAAGGTCCGTTTTCAGTGACCGACACTCACCAGCCACTTTATTAGGTACACCTGTTCAACTGCTTGTTAACGCAAATAGTTAATCAGCAAATCACATGGCAGCAACTCAATGCATTTAGTCATGTAGACACGGTCAAGATGACCTGCTTAAGTTCAAACTGAGCATCAGAATGGGGAAGAAAGGTGATTTAAGTGACGTTGAATGTTGCCAGATCTACTGGGATTTTCTCACACAACCATCTCTAGGGTTTACAGAGGATGGTCCCAAAAAGAAAATATCCAGTGAGCAGCAGTTCACTGGGTGAAATGCCTTGTTGATGCCAGAGGTCAGAGGAGAATGGCCAGACTGGTTCAAGATGATAGAAAGGCAACAGTAACTCAAATAACCACTGGTTACAACCAAGGTCTGCAGAAGACCATCTCTGAACCAACAACACGTCCAACCTTGAAGCAGATGGGCTACAGCAGCAGAAGACCACACCAGGTGCCACTCCTGTCAGCTAACAACAGGAAACTGAGGCTACAGTTCACACAGGCTCACCAAAACTGGACAATAGAAGATTGGAAAAACGTTGCCTGGTCTGATGAGTCTGGATTTCTGCTGCCTCATTCAGATGGTTCAACGGTTCAGGCTGGTGGTGGTGGTGTAATGGTGTGGGGGATATTTTCTTGGCACACTTTGGGCCCCTTAGTACCAACTGAGCATGGTTTAAACACCACAGCCCTCCTGAGTATTGTTGCTGACCGTGTCCATCCCTTTATGACCACAGTGTACCCATCTTCTGATGGCTACTTCCAGCAGGATAACGCACCATGTCACAAAGCTCAAATCATCTCAAACTGGTTTCTTGAACATGACAATGAGTTCACTGTACTCCAGTGGCCTCCACAGTCACCAGAACTCAATCCAATAGAGCACCTTTGGGATGTGGTGGAACGGGAGATTCACATCATGGATGTGCAGCCGACAAATCTGTCTATCATGTCAATATGGACCAAAATCTCTGAGGAGTGTTTCAAGCACCTTGTTGAATCTATGACATGAATCTACTGTATGTCTGAACAACTACTGAATTTTTCACCACACAATTTGGTACAGACATTCATGTTCCACCCAGGATGCCTTTTAATTACTTCCTCTTTCTCATCCAGCACCATCTTCTAATGTGTTAAATGCTTTTATGACCAAATACCTCTAAAGCTAATGACATCTCCATCATCCTCAGCTGTGGTTTCCGGTTAATTCCAGGTAACGTTGGCATGCTGAAACGCTAAACTAAGACGTTTTAGCATTTTGCTCAAGGCTTCACAGAGCTGCTAGCATCACTGTAGACACAGTCTTTAGTCTTGTTACAGCTGCATACTTGTATGTGGTTACACATAAATAATGCTGCAGAGTTTGTTCCCCCAGTTATGAGAAAACACATCAACACTTCACCACAAAAAGTCTTCACTTGTTAAAAGATTGTGAAGTTATTAGAATACAGTTAAAATCTTGTTTCTATGTAGTGTGCATGAAATCAGATGAGAGCCACAGGAAAGACGTAATGGATGTGCCTGTCAGCGCTCGCTTGACAGTGACACACACACACACACACACATACACATACACACACAGTGTGGTGTGAATGACATGTCCCTGTCTAAGTGGCACAAATTGAACCCCATCAGTTTCTGAGCCAGTGCACAGCTACTGGCAGTGACGAAGGACCCTCGTCACTGGGTTGTTGCCTGCGGTTATGTCACCCAGTAAGACTCAGTCCTTTTGTCCCTAGCTGCCACTGCCAGTGTCAGTAACAGCCCTGCTGGTACAGCCCATCACACCTCTCAGGCCACCATTATCTAACTCGCTGGAGTGGAGTCACTGGGTCATGGCACCTGCCATCACGACCCCTCGCCTAGAAAGTTGCACTTGCGTCAGCGCTCCAAATGGTTCAGGCTCTGAGCTATTATCATTGCCATTCCTCTCCGGGAAATCAATAGGGATGAAAATAGCACAGTTCAGTGTTTAATGATGAAGAATGTCCAGTGAGCCACTACTGAACAATAAACTGTGTGTTCTGCTCTCAAGTCCCAACAGATTGTTCGTGCTGTGTATAAAAAAAGGATTTAAACCCTGCGAGCTAAATTCAACAAGTTCAAAGCTGCCGAGGTGTAAACACATTCTGATAAATGAAAATGTTTTCCTTGTGATGATGTTTTTCCTCTGCTGGATATAAATCAAATGAAAATGTATTGGTTCTTGGTAGAGCAGTAAGGTTCAGCCCTGAGGAATCATTAAGGGTTTAACGAGGAAAGAGGTCTTTATTAGTTGAGAGAAGCTTTTTATTGAAGGTTCTCTGAGGAACTACTGAGTTTTCACCTTTTAATCCTGAGTAATGATCCAATTCAAAGCTCACAACAGGAAACCTTTCCTCTTTTCATATGATCTATCACTGAAAAACTCAAAACTCACATTCATATGCACCCACACACACAAACTGCTGCCACTAAACACCATAAATAATAATCTACTGTAAGTATTTAAGCAATGGCAGGGCATAATAGTTTTAAAAATATATATAAATATCTTAAAAATTTTATAATGTTGGAATTAAACCACTGAATTTTTAGTATTCAAATATTTCACTTGGAAAATCCTGATTTTATGTGGCTTGAATTCCACTACTCAAAATTTCTGCATGGACTTTTGGTGTTGAGTTTTACTTGATTTTTTTTTTTTATATGCTTTCAATCTGAAATATTTAATTAATTATACTGCCAAGCTCAGGGAAATTACATTGGAGACAGCTTCATTTTTTTTTCATTCACTCATTTTCTGCAACTCCTTATCCTGTTGAGGGTCACAGAGGAGGCTGGAGCCTATCCCAGCTAACACTGGGCGAGAGGCGGGGTACACCCTGGACAGGTTGCCAGACTATCACAGGGCTGACACATAGACATTCACGCTTACGTGCACACCTAGGGGCAATTTAGAGTCACCAGTTAACCTGCACGTCTTTGGACTGTGGGAGGAAGCCGGCGCACCCAGAGAAAACCCATGCAGACACGGGGAGAACATGCAAACTAAGCACAGAGGGGCTCCCCCACCCAAAAACCAGGAACTCTCTTGCTGTGAGACAACAATGCTAATCATGCCAACCTGGAGACGGCTTATGGCAGTGAAATGAACATTTAGTTCACAGGGAGCAGCTCTAGTGGACATTCCTGCAGTCAGTATGCCAATGACACGCTCCCTCAAAATTTGAGACATCTGTGGTATTACGTCGTTGTGAATCAACTGCACATTCTAGAGTGGCCTTTCATTGCGACGATCCAAAGGAACACCAGTGTAGGAATGATGCTGTCTAATCAGCCACGCCTGTCAGGTGGATGGATTATCTTGGAAAAGGAGCAGTTCTCACTACTACAGATTTTAACAAATTTGTGACCAAAATTTTAGAGAGATATATCTAGTGAGAAAAGTCTTAGATCTTTAAGTTACACCTGTGAAAAATTGGAGCAAAAACAAGAGTGTTAAAAAAAAATCAGTGTATATTCAAGTTGTTATATTTTGCATTTAATATAATGCAAAATATAAATGCAGTGTGTTTGAAAGTTTCACTTAATTCACTGGTATGAGTTAGCTAGTAATGAAAAATAACTAGACTGACACAGGGAGAACATGCAAACTAGGAGCCTTCTTGCTGTGAGGTGACAATGCTAACCACTGCACCACTGTGCTGCCCCGATTAAGTATTCAGTAATGATTAAATTTCACAGTCAGGCATCATGTTGCTCATAAGATTTACATCCTCAAGTCCTGTCTTTGCTTTCATATATATGCAATGTACAATATAAATAGGGGAGATCCTGCAGCATCCTCTTAATTTGACCTATTTGTCATCTTCTTCTTCTTGCTGGGCTCCTCTTTGACCACAGCTTACACATGCACAGCTGCATTGCTCCTCACAGAGTTACATATGTAAGTAATCTTTTGGTGGTGAGAGTGAAAGTGAAAACAACGCCACTGTTATAATCGTGACCTTTTCATTACGTTTGCACTTGAGTGTTTTCCTTTTAAACGGAGTGAGTGAGTATTTTTTCTGTGTAACTGCACCTGGTGAAGGTCAGAGCAATCCCAGAGCAACTGTGATTCCCGCTCAGATGACTTTGCTCTTAAGAACATACAGCTTGCTCTCAGAAAAGGAGTCCAGGGGATCCTGGGGTTGACTCCTGATAGGAAATGCCTCTTTAGCCAACAGGAACAGAGCACAATGGAGAGCATTGTGAGGAATCACAGGGTTATTATGAGTCTGTGAAGTGGGAGCGAGAGGCAGGAGAGAGGAAGAACATGTCCTGGTTTTAATTTTCTCATTTTGCGTCATTGCTCCGTCAAAATGTATAAATCACAAAGCGTGTCATCTCGTGAAACGATAGAGACCCCTGCCGGCTCTCATCTCCTCTCTGCTCCATGTCCTCTCCAGTTTTTATCATACTGTTCCCCTGCAGTTACACAAGCAGACAGATTAAAGAAAAGTAATATCAGCAGACAGAGAGAGCTGGCCGGAATAGAGATTGACAGACAGACGCACAAAGAGAGTATGCATTGGAAAGGAGAGAAGTCAGATGAATGGAGGGTTAAGCAGCTGTTTGCTCTGATTCCTCGCTTGCGTCACACTCAGGCCCCTCAGGGGGAACACAGCAGTTTGAAACTAACCTCTGCACTTTATTGGGAGGGGCAGGGGGATACAGTTTGAAGTTGTGTTGGTTGCCAAAATGTGTTTGTTGTTCCCCTTATTTTCTTACTGTGACCCTTTGGGGAGACTTGATGTCGAGGACTCACGTCTGTTTCTGTTTCTGCTCTGATGTCTCTCCGAGCTCCAGATGTCAGCCAAGTGTTAAACTATTCCAAAGGACACACTGGGTTGTTTCTGCCTATTGAGGAGCTTTCAATAAGACCTTCATTGTTAATGGGTTTTTTTTTTTAAGTCAAACCGGAATTTGAATTATTTTTTACACTCGAGCAGTCAAACAAACATTGACACAAGATGTTCTTTTTCCCTGCATAGCGTTGGCAATCTGTGAACGATTTTAGCTAACTGCGCCCTTACAACATTCAACATTTGGGAGAATCCATCAACTGTTATGTTTGTATTCCACTCAGAAAGTGCAAACTAGCAAGCTAGTCCACTAAAGTGGAAGCTTAGCCAAGCTTGCTAACGGTGTCGCTTTTATTCATGTTATTTCAACACCTGTTGAGTCATTAGTGGCTCCTACACATCCGGAGTTGTGCTCAAAACAGGGCCCCAATTTGTCATACACAGACGCTTAATCAGTGGCCCTCGGCATCTGATACCAAAGCACTAAGGCACCCTTAAGCGTCTGTAACAGACGCACCGAGCCACATCATTATCAGACATTCCATTTAACTGACATAGCAACAAAGTCTGTATAGGGAGGAAGGGCGGGGTGAAGGATGGGTCAAACAAACACAGGCCTTTTCCCAGGAGACCACCATTCATTTCCAATGAGAAATGAAAGTCAACAGTGAGTTATTTAATAACAAAACATAATACGTCATGTGATATGTCACATTACGTTATGTTTGGAACAAACATACTTATTTTAACCCAAACCATGGCTCAGTTGGTACTAAGGGGCCCAAAGTGTGCCAAGAAAATCTCCCCCACACCATTACACCACCAGCACCATGGGTTAACATGTAATGAGTGGACACTGTACATTTCCTGTAAAAGAGGAAGTTAATTTTGAAAAGACAAAATGTATGTAACGATCAGAAACTGACACGCCATTCCTTTGTGTCCTAAACTGTCACAAGAGGTGCCAAGAGCGTAGTTTGACAAGTAGGGCCACTTACCAAGTGGCGGTTTTTGGCGAGTTGGGAGAGACATTTTCCATTCATTTCTGTCCTCTCCTTATCAGGTTCTCTGGGGGCTTCACAACGGCCTAAATAAACCGCATTTCCCAGGGGGCACTGGGGGTACTGTATACCCAAGGGGCACCACATGGAGCGCAACTGTTCCCGTTCTCGCCTGCCTGCTTTTCTCTGTCAGCGGCAAGTCTAAATAAGTTGACATTACAATAACGTTGGCTTGGCTCCAAATGGGAAACAGAAAGAGAACACAAATAGAAGAAGACAGAAGATGACACAGCAGAGCTTTACATGTCAAATACTACGTTACTAAATGCAGGTCGGGAGCAGCCAGCTGAGATTAGTGCCACTCTTGGCAGTGAAGAGCCTGTTGATGTAACGTTGGCACCAGCAAAACCACCTGTTGACACCGCCACCAGTCGTGATATGTACCTTTGTTCATACAAAGTACCTCATAGAACTGTCTGTATGATATCCTACGAGAATGCAGACACAACAGTTCATATTATTGACGGATGATGTTACATCCTTAACGTACAGCTAATTAAGGTAAAGTTAGGAGGTTAGGTTTAGGCAAGTGAAGTTTAATCTGTGGTTAGATTAAGGAAAAGAAACATAGCGAGGACGTACCTTAGAACAACAGAAGACTAACAAAAGAAATTTAATAAGTAATGTGACTTTTGTGAGTAATTAGCAAAGAAATGTATACTTTTTCAATGAGTAACAGATTACATTTTCCTAATAGCTTGCCCAACACTGTTATGTTACCCCATGATTCGAATCACGACTGGCACAGATGGGAAGAAGGGATATCCAAGCAACATCTTGTCCCTGGGCTAGTTTACTGCTTTTGCTGCTGTTGAAATGAACGAGTATTTTGTGCACCATTCAGAGCACTGACATAGAGGGCACTATCATGTCAAAAGAATGACTAACATTTACTTTTTTTGTTAATCACAGTTTTGACCAATTGTGTACACAAGTCACAACAGACTGATACACTCCATCTTTAACCTGCTCTGCTCCGGAGGAGACCAGCAATAACAGACCACAGTACACGCCCAGACATTTACAGGCAGTTTCTCTGTACTAGTAATGTAACAATGTGAGGAGTGCACTTGATCACTGGCACACAGACCCACACATACACAAACACACAAACCCAGTCGTGCCTCTGAGAAGAGTTTGACGCTGATGCACAGAGAAAGGCAGAGGTGGTGCATTAGATGGAGTGTAGAGCTGCTGTGAGTCAGGCTGTGCTGCCGTGTCAGCTCGTCCAGACAGACGCTGCTCTCCAGGCTGTGTGTAGGTGTCTCTCAGGGGACAGTCGGGCTTTTCTGTTACGAAACCCGGAGTTCAGGCCGAGCAGCCGCTGCAGCTTTTCAATACTTCATGACATGCAAGGGGGCCGTCTGCCTGGTAACACAGTGGAGCACTTCATCTGAGGGTCACGGTGACTGCGGAATAAAATGTTTTTAAATCAGACACCCATTAACAGATTATCTCTGGACCTCACTTTTTTTGAAAAGCTTGTTACATGACAAACTCACAGAAAGTGTTTCAGTCTGTGTTTTAATTACATTTATCAAGGTCTTTCCTCAGTCACCATGTAAGACAACTTAATGATGTTTGCTCTCTAAAATATCAATTGTAGGATTTTGTACAGGTATATGTGACTTGATGTAAAACTATGTGGTGTGATCACAACTGAAAGAAGCTCTCCTAGAGGGCTCTCAAACAGAAAGGGATTTCCTTTACACCTAAAACAGAGTAAAACAACTGGGTCACAACAACCAAGTTGGCGAATACGTGGGAACAGAGAGGCAAACCACACATATTTTTTGGGGATGTCACAAGCTACACCGATTCTGGGAAAATGTAGATCTTACAGTTGATTCTGCGAAGTTATGTACCTTGGAAATACAAATGATTGTGTCATGGATTATGATAGCTATCTGGCCAAGATAATATTGAGTAACAAGGAACTGGTACAAGACTGAATCCCCTACTGTAGAACAATGGTTGGAAATTATAAGAGAGATCTGTGCTCTGGAAAAAATGACCTATCAACTTAGAGAAAAAATGTTTTTGTTAGTAAATGGAAGAAATGGGTGATTTATGTGGAAACAGTGGAAATGTCGGACCATCACAAAGGGGCGGGGCTTAGCGAAAGGTCAATTGTTGTCCAAATGTTATCAGACCAAATGGATCAAATCCTGATAGTGAAAGAAGTCATTTTGCAGTTGTGTTGTGACGCTCAAAAAAAAAAAAATTCACTGATTTACAAACGTCTCTTTCACAATGCAAGTCTATGGGAAAAAGTCTTTTTTTGGGCTGTAGGGAAACACGTAACAGACCTGGACGTTGTCGTTCCACTTTTGGCCACTATATGAAATTGGCTTCAAAGCCAAGCTCTGTCCCTGTGGGCTTGATCTCACTGGTTAGTGAATCCAGCGCACTGCACTCGGCTTATATGCCAGTCAACGCTGACAACACCGTCCTGACCCACAGTGGCAGTGCGTTGTCATCGCAGAAGCAAAGCACCCACCCCTCTGCCCCCCAGCTTAACAACTGTTACAGTGGTTAGCACTGTTTTTTGAGTTAGCAGTACCTCCATTTTGAGAACCATGTGCAAAGAATCCCGGCTCAGACTCTGAATCATAGATATGTTCTGAATGTCGCATACAGCTCCTTCATATATTGGTAGTTGGCATCAGTTGCTGGTAGGAAAAATATATATAATATATACAGTAGGCTTATGTTTAATATATTTAATATTCATTGTTTTTTCTTAGTGAAAATAACAAGAAAAAAAAACATTGAGTTTTAAAGCCAGCAGCTTTGTGGGCTCTTTATTAAAGACAGCAGTGTTGTCCGCTCCAGTGGCTCTTTGTGTTTGTCACTAACTTTACTCTGCTCCACATTATGGGCTCAATATGAGCAGTGTCTCTGCTATCCATGACCTTGCATACCACAGGCTTATGTAACTGTAACGGTCTCTGTTTTCATAGACATGTAACATGAGCTCCGCCACAGACGTCTACAAGCACTGTGTGGTGTGTGTGAGTGAGATCAGTCTGCAGCATGTGTCGCCTCTCACACAGCTGCTATTAAACACACGTTTCCATCGGGTTTCAGCACGGAAGTGGCAGATTGTGTGGTGTTGATTTAATGCAGAAAATCTTGAAATATCAGTGAGAGAAATTTAAGACAGTCAGCTCTATGAAGAGAGTACATTTACAGTGCAAATTTTAGGTACTTGACTTATTTCCATTTTCTGCTGCTTTGTACTTTTACTCAGCTACTTTTTAAAGATATTCTACTTTTTGCCTGATTTCATCTGATAGCTTTAGTTAGGCTACTCTCAGGTATTCCTTTCCTGTCTAGTGAAAACCATGTATTGCCACCACACTCCATGGTAATGGCAACTATGGGGGGCCTGTTGTTTGCCTTCAGTGATTGTCCTATTGTGTATTGAACCCACCTTTTGACCAGTAAAGACTGTTATCTTACCCAAACTGTCTCCAGAGTCAAGCGTTTCAGTCCACTCTCACCTGGTTCACCAGTTGTTACAATGCATGAAGCATCAATGATAGCCTAATTTTACAAGTGAACCATGATGATGAAGATACAGATAAACAGAAATACATGGCAAATAATTGCCATGGGTGAGGGGTTGGCTGCTTTGTAGCTGATTAAGGTTTTTTGCAAAAGAGGCCCAGGAGTCTGAATCAATCAGCTGACACTATTCACTCAATATAGCTTGCTAGTAATTCATCTTTATTATAAAGCAGGCCAGTTAGCGAACAATAGCCAGCTAAAATCACATTATTACAATATATTCCATGTGACTGTTTCCACTAGGAGGGGGCACTGAATAAGATGAATGTATTGTTTATCAGGCAACAATTGAGACAAGAAATAGCCAACGCACTCTGATGTTCTTCCACTTTACCCCACTGAGGAACAGAGATGGCAGCTCTTGAGATGGACATTCAGTCAGTGTGTGTGTAACAGCTCAAATTCAGCCAGTGCAAACCACAGCGGCAAGTGAAGGTCGGTCTCTAGGCTGCTGCTGCAAAATGCATATGGAAACACGGCATGTGCGGACTCTGTGTTGTGGTGGGTGCTGGTCATTTGTTGACGTAAGCGGACTCCATTTCTTAGCTAACATTAACCCTTGTTGCACACTGTAGTGGAGCTCGGCTCCATGTCATTGGTCCGACATCCCATTGTTCCAATATGTGGTTATACTAAGCTATACTGTGTTTGTGTAACATAAAGGATCAGCAAACGCAACAAAAGTAGGCTACTGGTCAAGATACAAGTGTCATAAAGGGGAGAGAATGAAACACCATAACCTCCTTTTATTAACTCTGGGGTCCGGGTTGTGTGGGGAGCTTTTCGCGGTGCTGAACAGCTCCTGGCGGGCGTATTTCTGCCTTAATGGTGCGCCACACCCGGCTCTGGGTCAGCTGGGAAAGGCTTGAGACGAAGCAGGCTCACGTCTTATGTGTTTGCCACTTTCTTTTTCATTTTAACCCACACCATGATCCTTTCCTGACCCCAACCAAGTGGTTTTTGTGCCTAAACCTAACCAGACCTTAACCACAGGCCGTCATGATGATTTCGGAACAACGGGATGTCGTAACAATGGATTTAATATGGTCGGAACAATGGGTTGTCAGAATAATGGGCTTTCGGACCAATGGGCAGACCCCGTGGAGCTATAGAGAGATGCAGCATGCTGTTGGGAGAAGTTTGCCCTGAGGGCTTTCTGTCAGAAAAGGATTTCTATGGAATTTCCTGGAAAGTTTGGCCCAAGTCCTTTACATAGAAGTCAGCCCTTAGGCTGTTACAGGAAACTGTGAAAGTATTCAAAGGTCTCTGTTTTTAAATTACGCAACAATCTGTTCATCCATTGGCAATAAAAAGTATGGACCGTTTCATTGCTATTCTGTTACTAGGGCAACAACTTTGGTCCCTTTTTACTTCCTGTCAGCTTCTGCATTAACATACTGGACATTCAAACAGGAAATACAAAGGGACCCATTTAAACTGTTTATGTTGTCTGGTTTGAAACGGTCTATAAAACATGCAGAAAGTTACATAATGCACCTTTAATCCCATAAAAAGTGTTGACAGGGGACATTTAACTGAGTACTTTTACGTTTGATATTTTAAGTAAATCATGCAGATAATACTTACATATTTTTCAGAAGTAAGGGTTTAAATGCAGGACTTTCCTTGTACTGTTTTCATATTTGGTATTTTACTGACACTAGTACGCTTGTTTATGTTTTACTGCATGTGCGAAGGTGTTGTTTGTTTGTGCCACACGACGGGAGAGGTGCATATTGTTATTCTCACTCAGGAGCTCCATTTTCGGAGCCCTTGTCCTCCCATCTGTTTTTATCATCTCTTACGTCAATGCCTCCCCTACTGTCACTGAGTGAAAGGGTTTTCCCGCTCAATGTCCCCCGAGAGCTGCTGCCAGCGCTGCTTTATTACTGTAGGCATTTTAACAGACCGAGTTGGAGAGAAAACTTCAGAGGAAATACTGAATCACCTTCCTGACTAACCCCCAGACTTCCGTGTCTCCTTTGTTAGAGCACTCGTTTTCCAAACAGGTATTTGTCCAGCAATATAGTAAACTATGTTTTTATGTTTTCCTTTGAATGAAGCTGCAAAAGTGAACATAAGATCATGACGTCAACAGGATGTGCGCTCACTTCCTCAGAGCAAAGTGCTTGTTCCTGTCATTTGACTTGAGGTCATGCAATAACTTTGTGTTACACAGACAGGAAATAATAACTGATATAATCGAACATGCAGCTTTGATGTATGGGTTTCGTAAATGAATGGAGACACAGCCAAGGAGATGATTCACAAAGTGACAGGATCTGAGCATGTGATCCAGAAAATAACAGCTGTGGACAAATGGGCAAAGAAATAAAAGAGCAAAAGAGGAGCAAGAGGAACAAATCTCTTGGACAAGACTGTTAATTACCTCGACAAATTCAACAGAGCCTCATGACTGCTGGGCTGGAACAAAATATTGCTTCTTGTCTCAAACAATCTGCTCTACTAATGCCAACCCCTGCCCTCATACTCAACCCATTTCTTTGCCCTCCGTGCGGTTGTGCAAACACACATGACCCACTTAGGGAAGCTCACACACACACAGACACACACACACGCACACACCGTACACACAGGCTCTCTGCAATCTTGTATAACCAACAGTTCTGAGGAATGACAGACAGACTTGTAAACATCTTGCAGACTGTTGGCTGTATTGTGGAGCTGGAGTAGCTGACGTCAGTGCAGGCTGATGACTTCATGTGTCCCCTACAGGCTGTGGAGGTGACAGACGGACGGATTGATTGACAGAAAGGTGACACAGATAAACAAACAAGCTGCATCGAGACAAAGCAGAAAGGAGACCCGGTCAATGAGACAGCAGTTTTGACCTATTACCTGCAGATAAATATGACAGTTGTGTGTGTTTATATTGACACAGGCAAATGCCCATTGTTGTGTTGTTAATGTTTTTAAAATGCAACATTACATCACGTCAAAATCTTACATGCATGAGGGGCAGGTCTTGAGTTTGACATTTTGGCCATTGCCATATTGGTACTTGCACGTTTGCACTTAAAGACATTCAGAGAATTAATATAACAGCAAACCATTATGTAAAGATATAGTGGAGTCATGGCATCCTGAGCACAGAATGAAGTCACAATACCTCTGTGTGTGTTGTAATCGAGCTTCTCTGTTCGATGTTGTGGTACTTGTGCCGGCCACATGTGAATGTCAGGGCATGTGAGTCCCTGTGAGTGTATTTCACTGGTTAGCTCATTGCTGAGGGTTTGAACTGCACTGATATTGAGATTGTGCCTTCGCGGAAGCGTAGCACCCACCATGTGGTTTCCCTCACAGGAAACAATAGCCAGTCTTACACTGCGTCTTCAACGTGCTTCGCAGTGCTGTGTATTAGGTACTGTTGTGGAATGGAGGGACAGAATTGTCTCGCCTCTGAGCTGGGATCAGAGGTCGTACCAGCACCAAAATGATGTTTCTATAGTCGTCAGAAGAGGATCACGGGTGTCACATTTTGACAGTGTGTTTTGTGTGCGACTCACTGCTGGAGATTTTCAAAGTAGCTGATAGCAGTTAGCAGCTAACTCAAAGAAAAAGAATAGCAGCTGAAAATGTCCACAAAGTGGGGCAACAATGAGGCCTTGGAGCTCCTTATCCATGCCATTGTTATTGTTTATAAAGCACTGCAGACACACACGTATTATGTCACACTACAGGGAGACACTGTCACTAATGTTAGCACCGTCAGCTGCTAGCAGGCTCAGCCAACTTCATGTTAACAACCGAAACTTGAAATCATAGCTATCACTAAATGTTGCACAAAGGGGCTATAATCAACATTGGATCAAATGACGATGTGCGATGTGAAAGGAGCTAGCAGTGAGAGCTTCACGACGCTTTAAAGTGTTTTACAGCTTTTTGTTTTTGTTTTCTGTCCTGCAACTTTAATTATGGGACAGCTGTGGTACTTTGGTTGAGTCTCACAGCAGCTGACCCCACCACACACCACCTGCTCAGCACCAAAGTTCAGAACTTGTTCCTGCTGCTTCCAAGTGGCCAAAAGAAAAAAAAAAATCATTATTTACGTTTAAATGAAACCTGTGCACGAACAGGATACAGAACAACCACACCTTCTGTATGGCTCCTGAGCCGAGCACACAGCGGTTGTGTTCACTGTCCGTCACTGGTTGACATGAACGCCAACATGGAGCAGCAGTTCAGTCAGCATCCGCTGTGTTAAGGAGTCAGATTGATGCTGAATATTGAGGGAGTAAAAAATAGCTTTCTGGGCAACCCTGTTCCCATACAAGTGGTCATGTGATCTATTGTTCACCTAAAAATATTGATTACAGCTGAAGGTCGTTTCCCATGACTGAATGTTGCACACAGGAGGCAAGTTAATAGATTCAAGAGTCAAGACCTTTATTTGTCCCTGAGGGGCAGTGGGGTTTGCTGCAGAAGCAATAAATAAAAATAAACAGGACAGGGCTAATAAAAAAACATACATCACAAGTACCGCACAAATACAGGAGTGAAAAGGGTGAATACATGAATGACGAGTTACAGCGTTAGTGAAGAAAAAGGAGAATAAAATATCTAATACAGATGAAATTATAACGCTATGCAAAGACACCTGATGAGACTGTTTCTGAAAATCTACACTGAGGTACTTTATAAATGCAAGTATGTGTCGATGAGCGATGGAGACCAGCATCATCCTGCAGTGAGGTCTCGGCCAGCTGATGTTGACAGATCAGGTGACCACGCGCAGTGTGCAGGACAGTCAAGGACAGTATGATGTGCTGTCTGTGGCTTTCCATCATGTTATATTGGTTGTGCTGTATGACTAGTTTGCCCCTGTGGAGCGGCCCTGTTTAATAATGAAGCTGATGGTTACAGTTTCTAGTTCAGCACACTGAGTGTCACCTCCACGTGAAGTCAATATTCAGTGACACTGGAGCTGTTGAGTCACTTGAAACGCTTTCCATTTTTTTCCTCGTCAGGAATGACAGTCCAGTCGCCACAAGAACATGTTGGCGTTGTATGTTTCTGCAAACCAGAGATACATTGCATTTGTATAATTCATACGTATCATATCAATGTTTATGTGGTTCAGATTACATGTAGGTTATATAAGGTGACCTTGTCATTGTGTGGTGAAGGTGATGGCGGATGATGTTAGACCTGGGCGTCACAGCTGGACGAGACCTTTGAATCCGCCCACGTCACTGAGTTTGAGGTGACTACTTGACCAACAAGTGCCACAGGGAGACAAACACCATTGTCAAGCCCTTGTTCTGGAACCAGTGAGGACTAATAACAACAATGGCGAGCACTGTAGACAAGATAGACGATGCTATCAAAGCTGTTGTAAATCAGCATGTCTTCTTAATATTGCCCAAACCTCATAGTTTGTTTTACTTTTGCGTCACTGTGTAAACCCAAAACAGGTTTATAACAGGTCATCAGTGTGGACTTAAAATGCCATTAGATTAAGGCACGCGCGTTGTCTCTAGTGATTGGTTAGGAAGAAACTGAACCCTCCTCCCAAGGAAATTAGTTTGAGTGGTTGCAATGTCTGACTAAAGATGCGAATGGAGTGTAACAGGTTGAAAATTTATCAGGCAGCGGTTCCAGACCAACAAACAACACCTCTGGCTGTGTTTTAGTGAGCCATTGCTGTTTCCAGCTGCAATTGGAGCACCAAAATCATCTTTTCCGGACCATGACCAAGTGATTTTTGTGCCTAAACATTACCACATGTTAACCACAGCTTTGTTGAAACGTACAGAAATGTAAATACATATGTCTGCTACATAATAACTTGCAGGACAATACCAACATTCATTCTTGTGATGTGGTCGCAAATTATGGTGCGATGAAAAAAATTAGGAGTCACCCATTTTTTTGTGAGAGGGGAAAAAAGTTGTCTTGAAACAGCCGCCTGGGATTTGAAAGTATATAATGCAGTAAGGGTTTTCTCAACAGAGTAAACCAATGCACTCTCAAAGAGAAAAGGGAGATAACATAACACTCAGTGATGGTATTATTTGCTGGAGTTTTTGTCATACAAAAGGGGTTTAATGTGAAAACAGCATATTTAAGAAAAAAGAAAGCTTTATGGCAAAAAAAGTTAAATGTTGCCAAAAGACAGGCTCTATGTGACATAAAGGACCCCGAATTACTTAGATTTTGGACAGCCAAGTGCCTAAAAAGTTAGATACAGATGTTCAGAAAGAAAAAGAAAATTTAAAAGAAATCTTCAAAACTATCACTATCACACTGTCTCTTGGTGTAAAATCAGAAACATGTGCCAAAAGAATTGCGGAAAAATAAACGGGATGACATCAACTACATGTGGCTCAACTTATCCTCTAATATTAGTCAGAAAAAAATAAATTAATATTAATCCAATCATGTTATGAGGACATGCTGTGTATGTGTTTCCTTCTAACATATATCCTCAGATGATTAAGTTAAATTAGGTTAAATATTAAATCACATTTTCACAAATTAAAATGTGCTTTTGATGTTGGCATAGTGTTTTGCCTCTTTAACTGGTTTCACATTAAGCCTTTTAATATTGTTACTAACAACCATGTTATTTGTATCATAATGCACATATTTTGATATTTTTCATATGAATTTATTTTATATTCTTAGTGGTGTGGTTGTTTTTGGTATTTGTCTTGTCTTGCTTTTGTGTATTCTATAGTATTGTACTGCCCAAATATTATTGTGTCGTTTATTGTTCAATTTGGAAAATATCAAGGAAAAAAGAAATTTATTTTACCTATACCCGAAGCATCAAGCTGCACTTGAATGCAGAATTAATGTTATCACTGACTGAAGACAACGTGGCCCTTTAAGTTCAACTGAACTCAATGTTCTCATGAGGAGCTGAATATACAGGACAGTGTGTTTCTGTAGAGCTGTTGATGCATCACATCCAGTGCACAGTGTGTCAGTACTGCCTCCTTCTGGTCTATTGAGACACTACATGTGGTAACAACAGGCCACGTGAGGACATAACAGAACAAACAAGTGATTTGTCTTTTTAATATGAAAGGTTTCTCTTCTGTGATACACCATTTACTTCTGATAAAACATGTCTAATCCATCTATACAGAATAAAAATCTGTCTCTTGCTACTCTCTTTAAAGTTTCCACATCACACTTGCGTAATTTGAAACTCGAACCGTGATTGACGTCAAAACTAGTTTTGTCAGAAAACCACTCATACAAACACTTGAACTCAGATTTAAGGTGAGCACAGAGAAACTTTCCTCCATCAGCAGAATAATTTGGAAAAACAGTCTTCTGTCCGTATTATGTGTGTTTTAAGGCACACACACTACTTCTAGATCTCTCCACAGATTTACTCTCTGTACCAGGCAGATGGCAGACAGCTTATATATGGCGTGTGTGCAGGCAGTTTGCTAATGCCAATGTTGTGGACACAGTGTCCCATGGTGGCAGTGGGGTTATGGTATGGACTGGCACAGTGGCGTAAGGTAGTTACAACAGGCCCCACTGCACGCTACTGTCTGGTCACATGTTCAAATAGTCTCAACGCTCAAAACAGCAACATATATGTTACCCAGCAATCATCATTGCATCTGTATGTAACATAAAATCCAGAGAAAATAAGAAATTAGTCATTTAGTTTAATAATTTTATAGTTTATTTATTTGCCTTTTTTCAAGAGCAAGTATGGCAAATGACACCTTTTTGAATGTAATGCGAGTTCTTCTTTGAACATAGGACTCATTGTTGGAGGGCCCGCTTTCTCTATGGGCCCCTCCACCTCCCAGGCCAGAGAGCAACCGCACTGCCTGCACTGTCTTTATTTTACGACTCTGGGCTGGCATGAGCTACAGACAAGGAACACAGGTGCATTTTATTGATGGCTGTTTGAATGCACAGAGATAATGCAACGAGATCCTGAGACCCCATGTCATGCCATTTGTCTGCCTTGCTGAAACGTCCACGTTCTTGCAAGATTTAATTAAGAATCCCAATGTGTATTTCCATGGTCTACTAAAGTTCAATCAATATCTGGGAGTATGAGCTCTCAATGTCAGAAACCAAAGTCTCAAACTAGTGATGTCATAGGGTTTATCAAGGGCAGCTGGGGCTCAGAGGTAGAGTGAGTCGTCCTCCAATCGCAATACTGGCAGCTCAATCCCCGGCTCCTCCACTCCACATGTCGAAGCCTCCTTGCGTAAGATACGAAACCTTGAATTGCTCCCGATAGCTGCCCCATTGGTGTGTGAGAGCGTGTGAATGGTCGCTGAGCAGCAGGTGGCAGCCTCGGCCACCAGCATGTGAACGTGACATGTTGTGTAAATGTGCTTTGAGTGGTCAGAAGACTGCAGTCCATTTACCATTTATTACGTCTGGAGCTGCTCCATAGACAGTCATTTGGAGCCTGATCTGTGGATTCATAAAATGTTTGTATTTTTATACCCAAATTAGCTTTATTCTGTTGTAGTGTTCTATGTTCTGAATAGAAAATGTTCCCATATACTCAGAACATTCCCCAGAACATCTACAACACCTTTCACAGTTCATTATTAATGGAGCAGCTCCTGACTTTACGTTAACGTTTATGTTAACTAATATTTTTGGACTGTCTCAAACCACAGGAATAACTTTATTTACATATTTCTTACTACTCGTTATGCATACACGTTTAATACTGTGACAGCCTGTGGGCCTCCGTCAGGATTTGTGTGTGTTTCGTGTGTACTTCCAGGGTTCCTGGTTTCTCACTGATTAGAGCTGGAGGTCATCACCTGGGCCACTGTCTCCAGGTTGCTTTAAAACCCACGCTGCTGGTTGGGTTTTTTTTTAGATTTCTTCTTCTCTGGTGCCACATCAGATTATTTTCTAAGTTGTTATTTGTCCTTTGATATATTCAAGCTAAAAAACTTGGATGTGAACAAATTACAAGAAACTCAAAAACTGTACTCAAGTAAATGTATTTCATTACTTGAAATAACCCAGCACCATCTTAAATGGCACAAAACATCCAGGACCACAGCACAAAGTTAAGCTTCAGCAGATTATATTACCCTGTGCACAATACTATAAAACACGACCGTAGCCAGGGCAGAATGATTTCTGACGTACAAAACCCAAAAGTTACACATACACTGACACATCTGGAAACCTGTACAGTAAAAAAAAAAAAAAAAAAATCGCTGCAGAAATGATTTAAGTGCACTCAGTGTAAGTGAACATGAAAATATAGCAGGACTGTTCTGATTTAAGGCCTTTATGTTTGAATCTACTCTGGCTGTTCTCAAAACAAATTATCAGGTGTTTTTCAGAAGAGCAAAGACCAACAGAAAAAGATCTTTTTGCTGCCTTCTGTTCTAAAGGACTGTCAAAGGAACTCTGATGCAGGGCTTTCAGCTGAAACTGCGACCTCAGAGCAATGGAATGAGCTGAATAACTAACTACACGTTTGGTTTAAAAACATTTAGTTCTTACTGTATTTCCAACAGAAAAGCAGCACATAAAAACATTATTAATGTTATGTAGTAACAAGTATGATTCATCAGTCATGTTAAGTAAAAATGTTAAATTTAATGAGGTGAAAGTCATTTTCAGAAATCAAGAACAGACAAGTTCGTCAATGCTGTCACAGCTTCAAAATCAGGTACCTCTCAGTCAGTCCTTGAATAGACATGGAAGGGTACAAACTTAAAAAAAAAAAAAAAAGACTGGGGATGGACACCGGTAGGGAGGGGAGGACAAGTAGTCATGGCTTGTGGTTCAGAACCGTCCTGAACGCTCTCTGTCTCGGGAGCGACGTCTCTCGTGGTCACGGCCACCTCCACCTCCTCGACCTCTGTCCCTCGAGCGAGATCGCCTCTCTCTCGATCGAGACCGGGACCTGTGGCGGCTGTGGGAGTGCAGGAGTGATTATGAATTACTGTGAGAACAAAAACACGTGCATGTTCACCACTCACAACAGCAGGGTACTAGGGAATAAAAGCCGAGGGGCGCGCCAGGTGTTGCCAATTAGCCCTCTATCATCACCTATCATCGAAACACCCTCCCTGCATCGCTACCCCTCCTCCCGTAGCATGGCTCTAACTTTAACCCACAATCGCAAGTAGGTGCAACAACAATAAACCAGTTAAACTCCACTGCGATTAAAGTTTGGTACGTTTTTCTCCTGTTTATGTCTTCCCTCATCAAAATGAGGGAGTAGGAGGAGGCAGAGTGTACGGCCCGGTCCAGCAGGGAGAGCTCAGTCTGCACAGACGTCTCTCCTTGGCTCTGCTTTCCCTATGCTCTTTTCTATCCATCTAATCCTTTGGCTCCCACTTGGACCCCCAGACGGCACTATTACTCCCACTCAGAGTCTCAAGTTTGCGCATCAGGGATTGCAAAATCTAGTCCCTAACTGAACTGAACTGCAGTGCCTGAGTGTATATAAGGTAACTGATATTCATACCTCTTCCTCCGACGCCCATAGAGCTCTCTCCTCAGTTCACGTGAGATGGGCTTCAGATGCATGAAGTTACAGAAGCCACCACGAGTGCATTCCCTGCGGAGAGAGGACAGTGTGGTGCAGTTAGACAAGAAAAGAATAATATGCCAAATATCATCTGAGGTAAAAGACAGGGAGGAATGTCAGTGGAAAACAAGTTTAAAACAGCAGCTGCAACATACAAGCTACAGTTTGCTGATAGAGAGAGACATCATCTTAAAAACAAAGACGTGCGACATACTTTAGGAATCAGAAATAATTTGATTAACTCAGGGAATAAACTGGGAACATAAAGAATTAAAAGTATGTAAAAATATAAAAATGATCCTGTCCTTTATCTTAATGGGAGACAACTGGGTGCAGCGAGGTCGTAGTAACCAGACATTATATCTTTTTAAGGGGTCATTGTTGCAATGGCTGAAACCCTGAACAGAGATGTCCTACAGATGTCAGTAAACACAGTGTTGAACTTCCTCTTTGTTTTATCAAGAGTACACCGTCATCGAAAGTATTAATGGGGAAGTGTTTCAATGAGCAACTGTTCTTCCAGGTTCTAGTCTGAGTCTGCCCTCCCACAATTTCTTATTGGTTTATTATGTAACAAGCTGTGTCCTATCACGTAGCACTCACCCCATCTCATATTGGCGACAGCAGGCTTCTCTGAAGTCTGTGACGGGGGAGAGCTCAGCATGGATTGGCTGTCCGTTAAACCACCGGTTATTCAGGTCTATCACGGCCTTCTCAGCGTCCTCTTCATAACGGAACTACAAATGACCATCAAGAGACACACAGAGTTTATTTGAAGAGAAAAATCACCAGCTCTGGATCCAAGCTAAAAACACATGGCATTACAGCAATGGTAACACTGACAGATTTTAGACCTGACACCCACCTTCACATACACATTTCCCACTAGATGGTCCCCGAGGTTGTCACATACGTTCATCTCCTCCACCTCGCCATACTTTTCTTCCATCTCTGTGAAGACCTCCTGCAAGAGAAACATTAAGGGTGACGTTATGTATTTGAGTGTTAGGGTGCTTTCAGACCTAGAGTTCACTTGATTTGTTCATTTTAGTCAAACCACACAGTTTGAAAACGAGGCGCGGTTCCAACTAGAAAACAATGTTTTGATGCATTGGATGTGCTGAATGTGCATATTAAGGCAGTACAGGAGGAGGTGCACATTAATAATCCTCCAGGACTGTAACATGCTCATGTTTAACCCAAACCATGTGTCATGTGACTGCAGTTGGTTCGGATCGAGGTCGGAACACGTTCTCACCACAAACGAACCGCACCAGAGTTTGTTTGTAACCGAACCAGACCACCTCTTCAAGAAGGTCTCTGTCCAGTCGTTTTGGTGCACACCTGAGTGTAATTACTGTGTTCAGACCTGCCTAAGCACCCTTAGTTGAAATGTTTCAGTCCATTAAAGGAAGAGTTTGACATTAAGATATAATTTGGTGCTTTCACATGCAAAACAGACCCACTGCCCTAATGTGACTGCCTGAGGTTTACAACAGGAAGTATTTATAGTCATGTTTTAAGTGGCCCAATTATTATGTCATCAACAGCTACATACTGTGTAGGTTTTAGTTAATTATGGAGGAGAAATCTTAAATTATTTCCTCCAAAAAGTCAAAGAAAATATATCCGGGGCAAAGTGGTGTAGTCATGGTTTGAGGCAGACCTGCATTCTATCTTCAGAGTGGCATTACTTACCTCAAAAAACTCATCATAGTGCTCCTGCATCTCCATGTCACTGATGGCACCTAGTGGTTATAAGACAGAATTATAACGGGAATACAAAACAACGACACATGGATATATTATAATTTCTGCAATAAATTCTGTGTTTAACACAAATTCTGGACACAATGTGCTTTTCAGGAGGGCTAATGACTGGATTGAGAGGCATGAGGTCACTTGGGTGGACTAACATAATGCTGATGCCTCCAAACAGACTTCTTAAGGTTAGATCATTTGTCAATACAAATGCAATTTAACGCCTGCTTTCAGTAGAGAACAATTACATTTATAACTGTACAATAAATACAGGGGGGACTTTAGGTGCGACTCCTTGCAGGTTAAAACGCTGACATCACATCATAGGACTACCACTTAGGTACTACCTGAAGAGCTCCTAGAGGCTGACGGCCTTAAATTTATTTTAATCTGTCATTACAATATTGATAAGATTCCAGTATTAGTTTATGCTTTTCCTGAACAAATTATTTTATCCCTGGCTAATCAATAAACATGACACCTTCCACTACAAATATTCTTCTAAACAATTGTTACATACTACGTAAAAGCAAGCCCTTCTTCTCTTAGAATTTGGTTTGAAAACAAATTCCTATTGGTGAGTCAACCTCTCAACAATTAGGGCTTTTACTAACATATGAATAATGAATTTATAAATGTTGTCTCCCGGTTACACTAAAGAAAATACTCTGCACATCTGTATTATCTCTTCCAGTGCAAATTAAAAACTCTGTCAGAACGTATAGAAGCACTTACAGGTCAGCCCATCAGCAGACTGGGCACTGTTCTGAGGGTTCCGGTAAATGTTCAGGAGGGCAATTGTCTAAAACACAAAAATGTCAATTAAGTTATGGATTGTTTGTGTCAAGAGCACAGAAAACTATCAAAGAAACACTGTAAATATCCTTAGCAATCCTATGCTGACTGAGTATATACGGATAACCAGAAAAAAGTAATGTTTTCAGTGCTTTCTGCAAATATATTCAGGATGTAATATCTGAGTTTCCCTGTCCTGTTGCCTGCCTGATATAGGACTCAAAGTCTTTAAGTTCTATTAATATCAGCCAGACAACATAATCATCTTTGAGTCAAAGATGCACACTACATGTGACTAGAACTTGTAGCAAGTCAAGTCATTTTTTCCCCTAACACTAAACATTACATGGTAGATATGCCCTGTCCATTACAGAACTAAGTCTCCCCATAATTTCCATTTGACTGAAAATAGTAGCTTCCCATATCAATTTATCTATATTAGAGGACATTTTAGAACAAGGGAAAAAACAGTATGATCTTACCTGGCTGAATGTCGGTTTATTGTGTAATCTGGAGCAGCGGTCGCCATGTCGGCAGGCACCAATTTTGAAATAAAAAGAGCAGTTGACCCTGGGGAGAAAACACAATAATGAAAATGAGTTAGGGCAGGGTTAAGCAACCCTGGAGCTGCATGTGGCTTTTACTATGAATTTTGTGGAACCTTAATGGTGGTTTTGGGTTATCCTTAGTAAGTTAACTATAGATCCCAAATCCAAAAAAAGAAGTCTCAAAGGATGATAGAGAATTTAATAGTGCCTGAACAGAATTGTTTGCTTTTACCACCAACACTGCAAAATCCAAGTACCATACAATCATAACTAGCCCACTGCAGTGTAGCCACCTTGCCTTAAAACATATTAATGAATGTTTGAATGTTTATGTCTATTGGTAATGTTGGAAAGCTAAATTAGATTTAATAAGGGATACATGATAATATCAGCACGTCATCAGTATTGGCCGAAATGAATGAAATGAAATGAATTATCCCAATCAGCCAAAAATGCTTTTTCTTATTTTGCACAATGAATGAATATTACATACATTTAAAAGCTTTTTATTTCATGTCTCCATCTGCTGGTGGGCCGTCATGATAAGAGTATGTATGAATAATATGATGTTAATTCCACTGCAGAAGACGGAAGAATTTCCACTACAGAGGATCACTAAAATTGGGTGGGGAAAAAAGTGTATATATTGATAGCAGTATCAATTATCAGTTAAATAAGTTGCTATATATCGACCTATCGGATATCTGCAACAAAATCCAATATAGTGCATCCCTATTGACAAGCTGTTTTACCTTCAGGATAAGGCTCAAATATGATGTGCGGCTCCAAAAACATGTTTTAATAATTGGTTTTGCCTAATCTGGCTCATTTGATAATAAAGGCTGCTGACCCCTGAGTTTGGGTGAATATAACAACACTCTTTACACTTTGTTGCTATGTTTGAAAATTCAATCTGGCTCAATAAATGTAAACTAGCTTGCAGGGTGTAGTCTACTTTATACTTGAAAAGGGACTAAAATGATAAATGGAATATAGAAAAAATGCCACTATTCAGTAAATCAACCAATGGTTCCAGGCCCTTCTGTGTATATCGCATTATTTTTTTTTGAGCTGGGTTGAACAAGGCCATTTTTGTCTGTGTTACAGAGAGTTTAAGAGAAATCCATAGTGAAACAAATAAACGTTTATTTTTATAATATGTTAGACATTATGTCTCTAGGGGGTGACGAATACCAATATAAACGACTTTAATATGGAAAATCCCCAGTCATCTTAGGTTTAAAAAACTTTTCCATTATTTGTAAAAGATCAGTGTTTGTGTTTCACTTAATTGAGGTCAGCAGGAGCATGGCAGGAGTGTTAGCAGACAGTGAAGTTGGAACAAAGTAACGTTAAAGTAACGTGATACACCTGCCTCCATTCATTTACTTTACTGTGAATTTACTGCTCAAAATGAAAAATAATGTTAACACTGTGCGGTTAAACTGTTAGGGAACCGTTAATAACAAAGTGAGAGGCTCTCACGGTGGGACTAACCGTGAGTTTCCCACCGTAACAAAGACCATTATGGGTTTCACAAAGTAGCTAACTATGGTTGGCTGGCACGAGGGTAGATGGTATTTGAAGTTTCATTTAATAAAGTTTGATAACCGAAATTATTCTGTTTAATTTCTGAAAAAGTAACTCGTTTTAATTGTTTTCTGTCCGTCCCAGCACCACACAACACAGCACACAGATGCAATCACGGCGCGGTATTTTACAAACGTTAGCTAGCTTGTTAGCACTAGCTTAGCATCTAGTTGCTAAAGCCGGCTACCATCTGAAGTCTACGAACACCGCTTTATGACGTGCTGCTGGTCAACGGGAACTTTAGCGAATATAGCAAACAAAAAACGCCCAGCAATCAAATAAAACAACGATAACTACTTACTTATCTTTCTCTGTCCCAAAAATGGATGCCAGGTACTCTGCCATCTTGGCTCGCCTGTGTTCAAGCACCCGCAGCAACGGCGATACTTCCGGTCCGCCTCCTTCAACATAAATGTATAATCTATAGACTTAATAGAAAAGATAACCCCCAACATGTAGCTACTGACAAAATCTGCACACATACATTAATTTTAACGGTGAAATAACCAAACTAGGGCAATCTCATGTAATCAAATGCAATATCCATGCAATAAGTGCTATCTTTGTGAAACTAGCATACAGTGTTAGAAAATGAAACAACATTTTATTGATACTGTGTCTAAACGTTGAGGATTTAACAGTGTGGGTTTTAGAGTTCATAGTTTGGTGATGTACTGGTTTGAAGTGTGTATGCGAAACTACCCCTGTTAGAATACTGTATCCTCATATTATCAACGAAATAATAATAATAATAATAAAAAAATAGAGACCCTGTGACTCAGCCAATCCTTATAATGTGGTTAGATTTTGAGTCTATAATATAAGTTAAATAATACACAAACATGTAAATATATACTTACTAGCCTGTTCTGCCCTTATATTTTCAATGAAACTATTATTTTGTGTTCATGATATTATCCATGGAGCTCATCTTGTGTCTGTCAAGCTAATTTTAAAACCATAAATGTTTAACAACTAAACTGCTGACTGTCAGTGTTTGTAAGCGCAGACTCTAAGGGTAAGGTGTAAAACTTCACGCCTTATTCATATGTGCTTTTACCATTATACGTTCTTCAAATCAATACTTAAAACTAACCGCTTTTATTTTGAAGGTACGACAGCCAAACAGGATGTTCGTCAATATCGGTCATTTCCGTGTCGACCGTGCCTTTCGAAACAAGAGCAGCCCTCATACTGTACGTTCACAATACACTCATTATGTGCTGCACATGTAGCATCCTTCATTACCTCTGAATCTACTGGTTGAACCCTGCAGTAAATTATTCGCTACGATTCACCATTTTAACATCGAGATTTGAACTGATGTGATCATGTTATGCTGGATGAATAAATATAATGTGAATAATAATGTGAATTATGTTCTAGGATTAGCAAATGTGATTTTATATAAATGTAAATAAAAAGCTAACTTTAACCTGAATACTGGGGGAACGACAGTGCACCGTGAAAACATGAATTATACACATGGCGCCATAGGATCCAAATGGTCTTACTGTAGCCTAAATGCTTACAATAGTCTGGCTTTTTACATGTCGTTTCATTTCATTAAATTTTCCTTAAATGACAAATCTTAGTGATCCCCAGCGAGCAACATTATGACAGACATAAAAATGATACATTAAACAAAGGAATCATTAAGGCCACAAACAAGACCAATTTGTTTATTAGTAAAATCAACATTTTTATGCATTTAATTAAAAAAAAAATCAAGCAAGAGTTAGAAATATGACTGCAAAACATCAGCATCACATCTACAGATATCGATTAGTCCTTCAGATAATAAACAGCAATGGTGCGATTCTGAGATTCAACACATTCAGGATTCATGATACTGTAAGAAATTTTTTGAGGTTGATGTTGGACAGGCAATTGGTTTTGTCATTGCACAGAACTTACAACACTGAATATCACAGTTTGTCTAAACTATTCTTTACAAATCTGCAAAAATAAAATGACCAAACATACTAGTGTGCATTAATGTAACTATCACACAGCCTTTACCTGATACATAAAGACACAAAAACCAAGGCTGGAGGGACCTGTGCTACGGTGTAGTGGAGGGTATACCCATCTCTTTTCTGGCCTTTTACACTACACCCACCTATAAGCCAAAAAGAGAGGAGGGACCCAGTAGACCTGTGCATACCCTCCTTTCCTGGGTCCTCAGCCCTGGATGGACCAGCGCTGTAGCATAGTTGAGGTTACACCCACCTCTTCTTCTGGCCTTTTACAGTACACCTGCTTATCAGCCATAAAACATTGAAATATATGGGAGGGTATACCTACTTCTTCCTCGGGAACTCACCCATCTACATAGTAGTACACCCACCTCATCCACTACACCACTGGACCAGGTACTAACTTGACAGGAGCCCTAAACTGGCCATTGCATGTTTATCTAGTAATGAGATTTTGTACATGCAGCCTGTGTCGCCTTTGATATGTTATGCTTAAATTGTCCATATTCTTAAACACAGGAAATATGACTGTTTAGGGGTGTGTGTGTGTGTAGGGGGAGGCTGAATAGAGGCAGCTCATCTTTGCCCCTGGGCACCCTAGCAGGGTAACCCACCCTGTTGCAAGTATCTAAAATAGCTGCTATCAAAATAGTGGCCTCTGCATACTTTGATTTAAGTCCTAGGCTTTATTTCCTTACTTAAACATCTTACAGGAAACAGGGGGAACTTCAAAATAAAAATGCAGTCACATGAGGACACACAGTATGTTACTGAGTTAGTGGAAGCTGATGGGAATATGTTTGTTTAAGCAATCTAAGTCTGTTTTTTAAATGGATGATTAACCATGATATTTAAAGCTGATGGGGAAACATGTTTATTAAAACGCTAAACTTCATGTGCTGGACACATATTAGCTCTAATAATACGATCCAAAATGACGATAAAGTGAATAAAGTCGACGCTAAAATAAAGAGAAGTGACATTTAGTGTTTTCCATACTAGTTTTAGGGTAACTGTCTTGCCAGTTAGTCTCCGCCCCTCCTATGAGTGTGTGTGTAGTTGACCAAAAACTTGCATGATACGACTCGACTGTGAGAATTTTGGCTGCTTTATCTACCACAGTTGAACACAATCCAACATCTACCAAGGCCTGAATTTTAAAAGGTATGGGTATGTCTCACAAAACGTGCTTGTTTTACAGAAAGTGTACTTAGCTGCGGTCATGTAAGGGGACTGTTTGTCGTGCTTGGTCTTCCCGCTATTTTGTGGCTCACTAGCTAGCTAGCTGTTGTTGACTACTTAGCTTAGTGGGAAGAGGACGCCTACCTTTCAAGCTAGTCATAAAAAAAACACACTCAGAGTATTGGCCAACTTCCACTGCAGCTAGCTACATAGCACAGCTGCTCCTGGCGATTTCTGGTTATCTGGAAAAACTGAAACAGCGTTAGTTTATTTTGGACAAACCCAGTTTTAGCAGTTGTGTGTTAGCTAGGTTGCTAACAGCGGTGAAGAGGAGACTGTCTGCTGCCGCGGCGCTGATCACCATCCAACCTCAAACACACAGTGCGTATACATCCAGAGACGATTAAAACTCATTTTCAGTCCGTGCTTCTTTGTATAGCAGCAGTTTGTGTGTAACCGAGCGTTTTTAGGATATATTAGCGACATCGCAGTGGCTCTGTGGTGTTAGTTTCCCTGTGTAGCTTGTGTCGTATTTATCGCGGCAGCTCTCGGAAGTCTTGTAACGCTGTAAACCTTAGCCAGGATTTCCGGCTCCTTTCCATTTGCCCTATGCTGTTTTGTTTCCGTTTATTCTATTTCCGTTTTAAAAGTTTTCTACGCGCAGAGTTAAAGTGTGATTTATCAAAGATTTGTTTTCGCTATGGAGCGCAATGCGTTTCTAGGATATTTTAACCGTTGTTTAGCACGTCGGGACCGACGGTTGTGTAATGGGCTGCCTCGCCCTGCGGAGCATTCGCTTCCAAAACAGTAGCTAACTTGGTTCACTGTGGACCAGCTTCAGTGGATCCACACGTGTGGCCAGGTGTTTAAATCCAACATTTATGCGTTTTTACAACATGTGTTCACGATGTGTGGATGTGTTTGGTGACTATTTTTGGTAACTAATGGCCTAGCAGTTGGCCTTTAGACGCCAAAGCCTCGCCCTCGAGTTGGCTAACGTTAGCAGTTGGAGCAGACAGTGAACTGTTCCAGGCGGCCAACGAGGAGTCGAGGCTCAGAGGCCTTTACAGGAGAAAACCCCCCAAACTGCTGCTTCATATTCACATCATGGACCCTTAACCCACTGCCACACATCTATACACTGCAGCCGAAATATTCTCTGTCAGCTGGGCATCAATTATGTCAACTTTTAAAGTGCTTTTCTAAATGTTTGTGCCACTAAACCTTTCAATTACAGAATAATAAATGAAAAATGCAGTGAGCCATAGTGTATTTGTGCAATTGAGTGACATTACTGTGTTAAAATCAATGGTTTTAATGTATGTTTTTGTATCTTCAGGGCAGCATTAACATGACAACATCATTAAATCATTTATGGAATTTAATGTGACAATTTTGACACTTTTCTTACTATGTTTATACTTTAATTTATCATTTTTTCTGATAAGAAAAAGCAGACATCCATTAACACAAGCAGGGACATCAGAGGTAGAGGTAGAGGTAACATCTAGCAAAACAGATTGCAGCATCACAGATAATGGGTCGCCTATGTTTACACTTTTCTTACTTTATTGAATATTTTGGGGTTTGAATCAAAGTTTGTAGTGGTATGAGATCTTAAGGTACGATAGCCGTCCCAGAAAATATTGCGGTTCCATGGTATTATATGATATTTTTTTATTATCAGCCAGAAGGACTTTTTAAAGGAATGAAAATGGGAATGTTATTTTTGGTTGAACAAATGTTTTATTACTAAAATTGAAGTGATTTTGTCAATAGACGTATGTGTGAAAAGTCTCCTTTGAAAATAAGTCAAATAAAGGGGAGATGCTCCATCTAGTTGCATTATAACCCACTGTAGAGAGGAAACTGTATGAAAATTATAAGTTATGTGTTATATTGTGGTGTTGTTAAATGTACTGAAAATGTGCAAAAAATACCAATACACACACTGAAGTCATTTCACCAAGTTTTATATTGAAAACCACAAAAAATATTAACAGCACTATGCACTTTTAAACGTGAAATAATATAGCCAGTACCATATAAAAACATATAAAATGTGCTTTAACATTTAGGATAACCCATCTCTGAAATTCTTGCTTAAGTGTCTGTGCCATTGTAGATGCAGATAAGGGACCAGTCGCATCACTGGGTTTGCCCGCTGCACACCCACTCTGTAAACAATAGTAAAACAAATTGTTGCGCGCTGCACCTGGGAGGCTGTTGCTAACTTTGGTTGATACTGGACTGTATTTATCGTGAGTTATTCAAAGCACCTTAATCAAACACAGTTGAAATGATAATTCAAATCTTGACGTGGTAATACTGACTGGAGTTTCACAATGTTTTAATGTGATAGCATTAAGTGTTTCATCCCTAGTACTGACACTGTGGCATGTACACCTCTAGAACTGAATAGCTCTACAATTTAGGGCCTCATCTACAACACTTGTTAGTTACAATTATTGTCAGTTAATTGCTTGTTAAATTATTATTATTATTTTTATTTTTTATTAATCACTTAGGCTCTGAAATGTTAGATATTGTGAGAATTGTGCATCACTAATTTCCAGAGCCCAGGGCGATGCCATCAAATAAGTTCTTATCTAACATACAGTCTGAAACCTAGAAAATAGTCAGTGTACAGTAATATAAAACAGAAAAGAGCACAATGTTTTCACATTTGAGAGGCAGGAACCAGAGAGAGTTGGGCATTGCTGCTTGATAAATAACTTAAATAATCAGCTGATTGACATGATTGTTGATTAGTTTAATGATTGTTTCAGTGTTACTGCCTTTATGAATATATTGTTAAGTGTTTCTCTTCCAACACTCTTTCATTACTTTCCCACAGTTTGGCTGTCTGCGTCAAACAGAATGTCTAAAAGTGAAACAGAAGAGATGATAGAGATCGAGATCGATGAACGGGAGAAACAGGCGTGCCTGGAGGAAGGGTAAGCAAGATGATGGTGATTTGAATTGCATACCCTCGGCATGCAGCGTATACACATTTACAGTTATTTAACCTCACTTTCCTTTTACATGTAGGGTTGAGGAGCAGACCATCACTGCATCAGATCTGATTCAGCAAGACATCGACATCAACGAGCCCATTGGCAATTTGAAGAAGCTCTTGGAGCCTCGTATCCAAATATCACTGGACGCATATGACATCTGCTTGCAGGACATCCAGGTAACAATGTACATTTCTTGTTGCTGTTGCCATTAAGACAGTCTGAGAGCTATCCCTTGAACAACAAAGTATGTCTCTCTTCACTTCTGACTCAACTTACGTGTTGTTTTGTTCTCAGCTTCACCCTGACCACAGCCTCTTCGATCAAGGCGTAAAGACAGATGGCACCGTGCAGCTCAGCCTGCAAATTATAACCAAACCAGGTACTAATAAAATGCCTCAAAGATCAGAACATGTCTGTGTCGATGTTCACATTTGCACATTCCTACATCAGCCTCACTAATTTGTGTCCTTTCCCCTCGTCCAGGTGAGGAGAAGCTAAACATTTTGGAAATTGTGAAGCCAGTAGAAACAGTGGAGGTGGTGATTGATCCAGATGCAGCAGGAGAGGAGGGAGCGCTGGTGGAAGAGGGTCAGCTCATCGCTGTGGAGCGATCTGGCCTTTCTGATGAGACCTCGGAGCAGGTTACACGCTGGGCCGCAGCACTTGAAGGCTACCGCAAAGAGCAGGTCCGCCTGGGCATACCATACGGTGAGAAACACTTTGATGAGATACATTTCTGTGCGGAAGACAATCCTGAATGTGGTGAGAATAAACACAGTTTCTCTCGCTCTCTTCAGATCCTGTGCTCTGGACGGCTGATCAGGTGATCCACTGGGCTGTGTGGGTGATGAAGGAGTTTAACATCGATGAGATGGAAATAGGCAGCATTCACATTCCAGGTCGAGATCTCTGCTCATTCAGCCAGGAAGAGTTCCTACAGAAAGTACCCAATGGAGAGATACTCTGGAGTCACCTGGAGCTCTTGCGTAAATGTAAGTCAGAGAGAGTCGCTGTAGGTTTTAGGAGACTATGCGTCCATTTTGCACACACTGTTGATGGTTGACAGTGTTTTAAGGAGTCAAATGAAGGTCAAAGTTGCATCTGATTTGTACGCGGGTCTGGTGAATTTGATGCAGATTTTGTCTTAATCTTTTGTGCTTCTTTCAGATGTGTTGGCAAGCCAGGACCAGTCCGGAGGGGACGCCACTGTCACCATCGATCAACGTAAGTGTTTTACTGAAAAATCTGCCAGAGGGGTAATTAAAGGTTTCCCCGAAACATGACAATACCCTTACATGCAGACTGGAATTGGCCAGTCATGAGTCACTCAAGTTATCTGATCTGATGGGACACAACACAGAGAACCCCTTTACTAGCCTAGAGGGCAGCAGACAGTACATTCAAAGGGAGAAAAATGTCCCTTTCTTGCAGATGGAATAGCTTTAATAAAAACCAGGGCTTCCCAGAATTTCTCAAAGCACCCGGTTCTAATTAATTTCCATTTCACTTTGTTCCAGTATCAATTTTATTAGGAATATATCAGTTATGATATCAATTTTTCAGATATGAAAGGGTTTCTCAGATGATTCATGGTGTAAATTGTACAAGAAGCCCTCCGACCTGGTGTATATTTAAAGATACCAAAGTTTTCATTTAGAATCGACATTTTTCACCTTAGACTTTGATCAAATTATTTATGGAAAAATTGACTTCCTAAACCCAGCCCCCACTGCACCCCTCGAAGACTCCTGGGAACAAGACTTGGGTGTTCACATTTCTGACAACCAGTGGAGCGATATTCTTGCCTTTATGCCCTCCTTATCACTATGTGCCAGACACGGCCTATTGCACTGCAAGGTGGTCCAGATGGCCCACTTTACCAATACCAAATTGGCTAGAAAAAATACCCTGATCAAAGTGATGCGTATAATAGATGTATAAAATCCCAGCTGACCATTTACTCATGTTTTGGACATGCCTCAGGCTAACTGACTTTTGGTCCAAGGTGTTTGACACCCTTGGACAGGCCTCTACAACACAGTTCTGGTACCTAACCAGGCTAACTATAGGCTATCTGTATTTGTATCCATACAGTAGCAGGTGATAAGCCAAGTACGTGCATATGGCTTTGCTTTTGTCCCGCTCTTCTCTGTATTCATAGTTTTTAACTGAAGTGCAACCAGGTATCTGCCTTTAAGCTTGGCCGTGCCTTCAGTGGAGCAGCTCCCGGTATGTTTGAATAAACACAGGTTCACTAGCCTCTCATCTGGCCAGATCTCGTGCGAAGAACCAAAGTGCGGCCACACAAGACTAACCGGATTGAAGCTTCACTTGTCTCCGGTCAAAGGCATACATTAAAAGACTAATCTCAGGATTTTATGAATCGATGTCGGATCATTTAAACACCAGCAGTTGTTCTGATGAACAATATTCTGTTAATCTCTAACCTTCCTGTCTGTGTCTGCAGCTGTGCAGATAATTCCGGCCCAAGTGAGCACACCCACTGCCATCAAGGTGTTGAAGCAGAACCGTGGCCCCAGAGCTCCCCGAATTTCAGGAGGAGAGGAGCGCAGCTCGCCTGGCAACCGCACAGGTAGTACACACTGCACACATGGGCTCTGAATGTTGCTCGTACGTAGACAGCTTACACGCTTCTGTTCAGATAGCCTGAAAGTGCTGAAAAAGGCAAAGGGCGATGGGTTGGAATCAGACCCTCGGCCACTACAGCACAGCCTTTGTGCAAGAATAATGAAAATAACTGAATATGAAATCGCTCCAAAAATGAAACTAAATTGAATGCTGTGTTTCTGTGGTGCCAGGAAACAATGGTCAGATCCAGTTGTGGCAGTTCCTGCTGGAGCTGCTGACAGACAAGGACGCACGGGACTGCATCTCCTGGGTGGGCGAGGACGGCGAGTTCAAACTCAACCAGCCAGAGCTTGTGGCCCAGAAATGGGGCCAGCGCAAGAACAAGCCTACGATGAACTACGAGAAACTCAGCAGAGCCCTCAGGTTTGTTTCTGTTTTTAAAGGGTACTCCAGTGGCTCAGCATTACACTTCCATAGAGTTGGTGACGGATTAAGAAATGATCGCAGCCACATCCTGACTTGTAGTCCCTTGGGGGGAATGGTTTGCTTCACTCTTAAACTGTGTGGTTTTATTCGTGAGATTCTGACATTCATGTTCTCATTTAGGTATTACTACGACGGGGACATGATCAGCAAGGTGCAGGGCAAGCGCTTTGTCTACAAGTTTGTGTGCGACCTGAGAACTCTGATCGGCTACAGCGCTGCTGAGCTCAACAACCTGGTGACCGAGTGTGAACAGAAGAAACTGGCCCGCATGCAGATGCACGGCATCGGTCAGCCCATCACTACAGTGACGCTGGCCACCACAACACTAGACAAAGACAGTTGAAGGAGGCCGCGGCAAAGCGCCGTCCAGCTGCCAAAGTTTGCTCTCCACCGCTGATTGGAAATCAACTCTGTTCTCTTCTTTTGACACAGCTGTGTTTATCAGGCACAGGAATGCCAGGCTGATCCCCGATCAGTACGGATTAACAACTTTGTTATTGTCTTTAAAAGTTAGACTGAGGCAGGTTAAAAGTTTTATCTTTTCTTTAACTCTAACCAAGAGACGTGTGTTCAGAATGAGGAGACAAATGTCTGCGTGATTACTGAGATGTGCTGTTGTTGTGTGCATGTGACTGAATGCTTGAATGTCTGACTGAACGGTGAGCTTTGTGTAATGCGTTCCTCGTCTGTAGTTTAGGATCATTTCCACTGTATATACCGGTACTTCATGTTTTTGATAGCCACAAGGACAAGTGTATTTTCATATTTTCCATTTATAGAGGACCTGTTTTGTATTTTATTTAGTGTTTGTTCCCTGAATTGTTGGACCCTTTTTTGTCCACTAGAGGGAATAAAGTGGCAAGCATTTTTCTTAACGTCTGTGATTCAGTCTCTTCATCTCTCAGCCTTGGAAAGTAAATATTTATCAGGGTGTCTACAGCCATGAAAAATATAAATTTAAGACTTTTAAAGGCACACTTTAAATTAAAATTGAAGACCAACCTTTCAATGGAAAGTGACTCTATCACATTGATGTGAGTTAAAAATGAAGTGAGGTAAAATGACACTGATACTCTATGTGCTTAGCGCTCTATACAGAATGATCTGAATGCATAGTGTGCAAAAATAGGGGCATTGCAAGTGCACAGATGTGGCGTCAGGTCTGTTTTACTGTTGAATAGTGTTTCCCAAAACAAGTAGGACCCATTTATTCTAAATTTAAGACAATTTGACAAGGCTTTTTAATTAGTAAATGTGTATTGGACACACCTCAAGACCTTTTAAAGATGCAGGATTTTCTTTAAAACAGTGTATAGAATTAGAAATAATACCACAGTCATGAAATTCCTGGGTAAGTTATGAACAGTTTTCCAGGTCTGGAGTTGATTTGTAATAAAGAGTGTGTGTTGGGTAAGTATTGAGTTTACATGGTTTTGGCTATTGTTTCAGATACACTCAGAAATATCCCAAAACATGCCCTACTGTACATAAAATACGTTGCTTGTATTACTAATTTAAAATATTGGATCACTAGCATCAGATACACAAAGACGAGACCAGCATCACGTCATGACCAAGGCCACCTCCCTTTTTGGGAAACAGGAAAATGCCAGAAAGCTCAGATGAAAGCTCTGTGCTTAAACATGTAACATGTAAGTGTAGATTTATTGTGATGTGAGCCAGTTTAACAAATGAAATATGGGTATTTTGTTGTCCTTTTCTTGAAAATTTGGGACACTTTACCTTTTCATACTTTTTGGAATTGTTGAAGCACAACTTCCTTTCAAAACAGTCGCAAAATAATTATTAGACATGCCCATAAAACATATTTAACAAGAAATAAATGCAGAGGAACTCATAAAACAAAATTATAATCCAAATACAATTGAAATTGCATTAGGGATTCTTGGTTTTCTCACCCCCCAAAAACATTTTGCAGGGCACTCATATTTTCTGGTCTGGGGTCTCTTTTATAAACATTGCATAAGCACAAAACGAGTCCTGACAGAGGCATGCACTACTTCCTACGCAAAAGTTGGGGTCTATAAAAACAGACTTGATGGGTGAAACTTTGACCCATACTTACCAACATTTTGGAGATAGGAAACTGCCGATGCAGATGGCGAGGTGGAAGTCTGATTGTAGTTTTCTGGCTTTTGTCCATCTGTACATTTTTAGTATGGATCCTACGCATCCTTCTATAAATGAGACCCCTGGTCTGTTGGCAGTTGGCGGCCATATTTGCAGCTTGCAAATACCCAGGAAGTGTGTTTTGTAATGTGTGGCTGTATGAGTATTTAGGCCTAATCAATAAATTAGATTAAGTCGCAGAAATCAAGTAAAGTATAATGGAAAAGTTTTGAAATTCATTGGTGACAATGTGTGGAACCCTGTAATCCCTCTCAGTTATCACTATGACCAACTAGAAATATGTGGAAGAGTATTTTTCTGCAGAGACTCTGCCCTCTGCCTGTAATTTCTCATTTTCTGTACTCGGGCAATTTGTGGGCTTGTTCCCCCACAGCGCTCAGGTGAGGTCAGGACTTTATAAAAAAGGCAGTGACCAGGTGCCAGACCATAAGCAGCAGGCAACCAAAAGACACAGAGCTGAAAAAATGTAAAGAGGCAAAACGTCGACTGAATCTGGTGTTGGATTTTACTTTCAGTTTTGCATTTTTATAAACAGAAACCAACCACCATGCATGGTTTCAAATCCTGCATGAATCATCATAAAAGATCCAAAATGACAAAAAGCCAGAAATGTATGTACATTCAAAATTTTATTCATGTTATAGTGAGTGTAGAAAGCCTTTTCTTACTCTAAGCAAATGGTTCATTTAACTACACACAGAGGAAGGTCACTGAATCAATGAGAGAAACAAAAAGCATCCTTTTTTTTTTCTTTTTTTAAAACACGAGCCTCCAAAGACACCCAGGGTGAGCATCGATACAAATTTTAAACATTCACCTGATTAAGAGCTTCAGTTAGTGTGTCTGTACACGTGTGGATATCATATGTAGAGAGGTGATATGTGTTGTATTTCTATGGTATAAAAGCACACTATGCATGTCACATTCATGTTGACTGAAGGTGGCGTTAATAACTTAATAGTAATGGGAGAGGGAAACGTGTCTCCATGCTGATGTGAGTCGTGGTCATCCTCCTAGTGTTGTTAACTCTTCACCTCCTCGTGAGGACTTGACAACAGATAACGCAGACAAAAAAATATCCACCACAGGACAAACAGAAGCACTGTACATGTATACACAGGAAATGTAGAAAAATAGAATGTGAGATTTGGTGAAGGAATGTGTGTGAAGAGGAGAAAATGTTTGTAGGCCCAACGAGTCCCGTCTCTTTAGCAAATACTCGAAAGTGCTGCGCTGTACAATATTGCTGACGCAGCCGGAAAGAGAGGATAAACAGGACAAACGGGGGTTGGGAAGAAAGACTGAAGAACACACGAGCAAGAGACGGAGAGGTGGAGCTTGATAATGAAACCAGGCCATTGAGAGCCAGATCTCCATCTTCCAAATATTTACAATCAAGAGAAAGAATGGAATGATAAATCTGGAATGATACGCTTTCAGAAAACCTTTCAAAAGTTTGACCTCCTCGTTCTAACAAAAACCCAGATGTGCAGCGACAGCGTGAATTGGCATCAGGGACTTAACAGCAATAATAATATTTGGTGATAATAATCAGACTTCAAAAATGACAGAGTGCATAGAACGCAAACAGTAACAAAATCGTCTTCCTTTCGGATACTATTACACTTCATATATTACATATAGAGCATTTTGCCCATGCAGCTAACACAACAGTGAAGCATGGAGATGAGCGTTAACGAGCCAAGATTCAGTTAAAGCAAGTCTGTGTAACGACAAAGCAGACCGGGTTCTGAATACTCTTTTTCTTCTTCATATCACAAGGTCACAAAGAAGACACTAGAAATGTACAATCCTGCTAAAATATCTAGTAAGAGAGGACCGCTCTTGAGGACCTCAACATACAGTATACTGTATCTGTCATCAATATTGCCATGCACTACATTTACTTACAGCTAATCTCTGTCTTAATATATTACACATAAAAAAAAACAGAAAACAAAACATTCAATATTTTTCAACTTTTACATATTTTGATTATGTAGAATTTTTCTGCATTTTTTTTTTTTCCTTTTTTGAAAAACAAACCTGAAACAGTTGGGCTTTAATCGTGCGGAGAGGCGCTTTGAGAGCCCCTCCTCCCATTGCCAGCTCTAAGAGCTGTTATGTCATCAAACACAGCACAGCTGTCATCGGAGAGTTGGGGGGTGGAGGTGGGGAGGGTGGAGCAGTTTGAGGAAAATGGAACAAACAGTTGGAGCGATGAGCGAGTAACTGGGAATTAAACTGCTTAGATTTACATCGTCTCATAAATCATCAGCAGGTTTTTCAGTAGGAACTCTATGACCCTGTTTACACCTGGTATTAAGGTGTCCTGGGTGATCAAATCACAAGTGGACAGCTCTAAGTACACGTGTGAGTGAACCAAATGTGTCCTCAATGCATCTGGAGATCCAAACACTCAGACCACATTCGGAGCTGGTCTGGGCCAAATGTGGCCACATTGTTCCAGCAGTGTGAATGCTATTGTGTCCTGGGCCACACTAACGTCCTTGCTTATCTGCTACCCGACCAGATAATAAAAGCCTTCTGTCTGTGCAGTTGCGCAGGCACAGATCCGAACTACCATCTCCGAAGCAACTCTGCTTCCAAAGAACAGTCAGTTCAACATCTGCCCAGTTAGCACAAGCAGAGTTTACAGCAAGACAGACCTCCTCAGAGTTAAAAACAACTAAGCAGCTGGTCTTTGAAAACGGAAATGATTCACCAGTTTATTTTGCAGTGGTCACTAGAGACCCATGTGAAGATGCACTTAAATGCCTTGTGTTTACAGACAGACTCAAAGCCGTCCACTTGTGATCAGATCACCCGAGACGCACGATAACACCAGGTATTAACAGGCTGAATAGAGTTTTTGTTGTGACTGTCCAAAGTGCGGGTGAAAAAGGATACCCTTGTCCGATAAATTGCAGGTGGATGTAAGCTCTTTACAATCAAGGGATCAGGGATTAGGCAGGCTTTGTTCCATGTTGTTTTCCTTTGGCCCAAACCCCTGACTGAACTGGTACAAAGGCTTCACTTATCTGCTCCTAACTTTCCAACAACATAAAAACGAGCCTCTGTAGCACTCTTCACACCTTTGCTTTGCCTTTAACAAGGTGAGAACCTGAAGGTGTAGGGGCTGAGGGCAAGGGACCAGAATGGAACAGACCTGACGAGTGAAAGTGTGAGGGGAGGAAATGCTGATGAGCAGTTCTTTTAGTTCTGCATCTGCTCGAAGAATTTGTAGGTGGGATTTTCATAACCGTTCTGCTGCATCTTGGCCAGATGACGCTCCTCTGGTGTGACTGCTGCATCCACCTACAGACCGCAGATAAAGCAGGTTAGTGAAACAAGTCTTTTATGTAACCTAAACAAACACATGATAAAACTGGGAAACATGAGCCCTCAACAAAGGACTTTACTTACCTCAATTACACCGTGATGAATGGAAGTGTATTGCTTCTTCCTCAGCATCACCAAGGTAATGACAATGACGGTTGCTATGACAACCCCTCCAACCATGAGTCCAATGATGGCACCTTTATTGGACCCCACATCCTCAGCGAAAAACACCTGCCGATTAAAAAAAAAAAGCTGTTGATGTGTACAGAGCATAGACTCCACTGCAGGACCAGAGAAAAGGGACATGATGTGTTTTCATACCAGTTTTTGATGGTAAACTTCATAACCAGCACTTTGCCTCTCTTCAGTCTCCATCCGCACTTCTGGCATCTCCTCTGGTTTCAGGGCAGATACTGAAATGAAATACAAAGTGTGTAATAAAAATACACTTAGTTACGTCATCACAGTTGTTTATCCTACATAAAGTAGGAAAGTATTTGTACAATGTGATATTACACGGTCGCGTCCCAGTTTTATTTGAGTCAGCAGTGAAGTGATACACTCTCTACATTGATTCAAGCAGTTGTGCTGATCGGCTGTTGCTGGTGGTAAAGTGCAAAGAGGCGCAGCAAAGTCAGTGAAGAAGACTGCTTGCAAACAAACTTGATGAAAACAATGCATGATTTGAGGGTTGTTGTTTTTTACAATAAAAAACATACCTACATACATAGATTTTTATTAGGAAGGAACTGTATTTAGCCAATTAGAGCACAAAGAAAAATGCTATGCGTTTTAGTGAATTCAATCAACTTTTGTTTGTTTACAGAACATCTTAAAAGGTGTGCTGTGCAGGAATTGGTGGCTACTATTTGTAAACGGTTTGGTACAGCTGCTGCAGTGAAGTAGATGCTGTGCCAGACTGTCATGGTCCCAACTCTCACCTATGGTCATGAGCTCTGGGTAGTGGCCGAAAGAATGAGATTGCGGATACAAGCGGCCAAAATGAGTTTCCTCTGTGGGGTGGCTGGGCTCAGCCTTAAAGATAGGGTAAGGAGCTTGGGCATCCAAAAGGTGCTCGCAGTAGAGCTGCTGCTCCTTTGCGTCAAAAGGGGTCAGCTGAGGTGGTTCGGGCATCTGATCAGGATGCCTCCTGGGCGCCTCCCGTTAAAGGTGTTCCAGGCATGTCCAGCTGGTAGGAGGCCCCCGGGGCAGACCCAGAACACACTAGAGGGATTACATATCTCGTCTGGCCTGAGAACACCTTGGGGCCCCCCAGGAGGAGCTGGAAAGCATTGCTGGGAAGAGGGACGTCTGGGGTGCTTTGCTTGGTCTGCTGCCCCCGCGACCCAGCCCCAGATAAGTGGATGAAAATGGATGGATGGATGGATGGATGTTTGTAAACAGAATCTCTCGTGAAAGTGAAAGTCTTCCCCAGCTTTGTCAGTTTTGCATTTCACCTTGCTGGCACGACTTTTCTGTACTGGAGCTTCCTCGTGGCTGAGTGCTGCTTTCGGTCTGCCACCTGTCACTACCTTTTTATAAAGCCCCAACCTCACCTCCTCATTGAGTCCAGAAACATCTTGAATACAGCAAAATAATAAGAAAATACAGGTAGGGCAGCGATTGGGAGGGATTAGTTTTCAAAGAGTCAATATGTTAAGAAAATCCTGCACAGTATACCTTCAAGATCTCATGCTATCACTATGGTAAATGTTAACTTGTTATATTGTATGAGGACTATGTCATTAGACAGTTATATGTAGATATGATCAAACGTAATATTGATTAATTGCCATGTGTTCAGTACTTCCTCTCAGCCATGCTTGACTCAGTAATACACACAAATACACTCACCAGGTCGTGTCGGGAGTCCTCTATCTGGAATTGGACGAGCATCAACAGGTTCAACTGCAGGAAATAATTAAGAACATTTTTGAAAAGGGATCAAATGCAAAATTGCAAAATCAAATTTGCATGGATTATCTGATCAGTGACTAATTTCAGTGAGCTCCTGGTGAGTTTCACACTTCATGGTATTTAAACAGGTATCTTTACCATGGTTCTCTGTGTTGGGCTGGTTGAAGCTCTCAGGGTGGATGAAGCCCAGTCCGTCCAGGCCGGGATCCATAGGAGCAGAGCTGTAGGCCTGGTCGGGCATCAGCGCATCATTACCGTAACTCACTCTGCCGTCCACCTGCAACACAGAGGAACATTAATCGGGACGGATCGGTGTGGGACTGTCAGGGAGGCTTCCTTTGAAAGTGTCATTAAAAATGTAGAAACACCTGACATCACCCACAGGACTTCAACTCGCTGAAGTCATTATTTTCCCAATACACAAAGCTGAAACTACGCCTGTGATCTGACAGTCTAAATCTTTTTGTCCTTCAGGCACAGTATCCTCCTGGGACATGATGTATTTTCAGATGGATGATTGATTTCTCCACTTCTGTTCATTCACTGTACTTGATTACAGTCATCACTTCCTGTGATCAGTGGTGACATTGTAAAAAACACTGAACAATAATTGTATTCTCTGCTTTTCCTTTGGCCACTTTGTGTGTGACTGCAGGGTGGTTCTATTCACATATGTGAGACAGTGCAGCTTTCACAGAACAGACTCCCTACATATATGAGTGGGTGCAACTCGACTCACCCGCCCATCGCTCTGCAGGGAAGAGACTTGCTGAGACAGCTCCGACTGAACTCTCTGCATTATAACAGCTGTGGAAGAAAATGAAGACAGAGAGTGTGAGAGAGGGAGACACAGCATGGTGATAGATGGGAGGGAGAAACAGTGCGTCCAGTGTCCTGATTACTAGAGACTAACAGGAGAGCTGCTGCTTATCAGCATACGATCCATCACTGGACCTCAGACATGCTGTTTAACTGGTTTTAAACCTCACTCAGCACTAAGAGAGACTGTGGGGCTACTTAAATTAAGTGTGGTGGTAATATTTAAGGTTGTTTAATTAAATGTTATTTCAGTACAGTGGTGCTGGCAGCAGTAGATGCATTTTTTTAGCTGTGTCCACTCACTATGATGTAAATACATTTGGATGCCAATGATTGGTGCATATGTCACGGCCAGTCAGTGTATGATAAACATTTCTGCCGCTCAGTTGTGATGCTAGCAATATTGTGTTACTTATCTTGTTTGTTAGCAAATACAAGTAGTTAGAAATGAGCAAACAAAAAAACTGAGGATTTTATAGGCTTTTGAAATAAGAAAGCAAAAAAGCCTCAGCAGCGACAAGTATGCAGAGAGCAGCAGTACAGGCACCAAGTCTGCTGACATGCTGCTAGCATTAACGTTATAAGGACAGAAGCTAGTAGCCAGCTACATGTCCAGGATCAACCTGCTTTGCAAAGTGATGAATAGCTGAATATCTAAGGAACATCATGATATTGGAATTGATGCAAAGGCCGTTCTGCAGGAGTTTGATGCAACAGGGAGACACAGATGAACTTCAAATAGGTGATTCTATTCTGTTTTTTTGCTGGCTGTTGTTATCAGGTCTATTGGTCTTTGAAATGCACGTGATAGGCCAATCAAGAGTTTTATGGTGGTCTTGTGTCAGTAACATTTATGTTAATATCTTGCTCACTCGCTGAGTAAGCTGTACATGTCCAGGCGTGAGAAGTGCGTGTTAAATGTGCCCTACAAGTGGGCAGGCAGATAAAATATAATCCTGCTGGCGCCACTGTTCCAGTGTGAGCTCATCTCTCTTTAAAATAAACACGTAACAACAAAACAGATATAAAAGACATGTTTAAAGCTGCAGTTGGTAACTTTTATAAAAATCCTTTTGTTTAATTTGGTAAAACTGTTCCTATATTCAGACAATAGTGGATGTGACAGATAATCTGTGTCCCTCCTGCTATTTTCTTGCATTTGCAAGGATCTGCTCTGTTTGTACAAAAACAACCAATGATCATTGCTCTGGCTGGTGGAGGGTGCTTCATTTTGGCTTGGCAGTTTTCAACATTGCAGCCATGACTGACATCACTGACAGCTGTGTACTGTGAAGAGGCAGAGGAGCATGATTTTTTTTGTCACAGACTATCTGTCTCATGTACTACTGTTCAGAAATACTGACAAATAAATAGAACAAAAACTTGTTATTCTAAGTTACTAACTACAGTGTCAATGTTTCTGCAAGTCAATTCTCTTAGCGTACCAATCTGTTACCAAACATTATTTTCATTACCGCTTAATCTGCTGATTATTCTCCCAACTGATCACTTAATTGTCATTTGGTCAATAAAACTCTGACCATAGTTCAAAACCAGTAAACAGATATTCAGTTTAAAATAATAAAACAAAAGAAATCATGAAAAAAATTGTAATTATAAGGGCAATTAAAATAATGGGGGAAATCTGTGTTTTTCTAGTTACTATTTCACAGTAATACAGCCTCAAGTGCATTTTGTCTTTAGGAGACTGTTCTCTTGTGGGCAGACATGATTTTATAAAGGTTTTTTTATGATAGTGAAATGTTTCATAGCATTTAGATATAAAATAATTAATCCTCAGACCCTGACTGCAAAGAGAAGTGATTCAAAGTCAGTGAGAAAAATAAAAGCTGACACTTACAGACTTGGTTTTGGATCTCATTTGCCACACTGGGTACTTTGTAGAGCAGGCCGACAGACTGATTCATCCTCTCATCAATCACACGTAGGTGGGTCAAAACCTAAAAGGACAGAAGAAAGTGAAGAAGTTCCAGATTCATTTGAAAATCACATTACAAGTTTAGGATAAAGGGGTTTTTGACTTGATGTGTGTGAGTACCTGAGGTCGGATCTGTGCAGCCTTCTTGGGATCAACTGTGCGGACGTGCTCGTAATGTTTCAGCGTGTGCTGCCTGTCCTTCTGCTCAGCACGGACGTACTTCTTCAGCAGGCTCAGCACCTGACGGGCCTGGTGGAGGCAGTAATGGTGTTACTGATATTATTACACTTATGCATGCCTTGTCAAAACATATCTGCTGTTTTTAATGTAGTTACACTTCATTATATTTCCTGCCAGGTACGACTGCAGAATAATTTGACACATAGGGTAAATGTACTAAGGCAGCTATTGTTACTTGTCTCTTAACTCTCCTATTAAATGGGTCCTTTGACTGTGAACACACCTATGACTTCATGTAACAGCTCTGCTTTTGTTGAAAAGTCCAGAGGTGTGTGTGTGTGTGTGTGTGTGTGTGTGTGTGTGTGTGTGTGTGTGTGTATGTATGTGTGTACCCGTGGAGGGTTGGCCTGTAGGGAGCTGAGGTAATTTTCCAGAGCCAGGCGACGGCGGCTGTTGAGCAGAGCTTCCACCCGGGCCATGTGGGTCTCCACTAGCTGCTGCCTCTCTCCTGCTGCCTCCCGCTCCAGAGCCTCAACTTTCTCCTGAAAGTGCTGCAAATACAGTACATTTTACAACAGCCCATTAATATTATATCTGATTATACATACCAAAAGTTATGGTTCAGTTTTTGTGTTTATAAAGGTCCTCCACCTTGAACACCAAGAAAAGTGTTGGGAAATGTCCCTGTGTTCATCATTCAATTTAAGTCAAATATATAGCAGAAAGGCACACGTTTCAGTTCTTTAATTTTGAAATCACTCTTTTCTTGTCCTTTAAAATGTTAAAATATCTTTGCTGACATATTAAATGTATTATCCAATCAATCAAAAATGTAATAAATTGATAAAATTCACAATGAGTGAGTTATGGCAGCCAGCAGAGCAATAAATTGGCAAAAGAATCTGTAGCTCAACATGCCACTTGTTGTTTATGTACGATGACGTATTAGAGCCATTGTAAGAAAAAAATTAAATAAAATACAGAGCTGGGAGAGTGGGATGAAATTGCTAGAAAAAACTCAGAATTTACACGGGAAAAAAATGAACATTGAAATAATGAAGTGGTAAATCTGCGAGGAGATTAAAGTCACACATTTATGAAAAAAAATTAGCTTTTTTTTTATAAGTCAAGGAACCACATCACTTTACTTTGCAAGGTTGAATCAACCTCATTACATCACCGACAGCCCCAGTAAACAGGAAATCCCAGCAAACATAGAGGCTTTAAATGATCCCTGTTCAAATGTCCAATCAAGATGTTCCTTTATCATTCAAAAATACTTCCAAAATGAAAGTCGACATTAAGAAGTTAACAGGAGAAGGCCGATTAAACTATTCTGCTTAAGTGTATGTACACAGTGTGCATTCAGCAGCTTTATGCATCCTAAAAACTGAAGATAATAAGTCAGCTAACTCGAAAAAATAATAAGCTAAGCTAATAAGCAAACGTTGACATGCACAAAACACAATCTCGCTCTCCTGGGTGAAAGTCCTGTGCTTGACCCAATCACCCATCATGACTTCCTTCTTTGTCGCTCTTTATACTACGTCACCTGACCTTCTGCCAGAAAGCCCAGGAGACAAAAGTATATTTAAGGCTTTTCATTCAGTGTTTCCTCAGAATATTACCCCTCTTTCCCAGCTCTGTATTTACTTCTTTCTTTCCTTACAATGTTCCTAATTCACACTGAAATAAAGTAACAAAATAAACTTGTCAGAATCTTCATCCTCTGCCACCTGACTCATCAACCCAGCTGACTTTTCATTCATTTTGGCCAAGGGAACAAAAAATTTTCATAATAAACACCTCTGATATTTATAACTGATGGTTTAAAAACACAGAAAGATAAAAGAAACTATGACATGCGTCGTGCCTGGATGACAGCCTTCTTGTCAGCGCGAGGAAGGTTCTTGGCCTGCCTCTCAGCCTCTTCCCACTCTCTCATCACCTAGACACAAAGAGAGTGTCACATCACGGACAAAAGCATCACAGACTGACAAACCCAGGCTTTGTCTCAACAGATCAGACATTTAGACACCTTGACAGGGAAATACTCCAGACAGAAATGTGACACACACGCATACCTGGGACATCTTCTCACGGTGTTTGGCCTCCAGGCTTTCCTTGGCCTTCTGGAAGTCAGAGTGTTCATTGTCGTCCCCGGGAGATTCGAGGTACCGATCCACGGCGTCTGGAGGGCTGGGAGCCATGGTGGGCACTGGAGAACGAAGAGGCAGGAATTAAATACAGGGCAGGGGGAAAACATTTGGATGATATTAAGACAACAGGTAAAGAAGATGCAAAAGAAACACAGATCCCAGTGCATCTGAAACACAATGCATTCCATAAAGGCAACATAACAAAAGTTTTCAACAACTATAACTGAAATTTAAGTATGTTAAAAAATATTCACTATGTTAGGTACATACAGAAAGTTTTAACACACACTCAAATAACAGTGTAAAAGACACACAGGTTATCGAGGGACAAAGGATGAGTAGTTTCCCAGTACAAGTGTTGTGTCTACATCTCTATTTAATGTGGGAGCCTGGAGATAAGATGAAAAGTGCCAAGTCAGGATCAGGGCAGACGCTGCACCACTGAGGAGTATGGGTGGAAACAGCAAATGAACCCATTAACCTTAAGCAACACCCTCCCCCATTCACACACATAGACACACTATGGATATCAACACGACAGACATGTTTATGACACCATTAGAGACCCATAGCTGTCAGGTCAGGTTACTACGGAGCTGCAGCAGCAGACATAAGACCTTGCATCTGCAAGGCATGCAAACACACGTGTGTAGACTAATGCATGCAGGCACACGCAGACATTCAAGGTTCAATATTCACGCTGCCTCGTCCACATGCTGTAAGAAGTATCAGTTAGTGTTACTGGTTAGAAAATGATGAAATGAGTAATGAAATGATGTCGAAGTGAATGACTACTAGAGTGTCATGGCTGCTTTCCAGTAGGGACACGTTAGCTTGCTTTTCTTTTCATTTTCCTTTCACTACAGTGTTCAAGCATCAATCAAAGAACTGACTCTACTGATGTAAAATGGCTGCTCTCAAAGCTTCTTCAAAGCTACAGTTGGTAACTTTTAGGGAAAATAACTATGTGTCACATGCTAAAACTGTCACTACATTCTGAAAGACGTACGAGACAGAAAGTCTGTGAAAAAAAAAATCACATCCCTCCTCCTCTTCCTCCTGCTTTGATGGCATTTGCTAGAATCTACCGTGGCACACCGAACACAGCCAATCAGAGCCAAAGATTCTGACGCAGTGCCAATTATTGTCAGTCACTGCTGGTAAACTTTGGCCAAACTGTCAAACTAGGCAGCACTGATCAAATATGAATCAAGATTTTGTTACTGCATAGCCTAAATGTTTTCAGAAACATATTTTAGTGCACTGTTGAGCTGTAAAATAAAGAAGTTTGTGACCTGGCTGCTATGTTGGGAGACATTCGACCAAAGTACCAAGCACCTCCCTCCAGCTGAAGCAAACATTCCCATTTTACAGCTGAACCGCACACTAAATTATGCTTCTGAAAACATCTGAGGGAGAAATTGGCAATGAAGTAACAGAATCTTAATCCGTGCTGTCTTCTCAGCTCTGATTGGTTGGTCAGTTATTGCTGTGTGAATAAAGTGACAGTTTCAGCAAATATGAAACATTATTTTTAAAAACTACAGCTTTAAGAAAACAGCTGGTGATATTCTATATTTTTCTTACTGTCAATTAGTCCAATAAAGAGATCAGAAACCATCAATAAACTGATTTGACTAACAAATAGTGTCTGTGTAGTTGAAGCCTGGTATAGTCAATTCCTCTGTGGCATGGGCCTCCATTGTTGTCCAAAAACTATTAAAAACACATCAGTGAGCCACACTGTTGCACCAACTGATGTTTCACAGGCACTGTGGCTTAGTTTCTACGTAAATCCCATATTCATCGTACTGGTAGCTGTAAACACTAACTAGAGAACCAGAGAACCAAATGTGTATTAATCTGTGGCTCAAAAATTGTCCTCAATGGATGCTATATTTACTCCATTACCTTGACGTTTTAGGGAATTACATTTTCAAACCACATAACTATGTATTTATGATGCACTTTTTAAGATCAACATACTCTGTAGGTAAGGAATGGGCTCAGGGCTAAGAGTCACCAACGGGATAACAGAGTTTGACAGTAGACAGACTAATGCATTGTTGGTTTTGGTCTCTCCATTGGACTTCTTGACGGTAAGACAAATATAGAAAATCATCACCCTTATCATTTATCAGTTTGCTTCATCTTTACAACAAATTGAAAAACACTGTCTTAGTTTTGTTTGAAAGGTACGCAAACAAAAATCTGTTCTACCAGGGACGTGGGTGATTTCACTGCCTTTTCTTTTCCAATCAAAAGTTTATACCCTCTATCTTGAGAAAATAATCCTTTAATACTCAACACAAAACTAGAAGATAAGCAAGCAAATCCACTTGTCAGCGGTCCAAGTGGTTAAGAGCCGACAGACACTCAGGACAGGGAGAGAAAGCAAAAGTGGATGACACACAGACAATCTGCAGCAGCCTGAGGACAGGAATCAGGCTCATGATGCGGCCCTCTCTGGGTTTCGACGGCTCCAGTCCTGGGACTTACGCGAGCTGCCGCAGACAGCTAGGCAGTACTCCTCCGAGTCAAAGTTATTCCTGTTGCCCCCACAGCCCCCAAACAAGAAGGGAGCACAGCGGCCCTTCTCAGGCACGAAGTACCAACGCTCCAGCATGGCGTGACACGGGCCTGACTCGGCACGAGCCCAACAAACGGCTGAGATAATGTACACACAGGCAAACGCAAATTAATAATCAAAATAAAATGAATGCAAAATGTGAGCTTGTTATGTAATCAACAAAACAACACAATGAAAAACAACTGCTAAACGAATACACGTGAACAAACGGTGTGTATCCGCTTGATTTCTCACCTCGAACCACTTCCTCGACTGACTCAGTGGTGGTGGTGGTTGTGGTTGTCATGGCGATGTTAGCATTGCGCTCATCGCTATCCCGTTCGTCGGTCACGTCGTCATCTTCCTCGTCCTCCTCCTCATCTTCGTCGACGTCTCCGTTCTCATCCCTTTCAAAAGTCTCCGCCTCTTCATCCTCGTCTTCATCGTCCTCTGCAGTGGCTGGCACTGTCTCTGCTGGGCGTGACATGCTGCAGGGAGAGCGGCTGGTTCAGTTTATGTTTCAACAAGTGTGTGTGTGTGTGTGTGTGTGTGTCCATCGGACTGTAAGAATGTGTGATAATACCTGTTATCAGAGTATTCAGTCTCGGCTCCGCCCCACCAGACGTCTGACTCCTCTCCATCTAGTTCAGCGCTGTCTGACTCTCGCTCCGCCTCCGCTGGACAGCACACAAACTCCACACCACGGAAACGGTCGATACCACATGGCAACAGCATCCCATAGTCATGGAGATTCATGGAGCGGTCCCCACAAGACTAAACGTAATAACAGCCATTAATCATCACTTCCTAAAACTCTATAGATTATAATCTATAGAGAATATATATATATATATTCTATAGAGTATATATATGTGTGTACACTCTGAGAATATGAGAGCTTATTGTGGTAAACCTTGGTGAGTAGAGATAAGGAGCAGAGCCACACACTCATTACTCAGCTCTGATGCACAGATTACTGAAGAAGAATCAATGTTTGACAGTCAATTGTCTTCGTGGGTGACTGAACATGAAAGAACACTCAAGAGTGATGATAAATGGAATAATAATCAGAACAAAGTGGCAGAGATGGCTGATGACAGAATCGAGGGAGGACAAAATTAAGGAGTGCTGAGTCATTCAGAAGGAGCCAACAGAAGACCAGATAGAAAAGAAAGAAAAGGCCACTAGCAGATATAATGAAAGCAGGAGCATTACATACAGTATGAGCAGTGTTGGGCAGGAACGTGTTACGGTACATTTTCCAGTAACGAGTGGTGCAACAAGAACTCATTATACTCGTATTGTCTCCTCTACTGATTTGAAATCTGACAATCAACGTCATCCCTAGATTTATTCTCACAATTGCTGGCACTTCACAAAGCAGCAAGCTAGCTCAGAAAAACTAAACGCTTACATCTAGCAGCTGGAAATACTCCTATTATGTGATTTTGTTGGGAGGAAAGATGGCAAGAACATCACTCTTTCCATTGCGAAAAACATGACGTCACACCTCTTAAAACATCTAACACTGCTACGACAGCACAAGAACATGAAGCTTGTGGAAGTACACCCCACCAAAAGTGAGCCCTCCTCCGCAATGGAGGATGGCTGTCGTCCAACTCTGGCGAAACAACCGAAACTGGATTTTAATTGTGAACAGCTGCAGACTTTAAGTTCCAAAGAACTAATAAAGCTTGTGGCTGGATATGTAGTGATGAAATATTGCCTGTCTCCACAATTATCTCTCCATCTTTTAGACAGATCCTTGGAAAGATACTGGTCACAGGCGACAGGAGACCCCCAGGTAAAAAAAACAAACATTTGATAGCTATCTAGCTTCAGCTGCCTTTTACCTGAGATAACCCTGATATTCATACACATATTTTACATTTATTGAGTTATGAGCCCAACACTGAACATGACGTGCAGACAGTGACACTGAATGCTGTGTTATTGTCTCACCTCTTTGGCTACAGTGTGCCAGTGCAGGTGACTCTCACACTGATCCATACGCTCCTGATGCAGGAACTTACACTTGTCGGGAACGAGCAGGGCGTCGCTCACAAACTCCCCAACTGCAACATAAACATGCCTTTGCTTATTTCATGCAGTTAGTATTTCAATTCAAAAACATACACACACAAACACTCAGTAACGTACACCTGTATCATTAAAAACTGGTTACCCAGGCAGCGGTATGGCACCACAATGTGTGTATGACTGCGGCATTGCTTGCGGCCTTTCTTGCACCAGTTCTGGATGCTGACGGGCTGGTTGGCCTCAACAACATTTGTGATCTGCAACTCCGGGTACACCTGGAGGAAAGTGAAAGATTTTCTTTCTTACTACATTAGTTGTGTCTTCGAGTCTACTTGCTGTAGTGAGTTTCTCTTTCATTGCATGGCCGTCTCACTCTGTTTAAATACCTCTTGGCAGTACTGCAGGATGCCCTCTTTGGTGCCGATGCAGCTCTTGGTCCCAGAGGGATCCGACTCCCATTTGCCACTCTGCACATTGATGTGCATGTTGAGCTTCCCGCAGAACATGGCCACCTGGGGCTCAGTTAGCAAACCCACAGAGTCATCAGCGGGCACCTGGACAGAAAAGGGGAAAGAGACAACAACGATTAAGATTGACAGTATGACACTGGCTTAAGTAGAGCTTACCCGTAAATATACTGATGTATCTTGTGTGTATTTAGCCACTCTCAGTTTATTCTACTTCACTCATCTGTCTCTGTATACAGTTCTGGGATTACTGAATCATAAAGATAAATTACTCAATAACATTGCTGCACATTTAAGGTATTATATAAATATATAAAGGAATTTACTACTGGTTTAAGCCTAAGCAAGGCATGATACTCTCTTTCATCCCTTTGAGCCCATAAGCCGGAGAGCTAAGCATTGCAGCCACGGGGCAGCACATGTGTCCTTTGTTAGCCTGTCTTATGAGGTTTTATTAATTTCCTATATCAAAGAAAGTGCAATACTAGTGTGGCGAAGACCATATCCTATAACATCAAAGAAAATGTAGATAAACCTATTAAATTACAGGCTATGACTATCCAGTTGTCAACCTCGTCTTTCAGCTGAGCCAGTTTTTGGTCTTGCACTGTCCAATAGGACATGGCTCTCTGCGCTGTTTTCCTTCCTATGTGTTTGGGGAAACAATTGGAGGAAGTCTCCGTGTGCTTCCCCTTCTGTGCCTTGTATTTTTCTGGCAGACATCAGAGAAGACTGATGCTGCACGCTGATAATATGTGAGCCAACAGGCCATCTGCTGCCAATCTTTAAATGACTAACTCGGGCTTGATGCTATGTTTGCCTATCAAGATGTGCATAACATTATCCTCCTGTGATTTAGGATTGGATAGCCCATTGTTTCTTTCTACAGAAATGACTCTGTTCTCACCTTACCAGCCCATTGCATAATTCTTTCCATCACTTATTTAGTCATGGAAATTCCCTTTATTCTTTTGAGCACCTTGCATCATATCTCACCTCAATCTTGCTCATTCTGTTTGAACTAAAGTAGTTAAAATAGGAAATATAAACTGTAGGAACCAGCACCCACTTGAACACAAGGAGTGCTATATGAATCTATGTTACAGTCTACAGTATATAAAACAAAACAGTGTTAATAGAATGTGTGATTGGTGGGATGAGAGTCCTAACACCTGCAAACCTGTGCTTCAAATAACAAAAGTCTGAACATACCAGTCCATGTGCAGTTGTTCATGACATGCCCCTGGCTAATGCCCTTCAAATCAAGTCCCTTGTAAACACATTTAAGCCACAAGGAACAGTGATATCAAGTCATGTGCTACCAGTAAATTGCACTTGTGCTTACTAGCTACTGAGACAACCAGTCCAACCAGGTCTAACATCAAAGAAAAAGCTGGAAAACACTCCTGCGTGACAGTTAGGGAGTGTGGCAGCAAGCTATGACAAAAGGCTATCACATCTAGGTATTGTTGCTGCGGGGCATGTGTGACTCTTTTAATCATGACAGCCTGCAGCCTTAAGAACATGCAGCACAAAAAATGCAATACATAGCAACACAATGGATGGATTTGACTAGATTAACCAGGTTGGCTTGAGAGAATCTCACTAGACAGGTCATAAGACCCAAGGAAAATGGTAATCGTAAAACAGTACAACAATATTGCAACAAAGACAAGAAACTGGGAACCGGATTGTGACACCATAGCAAACAAAAATACAAGTGAGCATGATAAGATTTATTTGCATACATGGTGTCCCACCCAAATAGCACAGCTTTACTATCTTAAGGCAGTCACGGCTTTGGCAATACAGTGATATTCGTTGAATGCTACATCAACTTGTGTGCCCTGCATAATTCTGCTGTAGAGACATTTTTTCACTGCAGCACGCAGGGGGTTGGTTCAGGTGGGAAACCTACAGAAGGTGTGTTATTATCTTGTGCCTGCATTATAGTACAACACTTTCCCTGAGTAACATGCAGCCCCAGATGCAGCATGGTAATGAGAAAACAGCTGCATGCATATAATGATCTGCATTATGCAATGTAGGCCCAGTTCATCATATTTCCAGCTGGTCCTGAGCTGGGTATTTCTCTGTGGTCCTGCACAGCAACAGCAGCAAGCTGCAGGCGCCATCTTGCTTGTGTCAAACTAAAAAGGGCTGCATCCTTTTTCCATTCTCCTCAGCAATATCACCACCCTGCAGCTGCAACGCTGCTGGACTCGACCAAGTGGGCCAGGTCGACGCAGCAGCAACAAATAACACTGGACATTAGCATTGCTAAATAAAGAAACAACGTTGGCACCACAGGGTGTAACATGTAATAGTCACATCACGGTTGAATGTGTTGTGTTTGTTAGGTATATCTGGGGTATTGACGGGTTTATGTGAAACCATTAAGACTTAACAGGGCAAAATGATTGCATACGACGTTATGTTAGCCGTTAGCGTGTAATATAATAGGAAAATAAGCTAGCGTTAGCTGCCTGCACCTAATCCACTGCGCTAGTTTGGTGACCTAACGAAGCTAGCTAGCAATACAAAAGATAACAGCCGTAAACTAAAGGTATTTTTATTATACAGTAAAAGAATAACGTTAAAAAACAACCCAAGACCAACCAAAACATGTCCAACATGGCAGGGCCGACCTGTCAATCACTGACATCTAATGGTAGGCCTTGGTAGCATTGCTGACATAATTTGTCTTGCTAATTCTACGCAGTAAATCTGTGTCACAGTAAAAACCTGTCACATCAATGGACACGTATAATGAAAGGTTTTTGACTGTCAGGGAAAACTAATATACTGGATAAAATGAAGGGTGGGCCTCGGTAAAGCTCTGTAATAATGTTATCTTTGGTAGCAGCAGGGTTGTTGACGGTTAACTTACACAGCCTCCGTGTCATCAACGAAACGTTATAAAATACGCAGTCACAGACGTTACATTACATTTGAGTTTGACCGTTAGTATAAGACGTCGTTATTCGGGTTAGACACGGTGGTTGGCACCGTGGTGGGTTTGGTGGCCGCTGTGGCTTCAGGCCCGCGGATGAACGGAGCCACGGGAACGGCTCTACCGACTCCCACAGCCGGAGATTTCTCCGTTGTGCTCACCTCGGATGAAAGCGTCAAGGTCGCCACCAGTAACAGCAGAAACGCCGTGAGCTCTCCCATGCCGTCCTCCCAGTATCCAGCACCCCCGTTATGGTCACGATTATTCCGTTTGAAATAAAATAAAGCCGGTGGTTGTTTGTGTCGACAGCAGCAGCGGCGGCTAAAGTATCCCGATCCCGATCCCGGTGATCCCTCCCTGTTGAGCTCCCGACGGTGACGGCGTGAGGCTGGATGTGTGGGGGGTGGGTGGGGGCGGGGGAGTGGGTATGCGTGTGCGTGCAACTGTACGCTTTCCATTAATTTTATAAAAGTAGAAAATCCTAATAAATGAAGCCACTATGAATCAAATAGTGTTTTATTATCAGCCATGTTGTGCTATGATAATATTCACACAGGGTCTTCTGATTCCTGACTTGGATCAATATGGTTTCCATCCGTCCCGAGTGGGAGGCGGATTACTCAATCACTCTGCAGACACTAATTTCCTATTATATGTTTATGACGATGATCCGGAAACTCATACCAGAGGCTCCTGAACTTTCACTTGGTTTCACTCAGTCTGAAGACGGATGTGTGTGGATCGCTGACATGATCACGGGTCGGGATTTCAACCACCTGTACTTGACGGATCTTGGAAATGTGACAAACACATTAACACAACGCGCTTCCGATTAGAGTAACCACACTTCTCGGACACTGTTGGACCAAGTTAGCAGCACATTCATCGACACACGAGTCTTTTTTCACACGCGGGGTGCAACATGAGGACCTTCCTGGCAGTGTTAATGGTGATCATTGTCTCAGGTATGCCTTCATATCACTCAAACTCGACAGTAATGCCTCTGGCAATGTATTTAGATGCTATGGTGCAGAATAATCAAATGAGTCTATTAGTGTGTCATTAGAAACAGCAGGGTATACTTCCCAAGTAGCTTACTGTAGACCGTAATGCAATACTGGTTATTACTGACGTATGACTGACATGTATTTTGTGTTTCAATTCCCATTTATGGATTGCCTAACAAACATATTACAAATCTGTGTCCCCGTTCCCCTTGTTAGATTTCAGCATTTATGAAATCCCACCTAAGAGTTAAAAAGGACTGAGTGGCTGAAGGGGTTCAGAAATATAAGTAGGTCTAATAATGTAACACTGATTTAACACTCAATATTTCTGGTAGTAATAATGGTTACAGAACCAGCAGCTGCTCTGGTAATACCCAAGATCATTAGAGTTTTGCCACTAGTGCCATAAATGCAGTGTTGGAAAAGTACAAAGTACAAAGTACAAACTCATGGTATATGTACTTAAGAGCACTTCATGCTACTTCATCCTTCCACTCCACTACTTCTCAAAGGTAAATATGGCACTTTTTCTCTCTCTTACTTTCTCTGATTTTAAGAGTCTGATAAACTGAAGGATGAAGTGTTCCTTAATGTGTTGAGAACATCCTCCTACATCTGGAGCTAAATAAACTCTTTAAAATCCCTCTTGGATCAGATGGAAAATGCATCATGACAAAGCTGAAAACACACTAGCCGCGCTACAAACATATGGTGGTCTTATAGAATAAGATGCAACAGTATGTAAAGGAGTTAAAATTAGTACAACCTTAACTATCTACAGCAGTAAAGTGGGACATTCACAGTAATGCAGCAGTGACATTAATCCACAAACATCATATATAACAGTAAAATACTAACACAAAATTGCTTTTACTTCAGTAAGGTGTTGAGTGCAGGGCCTTTACTTGTAGTGAAGTATTTTCACAGTGTTATATTAGTGCTTTTACTTAAATAAACAATCTGAATACTTCCTTCAACACTGTATGAATGGAGTTCCTTTAGGCATTCAGTATAAAAACAGGGTTAAAACAACAAGGGGGACTTTTAGAAATCAGGGCGTATTCATGGAGTAAGGTGAATTAAGGTTAATAATAAAACTTTACTTGGATTTTGGTTTGTTTGATTCTTATGTTTAACTTCATATTACATGTTTTGTGTCTGTCTTTAACATCTTTGGACTGAGCTGGTAGTAAAAGTTTCTCACTTCATCAACACCCATTGAGTAGTTTTACAGAGCTATAAATCAAATCCAAATGATTGCTTTTTGTTGTACACATATAAATGTGTCATGAGGTAAATTCTTTAAATTCTTTGTTATGACTCATTTACAAAGTGAAAGAATGCATCGTTTAAGACCTCCATAATAACTGAAGGCATTTCTTTAATACATACAGCAGCAAATACATTTATATTGTTTATTTAAATTCACTTAAACACCCTTTACTTGTCAGAGTTTTGTGGTTTGGGCTTCAGTGAAAAAGTCCATAATTTTGTTTAATGTCACCAAAGCATGTCTCCTCCTCTTGTTTAGAACAAACTATTTTATTTGTCAGATATCAGCAGGACTGGAGCACTATGTACGTCAAAGTTTTTACATTTTTTAGGCTAAATAATCTCAGACATCACCAGCTCTCTTTATATGGTTTCATTCTTCATGCACTTGAGGTGGAACACAAACAAAGTGGGGGGGCGATTTATAACTGGGAGTGGCTGTGCAGTCATGTCTGAACAACAAAGAACCAAAAGGTGAGGGTTCACAAATTAAGTACCATCAATCAAATCTGCACAATTGTTTGCCAGATGGAATAGAGTTGATAAAATTATTTTAATATGTAACTATGAGGCACTGTAGTCACAGGCACAGCAAGGGGAGACAGAGGCTATGGGATGTCAATTGGGGTTGGGGGGGGGGGCAAGGGACTTTGCTAATCAATGCAGTGAATGTGTTACTGTGGAAGGAAGTAATTGGTTAATAAAAACAACGCAAACATAAAAAATGCTAGCAAATGCATTAAAATTATAGAAGAGGGAAATGAAAACAGGACATTGGTTACTGGGCACGACTGGATACTTAATTCAAATGTCATTGTGGTAAAGACGATTGTTTTTGTTACACAGAAAAGTGAAATAGGCTTTAAGAATTAAGTGGAATGAAGTTGAACTAGTCTTTTATCATTAATTTAAAGAAACAGTATGCAGGGGCGCTCAGTAGCTCAGTGGGTAGAGCAGGCACCCCATGTACAAAGGTACTGTCCTAGCCACAGCGGCAGCAGGTTTGATTTCCACCCCAAGCCCTTTGCTGTATGTCATCAACTCTCACTTCCCCTTTAATGCTTTGTCTGTCCTGTCTAATAAAGGCACAAAAAGCCAAAAGAAAGTAATGGTGTGCAAGATTCAGGAGGATTTAGTAGCATCACGTGGTGAGGACTGCAGATTGCAACCAGTTAAAACTTGTTGAGGTTAGAATTCTCTCAGTGTTCATTGTTCAGGAGGTTTTTACCAGGAGCCAAATTATCTGCAGAGCAAAAACACTGAATAAGGCAGTTTCACGTTACAAATCAGTGTTTTTACGACACTCTTGCTAAGACAGGGCTGTTACCTGTGATGGCCAACTTGAAAATGCAAATGACATGACATATGACATATTTTTCCTACAACCTGTGGTGCTATTTATCAAGCTAGATTGTTTTGGTGTGAGTTGCCGAGTGCTGGAGATATCGGCGGTAGAGATGTCTGCCTTCTCTTGAATAAAATGGATCTAGATGGCACTCGACTTGTGGTGGTTTAAATGTCCAAAAATACATTTGAAGATCTCAACAGCTCTTTCCTGAAATCATGACACTTCCTTCTGTAGCGTGATACAGTTGGCAGGTGTAGTTTGGAGGAAAGAAGAAAATAGTTCCTATGTGAAACTGCTCACAACAAGGAGTGTGGATTATCTTGAGAATCCAGGTCATGATTTCAGGAGACATTGCTGAAGAGTTTTGAGAAGGCGGACATCTCTACAGCTGATACTTCAACACTCGGCAACTCACACCAAAACAGCCTAGATTAAAAATACCTCAGCTTTATTAGTTTCAAGTGAAAATCAATCATAGTTGTACAGGTAAGAGGAAAAATGTGTATTTTTGATTTTGGGGTGAACTGTCCCTTTCAAGTACAAGTACAGATGTATCATCAGCTAAATACAAGCTACTTAAAGTATCAAACGTAAAAGTACTAATTCTTGACTGTGTGTAGCTGCTCGAGGTGGAGCTAGTTTTTTTGTTGTTGTTTTTTCAAAGATATTTTTTGGGCATTTTTAAGCCTTTAATTGATAGGACAGACAAGTGTGAAAGGGGGAGAGAGAGGGAGTGACATGCAGCAAGGGACCACAGGCTGGATTCAAACCCGGGCCGCTGCGGCAACAGCCTTGTACATTGGGCGCCTGCTCTACCTCCAAGCCACCGACACCCCAAGGTGGAGCTAGTTTTAACTTCTCGACAGTTTTGTTCCAACCTTAGAAGGGTCACGAGATAAATCTGTCAGGATTGTAAGATGATGAAATAGGGGGGAAACAAGAGGAAGTGAAACTCAGATACACAGGTCTGTTTTCATTGTTTGGATTTTGCTTAAATCTTGGCTATTGCTTGTGAAATATGTGATAATTTTAGCTCTTTGGACCTCAAACAGTTACTTAAATGCAACCATGTGAGAAGTTCAGAGAAAAAAAATCCTGGGGAGGAGCTGTTAACATCTTATAAACATCTGAAGCAAGACAAAATGACTTAAGTTCAGTGTGACTTTAATGAAGTCACAAGACAAAAAGTTTGGGAACAACTGAATTAATCTTTAGTGGTGTTTTGTATTCTATTACCCTATCAGATTTTTTAATGTCAAATCTTGAGTTGAAAAGTAATTAGTGACTACTGGTGTTAAATATAAGTTGTGGGGTAAAAAGTACAACAATTTCCTCTACATGGTAGGAGAGTAGAAGTATAAAGTAGCATAAAATGGAAATACTCAAGTAAAGTACAAGTACCTTGAAACTGTACCTAAGTGCAGTAGCCTACATGAATAAGTGTACTCTGTTCCACTCGGATCACATATTAGCAGATGTCCTCCAGATGTCTGACAGATGCACTTTTAAAGAAAATGTGAAAATGTACATCTGTGTTTCAACTGATAACTATTAAAACTATTCTAACATGATGAAGGGTAGTGTTTAAAATATTTCAGTCCCCTGTTCACACTGCTCAGCATCACACAAAGGTCTAAATGGAGCAAAACGCGAGTATGATACATAAATCGTGATGCTGAGAGAGAGCAGTGTGGGATCTTCTTTCTTAAGGCTCAAGTGATATTTCCTATGCACCTGCATCTGAGATAGCTGAAAAATGACATACCATGATGTGAAAGTGGCCCCAGCAGGAGCAGAGACAGCTTCAACATCTTCATGTCAAGCTCAAAAATGGCTCTTCTTTAGTGAACCTAACTCAGTTGATTTTATATTTTCACAACACATAAACCCACTTTTGAACTTATTATTCAAGTACTCACATTTTTAAGGCAGATGTTTTTGAATTAAATGTTTCATTGTGTATGTGTTTAAAATATTTTGATGGGAGGTCAAGAACTGCACTTATCCCAATTTACCTTTTCTCTAGGTGACAAAGAGACTATTAAAGGCAGCTTAGACGGCAGTGTCCTTCTGCATTGCAACTGCTCACAGAGAAATGTGAATGAGAAGCTCCAGTGGCAGAAGGAAAAACCACTCATGTTGATGGTGTTCAGACACAACAAGACGAAATCAGTGTTTAACGAAAGATACGAGGGCAGGGCCAAGACATTTCTGTCTGACAACAGCAACAACTGCTCCATTCTGCTGAACAACATCACAGCAGATGACCAGGGGATTTACAAGTGCAGTTTTCAGATTCAAGACACATACCAGAGATCATTTGTGAATCTAAGCGTATCTGGTAAGTCAGTCATTCATCACGCATACCGACAGTGTTTGATCACTCATTCCTTCATGCGTCAGACTGTCCTACAAAAACTACATTTCTCAGATTTTTGATTTATCAAAAATTGAGCCTACAGTACAACAAAATGTTTGACTGTAAACAGTACTGTGAACATATGCATGCAAATTCATGCTTCTTTCTAGAGTCATGGTAGACGATGTGTGGCAAATTTCAGAATTTTATCTCAAAAACTGAATTTTTGACAGCAATTTTGCTCTAATGTGAACAATTGGAGTCGATGTAAAAATGGCAATTTTAAACATCAGTTTTTCACTTATGGAGCAAACCAATCATTGTTAAAATAAATTACCAACATCTCCATGCTGTCTAGATGCAATATGTGCATTTTCAGATTTTTGTTTTGATAACTGAATTTTTTACCGGGTTTGAAATCTGCTTTTCCATGCATGGATGGCTGCTAAACCTGCACATCTGGCTTAGTCAATCTGTAAAGCTACACATGAATTGTCACTGACTAATTAGCTCAGTGAGCTAGAAACTGATTCTTAGTCTTAGAGGTTGTGAGTTCAAGCCTTAGCTGATGCAAAAGGCAGATTGTGTTGCTAAATTAATAAATGTCTTCCAATTCTTCTGCTTATTGCTCAGACTTGCCTAAAAATGCCCAGACCCACCCCATCGCTGCACAGCAGCTATAATTTTAACTTGAGTCTTCTCTCACCAGCGGAGTACCATGTCTGTCAGAATGACGACGACTCGAGTGGAAGTGGAAAGGTTTACCATTGTGGCGTGAAAGGACGCTACAGGAAGACTGAGATTCAGTGGAGGTTGGGTGGACAGCCTCTTACTAATTCAACCACAACTTACATAACCCACACATACTACCTGGATGCTCTTACAGGCTACTACTATTTCAACAGCACACTCAACACTAAACTCAAATGGACATCAAAGCCTACATGTGATGTGAAGGCAGAAGGCGTGTCACCTAACATCACCAATGACTGCAGCACTGGTAACTATTTGTTTTAGCTGTAGCAAAAGTCATAAAAGCAACATATTGTAAAGCACTACAAAAGTTAAGTTTAGGATCTGACATCAAATCACTGAGTTAGGTCATCATATTTTTGTGTTTCTTGCACAGTGGACTACCAGAAGAAGCCAAGTTCAGTTAGATACCGGCACTTAACGATCATTCCCATTACATTGGTGCTTGGACTTTCCCTGCTCTTGTGGCGGTATCGTTCCAAAACCTCACAGTAAGTTTTGCAAGTGTTTGTCATCATGCCAGAGATTTTTATTCAAGATTATTTCCTTCAGTTTCACCGGTTAAACCAGATTTGCACAACATTTTCTGCAGTTGTTAACCAAGCCACCAACGCTTTTGCTCGTCTGTGTCAGTCTGTCATTGTTACTGGGTCTCCCAGTGGAATTTATCTTTCCATGTCTTTGTCTTTGAAAAAGGAGAAAGCCGAGGATAAGAGACGACCTATACTGCTAAGAACCCAAGACGAACTCCAGCGTGACAGTGTGAGAGTGTGTTCCACTTAACTGTTAGTCACGAATGTGGCGTTGTGCCCACACAGAGTCTCTCAACAGGCAGGTTACATCCTGTGTTCAAGGAATGTGGTGTTTATTTTGGAAAAATGTACCAACCTTGTGAACCTTTATGGACGTTTACAGGGAGGTGTTTTTATTGTTATACTTCCTTACAACTCACTGTAAGGAGACATTTACTTCTGCGATCTGAGGACAAAGTGAGACATTCAAATATAATTAGATACACATGGTGTTGACAATTGACTCATCATTACCCATTGGTTTGTTGACTGCTGTTTTGAAGCCTCAAGTTCGGCTGTCACCATCTTGGTTTTTTAGAGCAAGAAGTGACCATATTTGGATGAGAGCTTGGAGCTGTGGATGAGCGAGGGATGGATCCAACTCTAGACTGTGGTGAGGCCTTACAGACAGCCTACCACTCAAGTGGTCACACACTTCAATATGGGTAACTCTCGGTCTTTAAAATGTAAATGGGTGAGATTTTTAAAAATTCACCCTCCCTACAGTTGTCATGACTGCTGACATTAGCTGTAGAAGCCAAAACTTTTTTTGTACCAGGCTGTGAAGTTGTAATGCTGGGCATTTTAACATGGGAGTCTATGAGGTTGGATTCTGTTTTGGTGCCAGCCTCAAGTGGCCATTAGGGGAACTGCAGTTTTTTTGCACCTCCGAATTGGGTTCATTTCTCAGCCTCGGAGGTTGGTTTCTACAGGTATCACACACATACTTTAAAGATATTTTTAACCAAATTTAAGACTGATTTTCAGACAGATAATCATTTTATTATTCAAATATTGCAAGTAAAGGTATATACATGTTCCTGTGCAGGAGTAGGTCTAACGTACGGTTATGAGAGTGAGTTAGGTTAATTTAAATTTTGTCAACACGGAAGTGCAAGTGTAAAGTAAAAAGACGATTTAGGATAACACCGGGGGTTTAACATTTGTAACATCAGAAATGTGGACCAACAGTGATGAAAAGAAATTAAAAGATGGATAAAGAAAAATAGATAAAATAACCTTAGACATCCAAATCCACATTTAAGACTACTTAATGCATTTGAAGGTTTTATATTTGAAATTAAATTTGAGACAATTAAAGACTTTTTAAGGACCTGCAGACACCTGGGTTACATGAAGAAAACACAAAAAATACAGGAACCATCACACAACAACAACAAAAAGTTGATTGTGTAGCAGGTAAAATTTGACAGTTTTCATATTCAAATTGAGCCAGAACAGCTTTGAAAATGTGTCTTGTTGACATGGTTAAATGTAAATAAGACCATTTTCTGAATGTACAAAAAAAGTTAAACTTTCACATATACTCCCATATACATCAGTCCAGACATACAGCATAAAACTGAGCCATTTAATGATTTAGTTTATCTATATATACCGTAAGTGCCATACTTAAAAAAAGGTTATTAATACATTTATATTTACTGTAGATATTTTAGGTAAGTTCATCTATATTGCATCATTGTAATGAATGGAAGTTGTATGAAATATGTTTGCATTAGTGTGACTATCTACTGTGATTGCCTTGTAAAAGTCCTTGGTCGAGGCTCTTCTAACATTGTGTGTTAAAATACAGCCTGTTTTTCTGTAACTGCCTGTTATATACTGGTTACACTGAATGTTGTTGCTTTATCAGATTTGTTTTACATTTGTAAACAAACACATTAAGGTCATTTTATATTATATAAATAATATATCAAGGTTTGGAGGGAACCCCTGTGACAATCTTGTGCCATTTAAGCCTGTAAACGAGCCCTACCTGGACAGCCGAACAGTCAAAGACATTTTTATCTTTCTCAGTCTGGAAAGATGTTGTTAACTCCTGGAAATGGGACACATATTGGTGGTCCAGATGTCCAGTCAACCATTGGTCTCATATTCTGGGTTCGGACAGCAGCCTTGCTTCTGCGGCTGCAAACAGGAGACCCGCCAAATCTGAAGCGAGCTGGATGAGAGGGAATTGCAATAATATGTGAACATGTGAATGTGTGGACTTTTTTATGATCAGCAAAGGGTGACATGAAACCTACACTGGGAGTGTTTTGCTCTGGAAAAAAAACTGAACAACCCTTTTCACCCACATACTACGGTTTGGGGTTTTTTTTTAGTTGCTTATTCCTTATGTTGTTTTATATCTTGTCATCATTCTCACTTTCTTTGTGTAAGTTGTTTGCTTAAAAGCAAAACACTGTAAAAGCATAGTACCAATGTCATTTAAAGCTTTCCAGCATGCTGAGACTGGTTAGTGGAGCTCAGGCAGAGATTAAATTCAGCCTCTTAATTTTGTCTATCTGGAGAACATGTCGCAACATTTGGCACTGTGTATACAGTATGTGCGTGCAAGAGAGATTACAGATGCCATTAAATACAATAAAGTACAGCAAAGAAATTTGTTTATTTTGATCTGTCTTCTTCTTCTTAATCATCTGCATGGTTGCCTTGTGAACATTTTCAAGAGAAGTTCATGAACCCAAATTTGGCAAAGCAACAAAGACAATACCTGAATGGCAAACTCATTTCTCTTTAAAGGAATAGTTCACCAACAAAATTACCGTCTGTAAATCAATGCTGTGTTACCTTGCATTGGTGAAGAAAACTTCTTTTTCTTTCATGTCTCCACAAAGAAACATATTGATTTATTGGGCGCCATGTTTACCAACAGCAAACATCTGTAACCAAACTCACACAACTCTTGCAGTATAATCCAAGTCTCATTTATCCAGTCCTTAGCTCAGTACTTCACAAACACATACATTTTCGCTAAAACCTTACGATTTAAAACTGGACTGAAACATGTACACTCACCGGCCACTTAATTAGGTACACCTGTTCAACTGCTTGTTAATGCAAATAGCTAATCAGCCAATCATGTGGCAGCAATCCAATGCATTTACGCATGTAGACATTGTCAGGACGACCTGCTGAAGTTCAAGCTGAGCATCAGAATGGAGAAGAAAGGTGATTTAAGTGACTTTGACCATGGCATGGTTGTTGGTGCCAGACAGGCTGGTCTGTCAGAAACTGCTGATCTACTGGGATTTTCACACACAACCATCTCTAGGGTTTACAGAGGATGGTCCCAAAAAAGAGAAAATATCCAGTAAGCAGCAGTTCTCTGGGTGAGAGGTCAGGGGAGAATGGCCAGACTGGTTCAAGATGATAGAAAGGCAACAGTAACTCACTTGGTCTGTGCTGATGAGTCTCGATTTCTGCTGTGACATTCAGATGGTAGGGTCAGAATTTGGTGTAAACAACATGAAAGCATGGATCCATCCTGCCTTATATCAACAGTTCAGGCTGGTGCTGATGGTGTAATCGTGTGGGGGAGATTTTCTTGGCACACTTTGGGCCCCTTATTACCAACTGAGCATGGTTTAAACACCACAGTGTACCCATCTTCTGATGGCTACTTCCAGCGGATAACGCACCATGTCACAAAGCTCAAATCATCTCAAACTGGTTTCTTAAACATGACAATGAGTTCACTGTACTCCAATGGCCTCCACAGTCACCAGATATCAATCCAATAGAGCACCTTTGGGATGTGGTGGAACGGAAGATTCACATCATGGATGTGCAGCCGACAAATCTGCAGCAACTGTGTGATGCTATCATGTCAATATGGACCAAAATCTCTGAGGAATGTTTCCAGCACCTTGTTGAATCTATGACACCAAGAAAGACAGCTTTGAAGACAAAAGGGCTCAAACCCTGCACTAGCAAGGTGTACCTCATAAAATGGCCAGTGATTGTAACTGCATAACATACAACACAATAAGTTTACCCTTTCCTCTGAAGGCATGCATGAAAAACACATTTTTTCGTCACCAATTCAAAGTAACAGAGCGTGACTAACTTATTTACAAATTAACATTTTGTGGCTGAAGTATTCTTTTACAACATTTCATTATTATTTCTGTCTTGAACCACATCAGCAAAAATACACACATCTCTTAGCAGCCAGACACATGATGCACGACTTTGCTCATAATCACCATTATAAGTAACCAATAATATAATTATATCTAACACTAAGAGCTGTAAAAATATGCATCTAATAAATAATAACCTGAAAATATAACGAATAAACAATTTGTGGTTGTTAAGGTGATTCTTCACGTGAGTTTTCACCATACAGTATTGTACATTTTTGTTTATGGCTAGCTTTAAGCTAACCTTAGATAGCCTTACCATAATGTATCCTAGATGATAAATTACATCTAGAAGTCATTTATTTTGGAAAGAGACGTATAAAACAGTGCTTTGTATATGTAAAACTTACCATGTCCGAGTATGAGACCGTGTAAGACTTCAGTAACACACAAATTAGGCTAAATTTTACACAATAATGTCACAAACGTCACATCAGCAGATGGCAGCAACGGCGCCTTGTACGTCATTGCGTATGACGCAGTGACGCACCAGGAAGTGATACGGGCGGCTAACTGGCTAGCTCCAGGCTAGCGAGTAGAGATGAATCTACATCTGAAAAAGAGTTTTGTGTGTTTTCACAGTCTGGAACAGGATTGACATTTTGTCCACGGTAAGGCAGCTTGTCCGTAAAGTGCTTAAATATTAACAAACTTTGTTAGCTTGATGCTAATTTACAATGAACTTGATTAGCTACAAACAGCGTTAATGTAGCTTAGAAGAGTTGGCTTGTAGTATCCTTACATTGTATCAGCTAGTCTTTGAGGTGTTTGTACATGCTTGGTTTGTGCTGAGAAGTGAGCGTGACTATTCTGTCGTTTAACGGAAAGCAAATGCGAATTAAAGGGTCATAATGCTAACAGAGAAGCTGCTACACTCAGGAGTGAATTGAGACAGGTGCTTCAAGGGTTGCTCGTCAACATAGATAAGAAAGTGCGTGTTTATGGGTCACTAAAAAGTGCCTGAGGTAACTTAAAAACAGTTATCGTGGCAGTTTGTTTAGCTGCCTGTTTACGTGTATCTGGAATGATGAGAATGAGCATCATATCACTGCTTACATATGATAACAGCCCAAATTTTGTCTGATGTCATCATCAGAACTTTGGACTCATTTGAGTAATTGGATGTAATTAGTGCGTAAATGATTAATGAGTTGAGAGAAAGTGCAGTGTCAGTTATTCTGTTAATTGAAATCTATTAAACAAAAGTCCAAAAATGTGCTTCAAATTGTTTTATATCATTGTAATCTAAGTATCTTTGGAGTTTGGACCATTGGTTAGACGAAAGCAAGAAACTTAAGATGTCACATTGGGCTCTGAGAAAACCAGTATTAGTAGTAAACTAAACAAGTGATTATTAAAAGGGGATCAACACAACAAGTTGAAACCCAAAGATATATAACCTACAGTGACATTAAACTGAGAAAAAGGCAGATTTCCACACTCAAGAATTTGAAAACCAAGAATGTTTGGCATGTTTTTGTCATCAGGATTTCCCTAAAAACAGAAGTAATCCCTCTCAGTCATCACTTTTGAACCACTCGAAGCATATGACAGTGTATATTTCTGCAGAGACTCTTCTGTCTGCCTGTACATTCTTAATATCTTCTTATTTTCTGAGGCAGCACCAGACGATGGTGAATCCGGGGTTGGCTTATACTTTTGCTGGCATGTGTGTGTTCAAATAGTAACTAACAATCCTGCATAGTATACCTTTAAACAGTTAATTAAGTCAAAATTGTTGCAGATTAATTTAATTGTTCAGCACTAAATTTTACTTGAGATATTGTTAAACGTATTTATTAAATTATCAAAATACTTTTGTCATCAATTAATCTTGCTGTTGATCAACTAATAGATCAATGAACTAATTGTTTCAGCACTCGTGAGGTGCACAGCCACACAAGGCATCTACAATGGGCCAACGAAGGAGAGCGGCAGCTTCATCTCAGAGAGCCTCTGGAGCTCCTGCAGAGGTCACTGGGGTCCCCAGCAGGAAGCACAATATCTGCATGGTGTCTGACTTCTTCTATCCAAACATGGGAGGAGTAGAAAGTCACATTTACCAGCTATCCCAGTGTTTGATTGAAAAGGGACACAAGGTGGTAATTGTCACCCATGCCTATGGCAGGAGGAAGGGTATCAGGTACCTGACCAACGGACTGAAGGTCTACTACCTCCCCCTGCAGGTGATGTACAACCAGTCCACAGCCACCACCTGTTTCCACAGTCTCCCACTGATGCGCTGTGTGTTTGTAAGGGAACGCATCACTGTGGTGCATGCACACAGCTCATTCTCCGCCATGGCCCATGATGCACTGTTTCACGCCAAGACCATGGGCCTTAATACGGTATAGTACTATTGAGCCCAGTCTTTACGTTATGATGCTGCAAATAATCTGCCGACATAAACCTAGGTGTGTTTATCCCCAACAGGTGTTCACTGACCACTCACTCTTCGGCTTCGCTGATGTGAGCTCTGTGCTGACCAACAAGCTTCTGACTGTGTCGCTGTGTGACACCAACCACACTGTGTGTGTGTCGTACACCAGTAAGGAGAACACGGTGCTCCGTGCAGCACTCAACCCAGAGATAGTGTCTGTTATTCCTAACGCTGTCGACCCTACAGACTTCACCCCTGATCCCTCCCAACGCCAAGATGGCAGGATCACTATAGTTGTGGTCAGCCGTCTCGTCTATCGCAAGGGTACGGAGAGGCTCTTGTGTCAGATATTTTCGCCTTTTTGATTATATTTTGCTGGTCAGTGTGGACATCAGAATATTATGGTGAATAGGACACTGCCCTTTTTTTTTGTTTGAGTTCACGTATTGAGTCATTCCCACCTAAATATGTCTTTTAGTTTCATCTGATTATCTGACTTTTAAACACTCAAATATCAAAATTGATACCAGCTACAAATATTCAGCATTGGTCAGGTTATAATAAGCATTAATATAGCCTAGTATTGCATCCTCTTCACTGTCAGATCAAGTGTTCACAAGCTCTTCCTCTGTTAAGGAATCGATCTTCTCGGTGGAATAATCCCAGAGCTCTGCCTCAAACATCCAGATCTGCACTTCCTAATCGGTGGAGAGGGACCAAAGAGGCTTGTGCTGGAGGAAGTAAGAGAGAAATACCAACTACATGACAGGTATTACTGGATATTTAGGGGTTCCACGGTTATGGCAAACCTAGAAAAGTAATTGAGTTTCTAAATCTCATTTTCCAGGCATCAGAAAGTCATGGTATGGGTAAAATCTTTTTTTTTTTTTGAGAAAATCGCTATCTAACACTAATTTTTATTATTTTTACTGGTCTCTGTTTTTTACTTTCACGTTTATATATTATATCGTCTACCGTCTTTGTATTGCCTAACTTTATTGTCTATTTGTCCTTGTTTTAATATGTTGCATTCTTATTTTTATGAGCACTTTGCTCTACATCTCTTGTTTGAAAAGTGCTCTGTAAATAAACTTTACTACTTCTTTGAATTGGGTCGCTGCAGGGTGCGTCTGTTGGGGGCTTTGGAGCATAAAGATGTCCGTGGAGTTCTGGTGCAAGGTCATATCTTCCTCAACACGTCTCTGACCGAAGCATTCTGCATGGCCATTGTGGAAGGAGCCAGCTGTGGACTGCAGGTGTGTTGCCAGTTATGCAATAATTCAAGTATAGACACATCTTAGGAAAGAGTCTGTCAGCTTTCAGTCCACACATTCAGCTTAATTCATGTCGCAACACAAAGCAAAGTAAACCACGGATTTCGATAATTTTTCAATGTTTAAAGACTGCTTGAATAATGTTAATGGCTATAAAACAGTAGGAAAATAATTATTTACTAATCTCAAACCAACCAGCGCTATGAAAAAGCAGTCCATTCTACTGAATTTAGTGATTGGCTTTACACAGCTGAAGATGGTGAAGTGTTCTTGTCATAGATTTCCAGTGGGTGTGTGCTCGTAGGTGGCTGCTCAACTACATCTCACGAAAACTCACATGAGAGAAAAAGGGGCCATTGTGGTGCAAAAAAACCCATGGATAGAAAAAATGTTTTTCAAATTATGGTTGCAAATGGCAGCAGCAGACCAGATAGACAGTCAAATGTGACAGGGGAAGCTGAGTCTAGTGGTTTCTCAGGAGGAAGAGAAAGAAGTGGCATCAGGAAACATGCAAAGAATGCAGAATAATTTTAATGTGATGGTAGAAGGACCCATACTGATCCTGTCATGTCTGTATAAAGCCATAAAGAACATTAATGTAAAAGATCAGAAGAGTGTTATGGGCTAGACATAAAGGGAAAAATGAGAGCATGAAGATATTTTTTATTTTGCATTATGAGAATAAACTTTCAGTAATAGTGCCCAGCATATATATATTTTGCATTTTGAAAGTAAAGTCAAAATGTCAGGAATAAAGTCGCCTACTCTAGTCAGTCAAATTTGTCTTATGACACAACATAAGGCTACCTTTTTCAAGTTTGTGTAGTTTCTTCTGAACAGACACAACTTTCAAGATAAAGTCTTAAAGGTCCTAATACTTTTTACCCCACTGTGTTTATGTACGGAGAGAGAAATAATTTCCATGTTACATGAAGTACAATTTAGAATTCATAGCAGCCATGTGTGCCAGTGTTAGTAGTTTGATTTATTCTCAAAAGTCCAACATTCATCTTGAAACTTTAGGAAACTTACCTTATTTTTGAAATGGTTTTTCAACTTATTGATATTTCGACTTTATTCTCAACATTCAATTTTTTTTGCTTATGCCCAGCCTTATAGCTGTATTCCAGAGATTGCTGTTCTCTTCAACCTCTACACCCCCACAAATGGGCCAATTATAAGACACACACTGGATTATGTATGAATGCAGCCTAATACTCTTCTGTATAAAAGTCACCCGTGTCTGAATGAATAAAAAGCCACCACAGACCGAAGAAGCCACAAATGTTACGTATTCCATGTCTGAAATTGGTCTTTGAGTGTCCCAGGTTGAGAAATTGTGTGAAAATTTTTTAATGCATTTGAAACAACATGTAGAGGCTGATTGCTGATTAAGGAGTCACTAACAACAAGATGAAAGTCCTGTTTTTGTTGGTCAGGACAACGTCACTGTTGGGTGTGATGCAGGGTGTGAGAGGTGAGACAGACTTGACTCTTTTGGCCGTAAGAGATCAGTGAAGTTTTGCTTTTCAGCTGTTAATTTTCTCTTTAGTCACAGTGAAGCGTTTGCTTTTTTACATGGTAGGAAAAGCACTTTAAAATCTTGAAAGTGACGCTAGAACGGATGTTGTACTCTCACGCTGAGTGTAATTTATTTTCACATGTGTGTTTGTGTACAATGTGTACATCCATGTTTTTATTTTTCAGGTGGTTAGCACTCGTGTGGGGGGCATTCCTGAGGTGTTACCTGAGGACTTGATTACCTTGTGTGAGCCAACTGTGCGGGCATTGTGTGCTGGTCTGGAAACGGTCATCGCCCGGCAGCGTTCAGGATCCGTCCCCTCCCCTGCCTCTATCCACACACGTGTGCAAAACCTCTACACCTGGAAAAACGTTGCAGAGAGGACTGAAAAGGTAGGTTGTATCACTTTTATTACAATAAAAAAAAACATGTTTTCAAAATAAGATCCGGGGGGGGGAGAGAGGAATCTGATTACTGACCTGCTAAATGTACATATAGACACAGTATCCACGTTATTACAATGCACTTAAACATTTTTACTGATTTCCTGTGTAACCTGATTTTCTCCTGTCGACTCTGATCGTTGTGTTTTTTCTCTCAGGTGTACGATCGAGTGGCCCGAGACGAGGTGCTTCCCCTGGATAGACGGTTACGGAGGCTGAGGGCTCACTGCGGCCCTGTTGCTGGCTCCATCTTTGCATTCGTGGCTGTTTTAGACTACCTCCTCCTGTTGCTCTTGCAGTGGTTGGTGCCAGATCGGGTCATGGACATCGCTGTGGACGCCACCGGCCCTCAGGGACTGTGGAGGCAGGGACCAAGCAGTGTCGGAGCTCATTCTAAAGGTGGCGTGAAGCGACGGGCAGAACCAGACATGTCAACGTAGCGATCACTCCATACCCCTCCATCACCTCCAGGTGCTTATGTTATGTTTGATGTCCTCTTGTGGCACCGACCATAGATTGTATAACAAAATCTATGACATGACAGCTACCTAAAAGTCAACATCTTGATGGCCAAACTAAAAACTCAAAGCACACGTTAAACGCATTTTTGCCAAAGATGGTTTCTGTCATCTGAGGTCGTTGTTATCACGCTGCTGTTTGTTCAAATGTTTGTTTTCCTGATAACTTTGTTTTTAATCAGTTATTTAAAGCTTGATTGACAGCTGTGTGTGCCAATCCGTGTGCTCGTGAACAATGGCGCTGCTTGCAATTAATGGGAAGGGTGTATGTGTGGGAACTCGATACCACAGTGATCACCATCAAAGAGCTTATTGTAAACTTTTTATCCTTACTGCGCAGACTCCCTCTTTTAATGATGTCACCCGTGTGAGATGGCGGCAGTTGTGTCTGGGATATTTTGGCTCAATTTTTGTACAGTGAGACATGCATCATCCATGTTTATACACAGCCTTTAGCTCCATTCACACAGAGATCACACGATAGAGCTGCTACGAAGTCCCTTCGTTATTCCCCCTTTGTATTTTCACACAGAACCAAATGACGGCAGCATCAGGCCACTCCAGTGTGTGATTATACACTGCATCACGGCTGCTGATTGCTAACAACTACTTTTTAAATCTCCAGCAGTAAACACTCATAACACATCATAAAAATGTGTGCCGCCCATGATCCTGTCCCCAGACTCTCCTGTTTATACAGACACTGTTTCAGCGCTGTTACTACCTCCCATGGGGGATTAAAGGCATTTTGTGATCGTACCTTATATACAGCACAGCAAGGCGGCATAACGGCACGATATTCCCAGGGGCTATAGAGAGCCCAGAGTTACTGTTTTTCCAGTGAACTGCCATGAAACCTTATGTTGGCAAAAAATATGTATGGATGTCAGGGGGGAGAGAAAAATGCGCCATGAGTTACACATTTGTTTGTTAATTTAAAAGATAATTTTGTAAGTCAAGAAAGACCCAGTTTGTAGTAAAACTGCTGAAGTATAAATATGTAATTAAAACAACTACACAAGTTTAAAAAAAAAAAAGACGAACATCATATGTGTAAATTATGGCACAAGTTAATCGGGATCAAGAAACTATTTGTCTCTCGCTGTTCAATAATTAACACCGGTAGGGAAGGGATATCGCCTCTGTATTCTTGCCAACTGACATCTGAAACATGGCTACTGAGTAGGGCTGCACCTAATTATGATTTTCACTGTTGATTATTCTGTTAATTTTTTTTTTTTTTGTTTGGCCTGTAAAATGTCAGAAAATGGCGACAAAGGCCAATCAGTGTTTCACAAAGCCAAAGATGACACCCTAAAATGTCTCTGGAGAGAAGACACAAGAAAATATTCACATTTAAGACGCTGGAATCAGAGAAGTTTGACCTTTTTTGTTTTTTCAATTACTTGATTAAAACATTATCAAATTGGTTGGTGATTATTTTTAATAGTTGAAAACTAATCAGTGAATTGTTGCAACTCTACCACTGCTCATGGTATCCATTGTTTACATTAACTTATCAAAAGGGACCTTGTGTGAAAGCATTTTATTGAAGATGTGGAAACTGATTTTTTTAATATATTTAATGATTAAAATGGAAACCTGTGGCACTCCTCGGAGCTTTAACAAGCACTTTTTTTTACACAGTATAGATTGCACTGAACAGAGAAGAAAAAAAGGGCTAATTAGGTTTAAACTTATCAGAATATAAAGCAGCAGTAATCTGTTTCCGGTTAGATGCATACTTCATTTATAGCAGTGGTTTTGTCGGTTAATTTCACTGTTTGTGCAAAGCTGTGTGTATATCAGTGCAAATTCCATTATTTGTCTGATTTTGATATCATGAATCACTCCTTTAATAATTTGAAATGCAACTCCCAAACTGTCCACACTGTAAAATAAAGCGTACTTTGTAATAATTCACATGTTTTCAGATATCTTTTTACTTAGATTATCTACTTATTGTTAAAATCTCTTTATCCACCAATTAGTGCATATACATGTAGACAATACAGACATACTATCAAATACGGAAGAGGCAAAGAAAGATGTAAAGATGTTACTGATATGCAAAACATGAAAGGACACAGATAAATAAAAGGACAGCATGTCAATAGAAAAAAAGAATTATGAAAAATGAATAAATTCAAAATAAATAAGGGGACAAGGAGAATTTAAAAGCAACTTTTTAAAAATTGTTTTTCTTCTTTTTTGTGTCATTGTTTGTTATTCTCCTTTTAAAAATGTACTTATAAAGCGTATTTAAAAAAACACTCACGTTGACCAAAGTGCTGCACAAAAGGAATAAGATGCTACAAACTCACACATGAGAGACAACATTAGACAAAACACACACAGGCACACACCAGGGGCGTCTCAAACGGCAGTGAATAAAAGTAGGTTTTGAGTCTGAACTTAAAGGAGTCAATGTGGGGGTGGATCTGATTGGGAAGGGGGTGCTGTTCCACAGTTTGGGGCAGACACGGCAAAGGTAAGATCACCCCTGAGCTTCAGTCTGGAGTGTGGGACAGCCAGGAGCCCCAGGTCAGCTGACCTGAGGGACCTGGGGGTAGAATGGGGGGTTAGGAGGTCTGCGATGTGGGATGGGGCCAGACCAAGGGCTTTGTACACAAACAGGAGAACCTAAAAGGCAATTCTGAACTTTACAAGCAGCCAGTGGAGAGAGGCTGAAACAGTTGTGATATGGTCTCTCCTCCAGGTTCCTGTGAGGAGCCTGGCTGTGGTGTTCTGGTCCAGCTGGTGGCAGGACAGAAAGAGTTACAGTAATCTAAACAGGAGGAAATGAGAGCGTGGGTGACTATCTCCAGGTCTTTTTCTCTCCTCAGGGAGAGAAATGGCTTGGTTTTGGAAATGGTGCGGAGTTGGACTGCATTTATTTGTTTGTCAAACTTAAAGGCGGAGTCACATATCATGCCAAGATTTTTGACATGGGGTTAAACATAGTAAGAAAGGCTGCCTAACTTGTCAGAAATCCCTTTGATGGAGTCGGGGGCTAAAGAGGCCCCCTGTGTCTTTTTTTCTTTTTTTGATTATCTGGACTTTATGCAGTTTTATGTGTGTGCATATAGAAAAAGAATTAGAAAGGAAGGGAGAAAATTACATATATGAAACTGTTGGATGCCTTTCAGGCGAGCTTTGCAGGATGGGTTTGGTTTAGTATTATTTATTCTTTCTAGTCATACATACACATACATGTTACTGTGGTTACGTGCATTTACATTCGTACTGGAGTTGTGGCTTCTGAGATGTGAAACTAGATCCAGCCATTTTGAGATGTTCATTTTTTTCCTCCTATTACAGTCTAGCAGTGTTGTTTTCTTGGTTATAGTTAGGGCCACGAGCAGGGGTATTGTGATTTATGCTACGGCCAAGGAGTAGGGATTATACTGTATTTCAAAATATACTCAAAGTGTCCACAGCACTGTAGCATTTACATCTTTCTAGAGGCCATTACATGAGACAGTACGCCTAAAAACACATTTGATGACTTCTCTCTTGGAATTAGTTTTACAAAGAGACGGCCATGTGGAATGAAGAGTGCCAGACAAAACACGTATGAGCTGTGAAACAGGAGGTGATAGAGAAGGGGTGGTGTGGCTTTTCAAGGCCAACAATGGGGATTTGCATAGTGTCGTGATGGGAGGTTGTTTTGTTACCATGCCTGCAAAAAAACTTGAGCTCATGTAGAGAGAGCTAAAACTAGAATTGCAAGATTTTGTAATGTATTAAATGTGCAACAGATCGGTAGATTTGTGCCTAAATATTGAGCTTACTTTGTAGTTTTTGTATGTGAATGAAATGATCTTTGGTATCATTTTGTCCAGCTGGTGCTCAGTAATGTAATTTAAGTTCCTTATGATTCTCTCCTGCAACTTGACTGGACGCTATCAGATTGGTTCAAACAAAGTGGAGCTGAAGAATTGGGTGTCAACTCACTGGCAATAAATAATAATAACATGCTTTCAAATCTTGTTTGGGGGTAAGGTATCAAGTATTTTCAAGTCAAAGGGCTCAAGTCCAGGTGACGTCATGTGTCACTGGTGATAAAGTTCAGGTTGGTATGCAAGTCTTTTTTGATATTGTCAAGTCAAGTATAAAGTCATCAAATTTGTGACTGGACTCAAGTCCCAGTAGCGTCACTCGTGTCCACACCTCCTCAGAATATATTTTGAAAGAAGATTAGTGTAGTGGCAGAATATGTCAGACGCATAATGTCTCACCCTTCTAGTATCACCAAAGTAGCCAGAAACTTGTCCAGGCCTGTGTGCTTGGTGCTTGTACCTGTTTGCATGCACATTTCTTTCACTTTATTCAAGGTGTATCATGAGTACAGGCCCATCCAAAGAACCATTGTTATGCACATACTGGAGACTATGTGCAAGGGCTGAGATGAGGCTGGGCGTGAGGTGGCAGTGTGGGGGAGGTGGCCAAGGACCAAGATAAGAGAGGGAGGAAGGCCAACCTCAGGTTTATGTATCTGCCTGGCCAAGCTTGAGCCCCGGACAGTTGTGGAGGAGTCTTCTGTTGTTTCATTCTCATCATGGCTGCTGTTCAGACTGAGGTTTCCCTGTGCTCACAACCCTGGCAGAGGTCCCTCTACATCTACGGGGGGTTGGCATGCAACTCACTGATGGCTGGTAAGTTTTTGTCTTTGTCCTTTTGACCTTTTTAGATATTTTTTGTGAAGTCTTGAGAGTAATTAAGTTGCGCAACTGGTTAATTTTTGTTATTTCTTGAGCAAATGTACAAATTTCGTAATAAGTTTGATTTAGCTTTGCAAGTGAATGCTTGGACACTAACAGGGATTCCTGAAGCATTATCTCTGAAACCATTGTAATGTGCCCTGCACACAGAAAAAGCAAAAGCCACAAGTGTTTCTTGTTTCTACAATCAGTGCGTAGTTGGTGCTGATTTTGTTTGTCTGTACTGTATTAACACTGAATCACATTTTCTAAAGAAGAGTTTGAAGAGTTTGCATGAATTGTTTACTTTAGCAATATATGTGTAATGTTTTGCTGGTTTGGTGTGAGGTTTTGAGGTTAGGGTGTAAAGTTCTGTAAAAAGTTTCACCAAACATCAGAGATAAACTGTATGCAACAGATTCCAGTGTCCTACTAGCTATTAGGTTCTTGAAAGTTACGTTTTTGTTGTCAGAGTTACAGATTATTTGAGCACTCTGCATGTAAACTGGGTGTGTGTTCAGCAAGTTTGGTGTTTTGGGTTTGAGTGACCCTGAAAAACCAGATTAACATGGATTCAAACGAGGCCATCTTAACATTACAATAGACAGAGAGCAGGATCAGTCTGCCATGAGCGAATCTGTGTGTTCTCTGAAAGTGAATCTTACTCTGTGTCCCAGACTTCTGGTCCGACAGAACTCCTCTCCATGAAGCCGCCTACCAAGGCAGACTGCTACACCTGAGAAGCCTCATCGCTCAGGTGGGTCCTTGTTGATGTGGCACAGGATGCACAGCATATCCACGGTTGTATCATCAGTACAGTTGACAGTATCATCCTCTTTGATCTCCCCTGCAGGGCTTCCATGTAGACACACTCTCCATGGACAGAGTCTCCCCTCTCCATGAAGCTTGCCTCAGTGGACATTATGCTTGTGCAAAGTTCTTGGTGGAGAACGGTGCAAATGTAAGGACAAAAATTCATAATTCAGCATGTTGAATGGGTGACGGACCCAGGGGAGCCCGTCGGTGAGTGAAATCCCTCTGATTGGTAGCTCAGCTCAGTACACAAGAAGAGAAACGGAGGTGAGGATAGTAAACAAGCAACTAAATTTAAGAGGTTTTGAGACTAAAACTAACTTGTTATCTGAGGTAACTATTTTTTTATACATTGAGCTCTTACACAGAAACTGTAATTGTGTTTTTGTTCGCTAGCACATGATAAATATCTTACCCATCTATCTTAAATGTCCTGCCAGTCTTCAGATTTCCGTTTTTTCCATAACAAATACAGACTACCACCACCAGCTGGTATGTAAACTTATTTCCTCTCATGCAGGAGCAGAATGTAAGTCCAAGTTGGTCATTGGCTGTAGTCTTTGCGGTGTGATCAATTTTAACATTTTTGCTGAGAAACCGGTGACGTGAAGCAACCAACAATCTTCCTTCATTGCTAATAGTTCTTTGATACTGGTTTGTTGTGTCTGGACCTTCACAGATAAAAGTTTATTTTATAATTGAAGTGATCTTTTGAGTCTGAAGACTACAAGTTGAAAAAAATGAAAAAAGAATATGGGGGTAATGAGTTGGAGAGAACAGAGCCTACCAGGCCTCCATAGCCCGCTCCTCATCTCTGCTTGTGGATAGCAGTTTGAGGCTTTATCACATTACATACCAAAATCTCAGGAAAAAAGGGTCCATGGTAGAGTTACAATGTGGGTCCCGTAGATTAAGTTTTGAGAACAAGGGAGAATGCATTTCTCTGCATCATATGGATCCCTTTTTTATTCAAACGTTAAAGCGTTAAAGGACTCCAATGCTTAATTAATGGACTGCTCTTTTAACAACGTCTGGTAATTTGGTAGAATTTGGAAATTTACTGGAGAAACAACAACACAAAGATAAATTTGATTCATTTTATTCATCCTTTATCCATTAATAAAGTGTATTTGTTTACAAGGTGTATTTGATGTCTGATGTTGGTTTGTGTGTGCATATGTGCCTGTGCAGCTCTTTTGGCTGTACTATCATCATCTTTCCTTTTATATCCCCCTCCACAGGTGGAGGCAGTATCAACAGATGGCGCCACACCTCTCTTCAACTCTTGCAGCAGCGGGAGTGCTGCTTGTGTGAGGCTCTTGTTGCAGCACAGTGCCTTCGTACACACCCCCTACCAGCTGGCATCACCCATCCATGAGGCTGCTAAGAAAGGTGTGTGTGTCTGTGTGTGCAAACACATGTAAACGTTTAAAGGCGAGATCAGATTCTGATGATGTTTCTCCATCAGGTCACAGAGAGTGTCTGGAGCTGCTGCTGTCGTATGGAGCTCATATTGACGTGGAGCTGCCAGTGGTGGGGACGCCGCTGTACTCTGCCTGCATGGCCGGGTCTGCAGCCTGTGTCAGGGTGCTGCTACACTCAGGTAATCTGCAAACTCCACAGTGTCACAAAAAGTCAGGAGCAATCATAAGTCACAGAGCTTTCGATCGCTCAAACAGGATAATGTATGGAGTGAAACAACATCTCAAGTGTTGATGTTTTTGGTTTCACTTCAGATTTCTTACAATAATACAAACGTTACTTATATTTGTAGAGCCCAAGCTAAAGTTGTGCTGTAACTCTTTCTCTGATGTGCTGACTGTCGGAGCTAGATCAAATGTATGATTAATAATTGATATATTATCTGAAGCCTAATTTTACAGCAAGTAATGTACATACTGGTTTAAATAAACTATTTGACTGTATAGCTAGATTTTTTATGTATAAGAAATTAAAGGCCTGTCCCATATAGACACCTGTCCCAAATATAGGCCTGTTGATTTCAGTGATTTAAGCAAATAATATCCCACAATAATAATTGAAGTTTAATGGTAGAAAAAATACAAGAAAAAGTACCATATAAATATCATATATATATATGAATATAAATGATAGAGCTGTGCAGTTTTTAGAAGTGGTACTGATGTGCAGAAATGTAGAAAATATTGTCAATGGCAGTGATTAAAGCTTCGAAGCATTTGAGTCAGCTGAGACACAACAAGATATTTTAAAATGCGACCCTGAGCTGTGTAATTGTATCAGACATTGATCACTATTTTCTGGCATCTTATAGACAAAACAATGTATCGTTCAATTAAAAAAACAGCAGATTGATCGATAATGAAGATAAATACAGCTGATGTCACTGCTTTTGTTTCTCTCGTACCCAGGGTGATTGTTAGCTGTTCGGCATCTGTCTTCACTTTAATTTTCCATGGAAACGAGAAACCACTTTTGCAGATCAGAGCAGCACATGCTTTTTATGGCGAGTTTAGATTTGATATGCAAATAATTACTATTCATGGTTCTGCTCCAAGTTCCCCTCTTTTCATGTTTTTTAAACAGTCACCAATTTCCTTTCTGCAAGGCTTCCTAATAATTAAAGCCAGTGAGTGCTAGAACAAACAGTCTGTGATCACACAATGATGGTTTTGGTGTTTTAAGTTTAAATCACACAATTTATTCTGACTTGTTCACTCGAGGCAGCTGTTGACCATTTCTGTTTGTGTGCACATGCAGGAGCAGATGTTCAGATGGGGTGTGGGCAGGACAGTCCTTTACATGCTGCGATTCAAGGTGGAGAAGCAGAAGTTGTGGATCTTCTGCTGGACTTTGGGGCCGATGGGTGTCGTCGGAACGCAGAGGGAAAGACCCCTCTGGATTTGTCATTGCCCAACAGTGCAGCGAGAGTTGCACTGCAGAACAAAGGTATGTTGTGGAAACCTATACATGCACCATAAACCCAATATATTTATTGTAATGTATAACTAGAGGGCAACCTTTGGGTCTGAGAGGTGAAGCCAATGTGTACATGCCTTAAACCTGCAATTTCTCTAATGGCCAACAGAGGGTGACTATAGGCTCCAAAACTAAAGAGGTCTATATCTCGATGAGTTTATGGTCTCAATCAAGTCTCCCTCAACACAACATGGTATTCATTTTGTTAATTATGGTCCCAGTTAGAGTAAAATAGACAATAAAGCAGGGTGTGGCTACCTTGTGATTGACAATGTGCTTCCACAGCGGTGTCCTTCAGTCAGATCCACCCCAGCCTTGCCCCTCCACAGCTCCACCCTCTTGTCCAAATATGGTCACTTCTGCCTCCAAAAAAAACAAGATAGTGACGGCCAAAATCCCAAAATCTAACATGAATGTATTATAAGTAGGGCTGTCAAAATAACAGGTTAATTTTGATAAATTAATTATTGAAAAAACATGATAACAAAATTAAAGAAAAATTCAAATTAACCAGGCACTTCGATGCAAACTGAGTAAGCCTACCTGTGACCAACTAACTCCCTTGCAAAATGGATTACAATGAACTGCAGACCAGATTTGGTGGTAGAGGACAGGGGGACAATTGTGTTAAAAGCATAGTATAAAAACATGGAAAAACATAAACAAAAAAACCCACTATAATTAGCTCAAATTAGCAGTCAAAGGCCTTTTGAATAAAAAGTTTTCAGGCCTGCTTTAAAAGAGTCCAGGCTCTGTGCAGCCCTCAGCTGGAGAGGGGGGCTGTTCCACAAACGTGGTGCGGCAGAGCAAAAGGCTCAGTCTCCCATAGTGCAGAGCTTGGTGCTGGGGACTCGGAGGAGTAGGCTGCCTGCAGATCTGAGGGCATGGGTGGAGGACTGTGGCATGATTAGTTCTTGTAAGTAGGGGGTTGCGTGTCCATTGATGCATTTGTGGGTGAGCAGCAGGATTTTGTAATTGATCTGGGATGAGACAGAGAGCATGTGCAGCGAGTGTAGAATGGGGGTTATATGCTCATGTTTACCGACTCTCATCAGGACCCTGGCAGCACTGATGTACTGCAGCTTCTGGATGTTCTTGCCAGGAATCCCGATGAAGAGTCCGTTGCAGTAGTCCAATCTCAAGCAGCTAAAGTCATGGACTAGCTTCTCTGCATCTGGGAGGGTTAAAGTGGGGCGGAGTCTGGAGATGCTGCGAAGATGGTAGAATGAGGTCTTGCACAGGTGTGCACACTGAAAAATTAAGTCACGTGAAAATATGACTGCAAAAGATCTCATCAATGTAATGGTAAAGCTAGCTATCTATCTATCTATCTATCTATCTATCTATCTAAGTTGTTGAAAAAAGCAAAAGAAACACAATAACTTACTCATAATCTGGATCCATGTACAAGTGAAAAAACCCCACCTTCCTCATCAATCTCCTCATCGTTGCTGTCTGATGAGTCTTCTATCTCAACGTCACTTTTGCTCAAAGTCTCCCCCAGAGCTTCTAATGAGGTAGGTTTACGCCGCTGCTGCTCCACAGACATTGTAAAAAGTATTTAAAATAGTGAAAACAACTGAAAAGAAGTCACCAGTGGTGGTTTGGGCCGTGCGAAGCGTGCAAAGAGCAGTGTGTAATGCGTAAACTCTAGCTTCCTTGCAAACAGAATCACAGAGCATGTAACGACTAACAACCAGTCTAAGCTAATTTTTTGTCTGTGTTGAACATGTAACCAGGACAAAAAGGGATTGTTCCTGTTGCCAAAGGTACCATAAATATGAGAACTAAAACCACCAGACAGAGAGACAAAGTATTAAATCAGAATTTGCAGAGGACAATGACACCTAGACTGACAGGTCTGTCACTCAACGTCAGTACATGATATCCCTGTGTTTCCCCGTCTGACTTCATTCTTTACCTACAAAATTGCTCATTATATAATAAATCTAGCCACATATCTTGAAATATGTATTTAGTCATTAGGGCTGAGAATGTGTTACTGATTTACAGCATTCCCTTTATATCATATAAAAAAATGAATGCCAAAGGTTATTTCTTTTACTGCCACTTTATATGACTATTACTGAAGTCTGCTGCTAAATTCAGCATCATGTTTTTCTCAGTCTTTAATAAATCAGAAGTAAAAAAATGTGTAAACTGTGTCCTTAACACAGACGAGCGGAGAATTAGCTGGGAAACATCACACTTACTCACTTTAGATGGAGCTACAGTTAATACTGAATTATGTTTAATGTTGTGTCCGAGCTCAAAGCCTTTAAAACTGTAGTCCACAAACCAGTGGGTGACATCACAGCAGCTACTTCCACTCCTTTTATACAGTCTGTGATAATAACAGCTCTGCCCTCTGTCTCTCCAGGTCCCTGCTCTCTGTCTCAGCTCTGTCGGTTCTGTATTCGTCGAAGTCTGGGGAGGAGTCGTCTTCACAGAGCCTCGGGCCTCTTTCTCCCACACAGTATCAAGGACTTCCTCCTCTACCAATGAGATGTCTCTGCCCTGCCACCGTGGCTTTTTGTTCGCTCCATCGACTGAGCTGTCCTTCATGTTTGTGCCTTCTGTCCCTGACTAACAAGACGCAGGGAAAAAAAGATTTCCACTTTCAGAGAATGGGACATAGTGATCTGTATTTTATTATACGGTTGCTCTTAAAATTATAATTGTTATTAACATATTACTTAAATTCAATTCAGTTCAGTTTCATTTATAGAGCCCAATATCACAAATCACAATTTGCCTCACAGGGCTTTACAATGTACAATATGTTTTCTGTCTGTGGACCCTCACAGCAGAGAAAGAAAAACTCCCCCTAAAAAAACCTTTAACGCGGAAAAAACTCAAATTAAATGCTTTTGATACAAGCATTGGAAGTAGCATTCATATTGCCGTACCTTTATTGTGTCAAGTTTTGTATTTTTAAACCTTTCATGAAGTTATTACCATTTTTACTTTTTTTTTTACAAAAAGACTCATCCCTACTCATTTCCTGCAGCACTGATACAGCTGAGCTTTCTCACTCTCTCTTATCTTTAATGTTTACTACAGCCATTCTGCTGCTCTAATCAAGAAAGGAAAAATAACCACTGTCATGTAATTGCATTGTCATATTCATCTTTTAATACACATTTTAAATCTCTGCACCCAGTGTCACTTTTCCCTGTGGTACAGAAAATGGTATTGAATATCAATATTGTTTAGGGTATTGTATAGAAATTTCAGTGTCAGGACTCAGCTCTGGTAGTTGTTTCCAGCTATGCTCCTCCAGGTGGTTGCTTTTTAACATACTCTGGGTTTTAACAGACCTTGGGAAAACTGCATTCTCCTACTGTGCACCTTGGACATGGAACAATCTTCAAAAAGATTTAAAATTAGAAACACTTATATCTAGTGATGAATTTAAGGGCATCATAAAGAATGTGGTGATAGAGACGAGTTTATTTTTCTTGAGAGGCCACTATGTTTGAATAGTTGTTGTTTTATTGTGGATTTTGGTGTTATATGTTGTATTTGTTGCATTTTAAATGTGTTTTGATTGGCTGCTACCTCGACCAGGTTTCTCTTGTAAAAGAGATTTTCAGTCTTAATTGTTTTATATTTGATGGACTTTCAAAGTAGGTTTATAAACCAAAACTGTTGAAGGAGTATGCCGAGCTTGTGAAGCGCTGCCAAATCTGAAAAGAAGAAGGCAAAGTAAAGTACATGGGAAATGTCAAAAACAGCAGTAAGCGAATAGGATCTGAAGAACTGAGGATGGAGTTTTCGTAGACGTTGTCACTGAGGGGGAATTAATTTCCCGCATTCAAATGCCACACTGAAAGGTCACCTCTGTGGAGACCTGAAAAGTCTTATTTGAGCTGATTTAGGTTGACGTGTCTCTGAACGACAAAGAAAAGCCTCGGCCATCTGCAAAAGATTTGAAAAGGGGATGCATGTTGTGACTTTATGTGTTTATTTGTTGGTGTTTGTGTTTGATGGATTTCCTGCTGCTCATGTCGAGATTTAGTGGTAACATGCTGCAACTGTGAGAGAACATTACCACTTATGACAAAATAATACTTCTGAAGGTGCTTGACACAGAGCATAATAGATTAAACAACCTGGATATTGACATTTCTTGTGAAGCTGCAGTTCGCAGTGGGTTCTCTTTGTACTTCCATACAAAGAGAAGTAGTGAAATTAATAATCCAAAGAACCTTATTTAATTAATACCTCAGCTGGAGCTCCATTCACTTGTGTTGCTCTATCTGAAAAAGTCAGATATGCTACAGAGCGACGGACGCTCCTCTGTGATACAAATCAATTCGACTAAAGGTTTTAGATTTTTATTCAGTGGGAACAGCAAGAAGTTCACAATCACAAAATCCCTCTCATAAAGCCGACGACCAGAGGGGGTCATACTGGACACATACATCAAGATATTTATGGTGAAGACCATACAGGGCAACTAATTCACACCACAGTTCTGTAAACTGCACGATTAATATCACCATCATACATTTTGACTGAACTGTTGAACTGCTATCACCAATATATTGTAGAGCTTAAATAATGCCAACCAACAGATCATGAATCATCAATAGTTTCATGCTCACAATGACAATGCAAACATGTTCACCATATTAATTCAGCTCATTAGCATGCATATGCTGATCAGCACTGACACAAACAAGGGTTGTGGCTGAAGGGAGAGGCATTATCTTTTTTAAGTATTTGGTCATAAACCAAATTATTGGACACATTTTTGACCTGATGATGGCGCTAAATCTTTATGGGTGTGATAGCAGGTCTGCAGTGTATCTATGACATGTAAAAGTGGCTTCTGAAAGCAGGGAACCTTAAGATTTGAAATGCACCTTGACAGTGTGTATCAAGTTTTTCTAGTCATAACGACCTGAATAACATTTTGCTTTGGTTAGGTGCCTGTTCATATTTTGAAAGTGTAGGTCATGTTTTTAAAAAAAAAATGAGTCACTACATTGAAAGTGTGACTGTGGGAACTAACATCATCACACATGAGAATAAATGGGCCCACTTAATCGACACAGTCACAGTTTTCCAATCATAGCCAATTAATGCAATTACAGCTATTTATGGACCCCAGTATGCAGAAAAGCACAATGTTTTTGTTAAGTAGGACATGCTCCTGGGTCAACATCCCACATTGTACCCCAGGTGGACCAACATTGCAATCAGTCACAGCCCTCCGACAGAATTAGTGTGCAACGTTGTGCTTCTTTAAAAATTGCTGTATGCTTCTTCAGAGCTAAGATACTTTTACAAATTGAATTTAATGCGATTGAACAAAATCCTCAGTAACACTGAACCAAAACCATCTAAGCTACTGCAGGGTTAGCGAGTTAGCTTGCTAAGTAGGGTATGGTCACAAGGGGCCTATGTTCCCAGGGTCCTTTTGGGGAAAAGCGGGGAACATAGAACACTTATTATTAAAAAAGGTTCTATGTTCCCCGGTCCCATACAAAGCGGGGAACATGGGGTCCCATACAAAGCGGGGAACATAGGACCCGGGGAACATAGGTACGCCCCCAGTAACAAGTAAGCCTGCCAATAGGCTAAACAGCTCGTGAGTTAGCTTGCCAAGTAGATAGGGTATGCTAACAAGTAAGCTTACAGGCTAAAAAGTAAACAATTTAGCTTGCTAAATGGGTAGGACATGCTAACAAGTAAGCTTGTCAATAGACTAAAACGTTAGCACGTTAGCTTGCTAAGTAGGTGGGGTATTCTAACTAGTAAGCTTGCCAATAGGCTTAAACGTTGGCGAATTAGCTTGCTAAGTAGGTTAACTAACAAGTAAGCTTAACAATATGCTAAAAAGTTAGGAATTTAGCTTGCTAGGTAGGTTGGCTAAGCTGACAAGTAAGCTTGCCAATTGGCTAAAGTGTTGGCAAGTTAGCTTAGCCTAACTAGCCTATTAACTAGCCTATTTGTTAGCATAGCCTACCTGTTAGCAAGCTAACTGGCTAACATTCTAATCTGTCATCAAGTTTACTCGTTAGCATAGCCAACCTCGTTAGCAAGTTAGTTCTAACCTTGAAGTAGCTTCCTAGGTTTTTGTTCAGTGTTACTGAGGATTTTGTTCAATTGTAATAACTTCAATTTGGAAAACTAGCTTAGCTCTGGACTTTGGAGAGCTATGTAGCCCTCTTGCCGACAAGCTAGCATGACATGGTTGGTACCAGCGGAGCTTAAGATACCACTACCTTCACAGCTCTGTGAGATTGCGACATTGAACAATAATTGATTATTCACGAAAAGCACCAATATTTGAATTGAAAATGCAAAATAATTGTCAAGTAAAGCTCCATATATTAAACATTAACATTAACGTTAAAATTAATGAACGGCCAGTGAAATATATACATACAGTATACAGGCGTACAGCCAACCAACATTAACTAACACGCACAGTTTAACAGAAACATCTACAATGTGACATTTGACAATTCTAATAACTTATCATTTGACAAATAATCTTATGTAGCCAGTAAAATGCATCTACTACACAGGGCAGCTGATGTCAAGAGTATATTATAACCACGAATACCTCAGTCAGTATCAGAGAGACCTTCTGCTCCATCTGTCTGCGTCATCTTTCTGTAATAATGGCATAGTGCAGATAGAAACATGCACAATAAAGCTGCTATCTGACCTTTCACACATGGTTTGCACTGCAAATGACAGCTGATCGAATCTCTGTTTCACAGTTTCATTTTAGAGATACAAACTGAGAAAATTTACAAACTAACAAAGCATTTTTTTTCTTTTATTACATTTATTCATGAGGACACATCAAATCTCAGTCTGAAGCAATGAGAAAAAAGTTGTATCAGCAGTGACTCCGTCTTTCAATGAACAGTCGCCGAATTGTTTCTGAGAAAACCTTTGAGGCACCTCCTCTTTTTCCTGTGGCTTTGACTGGATAGCTGTAAATCAGAGGTAAACATGTGAGCAAAGACAATCAACAAGTCTTTGTCAAGTCCATGAAGTCGCACATGCTCTCAGACGGAGGTTATATTTGTGCTCTGACTGTTAACAGTGTACAGGCGTCTGGGAGAGGTGCAGCACAGGAGCTGCTGGTTGAAGTGTTTCCTGAAGCTTTTGCTCATCAGGAAGAGGGCGAACGGGTTCACGCAGGAGTTGGTGAAGGCCAGAATGCGAGCGCACACGCTGGCGATGAAGTGGCCCAGCGAGGTGTCCACCTGGTCGTAGTGGTAGGAGCGGTACAGGTAGATGACATGACTGGGCAGCCAGCAGACGGCAAACAAGCCGACGAACACCAGCACAGTTTTGGCCAGACGCTTTCTGGACTTGATCTGACGGGAGAGCAGAGAGAGAGAAGGAATCAGCTTCTACAATTGGTCCACCACTTTGGTCCAAGCTGAAATATCCTGACAACTATCAGGTGGATTTTGTAAAAACATTCATGGTTCCCAGAGGATGAACTTTGGTGGTCCTCTAAATTTCCCCTCCTGCAACCAGAACTTTTGTCTTTAATGAAATAGCTCAAAAACTATTGGATGGATTATTATAAAATTTGATATACACACTGCAAACAAATCCTAATAACTTTGGTGATTCTCTTTTCGTCTATCTCCATTATCACGTCAGCATCTAAATTTCAAGGTTCAAGGTTCAGTTTATTGTTGTTTATTCGTACATGTTAAAAACGTGTGGGAACAATATCCGTTACCCTGGTCCAGCAGCATACAGAATAAATAATCAAATAACTTAAGAGCCTATGATAAATACAACACATAGTCAAAAACCAAGCAGCATGTTAAAGTGCGTAATAGTGCATCAATAGCTGCACAAAGTCACAGCAGTATTAAGTGCAGAGCATAGATTTTAAGCCACAGCATTCATAAGCCTCACAGCCTTTTGGAAGAAGCTGAACTTTAGCCTCGTTGTTCTTGCTTTGAGGCTGCGCAGCCTCCTGCCTGAGGGGAGGGGGTTGAAATTCACACTTTGGTCACCAAAAACTAACAACTTTTCCGTCAGTTTCAGCTGTACTTTATGTAGAGCGGTATGAGGTGTATACTATGTCATAGTGTGGAAATACTCAAAATGTCACATAAAGGGTCACCTGGACCCTGTTTTCCCATGTGTGAGTGTCCAAATGACTAATGGGAACAACATTTTTTAAACATTGAGAGTGACTGCTGCAATGGGCAGGGGCAAAACAGGCTGCAATGTAACCTTTCATGGCTTGTTCAGCGCCCTGTATGTCCACTAAAAGTGCTTGTATTTGCCACTGACAGTCTCAGATTGTTATGGAGAGGATCCCTACAAAGACTAAGATTCATTTATTTAATAAGGAACAACCCCAAAATCGTTAAACTGTAATTTTATCATTGTACAACACTCTTCATATAAACTCACAAAAAAACATTTTGATTCGTCTCTTCATTGTTCAATCAATCACCAACTGTGGTTTGGTTGAAATAAACCCTTAATTCACCTAAGATGTAAAAATATTCTGGCTCTGTACACGCTAATGAAGTCTGGTGGGTTTGGAGATAACGATTTCCTCTTCCTTACTCTGTAAGGATACTCTCAATCAATCTAGTCCAATCAGGAAGATCTTCTTAGTGCTCATCCATTCGCAGTTCTCTCCCTCCCACTCCCACTGCTTCCTCTAATCAGTTGACTATGGGTGTCCACTCATCTAGTTATCCAATCAAAGTAATTGTGCGAATATGCATGATTGGTTATATTACAGCTTGTTTCACAGCTGCAGTGCTCTCAGTCAGTATTGGACAGAAAGAATGAAGTCGCAGATGCAAGTGGCTGAAATGAGTTTCCTCTGTGAGATGGCTGGGCTCAGACATCCAGGGGGAGCTTGGAGTAGAGCCGCTGCTCCTTCGCAGTGAAAGGGGTCAGTTGAGGTGGTTCAGGCATCTGATCAGGATGCCTCCTGGGCGCCTCTTGGTAGAGGTGTTTCAGGCACGTCCAACTGGTAGGAGGCCCCGGGGCAGACCCAGAACACACTGGAGGGATTACATATCTTGTCTGGCCTGGGAACGCGTTGGGGTCCCCCAGCAGGAGCTGGAAAGCATTGCTGGGGGAAGGGATGTCTGGGGTGCTTTGCTTGGCCTGCTGCCCTGTGACCCGGCTTCGGATAAGTGGTTGAAAATGCATGGATGGATGGACTTGAGTAAATGTAGCTACTTTCCACCACTGGTAAGAAACATTATACCTGCTGAACATCATCATGTTAGCACTGTCATTGCGCTTACTCTCAGTGAGTATTTTTCGTCCAAGTAAATGTTTCAACCAATCAGTCTTTCTCAGTGAACAGTAGGAGTATTAAACATGGAAATATGTAGCTCAAAAAGAGGTTATTAAAGACCACTTTGTAAATAAGAGAGAAAATTACAGGACCCAACGTACACACCTGTTTCTGGAGGTGCAGGTGTCCTTCAGCAGGGATGTCCACAGAGCTCCTGATCAGACAGCGAGCGATGAAGCAGTAGTAAACGGATATGATGAAGAGCGGCACGATGTAGAAGATGAGGAAGAAGGCTGTGGAGTGGATTTTTGGGTGCAGCTCCCCGGCGTGGGGGTAGGGCGCGCAGGTCACAAATGTCTCGTTGGTGTGGCTCGTGGTGAAGGTGTGCAGGTCAGAGAAGACGGCCTCGGGGACGGCCAGAGTCACAGAGAGGAGCCAGATGACCCCCACTCGTAAACAGATGCTGAGTGTAGCGCTGGACCTGTGGCTGTCCAGAGGTCTCACTATGGCTTTGTACCTGAACGGAGAAGAGAGAGGTATGTGGAGCATCACTGAAACTTGTTTTGTCATCGTGTGGAGAGGCTGTTTGTATCAAGCTGATTACCTCATTCTTCATTATGTATGCAATCAAGAACAGCTGCAGAGAAATGTGTTATTGTCTTGTCACTGATTTCAATGAAGCACTCCACCCACCACCTCCGACTGAGGGAGACTCAATTACTCCTCTTAATCAAATAAAAATCAGCTGTGATACCTTTTCTGGCTGTAGATTATACAGTAGACAAAATTAAATTAGGCTTTGGACGAAAGAAAACAGGAACAACAGCAGATAATATTAGCTCCTGGATAGGAAGAGTTACAGACAGAGGTGGAAGGCTTATTAATCATAACTGGCATTTTTTTGTTTGTTTGCTTCCTTAATCTAAGAAAGGTCAAAGCTGCTGAAAATAGAAAGAGCGGCTGGCAGCTCAACACATTTTCAGACAACGAAAACCTAAATCTGGACCCTTCTGTCGCAGACTTAATATTTAATCTGTGTTAGGTTGTTCGATCAGCACCATGCTGGGCCCATATAATCATTTTAGCTCTGCACTTCAATCTCTTTATCTCTTCCTATCTTGTGTCAGGGATTTCCAACCTGCTTTGGCTTGTGACTCCTGAAAATGAGGGAATATATAACCTTTCGTCACTGGTTGCATATGTACAGCTGGACTGGTTTGACGACGCAATCACCAGAATCACCAGAAATGTTGGAATTGTACATTTCTGTGGACCATGGATATGTAAAATCTGTGCATTTCATATGCACTATAGTGGATATCGTCAAACTTTATGTTTCAGTTTTCAATCTTATGTTGTGACAACACTGTGGTTAACATGTGGTTAGGTTTAAGCACAAAACCCACTTGGTTAGTGTTCAGAAAACATCATGTTTTGACTTAAAATACTCTGTACTGAACTGTCTCGACATTTTGGTAAAAAATAAATGAAAATAAAAAAATTGTTATTTATTGGTCTCAAACACTGGTCTGTTGTGGTCTGCTTGTCGGCAGCCATCTTGTACCAGTTAATCTTGCTCACCAGGCACCTGCCAGGATTGTTGAAGTTGCACTTGATGACGTAACTGTTTTCCCTTCTGACACAGTTGTGTCTTGATGATGTTTCATGTATTCCCTGCTAATAGATAGACAAATGAATAAGCTATTTTTTCTGAGGCCATTCTGTCTGAGGCCGTTTCATCTGTCTGACAGAGGTTTTCCTGAGACCTGATGCTTTTTCTGACACCTAAGGATGTCCTTAAATGGATACTGTAGTAGTCTTGCCTAGATTTCACACCATCCACCATCCACTTCTCCTTCTGATTAAAAACTCATATACATCTAATCTGAGCTACATCACATTAGAAATGTTGATATGATGTGTATGAAACGTATTGATGTGACATCCCTGTCATTTGCAGAAACATTTTATTCTGGAGACTGAGTTGAATGTAACTTCATCATGAATATAGAGGTAAAGTCATCCTGATTTCTCAAGAAAATAAGCAGATATCAGGAGAAAAGTCCAGCAAAATAAACTTAATTTCATGTACTCTCTGTTCTCCTAATCTGTTAATCATGTTATGACCCTTCAGATTTCTCTCGTGACCCAGTGTGGGGGTCCCGACCCTGTGTTGGGCACACTGTATTAGATCAATCTAACTCAGGCAATCACACATCGCACTTTCCTGTTGCGGTGTGGTCGTCAGTGATGGAAAGTAACTAAGCACGTACTATACCTTTTAGTACAATTTTGATGCACTTAACATGAGTGTTTCCATTTTCTCCTACTTTATTCTTCTACTCCACCAAAATTCAGAGGCAACTATTATAGTCTTTACTCCACTGTGTTACATGATATGTTTACAGATTCAGATTATTGAAAGAGAATCAGTGAATAAAATATGATCATTTATTAAAGATCAAGAAAAAAACTTTAATGACTCCTGGAGGGAAATTCACAAGCTACCCAGCAGAATATAAAGTAATTAAAATTAGCCCCACTGTTATCAGCTGCAGCACTTAAGTAATAACACATTAATGTCTCAATAACTGGATCCAGTGACATAAAATATGTAATTTTAAGATGGGCCATTCTGTATGATGAGTATCCCAATCCCAACACTTAACAGTCAGGAAATAAATGTACAGAGACTGAATTGTTATATATATAATGAGAAAAAAACATATATTTATTTTACATACTTACACTTGTAAAAACGTTATAATTTATTTATTAATTTATTTTTTATTTTATTTTATTTTATGTCATAGGGACAATGCAATTTAGCGTATGGGACTGATGTGTTGCACAGAGAGTTTATAACTATATTTTCAACTCTTATCAGTTTACAGTTTAAAACATCATACAACCACGGAAGGCACAATAAAATACATTAACCACAATACACATACCACATATACATATACAAAAATGTATTCTATTGTAACTTTGTATTATTATATTCTGTATTGTCATTATTATTATTATTATTATTATTATTATTGTTGTTGTTGTTTTGTGACAGTGATGCCACTGGACAGGCTTTTTGTCCGTTATTTTCAGTGCCTGGTTGTATAAGGATGTGAGGTGTCTGTAAATGGTGATGCTAATATGAAGGATAATGGGGGGTGAGTTTGTTCTGGATTAATTTTTACTTCAGAGTTTCCAAAATCATTTTACCCCCACACATGTTGGATATTTTTAGGATGATCCCCATATTTTTTAGATTTGATAGTGTTAAAAATTAAGAGAGCAACTGACAACTTTTGACTGATAAACAAAGACATTATTCAGTATTTTAGATCCTGGCAGTATGGAGAGGCTGCTGATGCAGCATTCAGACCTTATGCTGGGGAATAAAACAGCAAAACTTAATTTTACAGGCCTGTAATGTCCTAATAGTGTTGTAATAATGTGGTTCTAAAAATAGGGAAAACAGGAGGTCACTCTGGTGAGAGTTTACAATAATTTCCACAGTCATGTCAGATAAAATGTGCAGAAAAAAGTACTCTAAACATATTAGAGACTTTGATAGGGGAAAATGTGCATTAAATGATGCAAGACTTTTAGAATGTGTTGATCTGAAGTAATAGCATGACTCTTCACCCATTTCTACCCACGCGTCATGTCGCATCAGTGTAGCTCTGAAACAACAGATAAAGTGTCTCCATAAGGAAACCTAGTTATTAATCAGTCAACAAGTGTAAAAGCATGCTCGGACTAACTGCGTGAGAAGTACCGGTCAGCGGAGAGAGCAGTGAGGGTGAACACGGAGACTCCCACCGACGTGAGCTGGATGAACGGGATCAGTTTGCATCCGACGCGGCCGAACAGCCACTCGTCCACCAGGTACCGACTGGCGTCCACCGGGGCGCAGGTCACCAGCAGCAGCACGTCCCCCAGAGCCAGACTGGACAGGAACAAGTTGGGCACCGTCCGCATGGACTTCACCATCAGACACGTCTTCATTAAGGTGACATTTCCCACCAGACCCACGATAATGATGACCCCGTACACAGCAGCGATGCCGATCCCGGGAAGCCAGATGTTGTACAGGAGCTGCTCCCTCATGGACACATTCAGGACCAGAGACCCGCTGTCATCTGGGGTAATAACCAGGGAGTCCTCCAGAGACATAGCAGCCTGTGCAGGGAGAGGACGGAGGTTTTCAGCAGGGTCGTCCGGTTTCTCCCGGTGCGTTTGGTGACTGACTTTATAAACTATATGACCTCCTGCTGCTGCGTGCGTCATTTTACGCGCTACAGGCTGAAAGCTGTGGGCATGAGGGTGGAAAAATATCTACAGGGAACATATAGGCTGATCTGTCTCAACTTAATTCTTTGTTTAGAGGTGAGCTGGGCTTAAACTGTACTAAATGTAATTGAGAAAATATTGGTACATATGCACAGATGATCTGGAGATGTCCACACAAAGTACTCACCTTGATATGATGGATATGATTTGGAGTTCAGAGGTGGGGACAGTTTGAAGAGACATGGTAAGTCAGTGATGAAATGATCAATAACTTCCCCACCAACATTTGTATGTGGGGCTCATGTGGGTAGTGAATGGGCTGAAAAATAGGCCATATGGGCTGGTTCATGGGTTACATATTGGCCCCATGCCAGTTGCCCACATGAGTGGGTTTACCCAAGTGGGCCCCAGATAAGATGTCCATTTTGCTACTGTTTTCCAGTTTTCTCTTGACTTAACTTGTGCAGCCCTACAACCAAACAAGCAAACCAGAGGACATGTGGAAAGATTTATATTCACTACTGCTGAGACTGAATGACACACTTCCCCCCAGAAGGATTTAACTACCAGGCAGTGCCATAACATATGAGTCAAAGCTCCCAGATGCCCACGGCCATGCCAGCAAAGATCAGAGGAGCTTGGATCTATTTTTTAATACTGGCGGGTGTGATGTAAACTATATGGAGGATCTTTGATTGTATGTCTCTGGCTCTAATGGACTTAGAAATCACCATTGGGTGGCTCCATATTTTTCGCCACTCCTCAGGAGTCAATACGACCCCCAAATCTCGTTCCCACTGGGCGTTGGGATTCAGGGAGGAATAGATCAGCATCTTATACAAACCTGAATTGGCACCTCTATTTAATGCTGCAGACTTGAATTGTCTATCTGTCTCCTGATCGTAATCAAAATATTCTTTGGGGCGTTTTGAGAAAACTGATTTTAAAATCAATTGTTAACCCATTTATGGGCCTCACATAGGCCCAGGTCCCCAACACAAGTCCCCTCTACCTCATACTGTAAGCTATAACAGTGGCTCCCAACCCTTTTCCTTTACCCTTCCCTCTTTTACCAATGAGTAAACTGAGGACCCCTGACTAAGGGACATCTTTTAGGATTATGTCAGTGTTTTGTTTTTCAGCAATCATAGATATTTAATAGGCTTCTTTTTAAACAATGTCAGTGTTTTCTTCTCCCTGACGCCTGTCTGACGCCCCACTCTGTTAGCTCTCTGGTTGTTTAAACTGTGTACTTTTCTAATGTAGTGTGAGGCTGTTTAGCAGAGCATGAAGGTCCTGTGAACATAGCTTGTGTTCAGCTCTTCACTCCGCCCTTACCCTGTGAGTTTTACTGATATTTATATCTTGATTAATGATCTAAATTTGACAGATTTGGGGGGGAGGGTGACCTCTTTGCTGCATGTCATCCCCGCTCTTTCTCCCTCTATTCCTGTCACTCTGCAGCTGTTCTATAATAGAGGCAAAAGCCCTAAAAAAAAATATCTAAAAACAAACAAGCAGAGTTTCCTAAGGCCCCGCCTGTGAAGCTTTGGTGACTCTTAGTGGGGATCAGGACCCCCAGAACCCAAGAACCAGTGGGCAATAAGATGACTCTGTTCTGTGCAAAGTAAAAACACAAATGTAGCCTGCACTCTTCCAACTAAAAGTACTAACTAGAGCCATATAGGGTTCTTTGGCTTGTCACCCTTTCTTCAAAAAAAGGGTTCTTCAGAAGCAAATAGTTTGGGGTGGAACCTCAGCTCTTTAGGAAGAACGCTTTGGGAAATCTTTTGTATGAGATTGTAGTTACTTGATATGTTATCAAAACCCAAGAAAAAATGAATTCTGTGATTTATATAGCATGTTTTTGTTGCTGTCTGTACTGCTCCAGTGTTGGTAAGCGATGTATTTACTTAAATAAATCATAGCCAAATTATAAAGTGCTTCAGGACTACGTTGTGAACTTCACTTAAAAACTAAATAAGGTGTGGAAGTGAAGGTCAAACCTTTCAAACGTTTATGTTTTCTTGTAAAACATGATTGCATTTAATCTCTCTGTTGAAGGTGATCCCAGACGCTGGGGCCCCCAGGTAAAGGAGTCCATCGATGCCCTGATGGTTGCACTGTAAGGTTTGAGCCACCAATTTGGTTGTTATTCCACCGACACATCGCGCCGTATCCCAGCAGCATTTGAGGAACTGACCCGAGGTGTTTTTCACCGAGCCATCCATGTGTCTTCAGCGGCTTTTGTGCCACCAAATGTGAGTGTTTAAAGCCAAAGAATTACATTTTTCTAGTGTTTTTTGTGCCTAAATCTAACCACACCTTCACCACAGCGTTGCTGAGAAACATATCTGCCACAAAATAATGTACAAATGTAAGATAGTCATGACTTGCAGAAACGTACAATGGGAAAAATCCTATGGTAGCAAGAAGAGGCCTCACTTAGGGGGCAGCGGCTGGTGCTCTGTATAGTGCCTTTATTGTCATTTTAAGGGAGGTTATACTTGTCATTGCAAAATGTGCCAGTGTGAGTGGCCCCTTTTCTCATATTATTTTGGTGGGCCTAAAATAACTGCCTGGATTGCGTCTCCTGAATGTGTGTGAAGAAGTGGACATACCTATGTTGATGTCACCCACTGGTTTGTGGATTACTGTATTGGAGCTTTTGGTGTTTGGCATTTTTACTGATGCCATCACATTTTGGGGTTACTTAACTTTATACCTCATTCTACATACGTAACTCAGACCTGTTGTCCTCGTTTGTGGACACTTTTTAGTGCCATCTAATGGTAGTAAGAGCACAATACACTAATCCATGTAAAAACAAGATGGCAGCCATCCCTGCCAAGTCAGTCTGCAGCCGATCCTGACACAAAAGTGGGCAAGGAACAAAACCTGATCACATTTAATGACTGAAATTTGTTTATTTGTAATTAATAGTTTTTGTAGTTTGATATGGCAACAGATTTGACCAATTTTAACAACAGTATAAGCTATGACACTGCTAATAAGCAAGTACTCGTTTAAAGACAGTTGGATTTATTTGGATTAAAGGGTGGAGCTGTGAAGGAGCAAGGGGTGAATCTGACTGAGAACCAGAGGCGACCACCTGGTTGCAACTTGTCAAACACGAGGTAGCCACACTCTGAAGCAAACCCTGCTTTACAATTTATTTTAAACAGGACCATAATTTACAAAATAAACATCATGATGTATTGAAAAAGACCTGAAACTTGTGACCATGAACTCACAAGGAAAATGTTTACTGAGGTAATAAACCAAGTGAGAAGTAAGATTATTTTCTCATAGACCTTTATTTGTAACAAGTGGAGTCGCCCCCTGCTGGCCATTAGAAAGAGCAACAGTTTAAGGCTCTTCCACACTGGTTTAACTTTATAGACCCAAAGATAAAAACCCCCTGCTGCAGCATCATACTGGAGACATATAGCAGCATTATTCTCTGGTGTGTCAGATGGTGCCAACTTGGCTTGAAATCATTTTCCAATATAAATGCAAATTGAATTTTCCCGTATCGACACGGTGGAAAACACAGATAAAAGTACGCTTCGGTGAGCATGACTTTAACCATTTTAAATTTCTAACACTCTTCTGTTGCCAAATATGATTTCAAAGAGCAAAATGGCTGCAGAGTTGGTAATTCTCAGAAGTATTTTTCCCCCCAAAATGTGTATCATTTGAGAGGAAAAACAGCCTTCAAAGTAAAATGTCTTCTTGGATTTGAACCACACTTTTATCTGAACTCACAAACAACAACACACACTGTCTCCACCGCCTGCTATTTCAAGTGTGATGTAGATGGACCATGTTGATCCAAATTATGTTTTCAGAGCTGTGAGTGGAACTGCATCCACTTCTGTTCTCATTTGATGTCAAAGCAACCTCCTGCTCATCTCTCTCTCCATTATCCTCACCCTCGCGTCTCTTCATCTCTAAGACATTTGGATTCATTTTGCCTTTTTTTAGTGGTTACAAATTGACGGTTGCTTCCATATTCATTTGTCAACAGCATTCATTGTCTGTTGTTTTCTCTCTTTCTTTATAAACTGGGCAAAGACCAAAGCAAAATTTAAATAAAAGCATCTCCCACACATTCAGATAACCACTTTAAAATGGCACACCATTTGATTAAAGCTGTGATTAACATGTCTGATTGTTGGCTATGATCTTCTGAATATTTAATGTGTTTGGTGGTTTTAAACAGAGCATTAGGTTTTATTCTACAAGATTATTGTTTGTTCAGTTTGTTAAATCCTATGTAATGACCCAGAAGGAGACTGTTTCATAGTCTTGGTACCGAATAGAAAAACACTTATGTTCAGTGGATAGTTTTATTGTATAAGTGCACTTAAAGTATCAAAGTAAAAGTACTTGTTCTGCAGAAAAATGTCCCCGGTGCCTGAAATATATTACAACAACAGTGGACTGTTTGGAGTTATACATGAGTGTATAAACAGATATTGTAGCAGCTGAGATGTTGCCATTATTAACTTTTTTGTGTGTGTTATTTCCCTATCTAGGGATAATTTGAGTCTTGAACAGTTTTTAAAATGAAACCACATGAAAGGTTATTTTTGTTTTACTTAATTTAATTTAATTTAATTTTAATGTTGTGGAATCAGTGGTTTAAATGAGGTATAAAGTGGCAGAAAAGGAAACTCAAGCACAACTACCTCAGATATATACTTTATATGGGGCATCTGTGGCTTAGTGGCAGGGCAGGTGCCCCATGTACAAGGATGTTGCCGCAGTGGGCCGGGTTCAACTCCAGCCTGTGGCCCTTTGCTGCATGTCACTCCCTGTCTCTCTCTCCCCCTTTCATGCTTGTCTGTCCTATCAAATAAAGGCTAAAAATGCTCCCATATATATATATATATATATACTTATACTTTATATTTAGGACAGCTGTACCTGGCTCCATGAGGACTTGGCTTGGGAACTGGAGAATCGGCAGTTCAAGCCCCCGTACAGACCAAGTATGAGTGTGGACTTGTAGCTGGAGAGGTGCCAGTCAGCCTCCTGGGCACTGCTGAGGTACCCTTGAGCAAGGCACTGAACTCCCAAGTGCTCAGGGCGCCTGTCCAAAGCAGTCCCCTCACCCTGACATCTTGTCATTTAATGCATGTAGCCTATAGGTCCTGTTTGTGTATGTGTGTGTGTATGAGAACGAAGGAAAAAAAAAGGATTTTCTTCTTGAGGGTTAATAAAGTATATATCTACTTCTTATTATTATTTTTTATTCAATCAATTCCCCATGGTTGAAAATATTTAATGTGTATTTACCATGTTTCAGCACCATGGACAGCAGCCAATTCAGCCTGCAGCTCTATGTCGCCACCTGGTGGAGAAGATGCTGAACTGAAAGCTGAGAGAAGAAGAAGGAATGGTTACTTTGATTTCCTGGAGAGATGAGTCGTTCCTGTGGTGACACAGTGAGACGTCAGCACCAGCGACAGCATTATTATTGAGACAATAATCCCAGCACAAAGGTGGCCTCCAGGAAATGTTCCCTAAAGGTTCTCTGAAGGTTATTCAAATTTTTATTAAAAAGAATATGGCAAATGTTCCCTACCAACCTTTAAATGATTATTTATAGGGGTTTGAAACATCTAAGGAATGTTCCATAAATGTTCTCTGAAGGTTATTTCACGTTAAAAAAAAAACTTGAGAGAACCTTTAAGAAACATTCCCTTAAGGTTTTTTAAAGGTTATTTAAAGTAAGAAAAAAAAAAATCAAAACTAGAGAATCATTGGGGAACATTCCCTAACGATTTTTCCCTAAAGTGTTTAAAAAATAATAATAATAATAATAATAATAATAATAATAATACAAAACTTTAGAGAACCTTCAGAGAACATTCCCTTAAGGTTATTTAATGGTTTGGGGTTCTCTATAGGTCATCTAAAGGTTAAAAAAAGATTAGGATGTTCCTCAAGGGAACATTCCCTAAAGATTCTCGGGAGGTCTTTTAAAGATAAAAAAAAAAAGGTGAGTAAAACAGAAGATAACCTTTTCTGGATTATGTGAAAAAATACTTTTAAGAACCTTTAGGTAATATTTCCTGAAAGTTCTCTAAAGTGTTTTTTTTTTTTTTTTTAAATCATATTCATCTTTGTATTACTCCATATTTTCCCCTGGTCATCCATGCCCCACCTTACCATTAACATCATAATGGGCTGTATCTTATAATATAACATTATAAAAGATGATTTTTTTTTTGTACTTTTTATTATTATTTTATAATTATCTTTGTGTGTTTTTTATTTTGAGTGAAGGACTTGGACTTGTTTCATATTGTGGTAGGCTTGTACTTTCAAATCATGCGATCGCTTGTTCCAGCTCGTCTCATCACCAGACATGAGAGTGCAGGTATCATGATGGTGACAGGCTGCAGGAGTCATCAGCCGACATGAGGCTGAGCCATCACTGTTGACATCCAATCAGCTGCGGGCTGATGGGATTGGACGAGCAATCAAAGTATTTTTCCTCTCGCACCCCTGGATACCTGGAGCAGCCGAGCACGGATCTGCGTTGTAACATTGGGGCCTCCAGCTGTTTGTGATGGAAAACCTCCGCTGCTTTGCAAACCGCTTCTCTGACTACAGCGGTGCGCTGCTGCCGGGCCAGGGCGCGCAGGCCGTGGTGCCAGCCGTCATCGCCACCGTGGACAAGATCCTGAAGAAGGTCCCCATCAACATCAGCGACTGCGACGGCGGGCTGTACGACGGGCCGGCCGGGGTGGCTTACATGCTGTATCATGTCAGCGAGTGTCCGCTGTTCTCCGAGCAGCGGGACGTGTACCTGAAGGCGGCCAAGCAGATCATCGATGTGTCGGTCAGATATGTGGACGCGGAGCCGGACACAAACATGCGCGCCGCCTTCCTGCTCGGCGGGGCGGGCATCTACGCGGTGGCCGCTATGATCTATAAGTCTCTGGGTCTGGCTGATTTCGTTAAGCCGCTCACGAAATTTCGTAACCTGTGGGAGGTGTGTGCGCCCATCAATTTTCTGGAGTGCGGCTCGGATGAGCTGTTCGTGGGGAGGGCTGGGTACCTGTGTGCCGCCCTGGTCCTCAAACAGAAGCTGGGGATAGAGGTGAGCTAAACAACAGATCCCTGATTCACCTTCAGGATGCAGGACCTGTTAACACAAGGCAACAACCAGCTTTAATTAATGTGTTTGTTACAAGACCTGGTTGTAAACACTGGTGTGAAAAGGTTACAGCTCCTGATAATGTTCTGATTACCTGAGTCCCAGATGTCATTGGGTCTGTTATCACCTCACAGTCACAGCATTAATTACAGAAAACATGATTATGTGTAGGGTGCAATTATTTCCTACTTTCAAACCAGGCCTGCTGTTTATTAATTTATAGTTTGTCCCAGAAAATGTCAGAAAAGGTCAACACAGTTTCAGCTTGACCGATAACTCAGTTGAGTCAGTGTATCAGCCGATAGGGGAGAACAGGGTCGATTGGGACACTTCTGTATCAGCACAAAATAACCTCCCGTTACTCACGGACTACTCCAACAATAATGAAAATAAACTGATACCTGAATAGATACAGATGTCTAATAACGCTTTAGTTAAGTTTTTTGAAGCCCAACGCAAACATGAAAGACACAGTTTAATTGAATATATACAGAGTGCGTTTTCCCAAACTCTACCTCCCCGGGCTGGTTGAGAGAGTAATGAGGTCAGTTGGGGATACCTTGTTCTGGGCTCAAAAAATAACATAGAAGAAAGCTTAGTGTGGTTACCTTAGGCTACATGTAGTCTATAGGTTTACATAGGCTGTTGAGTTTGTTTGTTTGCCAACAGGCCAGAAAATCAGCTTTCCAACAATATGTGTATGACAAAAATCAGTATGGTAGAAATAAAAATGTCTGATATTTTAAATGGTTAAATATCAATGTTAAAAGTCCAATACTGGTTTGGCTGTAGTCCAAAAGCAAATTGTTCATGTGTCTTTCTGATAATTGCCTTAAATGATTTGTTGGTTCTCAAAACTGTTGACAAATAATTTCTGTTGAGCAACTAATTGTCTTTAAAATCAGCTCTGTATTTTTACATTTGGAGTTGTGAAACACAAAAACCATGATGTAACAGGTTTAGTTGCAGCTCTTAAATTCTATTGTTTATGTCTTATATCTGTATTTGCAGTGCTGATTAACTTTGCAAACAATGTTGTCATTTATTTGCAGATTCTGAGCAAGGATCAAATCAAATCAATCTGTCAGGCCATCATTGAGTCTGGAAAACAATATGCCAGGAGGAAGAGGAAGCCTTTCCCCCTCATGTACTCGTACTATGGAACTGAGTATCTTGGTAAGAAAAGCAGCTTTGATCTTAATTCGCTGATGCACTGATTTAAGTCTTTATTGTGTCATTTTTATCCAGGTAGACTTTGTCAGTTCAAGTGTGAATTACCTTTTAGAAATTAAGATTTTACTCTAAACCTTGCTGCAGTCCTATGCAGATATGCAGACAGGCTTTAGATGTGTTAACATGTGTAAAGCTAACTTTCCTTTCCTTGACTGCATCGGATGAAGACAGCCGTCAGGGTTGGAGATCCTCAGTAACTTTCACAGCAACACAGAGTTCATAGTAAGCATAGCCTCGCTGGCTACTTCTGCATGGATACAACGAGAACTTTAAAGGATGATGAGGAGGATAAAAAAAAGACATTTCTAAACTAGAAGTATCTGGATGTCTGGTGAACACACCTGGTTAAAGGTGCTGCATGTGTTACAGTTTGCTTGATTTGACAGATTTGCTCACAGAGGGGTTTCTCTTTCAATTTGCTGCAGATAAAAAAGAAAATTCACAGACACTCAGAGAGCCGTGTTTTTCTTGCATGTGTCCAGCATTATGTAGAAAGACTCGGACCAACATCTCAGTGACTTTTGTCCATTTTTGACGATTCTGCACCTCAAGATTTACATCCAATCCCAGCGTTCAGTGCAGGAAGTCGTGCTGTTGCTATAGTGAGGGTGTGGAGGTCAGGGTGGTGGATGGGATGTAGCCAGCCTGGTCTCACTCCCAAGACATTAAAATTGTGCTGCTTGGGCACCAGGGGACACTTTTTATCACCTGGGCTTTCCACCAACTCCAATATATATACACCCACCTCATTATTAGTCACTTAAAGCAACAGAAGTTGTTTAAAGAGCCTCAAAGTACACACAGGGAGGGCAAGAGGGACATGGATGACTCCAACAAACACCAGACAGTAGTCCTCTATAGAGTCACAACAAAGTCCCTTGTTTACGCAGCCTTTGCATTTTTACAATGAACCAAACAACTGCAGCATTATGCTGCCCCAGTGTGTGATTTTAGACAGCATGCTGGCATCCCAGAAGCAAAAGAGCCATGATGGCAGTGACATGTAACACAACAGCATCAGCCTCTAGTGTGACATATAGGATATGCGGTGACAGCTTTTTAGAAAACAATGACAATGGCATTACATGAAAATAAGATCATTTTCTGTCCCTGTTATATGGCAGCTGATCTCGTCCTTTGCTTAAAGGGTAAGGAGCTCCCAGTCCTCACTGTTTTCTCATTTTTTCTGTATTTTTCGGACGCTGTTCTTCTGAGTTAGCTGCTAACTGCTATCAGCTACTTTTTAAATGTCCCACGGTGGGTCGCACACATGAAATCGAACCTTTTATAGCCTAAAAGATGGGTACCTCTCAGGTGCAACCATGTAATTTGTTGCCTGAAATACGTAAGGCTGCCCTTAGCTTCATTTTAGCAATGCCCAGGGCTTATGCCCGAGGTTAATTTGACTCATTTTTTTAGCCACAGTAGTTGCCTCTTGGATGAGACGGTCACTCTTGTCTCTGACATTAAATATAAAGGCACTTAGTTTAGCTTAGCTTAGCATCCTATGTGCTAATATTGCAGAAAACAAGAACTTTAAAACGTTGGCATTGGACGTAATAAAGATTCAACTTATTCATATCTGTGGATTTGCAGAATCGTCAAATATCGACTTTCTCATTTAGAGGATTGCAAGACTACAAAGAGCTACTCTGTTTTATCAACTTTACTCTGCATTCTCAGATCGAAGCATGATATGTGACTCAATCACTCTCTGGGATTAGACCAATATTTTGTCTTTGAAACTTCCAGATTTCTGCACTAAAGCATGTTTGTCTAACTGAACTGTTTTAGATTCTGTGATGCTTAATTATCCTACGTTTTGTAATAGTTATCCCTTAATCATTTACATTACAGTTTATAATCCTGGTTCAGTATATATCTTCCAGTCAAATGGAGAGTGGTCTCTGGTCTTGAAGGGTTCTTTGGTGGGACAGCCGTTGTGCAGCTGCTTATGTACTTGACAGGAGCTCAACTGTTCTGGGAATAATCATGTGTTTACATAATAATGACCTCCTCAATGCTGAAAAAAAAAACCTTTACTGTCAAACACAACTGTCAAGTATGTACAGTGGGCTATAGATTAGAAAATGAAAAGCAAAAAGCAACAAAGACATGTTCTCCAGTAGTCCTCTGTGTCTGTGTGTGTGCCTGGCATGGTGCCTCCCTGCATGCCTGGCTGCATGTGTTATCCCCGCACCCCCCCGTCCATCCTGTCAGGTGCAGCCCACGGCCTCTCATCCGTGCTGCAGATGCTGCTGAGCTACCAGGATGTGCTCAGTGCGGCAGAGAAGGACCTGGTGTGGCAGAGCGTTGACTTCCTCATGAACCAGGAGCAGAACTGTAACTGGCCCGCTGAGCTGGGCGCCATAATTCAGAGGGAGAACGAGCTGGTGCACTGGTGCCATGGAGCCCCAGGTACACTCAGTGTTGTACACATGACTCTGCGCAGGCGTTCATATGTGGCTTCTCAGTTGCTGTTTCTGTTGCTGTGTTGGATTAACATCTCCATCCTCTCACACAGGTGTGGCGTATCTCTTTGCTAAAGCCTACCTGATCCATAAGAAGCCCCAGTATCTCGACACATGTATCCGTAGTGGGGAGCTCGTGTGGCAGAAGGGTTTGCTGAAGAAGGGACCTGGGATTTGTCACGGAGTTGCAGGCAGCGCTTACGTCTTCCTCCTGCTTTATCGGCTCACAGGCAACTCCAAGTACATGTACCGTGCTCAGAGGCAAGAAATCCCTCCTTCTGTTTCCCACAGAGCTGCAGTCTGGATTTTAGAAATGTCGAGGTCATGAGTACAAACCAGCCAGAAACGCACCCCAAATTATAATGTGTGACAGTAACCATGTTTAGTTTTTAGTCAGGTGGCTCAAACGATGGCAGTTGTATCCAGACTGACTATTTGTATAAATATTCATGGGTAAATCTGATTGTTTTTGGTAATCTCCTGACTTTCCTCTACCGCTACCAGCAGGCTGACATTTGTGGTTTACAATAAAATATTTCAACAACTATTAGACAGATTACCATGCAGTTTGCAGACACTGAAGGGGGCACCCATTTTCAAAATTCATATTTGCTATTCCTATATCTAAAAAAAACCCCACACACTTTATTTTTACATACAGTGAACTTCCTGCATGGAACTTTTATTTTGAAGTGCTGTTTTCTGCTGTAGAGTGAGTGATTAACAGACAGCTACTTAACAGGGACAACAAACTTAGCTCAAAGCACCGTAGTTCATCTTGAAGAACAGCCTGACAGAGCAGCTAGGATGGCAACTGGAAACAGAACTTTTTTTTAAGTCTAAAAGAATATTAGTTACTCCATCATGTTTGTGTTTATCTGTAGAAGTTAATCCTCTCCTCAGACCCCCAAAGTCCCAGAAAATACAGAGGACATGACCTCAGTGATGCGGTAGCTACCTATCTATTCACTCAAAGTCCCACTGTTCATTCATGTCTATTCACTCGTCTTTCCTCTCCACAGGTTTGCAGAGTTCATCTTCACTGAGGAGTTTAAGACAGGCTCCCACTCAGTGACGAGTGTCTACAGTCTGTTTGAAGGCCTGTCAGGGACTGTTTGTTTCCTGGTCGACCTCCTGCAGCCAGACCAGTCGGAGTTCCCTCTGTTCAGCATCTTTGTGTGAATGGACCCTGGCTTACCGCTGCTCACTGACCTGAACAGACACCTGTCCTTCCCTCTGATCCCTCAAGAGCTAGTATTGGTAGAAGCATTAAGAGCCTGGATTTAGACTGAGATTGGAGTGGGAGTGGAGGGATGGATGGTATTTGTTTGGGGATTTAGAAAATCACATTTGAGTACAGCTGAAAATGGTCTTGTTTTGTGTCTATACTAAAAGTGGATGATCAGCTTCCAGGCTTTACCAGATTCACACCACTCACTGTAACGTTACCCTTTTCAATTTACAATGTAGACCACTACTAAAGCAAGGGTTTTCAAACTGCGGGGCGAAGACACTGCCTGACAAATCTTCCTAACATACAGCTTGTGAACAAACTGGTGGATGGAGCACAAAATATATATGATGAGCAATGTTGCAGCAACAGTAGGGGATTACTTTCTGGCGCTGTTGTGATTCCTCCTTCTACAAATGAGTATGTGTCTCAATTATTAATTGAGTCTCTCTTTATCCATATTGACTGCTGAGGAAAAATGGAAACGTCAGCATCAAGAGCATCAGTGTCAATTTTGACCAATGAAAAAAGGTTCAGAGGTGGAGCAAGTGGATGAAACTTCACCAAAAATAGAGCCTGGTGTTGGTCCCAGGGCGTTTAAAAAATTGCCACTTGGTCAATGGCCCTCAGTGTATGATACAGATGTACAGTGAACCCTTTAGCATCTGTATTTGAAGCAGCAGACTTTCAGTCAACTCCAGTGTAAACCCATCTGCATCCTTATTAGACATTCAGAGCAACTGACGTAGTATTAAGAGCAAGGCTGTCTGCTAAGGGTGGGTGGATGTGTCCAACAAGCACAGGACTTTGACCCAGTAGATTGGTGTTTGTGTCCCTTATGAAACTAAAAGTTGATGTTGAATCATGTCATGTGAGTCGACTTACATGACTAATGTCAACACACTCAAGTAATCTGATGTTTGTCAGTTCATCCAGTCAGGAAGAGGTATCAGGTAAATTTAGGTCTAAAGTCACACTCCTTCTCAGAGTCATAACTCAGTCAGATCTGAACAGTTACAAGATGAGCATATCTTTTTAGATTTTGTGTGACTAAAACTTCCTGAGGATATCATTATCAATGCGATGTCCATCCCAAATGAATATCCATAAATCTTAGCGCACCTTATAACTTATAGATAGGCTAAATCCATGTCTGCACTGGCAACAGGAACTGCTAATAGCTTATTCGGCATATTTGTAGTGTTGCTTTGAAAACCCCTGTGATTAAGTACTGACGGTTTTGAAAAGAGGTAATGCTGCTGATGTTGATTGAAATTGCAGCATATGAAGATGTAGAAGATGCTGCCCTCAGGACAGAAACACGCACGTATACCATTGTCCTCCTCCAACAAAAGGACCCCGTACGTTGTTTGTACAAGCATGAAGACATTTTTTACAAATACAAAACCTCTATAAATTATAATAAAAAGAGTCATAATTCGAGGTGTCCTGTCAACAGTTTGACAGATGTCTGATTTATAATCGTGGTCCATGGGGAAAATGCTATTTGGGCTGTAGGGGAATTTTTTCTGCTGCGATACCGCGAGTGGCCACTGGATAAAAGGCTGAGAAGCGAACCTGTGGACTGATTACAGCCTATATGCATGTGTATGGTTAGGCGGTGACCTCTAGTAGTAATTCTGACGGGAGCAAAGGAGGAATTCAGGTGACATAATATTGAGAGCAACGAAGCAGAAGGAGACTAGGATAAAGAGGAGGTCGATGATGGATGAGTCAATCCAACACAGGACTTTGACCTAGGAGTTCACTGTCTGTGTCCAGTGTGACACCAAAAGTTAATTCTGACCTATTTCAAGTTATGTTTTGCACATGACATACACAATAAAGATAGGCTAATCCAAACAATGAGCTTTTCTTAAACCTAGCCATGTAGTTTTGTTTCCTAAAGGTACGGTCACAAACAAGCAAATGCAGGCAAGTTACCATCACCTGCTGAGGCGATATGTGTGCTGAATGTGGACAGTGCCAGACGTGACTTGCAAGCTAATGCTAGCTAGCTAGACACTATGAAATATGTTATTGGTACATTGACCAATTTTTTACGTTTCGTGCCTGTGTCCTGACTCACTGCCAGCTAGGCAGCATCTCTGGTATGAGGCAGTTTATATGTTAGACATGGCAACAATCACTGTCTCCTCTACAGGAAGGCTTTGAGTTCGTCGGTCAAAGTTTACCAAAGTTGAATATGCAAATTTGCTTTGCCACCATTAGCAGATGTTTTATTCGCCCCTCTGCTTGCATTGAATGGAATGGAAGGTGAATATTTACCCCAGTTAATTTAGCTTATGTGTGACTGTACCCTGAACTTTATTGTTACCGTTCCACGTCTACCACCTGCAAACTTCAGCCATTAATGGTCATTTATGTTGTGTTTGTGTTGAGTCCCTGCCACTGATAGAGGCGCTGATTTAGGAAATGCTCCTGTGTGTCGTATCGAAGGATAGGAACAAACAACCTATGTGGCTTTATTGGTTGGAGGACTTGTCGCATCCATTGACAGCTTAAATAAACAGCGAACACAACCAAAAGAAAAAATAGAAAACAGAAAATCTGGTGTCACATAATGCCTTTAAATATTTTTCTATCACGTCACCAGCTCGGCGTCACATATCACAGAACTTTGAGATTATGTCTTTAGGGTAGGCCTACGCAATCTCTCAAATTATTGTTTTCACAACCTTTAACGTTGAATATAATGGAGGGATTTTGATACTGAACTTGGGTAGTGAAGATGCTGTTGACAACAACTGTAGATTATTGTCCTTTTAATAGTCTCACTTTCTTTGAGCTGTGCAATATGACTTGCAATAAACTGTGTTAGTTACTGTATGTGATTTGTTATGACTTTTAGTATGTTAGAGTGCAGGTTTGTGAGCCTGTAAAAATGTCGTCAGTGTGAGAATTTAATTTCTTTTCAGATGCAGTCTGTGCAAGATGCTCCTCAGTTGTTTAAATTACAGTGGACGGAGGATTTCTTTACGTAAATGTGATAATGAGGCCTTAAAACAAACTTCTAGCATTTGGATATGATCCCATCTCTCAGAGTGAAAAAGGATTGATGATATTGGAAACTGAAAAATGCTTTGGGCAGCGTTTTGGACATCATCATGGCTTAAGCTGGTAAAAGTGGCTGTGAATAATCGCAAACCAAAGTAGTTTCCTGATGCTAACTGAGCATGTTGTGGAACATTTATAAACTGTGTATGTGTGTGTGCTGTTTTTTGCATTTGCAATCCAAGCTGTCCACAACCAAGTCTAAAGGATTATTGTCATTAATAAAGTGTCTGGATTAAAACAAGTCAAGGGTTTTTGTTTTCTGAAAATGTAACATCATCTTTAACTGCCTCCACATGTGATTAATTTGAAAACAATTTTAAAACATAAATCAGTGCATCTCCAACAAAGCACTTATATCACTCTTATTTGTTGTGGTTAAAATGTTTTATTGCATCACTGCAGCTGTGTTTCCTTTCCAAGTTGCTGCAGTAAAGAGGAAAACATCTCAATTATGCAATCAATAACACAAAACACATGTTGCTGTGGGTGGAGAAAGAACAGATGTACAGTGTATCCACTAGAATTCATGGAAAAGAGAGGAGCTAAGTAAACAATGAAAGGAAAGGTTCCCTTTATTGAAATTATTACAAATTAGTTCCTACATGAAACTTCTCACAACAAGGTCTGTGGATTATTTTAAGCAACCAGGTCATGATTTCTGGAAAGAGACATTGCTGTTGAGTTTTTCAGGTGTATTTTTTGGCGCTTTGAGTATCACAAGCTGAGTGCCATCTAGTTCCATTATATTCAAGAGAGGGCAGACATCTCTACCACTGAGCCTGATATCTCCAACACTTAGCAACTCACCATTAGACTGATACAGAGCACTACAGGTAGAGGGAAAATAAGGATTTTAGATTTTAAAGTGAACTGTCCCTTTAAAGCAGCACAAGCTCATGCAACATACAGAGCAAATAACAAAACAGTCCAAGAATTAAACAAAGTAGATATATATATATATATATATATATATATATATATATATATATATATATATATATATAAACCCACCTCATGAAATAGTAAGACAAATTATAAAAGGTAGAAAAAAGGTCAAAGGGCATAATTATCTTGATTGAATATCTAATCTAATATATCTATCTATCTATATATATATCTATCTATATATATATATATATATATATATATATATATATATATATATATGTCTATCTAATATATCTAATCCCTGGGACAAATTATTTGGGGATTCAATTGTGAATAATTAAATAAAAAATAATCACAAATTATTAAAATAAATTACAACTATAATTATTTAAATAATAATAATAATAATAATAATAATAATAATAATAATAATAACAATAAAATTACTTAAGATAAAATTCACCAAAGCATTCATCACACAGAATCAGTAAATCAGCAAAACCCTGAAATTTCTGGTCCTTATTTTCAACGTGCTCTCCCTCCCCCTTATTTCTGTTTGCCTTCTATTGTATTTCCCCTAGTTATGTGTTGTTATCGGTTTTATGGATGTAAAGCAAGTTTATCTATACAGGACATTCCAGCAGCAAAGCAATTCACAGTGCTCTGCATCGAGACAAAGTGCAAAATAAACATTATAAAATGACATAAATACAAAACGCCATGAAAGAGCTGAAGAACAGAAAATAAAAACAAGCTAAAATACAAGAATTGAAGTTACAGCGTAGTAGCAGGCTGCTCTCAGTTATTCCCTAATACCTTAATAAAACATCTGACTAATGACTGACTTCACTGTATGGTTTGTTTGATGAGTGAAATAATGCTCCAGTGTCTGAACAGACATAACTCCCTGACTGCAGGGCGTCTCTTCTCTCTCTGACAGCCGCCTCTCGCGAGCGCACCGCGCGCTTTGGACAGCGCAACGCCTCTTGCGCCCCCCGCAGTCTCTCCCCGGGACAACACCGGGCTGTGAAAACATCCTGCCTGCCTCAAAATCGCAGATGAGCTGCGGCGGCGGCGGCGGGAGCCAGAGACGACGCCGTCCCCTCCGGCGGGTGACCGACCGACCGACTGCCCGAAGCTAACCGGTGGTATGGATGCGCGGACCCCGAGCGAAGCCGCATTCCCCAAATGGCGGAGTGAGTGAGGATGCGACTCCCCAGTTCCATATTTGTGTCGGTGTCTCTGTTCACGGCCGAGACCACGGCAGCGCTCTACCTCAGCTCCACGTACCGCTCAGCTGGAGACCAAATCTGGCAAGGGCTCACGCTCCTCTTCACGCTCGTACCGTCCGTGCTCGTGCAGCTGACCCTCACCTTCATCCACCGGGACCTGAGCAGAGACAGACCGCTCATCCTGCTGCTGCACATCCTGCAGCTCGGACCCATCGTCAGGTCAGTGCTGGCTTGTTTATCCCTCACTGAATCATAAAGCAGCCCTGGATGCCATTGTCCTCCTAATCATCGTGTCACGCGAGCTATTATTACCCACAGGTGTTGTGTCCACGCGTGATTTTTTTGTGTTAAAAACATGTCCGGCCTGTTTTCACATAAGCTGCTTATGGTTTGATGAATGCATTGCGCACATGCTGTTGTTTTCATTTCCTCCGGCCTTTTGTCTCCGGCTGGCTGCATACATGCCGCTGCAATGAATCTATGTGTGTGCCATGAGTTCGGAAATTAAAACCCAATCAATATACTCATCGATATGTTCCGTATAGGCACACAGCTGGACGCCACCGCCGTCTGTGTACTTTATAAGACCCCCCTCCTCCTCACAGGTCGATCAAATTCAGCTGTGTGTGATTTATTTATGCATGACTGCACCTTCTGAAGGGGGAAACCTGACATCACGTAGCTGTTCCACACTGACGGAGGAGACTTTAAGCATCTGTGTTTTAAAGTATAATAGGCCTGGTGTTTCTCTGTGTAAGCCTCAGCCCGGCCTGACCTGCAGGGACCATCTGCCTCAGCTATAGGAGCCTAATCCTGCATGTAGAAAACCTCCCTGCTGTCAGACATGCAGCATGATCATGTTATCAAACAGACACACAGCAGGAGGAATGACTGTGGTATCAAAACCCATTTATCTCCTGTCATAGAGAAGCTGGAGCTGAGATGATGTTACAGTAAAGTGAATCTCTTTGAGTTTTTTAGCTGTAGGCATGGGTGCACTATGAGACAATGTGGCCCTGGGCACAGATATACAAAAGGCCCCACCACCTCTTCTACATAGGAGCAAGACACACGGGCTTTGTGGTATTTCAAGCCCTGTTTCCACCAAACACTTTCAGTGTGGTACCTTTGAAACCAAAAGTAACCCTTCAGACATGGTACCTAGACCCTAGTGTTTCCACTGCAAACTGTACTTTTAAATGTGGGTGGAGTTGTTGTTGTTCTTCGAGTGAGGTTTTGAATATATGCAGTTCACATAATCCAGTCGACATTGATATATATTTTTAAACGCTCGAAGATCCACTCGTTACTAAAAGTGTGTGTCATATAAAAACTAAAGTGATGGTCAAAGTTGTCACTGTGAAATTTAAGGTGTGCTGATGGATTCACGTTGTCAACTCATGCATTGATTAACATTACAAGTTAATGTTCCACCTTAAAAGTCGCTGGCAGTCGGCCCAGTGAATTAAGTCATAATCTTTCTCAGACTCCAGCTGCTGTGAGAGGCAGCAAAACATCCTTTCATTTTATAGTTACAGTTACTAATAAAACTCTCCATAGTATGAACAGTGGTTACATGATCCCCAAAACCAACCACAACTCAGCCCTGAGCCCTGAGCCGAACTAAACTGTGCCGTACTACTCTTTGTGTTAGTTTAGCCTGTGTTGTAGTTCCTTTGTGTCTCTTTGTGGTCATTTAGAGTCTCTTCCTGGTCAGTGCGTGTTCATTTGACTGACGTTTTACAGGTGAAGTTCAGGGGGGGCCCTGAAACTGTTGGCCCCTGGGCCTGTGCCTGGTCAGCTTGTTCAGTAATCCACCCATCAGCATTAGACAAACAGAAAAGAGAGATTTGAAAACATCATCTTGGACTAATAAAGTACAATAATTGTTAGTTGCAGCTCTAATGGAGACCTGTTTGACAGAAATTCAATCTGCAACAATTTTTCGTTCTATTGTTTTTTAAAGAAAAGGTTGGTAGGGTGCCAAGTAGCTGACATGATAGAGCAGGCACTCCATGTACAAAAGCCATGCCTGTGCCGCAGCAGCCGCAGGCTCAATTTTGACCTGTGGCCCTTTGCTACAGTTCATCCCCTCTGTCTCTCCCTTTCACACTAACACTGTCTTATCAAATAAAGGTGAAAAACCCTGAAAAATAATCTTTGAAGAAAAGGCCAGTACATCAAGTCACATGACCTGAGACTTGCATGACAATGATACAAGACTCAACTTGACTTTGACCTGGTGTTCATGCCTTGGCATGTCTACATATTGAGTGTTTGATTTGTTTGTGAAACATGATCAAGTGATTGCTAGTACAGTTCACCTGAACCTGGCAACCTACTCAAACGCTGCAGACCAGCAGAAGCCAATGCACGAGGCAGTTATCATTCAGGCGGTTAATGCAAATATAATAAAATTTGAATTCAAGGATTATGTTGTCAGTGGCGGTACCAAGAAGATAACAGCCGTATCCAAGGTCTGCAGCTCAAAACTCAGTGACACAACCTCCATGACATCCATTTTGTTTGTGTTGTACTTTAGAGCCATACGGCCGTACTATCATTTCAGAGCCACCCTCTCGTCTGCTGTTCATCTAGGAGGCTTTTTATTGAGTGCCACAAAATGTCTAATATAAGTACGATTTGTAAGGTGTAAGCAGGCTGCAACAGTTTTTGTCACTGTTGAAAATAACACTCAACTTTTATGACCACTGTCTGTTAAACTAATTTAAATGTGGAAACTGTAGATAACCAGAAATTCATAAGACCCGACTTGTGATTTGTTTGATTCTCACCACAGTTACTTTTGACTTGCTTGAGACTTGAAGGTAAAGACTTGAGAACTGCTTGTGACTTGCAAATGTGTGACTTATCCCACATCTGCATTGTGACCTGTAACTTTACGGTTACATGAGTAAACATTATTAAACACAGAGTAGAAGATAAAAAGTACATTTTAGCTCCCAAGAACTTTATTTGACTGATGACAGCATCAGTGGACGTGACAAAGAGCAAGGTGTATATATAAAGTGGTTACATCATGATGATACCATTACAGGTACATTTCCTGGCAAGACTTTATATTTGATGACTGATTCATCTATTCAGCAGAGAATAAGGCAAGACAAAATACATTATCATATCCTAAAAATATCCCATTAAACTGTCACAGTGATCCCACAGAATTTATCCAAAAATAGCTTAGTTCAGTGTGCGGACACATTTTATCCTTCATAAGAATAAAATAAAATAAAATAAAATAAAATAAAATAGAATAAAATAAAAAGATAAAATTAAATTAAATTAATAAAATATAACTAATACATTTAAATTAATACAATTAAATTAATAAAATACAATTGAATTAAATTAAATTAAATTGATTATAAAAATCAACAGGCACTTTTTTAAACAGCAGGTCCAAAAAGGTCTCAAAAAGAACTTCCATTTCCGGTTTGCCCTTTTAATCTACTGAGCAGAGACTTGTGGGAAATTGGTGCTACTAATACATCTGTTAAATCTTGATTTCTAGTTGCTTTATAAAGAGGAAGTTCACCCCATAATCAAAAATACATATTTTTCCTCTTACCTGTAGTGCTGCTTATCAGTCTATTTTTAAAGATTTATAGTTTTATTATAATGTTTCAATACATTACAAAACACAGAACAAAACAATACGTAATTTATACAGAGCAAACCCTTTAAAATGATACACAATAAATAAAGTAAACTTGTGTCTAATAAAAAGAGGGAGGCATGAGAAAATAGTCGCAGTGCAAACAGAACGTAAATAGTAACCAAGAGAAGTGGGGGAGTGATGAAAGAAAACAACACAAACAAGTTGTGAAATAAAGATGAGTAAATGTTTTTACAGTGGAGCACAATAAGAGGGAGGACAAGAGCGTTTATATATGCTATTTATACTTATATGTTATTGATCATTGGGAGGTGGATGCTGTTCCACAGTTTTGGGGCAGACACAGCAAAGGCAAGATCACCCCTGAGCATAAGTCTGGAGTGTGGGACAGCCAGGAACCCCAGGTCAGCTGACCTGAGGTTCCTGGGCGTAGAGAGAGACGTTGGACGGATTAATCAAGAAAACAGTTAGTTGTGCTTCGGCTTGTCAGTGTTCAGTAAGCCTTCAGCTACTGAATAGAAGCTTAGCAACTGATGGAGACAGTTATATTTATGGTGACCCAGTGGCGTCTATACTTTAGTGTTTTTCTACGGTGGGCCAGTTTAAGCGACGTCTCTCTGCCTGTTGACTCCCCAGCAGTGGCCTCTGTGGAAGTGACCCTGCCCGGCTGTTTCCCCTCGAGTGTGTTTGGATGATTACTGTTCAGACTTCTACATCTTTCCTCAGTGAAGAGCAGATCTAAGAATAGCACACGTCGCTGCTGGCTCCTTATCTCTGAGAACACAACCAGAGAGGGAAATATCTGTCTCTGCCACCGACATCACGGCACCGCTTCCTGTTCTCTGAAACGCCACTTATTATAAACATAGTCTTTATCATATTGTGTTATAGCAGCAGTGACACTTCTGGTTCAAAACACTCGTCTGCTTGTTTTATTTTTGTAATTCCAGCCTCTTATGTAATTAGCAGCTTTATTCTAATTCCTCCTCAGTGTATGTTGGATGTGTGTGATCATTGCTTCTCTCAAGAGGTGGAGATCTGTCTGTTAATTGTGCAAATAACTTGTTGGCCTTTGATAAAGTAATCCTCACTCAAGGTCCACAGCTTTTCCCGCAGTTTTTAAATGCTTAAAGTCGCCCTCCTCTCAATGTCATTTGCTTGTTTTTCCTCCTCGTTGAAGGTAATAAAAATGACGTGTGTGCAGAGTTTGACATTTGCTGGAAGTGGAAGTTTCTGAGAGCTCACCTTAAATCTGAGCTAAAGACGACATCCATGTGCTGATTTTGTGACATCACAACTGGAAGCCAATCATGGTTCGGAATGCAGCTCGAGTGAGATGTGAAAACTTAAACCTTCAGGTCATAAACATTAATAATCGACTTTTCAGTGACATTGGAGACATCTTGTCTCCAGCAGTTAAAGGGATAGTTTGGATTTTTTTGATGGATTTGGATTTCATTTTTGCATAAGCAAGAACAGCGGCATATCATCACCTTTTGAGTTAATAATAGATAATAATACATTTGAAACACAACTTGAAATCACATGAAAAATCACCATTTTGTCAACAGTCACAGTTACAATTTTTGAAAAATGCTATCATTTTATGACATTTGTTTTTCACGTGATTTTTTTGTTAACATCACACATGTGTTCATGTCTTTGAAATTTACCTTGTTACCAAATACTTGATTGTGCTCCTTGTAGTTTCTGAGATACAGTCATTTTCTTATGATTGTATGTTTAGTCTTTGGGTACATGAGACTACAGTTTCTTCCTAAAATATAATGAAATATTTGTGAAAAAGCAGCAGCCCTGTGTGCAAAGAGACAAAATATAGTAGGGAAAAATCAATCTTTAGATAAATGCTTTGACCGATTTTGAAAATTTCTTCAAGTTTGCACCAAACACTTCCACCAGAGGAAAATCGAAATTTCAGCTGCGGCCACAAATAGGTTAACATCCGAAAAGCTGCTGACAGACTCAATCTTTTACACTTTTATTTATTTATATCTTTTAATCGAGTCAGCGATGTGTTCACTGTGCCTGCCACTCCAGCTGATAAACAGTCTGTCCCTCAGCACCCCTGTGGCTTAAATCCTCCTGCCTTGCTGTTTTATTGGCACGGCGCTGCCTCGACCTCACCTCGACCCACGTTCATCTGACTGTGTCTGACATCTCTTTAGACACTCAATATAACAGAGCGCTAAATGCTGGCGTACAGTAGGTATTGATGATGAATATTAAATGTTAAATGTCCCCTCTGGCCTAAGTGAGTGTTGTTAGTGCTGAAACAATCAATCAGGCTTTAACCTTTTAGTCAAGCCCTGGTAGTTAGTGTTTAACATGTGTGTTGTGGAGGCTGAAACAATTAGTAGATTGACATTAAATTAATCTGCAACAGTTTTGCTTCTCATTTGATACAGTTTAATTTGTTTATCAAGCAAAAATACCCTTTCCCCCCCTCTGGTTACAGCCTCTCAAATGACCGTATTTGCTGTTTTTTTTATGTCATTGTAAACTTAATTTACTTATTATGCACCTACTTGTTCTTTTTATTAGTTTACCCATGTGCTGTGTTCCTTTTGTACAGATTCCCTGAAAAATGCAATAAAAACAGTAGAAATACATAAAACAAAGAACAATGAATTGATTGAGCTCAGTAAACCACCACAGTCTGTTCCTTATAGGACTGTCATTTGTACAGTTTGTATGGATGTCTTTAGGAGAAGCCCTTGAAGGGAACTAAATTTTCATAAACATATATTTATCTTTCAGAGAAAACCTGACTGACTGAATCATTTGACTGAAGCTGCGCTGTTGAGAGCTAAAGTCAAAGAGTTTTCTTTGCAGTTATCGCGCTGTAATCACTCATCTGTCCTTGAGACACGCTCAGTGTGGTCGGTGTCTGAGACATGCTGAAAATTATCAGAGTGGGATCAGTCGGTGATAAACTTAAAAAATGTATCTGCGTATCAGAGTACGTTCAGCAACATAACATGCATCACGCTGTGTTGAAACATTGAAAAAAATGCAGTTTACTTCCCGAGTAGGTGATGTAGAAGTTTAAACGCCTCAGCAGCTATTGGACAGGCTGTGATGATTTTTTTAAACTTTCTTTTTATTGGTGTTTAAAGGTCAAAAAACAAAAGAACAAGGGTTGGTTTGAGCCACACGTTGGTACAGAGCAGAGTTTTTTAACCACTCACACAGTAGGTTATGTCTGTTATATAGTATGTCGTCCATTTCATTCAAATCATACTGTTAAAGGGACAGTTCACCCCAAAATGAGAAATACATATTTTCCCTCTTATCTGCCGTGCTATTTATCAGTTTAGATCTTCAACAGGGGGTTCGTGACCCCTTGGGAGTCCTCCTCCCCAGCTCCTCCTCTTGTTGTGTCTGACTTATCAGTGTTTGTCATTGATATTGGCTCTGTCCTGTTCCTGGGGGACTCTTTGCTGCTGCTCTCTCTGGGCTTTCTATGTATGGGCTGAGAGGTTTGCTCTGTCCACCTCAGGCTTTACATGTAGGCACATGGAAGAGCTGCAGACTTACCAGCTACAGGCAAGCGCACATTAGAAACTCAAAACTTATCTGGAAATTATCTCAAGTGCAGCTCAGTATGTGTAGTAGAGGGTCCCTGCTCCATCTCTCCTCAAACCAAGGGGTCCTTGACCTGCAAAACTTTGAAGACCCCTGATCTAGCCTGTTTTGGTGTGAGTTGCCGAGAGTTGGAGGTATCAGCCAACAGATGAACTGAAAAACTAATAATCTGGAAAATAAATTGTTAATAAAAAAGTTATCTGCAGCTCTAACGTTCCCTTGCTGTTTCGTGTTTCTGCAGGTGTCTGGAGGCGTTCTGTATCTATGGCAGTGTGGGCCGAGTGGAGGAGCCGTATGTCAGCATCACCAGGAAGAAGCAGATGCCTCGCGGGGGTCAGTCTGAGGAGGTGGAGCGGCAGGTGGGGCAGGCGGAGGGGAAACTGTTTACTCACCGAGCAGCCTTCGCCCGCACCTCTGTCATTCAGGCCTTCCTGGGATCTGCCCCCCAGCTCACCCTGCAGCTTTACATCTGTGTCCTGCAGCAAGGGGTGTCCATCGGAAGAGGTGAGGAGGAGGAGGGGGTACATGTACTCTGATTTTATGGTCACGTGTACCTTCGATCCCCCGTCACCAGTCCACAGCTCCACCGTAACGTGGGCTGATCAAGCTAAGTGCCCTATTGGAAATAAGAGGATGGTGTTTTCATGAGTCAAAGTGGTGTTATATAACCGCCTCTCTGATATCGAGGATGGAAAATGGTGATCTGGAGATCTGGCTGTCCAACTCTTTGTGGGAGCCAGCATTTCTGTTCCTGAGACAGATTTAGTAAAGGTTCACACCAAGTCAAACCAGGACATCTGGTCTTGGAGTTAGGACAAAATAAAAGACATTATAAATACATAAATCTTACATCCTCTGCTCCTGGCGGTCTGACACTTCTATTTCACGCTCGACGATTTAACAGCCTGAATTTGGTGAATGGAGGCTTAGGGCCTTTAAATGAGAGATTCACAAACACGCATAAACATACTGAAACTGATTTTGCTTGCTGTTATCATTCCCTCCTGTTCATAATGGCAATTAAAGGGACAGTTCACCCCCTAATCAAAAATACATATTTTTCTTCTCACCTGTAGTGCTGTTTACGCGTCTAGATTGTTTTGTTGTGAGTTGCAGAGTGTTGGAGACATCAGCCGTAGAGATGTCTGCCTTCTCTTGAATATAATAGAACTAGATGGCACTCAGCTTGTGGTGTGCAACGTGCTAAAAAATATGTTAACCTCAACAGCAATGTCTCTCTCCAGAAATCATGACCCGGTTACTCAAGATAATCCTCAGACCTTCTTGTGAGCAGTTTCATGTAGGAACTATTTTCTTTCTACCGAACTACACCCACCAAACGCATCACTGCACAGAAGGAAGCCTGCTCGTCATAGACGAGAGGCTATGCGTGCTCGTGATAGCATGAAATGCAAACTTAATGGCGTCCTCCTTGGCTGGGTTGTAACGCAAGCTCAGTGGTGCTAGGTGAGGTAGCAGTTGATGCACACTTCCTTCTACATGGTGATACAGTTGGTGGTTGTAGTTCAGTAGAAAGAAATAGTTCCTGCATGAAACTGCACACAACATGGTCTTTGGATTATCTCGAGTAACCAGGTCATGATTCACAAATATTCATTACAAATATGACAAGTAGTGATGAGATCATGTTGTGCTGCGTAGCTCGAGAAAGCAGGAGGAGAGCTTCTGATGAGGACAGTCCTTAAGCAGTGTGTTAAACAGCTTTAACAGCTGATCTGCGGCAATCCCCCCATTATGACATATAGATTCTAATTCTGTGGGAAACACTGAATGCTCATAATGATACGCTCCGAATCCAAAACAGTAGGCTACTACAGCTATTTTTGCAATTTTCACTTCACCCCGCAATTTCATCGCATAAACAAAACCTTTAAATATTGCAACATCTATTGCAGTTTTTTAGAAAAGCTGCTGTGAAATCAGGCATTTCAGGCAGCAACAACAGTCTGCGAAATCCTGAGGGGACTGATTGCTGATGAGTTTTTCAAATGTTTTTTTTTTTTTTTTTGGCTTTTTGAGCACCACAAACTGAGTCCTGTCTAATACATTTTATTTATAGGCTCCTTTCAAAGCACTCAAGGACACATTCCAAGACACAGTAAAAAAAAAAAAGACACAAGCAGTAATGTATCCATAGATCATAAATTCAAACAATTCTGTAATATACAATAAAAGTTAATAAAACGACAAGGTATAAATATGTGTGTCACCGAATAGGCCAGCTTGAAAAGGTGTGTTTTCAGACTGGATTTGAAAGTGGAGAGGGAGTCAATACTGCAATGTCTTGGGGCAGAGAGCTCCAGAGACGCGGGGGCAGAACGATGTGATGTGAGCTGGATTGCAGAAGAGGATCTAAGAGTACGGGAGGGTGTGTAGATATGAAGGAGTTCAGACAGGTGGGAAGGGGCTTGACTAAAGATGAGAAGCAGAATCTTAAAGTCGATGCAATATTTAACAGGAAGTCAGTGAAGCTGTTGAAGAACAGGAGTGATATGATCAATGGAGGAGGTCTGGTAACGATACGGGCGGTTAAATTCTGGTTTATGAAGACACTTGAGAGGGAGACCAAAGAGGACAGAGTTGTAATAATCAATACGGGATGTAACTGAAGAATGAACGAGAATAGCAGCACTCTGAGGTGTACGTGACAGGCGAGGACGATCAATATTTCATAGATGAACATATGTAGACAGAGTAACATAATGGATGTGGGCCTCAAAGGACAGTGTACTGTCCAGGGTGACACCTAGACTCTTAACCTGAGGGGATGGTGGGACTTTGGAGTTGTGAATGGTTAGTCCCATTATATTGGAGAGGAGGCAGACATCTCTAGATCTCATCTCCAACACTCTGCACCTCACACCAAACAATGTAGACTGATCAATAACTCTACGGATAAGAGAAAAATATGTGCTTTTGACTTTGAGGTGAACTGTCCATTTAAAAGATCCCTTCATGATGTGTTTCCAGTGTGCATGATGGAGGACAAAATCCACACTCTCGTTCTGGACAAAAAGGCCAAAGTTTATCTGCAGCGAATATAAATCAGTCTGAGTCAGTCGAATCGAGTTTCATCCACTGTTTCAGTCTTTCGTCGTCTTGTCACAATCCCTCCACTGCAGCTCAACACAAGGAAACACAAGAAGGTAATTTCAAACCAAACAGATGGACTGATTTGATTAACTCAGACTGAAGCCTCGTATTAACGTCAGATAATCTTTGGAATTTGTTTATATTAGATTTTGTCCCCCATCACGCACACTAGAAGCATGTTAGGAGAAGTCTTTTCACAGCTAATATGAATCAGGAGGAAAAATTACAGCAAGTTAAACCTGTCTGAGTGTTCAACGTTGATAAAACCCTCTGGAGTCCGTCTGTTCACCAGTGAATAAACTGAGCATGTTTTATTTATAGTCACTGTATTTATACATCATGTAGACACGAGCTGAGAAAACCAGCTGAGACTGCAGCCTAATGTGGGGCTTTCACACAGTATCTCATGTATGGCTTTGGACTGCAAAGATGTTTTTTAATTGATATTTTTAGTGAGTTACAGGTGTTTTTTTCATTTATCGACTATGAAGATACTTGTTTCTTACGTTTTTCTACTGTGTTTGGTATTTACAACAATGAACTGTTCTTTAATAATATTTTGAGTGATTATCGTTAAACATTTGTAAATTACATGAACGAAACGATATGATTGCTGTAGGGAGATTGTTGCAAAATCTGGTTGGGTTAATTTACAGCTAATTTACATAGTCTACAGCTGCCTTGATTGGGTAATTTGTTTGTGTTATTGTGTGGCTTTTGGCGTTTAAAGGGTTAGTTCACCAAAACAACAACATCAGGCTCCTGTGTTCACTGAGCTAAAATGACTGTTTTTGCCAATGGAGTCTGGTGGCTTTGATGAGAGCATAGACACTGAACTGAAGCTATCTGACAGCAAGATAAAGTGGTGATAATACTTTGAATATAGTGTGCACTTAAAGTGATATTGATTTTTCTAGGCGGGTGAAATTTGTTTTGCTGCTGCCCCCTTTCCATAGCAGTACATTACATAGCTTCCTAGGTGGTACTCCTGCCACTTCTTTAAACTGGGGGTGTGCTGATTGCCATTTATTGTAGGTAATACACTAACTATGGATGAGTACCTCTTAAACCCCACTTCAAAAAATCCAAACTATCACTTTAAACCTTGTTAAAGTGACAAAATGAGATGCTGAATGAGAAAATTAATGCATTGAAAGTCGGCCGAAATCAACCTGGACTTGATGTTGTCCTCATATTTCTGTCTCTTCTTCACTGTCAGGCACACTGATGGTGATCTCCCTCCTGTCCATCGTGTACGGAGCGCTGCGCTGCAACATCCTGGCCATTAAGATCAAATATGACGACTATGAAGTGGACGTCCGGCCCATGGCTTACCTGTGCATCTTCCTGTGGAGGAGCTTTGAGATCGCCACCCGTGTGGTGGTTTTGGTTCTGTTCAGCTCTGTGCTGCAGCTCTGGGTCCTGCCTGTTGTCCTGCTTAACTTCCTGGTTTTCTTCCTCTACCCGTGGATCCTGTTCTGGCAGAGCCACTCACCATTCCCCGAGAACATAGAAAAAACTCTGACCAGGGTGGGAACCACCATCGTGCTCTGCCTGCTCACCTTCCTCTACGCCGGCATCAACATGTTCTGCTGGTCGGCCGTGCAGGTGAAACTAAACGACCCAGACCTCATCAACAAGTCCCAGAACTGGTATCGCATGGCCGTGTACTACATGTTGCGCTTTGTGGAGAACGCCTCGCTGCTCCTGCTCTGGTACATCCACAAAACTGACTTCTACAACTTCATCTGCGCCCCGCTGCTGGTGCTGCAGCTGCTGGTCGCCTACGCCATCGCCATCTTCTTCATGCTGGTCTTCTACCAGTTCTGTCATCCATGTCGGAGGCTCTTCTCCTCCAGCATGACCCACAACCTGTGGAACTGCTCCTCCCTGCTGTGTCTCATGTGCAGCTCCACTTCGCCACAGAACAGGCCGATGGGGAAGTCGCCCAGCCCGACGACACGCAAAGAGCCGGCTGATGACGGGGCCCACGACTCAGCCAGCGACACCACAGAGGACATGCCTAATGAAACAACGTACGACATGCTCAACGACACAATCTGTGAAACTCCTAATGAAATGGGCAATAATATATGTGGTGGAATCAATGGTGACATTAACCACAGTGTATCCTGCAACGCTTAAAGCATCACGTGCCATCCAGAGGAGCGACTGTTATCACACCCTCTGCGACCTTTTAAGTGCCACATGAGTTTACACTTTGAATCCTTTCATATATCCATCTCAACTCTGTTTTCTACCACTCTATGTTCCTCCTACGTGAAGCAAATGTGTCCTTAACTGGAGATGTATTCTGGCTGCAGAGGTGGTGCTCACCTGAGTCATCAGCCAACATCCTGGGCCCATCATCCTGCAGCCTTTAATACAAATATAAAAACACGGACATCACCATTGCGTCTTTAGTTCTGGAGACTGTGTCCACTAATATGCTGCATTACTGATCACAAGGCGCCATGCGTTTGAATTGATTGTATTTAGTATCTGTTTGGCATGGAGGTGTGCATGTGTGGAGCCTCAGATGACTTCCTGCAGGGGTGGAGGGGGTTTGTTTTGTACAGGGTTTTTTCTGGACCCCCCCATCTAGTTTTATGGCTGCAAGCAATCAGCTTTTTTTACTCCTTGATAAGAGCTTTATCATAAATAAGCGCTGCTTCTGTGATGTGTTTGTGCTTGACGATGAGATGTGAATCTCCACACATTGTTTAATAAAAAAGAGCCCGTTTGATCACCAAACACGTTACCTGTAAAGCACGGACATCTCCAACGTTTTTGCACGTTTACAAAAAAAAAAAAGGATTTAAGTGGCTTTGGTTCAGCTGTTGAGCACTGTATGATGTATTTGCTAATTTCTAATTCATGCTTGTCACGTCTGTCAGCTCTGCGTCTGTGTGTCTCATTAGTTAGGATATTTACACCGCGTGCACACTAAATTATATCTAACTGAAAAAAATGTTTGGAACTGTAACAAGTATTTTTGCTTATTCTCAACCTTTAATGCGTAACAGTGTGCGTGAGAGAGAATGTCAGTGTTGTCTGTTTTGCACCTGCTCCTTTTTGCAATGTATCTGCAGAGGGATGAAAACCTCGGGTATCAAATGAATGCTAATGTTTGTACAAATGAGATAAGCCAAAAAAAAAAAATATGGAAAATCTATTGTACACATCGAACATTCTCGTACAGAGCAAGATAAGAGTAATAAAAGATAAAATCCTAATTAAAAATCTAAATAAATTTATATTTATATGTGAAAATTGTCAGTGGTGTTTTGTTTTTAGCTGAGAAGCTGTTGCCATATACAGTCTTGTGCTGACATCTAGTGGACAAACACCCACACTACAACATCAGTAACATTTTGTCTCCTTTGTGTCAAGTCTGCTCCTACAGTCTATGGTCTGCTCTCATCACACTGTTACTATGGTTTTGTAATTTTAATTAGTGTGTATTTTTATTGCGTTTTATTTTTCATTTAGTTTCCAGAGTTAATTTGCCTTGTTTTGTTTAGTTTTTATTGTTAAAAAGTGGAGGAGCTGGAAAGTGTTGCTGGGGAGAGGGATGTCTGCCCCTGCATCCTGGCCCTGGATAAGTGGATGAAAATGGATGGATGGATGGATAAGATGTAAGAAGTTCAGTGAAGGTGTTACAACACCAACACATCACCTGAAGGCAGCTGACTCACAGTCATGTAGACATCCCAGTCTCAATAAACATGCACCAACGCCTCCTCGTGCTTGATTTGTTGACAAATTTGACCAAATTGACAGACTAAACCTCAAGATATTTCTTGTATATGGATATTTTTTTATTCTAGTTTTAAAGTCCACAACATTGTTTCACTTAATTTCCTTTTTTTCCTGTTTATTTTCTTTAATTTCAGTTAATTAAAAATGTTTTTTTACAACTATTTTTCAGTTTTTAGTTTACTTTAAATTAACTGTAATAGCGTGTCACACAAATAACATCCAGGATTGTAAAGATCAAATCTCACTCAGATGCAAAAACTGGATTATTAACACATTTAATGACTGCAATGTTGATGTTCCAATAAATTAATTTATTAAACAGCCTTCATGACAGTCTTACAGAACAATTCAAGGAATTTCTACAGAAAAAAAGGTAGAAAAAGTGCATTAGTCTTAACAGTTCTTAACATTAAACTCCAACCTCCTGGAAATACACACTCTCACATCTGCACAGATACAGACCAGTCATTAAAACATTAATGCCGACTAGTACAGACAATTTATACAAGTAGTCAGGTAGATACTAAAACAGTCAGACTTTTCCTAAATACCAAACTACATCAACTGTTTTATTAGGGAATGTACTGAAGGAGACAAATCAAGACAACAGCCATGCTAGCAGCTCTGTGAGGCTGCACTTAGACACTGCAGTGCTTTGCGCTACATGCTAATGTCAAGGTTAACATGCTTATGTTTTTAGTGTGTTAGCATGCTAACACAAAGTACAGCTGGGGCTGCTGGGAATGTTGTTAGATCTGCAGGTATTTGATCATAAACCAAAATGCTGGATCACCAAATTTACTATAATCTATACTGCCAGGGGCTTCAATGTGTGTCGCAAATTTCAAGACAAACCATCCAGTGGTTGTTGAGATGTTTCAGTCCGGACACACTGCCAGCCCCAAAGTCTTGCCGCTAGCATGGCAAAAAACTAATCATGTTTTACATTAAGCACAGATTACAACACCTTGGGGCATACAGAGAAAAAATGAGTTTTCACTTGTGAACATCTGCGGACCAAAGAGCATGTGATGTTTGAGATGCAACTTCTTTTACCATGTTCTGCTTCAGGGTTGAATTCTGGCCTTGGTCCCTACAAAGCAACATTTTCTCACACTAACAGCAGGCTGTCGCCTCACAAGCTCTTACGGACGTTGTGTTGTTCGAGCCTGAGGGGAGAAATAAGCTACTGGTACGTACAGAGGGGTATCATCAGAGGATCGTCATGGCTTCTTGGTCATGGCACCGTTTCAAGCTTCAGATATAAAGATGTGAGGAGAGAGAGACAGCGGCTCACAGCGCCACGGCAACAGCAAACACACTGACCACACAGTACATGGTGCGATTCTCCCACCTCACTGTGGAGCTCCCTGAAAGACACAAACAAGCAGGAGAAATTACTCTGTATGATGTTATTTATAAACATGTTTCTCCTCAAGTTATTCAATAAAGCTCCTCATAGCCAACAATTAGAGCTGAAACCATTAATAAAAATTGAATTGTCAGAAGTTGCTTTTTTTTAAAAAAAGAAGTATTATACTGCCACAATATATGCCAATATCACAAATCACAATTTGCCTCAGAGCGCTTTACAGCACACAACATCCCTCTGTTGTTGGTCCCTCACCACCGATCAGGAAAAACCAAGAAAAAAACACAAAACAAAACAAAAGAAAAACAGGGAGAAAAATATTCAGAAAGAGCCCAGGACAGGACAGACAGATGTGCAATGCAAAACATTCTCATATTTTCTGAGTGAAGTCTCTGACGCCTGAAAATGATCTGCCTTTCTCTGTTGAATGTCATTGTGAGTTAATTATCTTTGGGTTTTGGACTTAAGCCATGTGTTTGTTTCCTCGTTTCCGTTTCTCTTGTCGTGCCTGACAAGCGCTAACGGTGTAGGACACACCACAAAAACCATGGTGACAGACGCTCACCAATGGCTCAAAGCTGACTGACAGCTGACAGTGGGATTAGGAGTGTCAGGGCCTTTAATCAGACAACACAGGCAGGTTGAGGACATGAGTTTGGGCTCTGAGAAATTAAAGAACTAATCAATTCATCAAAAAAACAAAAACAATAATTATAACCGACAGATTACTCAATATGAAAATAATCATTGTTTTTAGCTCTACCCGAAATGTTGGCAGTGTTGAGGACACTGTGACAATGTGAGAGCAATTTATGAAATCTGACAATGTTATAAGCCTGTGTTTTAATGCAGTTTATATAGTGCATATGGAGGACGATTAGGGCCATGTTTAAGTAAAAAAAAACAACCTAAAATCTATTAAACTCGTAATTTTAGGAGAAAAAAAGTCACAGATTAAGACAGGAAAGTCGGGTAAGATGGTACACCAATGGCACACCATATTTGTATCTGTACTGAAACTGGGGTATCATATTGGCAAATTTAAAAATAATAAGTCATCTCTCACCATCAGTGGCGGTGTCCCAGTAGCAGGAGTTGGCTGTGTGGAGACCAGCGCCGCTCTTCTGCATGATCGCACAGTTAACTGCAAAATAAATATCGGGGAGAGGTTTTACTCACAGTCACATAAAAACCTCTGGATGTCCACATTACGTCCTGAGCTCTCATGTTGGTAAATAAGATGAAGGGCAGTTGTTTTACCTATGTATTTGAATGGCCGTCCCTGTTTCACCAGGTGAGTCAGACAGTGCTCCACTATACTGGCTGTCCACTGGTTCACTTTACTCTGGTTGTAATCTGTTCCACCGATGACACCTTCAATACACTGAGAAAAAACCACACCGTCATCACCTCACACAGTGGATTTACAATAAAATATTTATTGTTTCCAGGAGTGAAAGGGTACCTCTTTGACCGAGATATGGACCTCATCAGCGTTGAACACAACCTGCAGTCATTTTGTTTTTAAAGGAGAAGGAAAAACAGGGTTAGTGGGGACATCTGTTGTTTTAGAAACAAAGTTTCACAAAGAGTTTTTTTTCTGTAACAGTCACTCTGTGCATGGCACAGTGGGTGACATTTAAAAAACTGAAATAATTTCAGACTTAAATAAGTGTATTAAATTATTCAATAGTTTTTCAATAGATAAAAACATAATGCAGAGCATGACAATACAAAACAGTAAATCAACGAATAAGAGGTAACAAGAAAATGGAGAGAAAAAGATAAATAAATCAAGGCCACGTTTTACTAAATCGACTGCTTGAGATGCTTCTGTGAGGCCTCACTTTACTAATGCCTGGCCTCGAGATTGTTTGATTCATTCCCTTGTTTTGGTTAATCTTTGTGCTTAAATGAGCAAGCTATTGAAATTACAACCTTGAATTATGCTTACATACCAAAGCAGCAAAAGCTCACTACATTGAGAAATTTGCTACTGGCTTTTTCAACAAACTTGTAAAGGATGTCACAGAGACATGGCATGTAATGTGACATCAATATATTCATAAATGAGCAAGCTACTGACATCACCTTGAGATGTGCACAATTAATGAATTAGGTTGTTTATAACCATGATTTGCTACATTCTTTAATTATTTATCCATCTATTTTACAAATTCACACTATGAGAAGGGCTGAAATATGCTGTCACTCTCTGAAATGGCGGTGGCTTGATATTTCTATGTTGAAAAACAAAAAAGTTATTGAATATTGAAATGGGTCATATTGCACTTTTAGGAAGGTCCCTAACTACGTCTAGTCACAGGCACATTGAACAGACATTCAGCTCAGTGCGTTCTTAACTGCCTCGTCATTTTTTAGTATTTCAAGTTGACTAAAATTGTTGAATATCTGCCTAAATTAGCTTTCCAACATGTTGAAAAACTGGGAGAAAATGAAGCTCTGGTACACAGATGTTGAAGGTATCAGCCGCGAAAAAAGGCAGACATCAAGTATTTAACTAACTTCACCCTTGAAGACAGGCTGGTCTGTTGTGCTGGTTCTCTGTAATGTTACACTTATCTTGGGCGCATGAATGAACCAAAATGAGGAAACGACTTCTATCTCGATGTCACAACTTAAATCTTGGGAGAACAATTTATATTATTGAGGGAACAACTGTTACCTCAGGGGAACGACTTATATCTCTTGGAAACGGCCTATATCTCTAGGGAACGACTTATTTTCTCGAGCAAACAACTTAAATCTCGAGGAAACGACTTATATCTCGGGAAAACAACTTATATCTCGAGGAAATGACTTAAATCTCAAGGGAACAACTTAAATCTTGGTAGAACAACTTATATCTTGAGGGAACAGCTTATATCTCTGGGAAACGACTTATATCTCTGGGGAACGACTTGTATCTTGAGGGAACGACTTATCTTGGGGGAACAACTTGTATCTTGAGGGAACGACTTATCTTGGGGGAACAACTTGTATCTTGAGGTAACAACCTTCACCTAGAGAAAACAACTTATATCTCGAGGGAACATCTTATGTCAAGATATCGATTTATATCTCTGGAGAGTGACTTATATCTTGAGGGAACAAATTCTCAAGCGAACGACTTACATTTCGGGAGAACGACTAAAATTTCAAGGGAACACTTATCTCTTGAGGGAACGACTTAAATCTCGCGGGAAAGATTTAAATCTCAAGCGAATGACTCATATTTCGGGGGAATGATTTATATCTTGAGGGAACAACTTCTATCTTGAGGGAACAACTTCTAACTTGAGGGAACATAACCCTAACGCATAAATTAACCATTTTTTTCCACGGCACTTCTTGGGCTCAATAGACTACAGACAGAAATGGGATAAAATATCTATGTATTAAAAATACCACATGAATTCAGAATCAGAAATAATTTAATTTAATGGCACATTTTCTTTTAAGTAGCGTTGGGAGAACTACTATTATGTCCATTTCTTTATACATGTGCTAAAAAAAAATGTGCAATTTCTCGATGTAAGTGTAATTTGCTGGTTCTGACCTTAACGGGCTGCTAATACTGTAAATATAAATATAATATAGTTAATATAATGACCACACCCCGATGGAAACAACCGTTAGCCGCAGCTAGCCGACTAAAGCTAGCTTGCACAGCTAATGTTAACGAACCAAGGCGTCTTTGTTGTGTAATCTGCGGAACTGTCGATGTTTAAGTTAAATATAATTCAACAACTTCACCTCATCTCCAGAGTTATATTCCTCCATCGTCACTGACGCTGATTCAGTGTGTATTATCTGTGATATCACCGGCTCAGTTATTGTTCCTGTTTACTTCCTGCCGCTCAGAGTCAACGAGCACAGACAAGACGTCACTGCTCCTCCTGAGGCTGGTGACTGGTTTCATTATGTCGCCTCGCTGTGGCTGAAACTGGACACTGCAGGCGAGCATCAACATTAGAGGGCGACTTATTCATGTAAAAATATTGTCCTTATTTATCAGCTGTGGACTGAGTTCAGACTATGCTTCAAAACTGTATTTCACATGACTTTAAGTGGAATACGGTTTCATTTAATTTTCAACAAACTGTATGTGTTTGCCTATATAAATGTGTGCCCTGTGTAAGGTTGCAGCAGTTTACCAATTTCAAGGTAAACCATGGTATTAAAATGTATGGTTATCATACCATGTATCTACAGTATTGGAAAAACAACGCAGCTGGACACATAATCTTTACTTATTGTCAAAAGGGAGACTTTTTAGACATACTTCCATTAATAAAAATGGGTTTAAGCTTAAATCATAATAATAAATCAATTATCCGAATCATTTATTAACCCTCCTGTTTTCATTTCTTTAAGGCTCATTGTACCTGATGATAATAATAATTCTGTAGTAGCATGGTACTATTTTCTGAGATGGTTATCATACCATGAATATCTCATAGCCCTGTGACATGTGTTTGACATAAGATGTCATATGTGTTCTGTAAAAACTTAATTAGAAGCCCAGGCTATTATTTGCTTAAATCACCGAAGTCACCAGGCTTATATTAGGGACAGGCATCTATATGGGACAGGCCTTTAATTGCTTTCACATGACAAAGATCTGAAAATACAATGAAATGATTTATTCAAACCAGTATGAATATTACTCGTATAAAAAATAAGATTTGAATAACATATCAGTGACAAATCATTCATTCAATCCAGCTCTCAGACAAGGCATCAGAGAGAGTGTTATGACACTCTTTGTGAGGCACTTAAAAATTAACGGCACCCGGCATACAGACCCAACACCACATTATCCTGTTAAAACAATACTCACAACTTGGATTGATTTTTATGAAAAACATCTTTGATTCTTTTGGTCCTTCCAGACTAAAGGAATATGAATAATTTACCAGGTAATCTTGGAATGGACACATATTCTGACTTTATGACAGCTTCAGGGGAGGGAGTCACCATTTGTTTTTCATCATACTGGTAAATCAGAATTAATTGCAGTCTTCTACACAAACCTTTTATTTGTGTTTCCCCATATCTTCAGCTCTTTTCACAGCCCTGTGTGTCCAAAATGACCAGCTCATTTTTTTCCAGCTACAGTACCTGGCTACTCAATAAACTGACACTCTGCAGCAGAGCTCTGGCCATAAACTCAGAAATATAGACTCCCACAAGATCTCAGCAGGGAAATCCATAATATAAAATGTACTACTGGTGACAATAAGGAGTTTCCCTCAACCTAATAAGAGCCCAGTGCTGCAGTGTATAAAATATGACCCAGTTTAATTGGGTCATCAAGTGTTTTTCATTAAAACAACAGGAGTCTTAGTTTGCTGGAACAACTGTCGCATTGTCAGAAATAAGCTTATTCTGTGAGGATTGCGTGCATGCCTGACACACACACACACACACACACACACACACACACACACACACACACACACACACACACACACACCACGCCCCCTCCTGTCGGGAACACCCTGGCTGTGGAGCTCAGCCTTCAGACGGTGCCGAGACGCACCGACTCTCTCACGTACGGTGCTCTGATCCCGGGACGGACTCTCCCAGCCTGCCGTGCTCCCCCCGCCGGCTCCCCGCCTCCGTGTCCGCGGCTACCAGGTAAGACACCGCCGCTCTGCAGGTCAGCCGGCAACACACCGGGACACCACACCGCCACCGCGTTTCCTGTGGCATATGGCACAGTCAGCCGCTGCCTGCTTGTCCCCCAGCTGATCATGATATGTTATTCTATCTTTTCCTTGTGTTTCCTGGGGGGGGGGTCTGTCTGTTCACCATCACGACCACGACCTCGGAGGATTAGTCACACATCAGCGGGACCAGACAGCCCCACTTCCCCGGGTAAAGTTGAGCGCGTCAGGTGCAATGCAGCAAAAAGCGCCTTTTCTTGTGTCTTGTTGGAGCCTCCGCAGGTTTCGACGGCACATTAACCTGCAGTCAACTCAGCTGGATTCATCTGCTGAGCATATGTTTTATTCATTAAACTGCTGACTGAGATGTGAAACCCATCATGTCATGATATGGAGGGGCAGGAGTGGTTTTCATCACCTGGTTTGACTTTACCTTAAACTGAGAGGCTCTCTCACAGGTGTGACTTGAGGTGAATCATTTTAATTGTCCCATAGGCTGGTAATATGTCAGCTGTTAATAAATGATGACCTGGTCTGGTAGTTTCATGTGGCATCCCAGGGCTCTTTATGCACACAGTGATGCTGCTGTATGTCTGCAGGGCTGGTTTTGGATAGATATCTGGCAGAATGTTCACAAGGTGCTGATCTTATTACAACTCAAAGGAGCCAGATTAGTTGGTGCTATGCTTGTGTTTGATGCTGCCACTCACAGCAGAGATGTGAGATCCAGTTTTGAAAAATGCGAAGCTTCTTTTGAAGATGCTGAGATGTTGTCAGCACCTGGATTTGAAGCCTCTATTCATCAGAAATCCCGGCAGGAAGGTTTGAGCCTGGAGTTCATGATGCATGCAGGATGTAAACAAAGGTGTAGATGTCACGGGGACGCAGGGGACACGTCCTCTCAGCGTTTAGAACATGTGCATCTTTTCAGAAACATAAATTAAAGACATTTACGTCATAAATTGGTGCATAAAATTCACTAGAATGCAGGACATTAAGTGTCACCCCCAAAGTTGTAACCAAACCTTGGCTGTATGAATAACATTTGGGTTCAAGGGCTGATTAGTTTTTGTTGTTCAGTCAATTTATGATTTCTGAATGATTTTAACGCATTATAAATGGCTCTGGAAATGTTTTTTGATCAGTCAATTCATCATTTGGTCTTTGAAATGTTAGAAAACGATGGGAAAAGACTATCACAACAGTCTAATACTGAAATATATTCAATTTACTATCAAATAAAACAAACAAAAGCAGTACATTCTGGCACAAATTGATTAATAATTCATCTTCTGAGCTCTGACTCCTTCATTATAAATCTTTAATGTGTGAAAGTTGTGGAAAATGACACTTAAAATTGCACGGTTTACTCAACCACAAGACTAAATCTCAATGATTTTCTGTATGCTGATATAAGTGAGAGAAAAGAGGTAAATCCTCACATTTAAGAGCCAATGGTTTCACATTTTCAACTTGATAGATGACCTAAAGGAACAGTTCGACATTTTGGGGAAATACGTTTATTTGCTTTGTGTCCAGCAGATGAAAAGATCAATACCACTCTGAGACTTGTCCAGCATCGATCCTCTCTAACTCTGGAGAGCAAATAAGCTCCTAAAATGTCTATGTATTGGCTTTAAAATCATCGTTCTGTTAATAAAACGACATGTTTCCGCACTAAATTACATGTCACATGGTTATATTCACATGTATCGAAACCCAGGGTAAAACGTGGACTGATAGACTAATTCAGCATCATGGTTTTGTGTTGTTTACTGTAGTTATTTGGCAGCAAGTGTTGCATTTTCATTGTCCAGTTCAAGCAGCCAGTGTGGTCTGAAAAGGCCAGTTCAACTCATCAGAGTGGCCATTAGACCTGTCAGACAGGTTGGCTGCTGGCCAAAGTGTCGAAGAAGCCACAGACAATATTTAACCAGTGTTTCCTATCAGCCATCAGATCTGTGTGTTTAACACTGAAAACAGCTGTACTGTAAATTAAAACAAAGCTGTGCTAATGAGTTAAAATAACACCCACGAGTTCATACGTTATCATTAGGTTCATTATGAAGCCCTGTAAGTGGATGTTATATTAAAATAAGCAGCCTCCTGAAGCTTCATTCAGTACGAGCTTTCCCCCGAAAAGAAACATCCACCCTGACAAATTTTACATTGCTGTTTTTCTTTTTCATGAACAACAAGCATTTGCTGCGTAAGACATCCCGCATTACTGTAATTTGTCATAGTGACGCTTCCTTAAATTGGTTCATTTGGCTCCTGTAAGCCGCAGATGCAGTATCTGCTGAGGCTGTTTTATCATTGTCACGGGGAGAATGGCTCCCTAATGATAACCGAGCTTTTATACAGCTTGCACACAAGGCTGCTGGAGGGGGAATAAATGGGTGAATAAGGGAGGAGAGAAGCCAGGGAAGGAAGGGATTCCCTGATTTCTCTCTGTGCAGGCAGCTATAGCTCATCCAGCGGAGCAGAAAGAAGCCCCAGGGAGTGCAGTCACACAGCATTAGAGGACTGCCTCTCCAAGATCTGGCAAGACGCTGTAGAAATGTGTATCTGTGTGTGTGTGTGTGTGTGTGTGCGTGTGTGTGAGTGTGTGCGTGTGTGCGTGGGGGAGTGTATGCTTGCATGCATTCACACATGTATGTATTATTATGGTATGGTGACAGGCTGCAGCTCATAGTGCCAGACTGATGTACTCTGACCTATAAAACCAGTGTGACGACATATTTGGTCAAAACTGAGTCAAGAGCAGAATCTGAGAATACAGTTTCCGACAGGAGTGTACAAACATTCACAGTGTTGAGAATTAGAGAATGTGCAGTGTGCAGAGATGACAGTCCAAAAATGTCCAAAATATAATTATTATACTATAAATGTATCATTTGCATTAAAAAGCATGGCCAATTTAAAAATGCACTTTGTCACAGAGAAACGGCTAACTGTATAGCTATATCAGGAGCGCTGAGCTATATCAAGAGGAAGCTATGTGGTGATGTAGCTATAGCTTGCTAAAGCTAAATCTAGATTTACATCCTGATCTTACACTAATTTATCTGTGCCCTGTAACTGAAAATGATGACTTTTATAAATAAGCATCTTGCTTTCATTCTGCTAACGGCAACTAGCTTAGCAGAATAGCAGTAAGTGCCATCTTAGATCTTAACCCTGGTGAAGCGCATGCAGTTTGGTTTGGTTCAGCTATCTAAACACAATAAAATGTAAATAGATTTATTTATTAAATTGCAGCAGTTACAGAAATGAGCTAAAAACCAAGCGGATAAATATTTGTTAAAAATTAGCAATTTTTATAAGTTAACATCTTCGGTTCATTATTCTACATAATTAAATAAAGCAGTTGGCTCAAGAATAAAAAGGGTTAATGGTGACTTGATTAGCAGAGCAGCAATACCTGCCATCTTAGATTTTGACTCTGTGAAGTTATTTGATGTGTTTGAGCTATCTTAATAAAAATATTTGATTGCATGAAATAATAGATTAATTGATTAAATTGATTTAAGTATAAATAGCAGTATGGAAAAACAAACACATATTAAAGGTATTTAATCCCTACAAACGAACTTGTTAAAGTATGCTGTAAGAGTAGACTACATTTTGTTGGCAGGCACTGCAATTTTGACACATTATGAAGCCTAAATATCCAAAAATGATTGCGTTGCTTCAGTGATATGTAGGATATAAGCTTTCAGACCATTCTGAGGACTTTAAATGACCTTTTCTTTCCTTTACTGCCTCAGTAGTTACAGCTTTCTGCCTTTATAGGGCCGTATTGTTGGCACCTCCTCTGCCTCTCACATAAATCCTATCCACTCCCTGTTCTCACTAATAATGGACAGGGTAACTGTGATGGAGATTTTCTGCCTTTGAGAGTTACGCGCAAAACTTGAATGGCACCACAGTGTAAGATAAGATAAGATAGGATTAGAAAAGATAAGTTTAAAAAAAAAACCAACAAGATAAGAATGTAAGAAGCAAATATAGGGAGTAAAGGTAACACAAATGCCTCATAGGTTAACAATAAATGTAAGATAAACTAAGTAAAACAGGTAACATAAAATACAATAGAAAGTAATATTAGCATTATAAATGTGGGCCACATTGAATAATATCTAAACCTACTACAAACTGCATAATTATATCCAGATTAACTGCTGATGACCTGAGCTACTGCAACAAATCTCGTCTGTTCTGCTGCATTCAATAACGTCTGATCCCTGTAGTGTCGTGTTGTGCGGGGTTTCCCTCCCTCCCACTCACTGATGCTTCCCTTTATCCATGGCTCTCTAGTGCATACCCCGTTTGGTATGCAGCCTATAGCCCCATGCGGCCTCAGAGATGCATCGCGTCCCCGTTCAATCAAAGCAGCAACGAGGCAATCAGTGGAAGCCCATCCACACACCGACACTGCAGATGTGGGAGGGCAGAGGAAAAAAAGCACCTCAAAAAGCAGAGATGTAATTTGGAGGCAGCGCAGAGAGGAATGACTCAGTTGGGTAATAGATTGCCGGTCAGGGGGCGATGCCTCTGTGTCACCCTCCCTCAGCCTCTAATGTGTATGGACACATGCCATGCACTGTGGGCGCTCTGTGATGTTGAACTGAACCTCTGAGGGGGACAGTGGGCTGTGATGGGATGATGGGACACTTCACCCTACAAATCAAAATGTGTGGATGGACACATGCTCAGAATAAAACCTTATTATTTCAAATTACATCATTATTTTGTTTTTTTTCCACAGCACCAGCACGTTGACCAGAGTGTGCGGTGTGGAAGAGTCAACAAAGCAGAGCGTACGTCAAACACTGACATTAATTAGATTCCCTGTTTGCAAGTCGTGCACATCAAGGTTTTTAATCAATAAATATATTTGAACAGATTAAGGACAGATGTAATGACATGGCTGCCTCATGCTTATGTTATTATAAATATTAAAACCACTAAGCTCGGACTGCCAAGTTAATTAATTTTGAATTCAAAGTAAACAAAACGATAACATTTAAAGGAATATTATTTAGAAATGTTCTTATATTACAGATTTACCATAAATAAATGAAAATCAATTCGATTTTATCTTGATGGGTCATTCTTGAATTTTGGAAACGTAGTTTGACAAAGTAGTCTTAAGTCAAGCTCCACTTACTCACTTTTTCCACAGCTTTCAACCATGACATGCAGCAGTGGAGCTATTGTAATTGGACCTTGAGTTAATATTATTTTATGAATCAGAAAAGATAAACAAGACTAAGAGTCGGCAGTCATGCTAGTGGCTCTGTGAGTGACATGTTAAGATAAAAATGTCAACAATGCTGATGCTTAGCACGTATACTGTTAACGATCCATGTTCACAATCATAGTTGAGCGTGTTAGCATGCTAATGTGCTAATAAGCAGCACACACAAAGTATAGCTGAGGCCGATGGCATGATGGGAATATACTTTTTATTTCTATACAGGCACATCTCTTTAACACATAATTTATTTTTTACACACTAGACTTTTAAAACATGATATCTATAAATCAGAAATACTGTGATGATACAATTAGGCTGTATGGGGAGATGACAAACTGCAGTAGGTGAGAGGCTAATGGGAGGTTAAGGTACCTTCATGAAGGTAGAGCTAAGTTTATCTTCCAAATAGGTATTCGACAACGTTATGTTCTCTTATCAATTCAAGGAATGCCGCTCTCGGTGTCACACACATTTTAATCACATAATCTTGAGCATTAATCATCAGTTTCAGTAGAATTTCCTGTCAACCTCACCCATATTTGTTGTACAGGGCAAAGTCCATGTTGAAATGTCTGTATTCACTGCGTTGGTTCTTAACACTGAGACACAGTGTCTGTACAAACTGTGCCAGACCTCTGAAGCAGTTCACCTCTTACTAGCTCTTTATTTCCTCTGGTCGAGGTGCATTTTGTACCTGATTGAAAGAGCCATCTGGCCTGTTTGTTGTGACTCTGCAGGGTTAGTCATTGTACTCAGGAAGTCACATAACCCATTTTAAAGAGGTGAATTGTCGATTTTACGCTTCTATTTTTGTACAGATTAAACAAAGGAGATATGAATTGTTCAGTAGTTAGCTTTAGAGGTGCTGATGGGTGCTTTTTGTTGCCTTTGGACAGAGCCAGGCTCGTTGTTTCCCCTGTTTCCAGTTTTTATTCTTGACAATTTAATTTTTAAATAAGAGATAAATAGTGAGGGGAGTAGGATTATTTAAGTGTACACTTCTTCCTACTCCTTTTTGATCATGTCTGTTGATGTTTTTATTATTGTTATTATTATTATTATTATTATTATTATTATTATTTATTTAATATAGTCATTCATTCATTTATGCTAAGCTAAGCTAACCCGCTACTGGCGGCAGCCTTATATTCAGGCTTTTCTCATGCGCTTTTTGTATGTAGACCTATGAAAAGTAATGCACTAGGATAACTATAATCGTGAGCTAGTAATTATAACTAGAGGTCGACTGATTCATCGGTTCGGCGGATTAATTGGCACCGATTGGACTTTATATAAACAATAGTTAATGGCAGAATGGGGCCCCAAAAGTGGCCAATGGCTGTACCTTTTACTGATCATGTGGGTACGGCCATGAGCCTTTTCCATGGAGTACCCCACAGGCAAAGTGAAGGTAATGTGTGCTTTTGATCTGCCTTGCACGTGCAATGTGTGTAAAATTAATTTCAGATAATCTCAACGACGATTAACTCATAATTACTTTGAGCCTGGGAGGAGCACTCAGTGCGCTGTAGCCATAAATGTACAACAAACTTCTCATTTTTCACCCTACATCAGAGATCATTTTCTCAGAAAGCAATTATCCTCACATTTTTCTGGTGAGAAAGAATGTGACTTTGTCCCGGGAACAGCTGATTTTACCGCAAGGCTCTTTAGTGGCGTTCATGTCATGTCAGGTTTTCAGGCAGATTCTCCCCACAATAGCTGTCTCTTGAAGCTGTCCTGTGATCATCTGCTTTGCTGGATATTTGTAGTTTTAATGCTGGGAATAAAAGTCCCACACAATAATGATTTTATTCGTTGTCCCATCATTTATGAACAGGACACATTTAAGCTCTTTGTAGACCTACACAATGCAAAGGTATAAAAGCTATCCATCTTTACTCAGCATTTGGCATCAGCCTACTCCCTTCCAAATAATCCAGCCACGTAATTATCCATTGATTAAATTCAGTCACACAATTTGATCCTCCTAGAGCTCCACCTAAAACCAGCCCAGTGCCATCGGTGCGTTGGTTGTTGACGTTCTGCCTATTACATGCATTGTCTTCTTTCAAAATACACTTTGTTTTCATAGGAAATTTACTGTTTACATACAGTCTCTTTCAAAATGAACACACTATGTCAATACAACAATGAGTATTGATGTTTTCTTTCCTCAAATAATTAATAACTTACTATCATTTATATCTTGCAGACTTGATGGATATATCTATTAAGACTACCAACTATTTTTATACACCAGCCAAGGGAATTTTCACAACGTGGCAAACCTAAAATTGTTCTTATTGGTGGCTTATACCTATACAATCAATAAACCATTAATACAGCCATTACTGTGTCCTTATAAAGCCTTATCAGAGTGACAGCAAAAATGCAGCTAATTGCAAAGTGCAGGTTGTTGAAGCAATACAAGGACGTGCGAATTCAGTAATTGTCAGGATGCCCTTTCTGTCAAAATGTTGTGCGCTCCAAATATTAGTTCCTGTTTATTTTACAGATTCAGTTGTTGTGGCTCACAGCCAGGATTCATCTTGAAATGTGTGGGTTGCTGCATGGTAGAACTGAACTTGTTTTATTGTTTAAAGTTTTAGTTTCACAAGTTCTGTGTTTGAGTGAATGTCATGGCTACCTAAAACTCACTAAAATGATCATTAGCAAATAAACTCGCTCGGCTCGGCTTCTTAAAGGGATGACAAGTGGATCTTTGGTGCATTCTTTAAAAAACACAGCGAACCATATGCTCACCTGCCTAAAACAACAGCACACGTCTTTGCTGCAAGATCTTTTCTCATCGATCTCCCTGGAGGCTCAGCCGGCCCAGACACTTATCTGTCCTCCAAACACTGAGTTTCATTGTGCGTCTGTCTCTTCGGTGTTACGCTAATGTACCCACATACACTGCATTAAAACTCAAATGACACAAGGCTAATCTCAAAAGAAAATCATAATCCATTAGCGTCCACTCAGGTTTAAATTACACATGCACTTCTGATTAATGGTAACACTGCTCTGTATACACACAAGCACTTTCAGAGGATTCCCTTCTCTCCATTAGCTGGTGGTGCATCAAAAAGACAAAGTGCAGTAAAATGTGGCAGGCAGGCAGCATTTAAACAGGAATGAGTGCTATGAAATATTCAGCCACGTTAGTGAAAGGAGAGGGAGCTGTTTATAACCCCAACGTCTCTCTCTTCCTCTCTATGAAGAAGCAGCGCAGAGGCCACGACTGAAACTGGGTTAATGAGATCCAGCCTGGATCCAAACCCCTCTCATCTCGTGTCCTTTAAGCGCTCGTAGTAACGACATGGAAATCTTTAACATGCTGAAAAACAAAAGGCCTTTGCTGTGGAAGAGTTTTCCTCAAAGATGCGTATCATAAAAGATCACACGTCATCCGTCTTAGTTTTTTTTTGTTGGTACTCTGACGGAGTTCCTTAACGATCTGTTTCCCTACAGCTTTTTTTTTCTTTTCTAGAGAGAGATTTTCAGACACTCTACGCTGAATATGTGCGTGTTTATCCAACAACCAGAGTGCCTTCACTTGAACTGTCTCACAGTTTCTATCGTAAGACTAAACAGTGCCAGATCTGTGGCGTAGATGGCAGACTGTGGCTTGAAATCTGGACTGTTTCACTGCTGTTCATGGCAGAGGAAATTTCACACAGCAGACGTGGAACGAGTTGATTACGCTGAAGATTGAGGGAGAAGCGAAAGCTTTTGTCTTGCGTGCAATTAATCACATTACGATACAAGCTGATTTTATTGAGGAGGCATTGAGGAAACTGCAGGTGGGGATGGAGAGGGAGAAGAGTCATAGTGGAATTGAATAATGTGGATTTTTGCTGCAGTGCAGGCTGACAAGAGAAAATGTGTCAGCTCTGTGTTACGTTGCGAAGATAATGTCTGTATTACATGATTTTCCTTTGCTGGTTGTACTCAGGTTTATCCTCCATGCAAAGAGGGCATGATGCTATCAAGGGTGCAGCAGGTTTAGCTATCATTGACTTTATTTACACACTTTCACAGTAGAGTGGTTGAATGCTTTCTACAGGCATGAGCGGAGTTACGCACTTAGGCCCAATTTCCACTTCATGGTCAACCCTCTTTAGGCACTAGGTCCTTTGCTCACTTTTTGCTTCCCACTGTGGAAAGTACCAGGGCCTTAAAACAGTTTAGAATATAGGAAGGATATCCTCATAATTACCTCCGCCAAGGAGGTTATGTTTTCGCCGACGTTTGTCTGTTTGTTTGTCTGCAAAATAACTCAAAAAGTTCTGAACGGATTTTGATTAAATTTTCAGGAAAGGTTGATAATGGGACAAGGAACAGATGAATGTTAGTGTTGATAATCGGTTGAAGCGAAGTGGATAAAATAATAAAATGGTGGGAAATCCAAGCTGCTTGGCGGAGGTCTGTGCTCTTCGAGTGCTTTTCTCGTTTCAGTTTGCATTTTTGCTTTGATTAATATTCAACCAATTTCCAACTGGAATAGTGCACACGATAGAGTGCAGATCTCCACACCGCGCTCCAGTGCCTCTAACACTAACAACCGAGGGGGTCGCTATCCATTAAGAGGAAGAAAACACTGCTTGATGGGGGAGCAGACTTTGACACAACACCATGAACGCATTTTGCTATCATCACTTGCAACACCAGCTGGCCGGTTGAGAGGAGTTTATTGAACATTAGCACAGTCTAAAATAAACAGACCAGCGTGCAGGTCCTCGGCTGTGTATCCCTTAGCTTGTTAACACACATACTATGTTACCCAGAAAACCTTGTGTGTGAGTCCCAGTAACACATACTGCTCATGGTCATAGCAACTTCAAGTGACTGTCTAGCTGTCCAGCGCTTTAGTTTATGAGCAAACACCTACAAAGATAAAGACATTCCCATCAGTTTCAGCTGTACATTAGTGCTAATTAGCAATGTAAGCATGCTAACATACTATAACAAGATGGTGAACATGGTAAAAATACCTGCCAAGCATCAGCTTGTTAGCAAAGTCATAGTGAGCATGTTAGTATTCAGCTCAAAACACCAACATGACTAAATCAGAGCCGCTAGCATGGCTGCACATTCTCTTTCCAGGAAGTCACTGAACAGATTAAACCCAATTTTAACCCCAAATTAGTCACATTTTAGAATCATCGTTGTGTGACATTTGTTTGTGTGGTGTTTGTTAGTCTTGATGTATTTTGTGAAATAAAGGCTGCAAAATCTGGAAGTTATGTTTAGAGTCAGAACTCTCTGCTCTCAGCTAGATTTAGACATCAAAGCTCTTTTTTTTATCTTTTGTGCTGCAATTTTAACGTAACCACTTTTTTTTTGTACATGAGCATGTTTTATAACACAGCACTGAATAATTAAGCAATTTTCCAAGATATAAGCTGAATGCAACAGCGGTCACAGTACTGCTGTACGAGGAGAGATGTCTTTCCCTTTTTTATTTCTCAGACTTTGAGGTTTGTTTTAAGATGTGCTGTGACTCCCAGAGGGATGGAAAAAGGTTTCAAGGTTAGAACGTTTAACTTGTACTGAAGACATCACTGAACACCTGATTTAACTTTCTTGCGCTTTCTCCCTGTAAATCTGTCTTTCTCTTTCTGGTAGTTTTTATTCTTCCAGTCACGCCCAGCAGCACTTACCAAACCAAATCATCCATTTTCCGTCTCTGGCTCAGCGCTTCCTCTCCGCTGGTCTGTTTGGAGGAGGGCAGCCTCTTCCTGAGCCCACGCTGCCCTTTCCTCCTAATTAGTGGGTGAAATGACACAAACAACCCATCAATACAAGGACAATGAGGCAGCATTCGGATAAGACTGATGCAGGAGAGTTCATTGGAGGTGAAAGGAGCAGGAAGCGAAAGGAGGAGCGCGGGGAGTTTATGAGAACACAGCTGAGAGAAGCTCTAGATAAGGTTTTTTAGGGGCACTAACTCTGTTGGTTTGTTTTTCCTATTTTCTGCTCCATTGAGCCCTGCAGGGAGCCGTGGTGGCCTGCAGGCTTGATAGGTCGTTACTGGTGACGGCTCCTGTGAGAGTTGTAATGTTACGGTGGCACTGACACGTGTGCCCCATGGCTGTAAGGGCAGCATTTTAACTGTTAGTCATGGCTGGGCAGGAATTGCTTGAAATAACAGTGGTGTTCGAACTCAAACTAGAAACAACGAAATGTGAGCAACTCTGAAAGGCAGTGGAGGAGGAAATAGAATTGGTGTAGGAGTCCGAAAAACCGGAAATGAGTTGGCATTTTAGCACTCCCAGTTTCCTCGTCTGGAAGTCAGTGGGCTTTTAAATGGGTTTTTTGGTTACATGCCTAAAATAAGGGCATCAATCATCTGCTTATACGGGTCGAGGTCCTGGGGGCAGCAGCCTGAGCAAAAGAACCCCAGACGTCCCTCTCCCAGTGACGTTTTTCAGCTCCTCCTGGGGGATATCTTATTGTGACCTATCTAATCCAGCTTGCTCTGGGTACATTTGGACCACAGACTTTAGGGAAGTGCACAGACATCACCTCCTTTAGTTAAGGAAAGTGAAAGCACCTCTTTCACAGGTGCAGGTCAGTATAGTCGAGGTCAGACATTTCATGGGTCATAATCATAAGATAAGGCATTTTTTGAGTGAAGGCGACTTTAAGGAAAAGTAGTAGTTACGTGTAAAAGTCCTGCATTGAAAATTAAGTAAAAATATGCAAGTGCAAAATGTAGGCTACTTAAAATATAGTAAAATTTTGAACTAAAAGCAGAAAAATGTCCCCTTGGAGTGTTACATTTTTGTCTACTATCCATAGACTGCATGATACCTACTGTGATGTCACCCGATGGTTTGTAGAATCCCTCTCGAGTTCAGCACTTAAGCTGTTGCCATCACGTTTTTGTGGAGTCAGAAGGGACCATATTTAGGCAAGAGGGTGGAGCTGTAGAGGAGCAAGAGATGGATCTGATTGAGAACCTGAGGACACTATCCACGGACAGCCTGTCACTCAAACAGGGTCGGAAATTAGCCACAGCCACAAACCAAATGCTGGTAAGATATACAGTTGGCTCCTAGATTGCTAGAATAAACCTTAATAAAATGTAAACTGGAGAGTGATTCAAAAATTCACCCCTGTGCGGTTGTCATGAAGGAGGAAATTAGCTATAAAGAGCAGGCTGTAAATAATAATAATAATAATATTTTCCTCCAAAATTAGGTATAAAATGGCGTGAGATGGAAGTACTGAAGTGATACATGAAGCTTTACTCAAAGCAGTGTACTCAGATAACATTGCTGCTGTTTTGTTGCCACAAGTTTGTTATCGTCACTTTTCTCAAAGTTTAAATTTACGTTCAATCCGAATTCTTGTTGTTTTGAACTATCACACCTAAAGACAGAGGCAATAAGCCGGCCAACATATTGAGGGTGAAGACGAGATAATCAGTCAAACAGACGAAGGTGCACACATTCTGACAGTCTGTCCTCACAGTGATTCACTCGGCTGAACACAAACAACTGATCTAAGTAGCTCTGTGAAGAATTAAAACAGTGAGCTTAAGAAAGATGTTCAAACCCTGCTCACTTTCTCCACACAGCTGGCCAGTTACTGTGGGGAGTTGGCGTGAATGTTTGTTTGTGTTTGAAAAGTTATAAGCAGCATCCAACTTTGGAAAGGTGTGGGATTTCAGACAGTGTTCAGCCATCCGATGAGCGCTTCAGTTGAGGCATACTGACACTTTATATCTGACAGTTTTTGTAGCTTTCTGCAACCAATAATCCAACAATGACACCCTCTCTGTGCAGTGATTGTACAGGTGTGTGGGGGTGAGAAAAGTACGCAGGATTTGAACTCAAGCCTATTTCTATTTTTTGTTGTTATTCTCCACACAACTATTTTTTGTCACTTTTCGTGTCTACAATAGAGTGCAACACCGTGAATGCCTTTCAGGAGAGACTGTGAGAAAGTGTGTGATGTTATCCCCATTTGAGCGATTATAGTGTCTCGGCTCTCTCTGTGACGGACGGCTTTTCATCCCCCAGCTTCTAGTGAGGCCGTACAGAGCAGCTATGAACACTTCTGCCTTCAGAATCTCAAAGAGTTTGTTTCAAACAGCCTTCACAAAGTCGACCTTCACCTCTGGAAAAGATGTAGACAGCGAGTTTAGGGATCAGATCAAAGGACTGGCGGCTGTTCTGGTCGATCTTTCTCTCAGCTAGGTCAGGACTGAATGTTTTGGGGGGTTTTTTACAATCAAAGCTTCTATGGAAGATGTCTGACCTCATATTTCATGACATCATCACCCACAAAATAAAAAAAAATCCTCGAGTAAAATAAAGTGAATGAATAAAGTGAGTCGTGAGATTAAATGAGTGATCCACCCATCAGGCTAACCTACTGACCGGGTAACAGAAGCTGGCATCGCCATTCAAAGTTAAAATATTTTAACTCTTTGCCATCCTCCGCTATGGGATTACAAGCTGATGTTACAAAGCTTTCTTACACGAGGAGAAAAGGTAGGCTGAATTTTAGGCCTTTACTTTTTTATACCATTTTGCCCTCGTCCACTTAAAGAATCTCCCATCTGCCCTATGCCATGTGAACGCAACATACGTTTCGTTCGTAGTGGGATCTCCTATCTGTAACGCTACAAGTCTACTTTCTATTTCCATGGCTTCCTGTCGAGGAGCCCTTGCAGGATCTCGCTCAGAAACACCAGGTTTAAAAAGACTGAACAGATTTTGATTTAGAATTTAAATGCCAACATTATGACTGAAGCTGCAAGCTATTCGGTACAGCCCTGCTCGCAGCTGCAGTTTGACATCCCACCCTCCCTGTAGACTCATAATCAGAGACAAAAAGGCCAGATCTGGCGAGGACAGAATGCCAGTCACTGTTATGCAAGGTGTCAGGCTTGACAGAGGTGTTATTCATATTGCTGCCGAAAGCCGCTTCATTACCTTTGAGTCAGCCAAGTAATTAAGGCTTTCAAATTGGATTCTGATTGACAAATCATGATGGTGGCTGAGTTTCAGCGGTGTTATTGACACACAGAGAGATCAGAGGATGAAGAGGAGTGTTTGCAGACAGGACCTGGCTTGATTGCCAGTGACACGGACGGTGTGTCTGACAGGTCTCCAGGCTGAGAGAGAGGGTTATTAGTGCACTGCAGTGGTGTGGATATGTTATCTGCCCTTAGGTGTTTTGTGTGTGTGTGTGTGTGTGTGTGTGTGTGTGTGTGTGTGTGTGTGTGTGTGTGTGTGTGTGTGTCAGAGAGCGACAAACCAAGAGACAGAAAAAGAGAGAGACAGACAGAAAGGTCACCACTCAGTGAAAAGTACACTCAGCCAGGGATACTTTCCACTCGGACAAACATGTCATGTATCATTCAACGTGCTGCCTCCTCCATCGCGGTGTCTCTTGCCAGGAACCTCTCCAGTCTCCTCCAGCCATGCCAGGTCTCATCTCCAGCTCTGTGTGTAGGGAATGACCGCCTATTGATTTCACCTCACTGTGAGCACAGTTCCCACATCCGACCTCAGGAAGAGGATTACATGCAGAGAGATGCACGGCTGAGATAGAGTGGGATGAATCTTGTTTGCTTCATTTCCTTTAAGTTGAGATAAGCTGTGCCAGCTGGAAACCATTTTGTGGTGCACCAACAACCATATGGATCTTTGTCAGAATCTTCACAACACTTTGTTGTAAAATACACAAAGCTGTGTGCGTACTGCTTTATAAAGAGCGCTCTCAGTCTGTTGCCTGTTGTCGACTCACTGCTGGTAAATCTGATGAGCCTGACTCTTTGGGTTTTATGTGGAGAAATATATCTTAAGAGCTTTGTGCTTCATCTCGTCCTCTTACTTAGAAAAGCAATTGAGTTTTATGTCTGCTGAGTGCTGCTGTGCTTTGATCATCGCTACATCTGTCATTGTCGTGATATTTCTCCCTGGAATCACTGCTTGAATGAAGGAGGGAGGCCATTTAACACCCTGCCTGGCTTCAAAGTCCAGTTTGTTCTGCTGTCTTGTGTTATTCCTCCTTTCACTGAGGGCAATGCAAAAAGCAGTGGTTGCTTTTCCCCTTAATAATTCATGGGTACATATTGAAAAAAATGGCAGTAAGGTGGTGATGACTCATCTTTGTGTTAGTAATCTACAGTGAATTGTTTTATCTTTGAAATAAAAGGAAATTATCCTCAGAACACTAGCCGTAAAAAAAGGATGAAATTAACAAAGTAGACATAGGATGACATATGAATGCACTCCAAAGCAACTCATTTTAACACTTTAATCAATGAAATGCTCAGGCTCCACTAGGCTTTGATGAAAGCCTGCTTCAGTGGTGGAGAGTCCTGCAGAGAGAGCCCAGTCTCACCCCGTCGTCGAAATACGGCGCTTGGCCAGTGACTTGCAGTGTCAGAAACCAATGAAAAAAGGCATCCTGTGACGTCAGCATGATACGCGGCCAGTTGCCATTCTCCCTTGGGTGAAATTTGAGCAATTAATAAGAACAATTTCAAGGTTGCAGTGGTACAAGAATATAAATTAAGGCAGCAAGAGTCCAAGTAAGGTGGGTGGGGTGGTGGATGGCTCCAACAAACACCGACCCTCACCTGGGAAAGCAGCGTTCGTGTCTCGCAAGAGTATAAAGACAAACCCTGTTCTTTTTTCCTATACCTAACCACGTGTTTTTGTTGCCGAAACCTAACCACCTGCTTTTGTTGCCTAAACCCAACTATATGTTTATTGTTGAAGGGAAAAAAACATCAATTCACGTTGTTGTACCGATGTAGTGCGTTTATTTTGAAAGAGACTGTGTGTACACGTTAAATTTCCTGTGTATTTTGAAAGGAGACAATGCATGTAACAGGCAGAACTTGACATGGTGTCCCAGAACGTCAACAACCAACCTGGGTGTCTTGCACGTCATATGTGGACGTGGAAAGTCCATGTCAATATGTGACGAGGTTGGAGTGAGAATGTGTTGGCAGAGAAAGTTGCTATTCTAGGATTGGCATCAAAGCAACCCGCAAAGTAACCCAAAAAAGAAAGATGGACTTCAAAAAGAGAGTCTAAAGGAGAGTCTGACAATTAACAAGAGCCTGGGAGCCTCGAATCACAGTGTGACCACCTCGCCGGGATGAGAGCAGGCAGCAGCTCCTGAGACAGACCCCCAGCTAGCAGCCACAGCAACCTGAATGCACCCAATGCAAACCCCAGCACCAGGGGACTGGACACCCCTGACTCCCTGTCTGATTAGCAAACTTTCTGTTGCTGCTGTTACACCGATCACACCTGGCGCTGCCACTGGCCACCAGCCTGCTGCGACACCCAGCACTGGGCGGTGGCGCTGACCAAATTTGAGCTGCTACATCTGCAAAGGGGTGTCTCCCAAGCTGCTGCCTGCTTTCCTCCCAGGGAAGTAGATCACAGAGGTGGGGAGTGAGGCAAAGGGACCATGGGGTGGCTAACGTTATCTAATTCTTGTCTCTTTTGTGGCCTGATGAATAGAGAGAGAGAAAGTGTTGCAAGGAGGGACTGAGAGAATGAGCTGTATGCAGCTGTATACTGAAATATTATTAAATAAATCAATGTATGGGAAACCGTACGTGTATTTTCAAATTCTGCATTTTTTATTTTGCCTTTTCCAGATTTATACCTACCCCAGCTGTAAACTCAATGTTTTTTATAATAACAAAGAATCAAATGACAATGAAATGAAATGTGCAGTGTGAAGGGTGTCACTTGTAACAACAAGCCCACAAGGAATTATTGCAGATTTGCATCTATGAACTCATTGTTTTCGTTTTACAGCCCACAACGTTTCTGTTTTGGTTCAGTCTCACCTCAAGCAGCTTTTTCAGCAGTAGGCAGCTGTTTTTGGCAAACCCATTGTTCACTCCCTGCTTGGCTTATTGGTTTTGGTCTTTGGGATTTGTTAGCAAAAAACAGGTTTGCACCAAACATATTTTAGGTTCCCAGTTGTAATCACGACTTGAATGTTGATGCAGTGAGCATGTAATATGAGTCAGTGGTAAACTGGTAATTATGGTAACTCCCACATAACATGCATGGATGTTGGGTGGTGATTAAGGTAGCTAGAGTCCAGAAAACAGCCCTGACTTCTCATAGCAGAAAATACCAAAGTTGAGAGATGCAGTATATAACTATATGTTATATTCTCTTGTGTGTGTCATGGCACAGGTGTATGCAGCTGTGAGATCTGTCATTTTTGACCTTTTCTGATGAATAATTAATGTTTTCTGTCTGTGAGTGTGCGTGGAGTCGGACTGCAGGCAAAGGGAGGTCTGGCTGAGCTGAAGTGACCTGCTGGTTAATGGTCACCAGAGACGCTCTCTGCCACTCATCATCACTGTCTACTGCCGTCTCACATTAATGATTCAGGAGGAAAACGAGCAACATCCTGTGCCTCACCATAGGGGATTTCAGTGGTTATACATTAAAACAAAAGAGGAAAAACATGGTGCGTTAAGGGCTTTGAACCTGGAGAAAATCAGACAGAATGAAGGCCAACAGACTTGACTAGCTGTATGTTACATGGCCCATGGCGATTTGTATGCTTAATTAATGTTGTGGGCATGCTGCTCTTCACACCTCTGTCACCACTGTGTGGTAGTGAACATGCTAGATAAGGTAAATTATCTGGAAAAGCCTCAGCCTCCCGAGAGACAAGGAATCTGCTGATACAAGGTGAAAGAGCTGCTGTATGATTTATTCACTATCTTTAAGGCCAAAAAAACCTCCATGTTGCCCCTAACCGAAATAACGAGTGAAGCTAAAGTCGAAGCTGATGATTTTTCAATTTAAAGGGGGTATGTGGGTGGCCCACTTTTCTGTAAAAAATACGCCATAAAATGTTCTCTCGACCTCGTTCATCCCACTTTTACTCTCTCACAGGAAGGTTTTGTCACCACATTTACACACAGTGACAGGTTTGTGTGATAGATTCAGAGCTCCTGCACCGATCAGATGTTGCTGCCCTTCAGCTGAGATCGTTTTGAGGTTCAGGAGTTAAGAGTGAACAAGAGGGAGAAATATGAGCTGACGGTTTGCAGGGTTGTTGAGAAGTCAGGGAGTTGTTTATCTCCATCCATCCATCATGTATACCCATGACTGTATGAAAGAAGAGGAGGTAGTCACTGTGACATAACCCACTGGTTCATGGACATTTTGAAACTTTGTCTTTGTCACTTTGTCCGTCCCGGAAGAGGGATCCCTCCTCAGTTGCTTTTCCTGGGGTTTCTACCATTTTTTCCCTTGTTAAATGGGTTTTTGGGTAGTTTTTCCTTATCTGCTGTGAGGGTCCAGGGACAGAGGGATGTCGTATGCTGTAAAGCCCTCTGAGGCAAATTGTGATATTGGGCTTTATAAATAAAATTGAATTGGACTGAATTAAATAACGCAAAATATTATTAGAACATTTTCCATTTCTTGTGTTCCATGAATGTCTCCTGAATCACCACCAGCCCAGCAGCATCTCTCATGTGGGGCAGCTTGCCTGACGCAATGTGATGCAAACCGAAGTAAAGATATAAATTTGCTTTGCCACCGAAAGTAAATGTTGAACGGGAGGCAAATATTCGCCAGTGTTAATTTTGCTAATGTGGGACTGTACCCTAAAACAAAATGAACAGCCAACACCTTAGAGTGTCTTACAGTACAACAGAAAACTGAACAAGAGATTTTTTTGCTACCAAAATGTTACGGTTAACTTCCATGACCTGAAAACAGGGTCAAAGTCCGAACACGATAACACTACAACACCCAAAAACAAGTTCAAAGCTATTTAAATGTTTCCACGCCTATATCCTGATTGACAGGTGACAGTGGTAGAGATCGGTCAGTCAAAAGGTAGCCATGCCCTAAAGCGTGGGACCATAATTTACAAAATTAACATCGTGCTGTATTGAAGAAGACTTAAAAGCAGCCATTGAGATCAGAAACGCATTAGGAAAATGTTTCCAGAGATAATAAATCAAGTAAGGAGAATGCAGGTTTAAAGCACTTCACACACTGACTTCACTTTTCAAACCTGGTGGCTATATATGTGTTATGGCTCTACCCACTTAACCTTAAGAAGGTTGTGGGTGGCGAGAGGCAGGGCACACGGTGGACAGGTCACCAGTCAATCACAGAGATACAGACAACTATTCACATTCACAGCTGATTTTAAAGTCACAGTCAACTGGACCTGTCTTTAGAGTGTAGGAGGAAACCGGAGAAAACACACACAGGCAAAGGAAAGAGCACACTTCTCTATTTGCCTCCTAACTTAATGCTCAAGTAACCAAATCATATTCACAAAGACTTCCAGTTAACCCAGCAGTTCCAGTAAAGAACTCTGATCATCACTGTTGTGTTTGTATTATATTACAATGTCAGTGCAGTACGACATGATGAACACCTTAAGAGGACATTATGTGTATGTGCTGTTTAAATCACAGCAGCACTAATTACTCAAGGGGGACACATTTTCTGAGACGCCAAAGTGCAGCACCAATATAATGGCATCAAAAATGTTCACGGAGGTAATTAACACGTCTGTGACACAAGCTGCATTTTTCATTTGATATTCTTTATATTATAAAGAGACAATGTGTTAATCAGACTTTCATTACTTTCTGACTTGTCTTTAGCCTTAAACTACAAGCCCATTAGTTATATTGAAATTCAGAGAGATCAACATGTTCACTAAATATGTTAAAAGGCTCACAAGTGTAGTTGTATATTTTAAAAAGGCTCAGTAAAGTTCTTAAAGGAATACTTCACTCACAACATGACCATTTGTAAATAGATCACTCACCCAGAGTTACCTTAAATTTGTGAAGAAAACTGTCTGTCTCACATACCTCCATCAAAAAAGTGTACCCGATGTCTCTTTAATGATGCCAGAGGCACCGTACAGTTTCTGTGTTAGACCCTCTCCACCATCTCGTGTTTAATAACGGCAAAACTATATCAGAACATCTGTTGCATAACTCACGCAGTATAATCCAAGTTTCTAAAACCTTATTTAAAACTGAAGTCAAAGTGAAACTTAATGTGTTGATCTCTGGCTCACCTGACAAAGTCTGTTGCAGTGGCTTGAGGCACGGCAAGGCAGCTTTATTTGTATAACACATTTCGTACACAAGGGTCATCCAAAGTGCTTTACAAAACAATGCAATATAAAGCATAATAAAGGATACAGAAAAGAGTAAAGAGAAAAAAAGATATAAAAGGTAAAATTATTTTTTTTTTAAATCACCATTAAAATAGCAAAAGTGCAGACGAGAGGTGCAAAGATAAAAAAGATAATTTGAAATTATTTAAAATTGAGTTTTAAAATAAGGTTGCAGTCATTACGGGGTGGAGTAGGCACTGGCAGTGTAGAAGTGAATAGTGAATAATAGAGTGAATAATATAGAAACGATCATTTTGGGGGTTGAAATATTCCTTTAAGCAGCTTGGCCCTGTAGTTTTTATCGAACCTTACACAATCAGGGATAAAAATTGCAATTGGGACTCAGCCACAGACGTGATGCTCTGGAGAGTATTCACAGCAGCAGGATGGTGTTTGTGGGATTGACTCATAATAAACTACAGTGCCCTTGTTACCTGCAATGAAGGAACATGTCACCCAGTGCAACAATGAGGCTCATTGATGTGTTTTTAATAGTTTTTAGAGGTCTATAAAAGAGGAATTAGATAAATCAGGCTTTGGCTGCACACGCAATATTTGCTAGTGGGATCAATTCGTTGTTGGTTGACAATAAAGAAAACATCAAATATCAACACACTTGTGTTTAAAAGCCTCACAGGTCTGCTATTTGCAGAGCGCTTCATCCAAAGCCAAACATAACCCGGTGTACAAACTGGAACCTTTTTGCAGCGTCAGAACATAAAATAAAATGAGTCACCTTATGCTGTTACGCCCTATAAAAAACTATTTACATTTAGTTTGTCCTTATCATTACAGTCTAGCATTGAGTTTCACACACTCCAGGATGGAAATGGAAGTATTAAAGATGCTCTGAGGGCATCATGTGACATCAAACTCAACTCTCTGTCCGCCCACTGCATATTCAGTAATTAATGTATTTTCCAATCGTTTTTCATCCATGTCTACTTTGCTTTTCTGCCAACTGGAGCCCAGCTGCTCCCAGCACACCTGTGGTCTTTAATTGGCAGATTGATTTTTCTGTCTATAAGCCCGGCCACCTGCAGGAAACTCCAGACTGACTGGTGGTAAAAGGCCACACAGAGTTACGAAACACCAAGTAGACCACACTGTGGCTTTGTGGCCAGATGTCGCCCGGTGGAGCGCAGACTCAGTGACAACCATCCATTATGTGTTTGAACGACATGCATTGTGGAAAAGATGAAAACCTCCCCTGCACTGTTACAGCGCAGTGAGTCACCTGTGCGTTCCTCAGAGCTACGTTATAAGTGCGGAGCTGAGAAGTGAGCGTGTTTCCTCTGCTCAGAAGCCAAAGTTTAACTGTCTCCTGACTCGTGTTTACTCAGGGCAGAGAGAGCGGCAGCAGGAATGTGTACACAGGGAGGGCTGTTCAGGACACACGCCTACTGCAGCACACAATTCAAACTTTGAGACACTGGTGTGCTCTCACAGCACGACTATAATATGGCTCAAATAAATATTGGTTTCGCTTTATTGATGTTGCAGACCCAGTGCAAGTCAGCCCAGGTCATCGGGAGTATCGTGTGTCGCAGTTGCTCGGCTGCCAGAATATTCTGTGTGGTTATAATCTGCATTTTGACTTCCTGTTAACATACACCACTACCTGCCAGTTTACTTAACTTAGCTAAAACAAATGCAGTCTAATCCCAAAGTGCTGCTCCTACCTTTAGGTTATAATGTTATTTTTTGTTGAAATTGTTCTGGAGACAATGCACAGTAGCGTAATGAAGTGAAGTAAGTAAAATGGGATATGGGATTTAAATCAGTGGTTATTGCTCTAATGCAGTGTGGGATCTTGTTCCAGATCTTAGTGTAAGTGTGACAAAATGATCTCAAAATGAAGAATAAGTGCATGCAAAATTGATCTCGATGAAAAGGCAACACCTCTCTAAAAAGTTTCAGCATTATAACCTTTATGAAGGTAGAGTTTACTGCAGGACTGTTGTATTAGACTGTTTTAGTTTTAGCTCAGTGTACCTAATAAACTGGCAACTGACAGCCCAGATCACTGACTTGGTTTTATTTCAGAGGATATATTGTCTTCTCTGAATGTTTGCAGAAGTGGCTCAGTTGACCACTTGGACTGTAGCTCTGTCTCACACAGACACACAGATGGATTGTCTGAGGACAACTGGCAGTCCTTCATTGTGTTTGCAAATTTCAAACAGTGAGTTGGAGTAAGAGCTCAGCGAGTCAGAGAGAAAGACAGAAAGAAAAATGCTCATTACCCCAAGCTGCCAGGAGCAACCATGGATGTATAAACAACAGTCGATACAGCACTGGCAGCACGGCTCTGTTCCTTACTATAAATGATTCAACTGCCACACAGAAGTCCCGCCCCTTTGTGATGGTCTGTCTAGCTGTCGGCATTAGCGTGGAGCCCACACTGTAACTAAAGCCCCGTTTCATCCAAACACTTTTGGTATGGTACCTTTAGACCAAAAGTAACCCCCTCAGACACGTGACCTCACTCACTGCTCCGTCCAGGACTCACTGTATTTCCTCATTACTGGTGACACAGATGGAAGTCTGCACCCCATTTATCGTCCACAGAACGAGGCTGCACGCTGACATTTTCAGAAGACAATAAATCAGGCTGCAGTGAGAGTCTCTGTCCATGGGATATTTAAAAATAGCTGGTTTGTGCATTTAGTCCTTCTCAGGCAAGCTCAGGGGTTTAGTGTTGCTGGAGCCCACAGGAACAACGCTCCACAACGGGGTTTTTTCTCAGAGTGAGGATTATATATTTGCAGTCCACATAATCTCGTCGAAATTAATATATATTTTAAAACGCTTGAAGAACCACTCATTACTAAATGTATATGTCATCCAAGAGAGACAATAAAAACTAAAGTAATGATCAAAGTTTAGTATCTGATCTGTGTGCTAGGTAACCCAACAGAGAGGAGACCAAAAATGGGGACGTATGGAACAGTTCCATTGGTATGATCCACAACTTTTCACAGTGTAAACCAGTGCGCCTAGATACAGCTTGACAGAGCTGCTAGCATCGCTTTAAACTCCAAGAGGAGCCACAGTCAGTGAATAATTGACCATCCATATTCATATTCATCAGCTTGAGTCTTTCCAATGCAAAGGTGTCTGTAAATCATTATTATTTCTACCCATTGAATCCCCACTTCACGTCTTAAAGGTGAAAGAAAAAGCTATTCATTGGCAACAATGCAGCTGCAGCTCAGCTTAAAATGCTATAATCACTGATGTCATGATGTGCCTTTGGTTGCAAACGAATCTGAGATGATGTCTGCCGGTTCATTAGTGCTAATTCATGTAAAGTGAAGGGAAGAGGCGAGAGAAGAAAGAACGTGGATGAAAGAGACTGCAATGAATAAAGACTGAAGGAGGCTGGTGTGGGCTTATGCAGATCCCTCCACTCCATTCAATTTTCATTTCCCAACTTCATTTACACAAGCACTGGCAGAATGCTGTCCGTCTCCTCGTGTGTCATATAACCTCAGATACGGTCTATGAGTTTCTGATCTTCACAGTTGAAAACCATTCTTTTGCAAATCAGGTTATAGGCGGCAGTTCACTTGATCAGGCACTGCAGCTAGATTGAGAATTGTGTGTGTGAGTTCATGTAGAGCATTCAAATCAAATCATTTCTCTGAGTAACAGTGGCATCAGAGAAAATCAGAGACACTTGGCAGATCCATACCACGGCTACAGCAGGAGTGACATTTTTACTGCTTCACACTGTTCCCTATGGACTATTTATCAAAATCAGGGCAGCCATAGTTCATGTTATAGAGCCATTAATCATACAGATGGTGTTTGATTTCTAGCTCCTCTTGTCTATATGTCACAGTGTTTTTAGTTAGATACTGAATGCCAAACTGCACATGATGTGTGTGTGTGTCTGGACAGCTGGGATACAAGAGTCTACAGCTATGGTAGCAGTTCTGTGAGGCTGGTGGTACAGTAGTGTGTCAGCTAAATGCTAAAATGCTGATGTTTAGCTGGGAATGTTCATGCCCTTATTTTAGAGTGGAGACGACTAAAACCCTATGCCGAAGCATGAATTGAAAACATTGCACTGCCCATGAATTTCTATCAAGCAACACTCCTCAAAAGACTCAAGCACCCTACCATTAATCAGCCTTTAGCATGCAAGTATTGAGTCATAAACTAAAGCATTAGACAAATTGAAATTGTGGCACTGGCCCAGCCAACATTTGTATGTGGGGTCATGTGGCCATTTACTACTCACAAGGGCCCCACACACAAATCACTAATGTTATTACAAGTCATTCTTGTGGGGCATGAATATCTGCACCAAATTTCTGTGACTCTCCAGAATAAGAAGCATAGTAATCGGAAACACTGTGACAGCATACCTGAAAATGATTCAAAAGTTCATTAGTTTCACACAGGACACAAACACTGGTCTCCTGGGGGAAAGTCCTGTTATACTACTTACTTCGTTACTCCCATCAGTGCAATCGTCATGGGATTGCAACCTTCCCAGTAATGTGGGTTTTGCACAAATTACTGTCTCATGATTAAATGGTTGGGTGGAAACTGTTGCCTCACAGCAACAGGGTTCCAGGTTCGAACCCCAGGTTGGGGGAGCCCTTCTGTGCGGGGTTTGCATGCTCTCCCTGTCTCAGTGTGGGTTTTCTCCAGGTACGCTACCTTCCTCCCACAGTCCAAAGACATGCAGGTTAACTGGTGACTCTAAATTGTTGAATGTGAGTGTGAATGGTTGTCTGTCTCTATGTGTCAGCCCTGTGATAGTCTGGTGACCTGTCCAGGGTGTACCCTGCCTCTCACCCAGTGTCAGCTGGGATAGGCTCCAGCACCTGAAAATTATATCAAAAAGGTTTACATTTATTTAGAATTTCAAACAAACAAATATCCAAATAGTCTAATAGTCTAATATTCGATGCCAGCCCTGCAACTTTCTTGGCAATCCATCCAACAATTGTTGAGTTACCTAAAGGACTGACAGACTTATATTTCTGTCCCTAGAGCCACAGCACTCGCATGGCTAAAATGTCTGTCTCTTTGTACAAAAGCGCCAAATTAATGTGATGTATCTGTGTGCATTGGTATCCAGGTGCAGATAGTTAGAACAAGGCTTGTCATGAGTTTCAGGGAAAGACAGAGCTTTGCTAATAGAAGCTGGGAAATGTCGGTGTTGTGCTGTGAATGTCAGGCCTGGAGCCTAATTGGGAGGTTGTTAAGCTGCCGGAGCTGTCAAATGTCCACAGATTACTTGTGCTTCCTCCTGTAATAATGTAAATCATTGTCTTATTTTAATTAATGTTTTTTTACGCTGGCCAAAAAAAAACAAGCAATTTACCCAGGACATTTATTGGCAACACTTTTTTTTTTAAAGTTATTAATGTCAGCCATGTTTTACTGACTTTCCCTTGTGTCTGTGTGACCTCATCTAGGCTTACTCAGAGAGAGATCACGTCTTCTCAGCTTATCTAAGAAACAGAGGATCAGAGGAGGAAACACTGGAGGGACAAACTTCAGACTATGCCAGCGCCAAAAGCACAACAACCCAACCGTTAGCAGAAGATTACAGAGAAGAGGAGCTTTTTGCAGCATAATGTAGTTCTCTCTGACTTCCTCCATGCAACATCTCTGCTTGGCTGATATAATTGGCCGAGTGTAGACTGAGGGACCAATGGAGCAGGTCGGGGAGGATCTGAACCTCTCCTATCTGCTGGAACATGAAAGAGACATGATTCTGAAGGTGCTGCAGAAAGACGAGAAATTGAGGAAGCGAGAGGAGAAGAGGATACGGTGAGGACTTCAGCATCACCGTTTGAGGTCACCTTCATCTCACTCTGAGTTTTCTTAATGTCCCTTGATGTTTTCTTGTTTCTCTCCTACAGGAAGCTGAAGAATGAGCTGCTGGAGATCAAACGAAAGGGTTCCCGTCGGCCCCAGGAGCTGGGGGAGCGACAGTGCGCTCGCTGCCTGAAGAGCTTGGGCCTCATCTTTGACCGCGGAGATCTCTGCGAGGAGTGTCAGCTGCGCGTCTGCAACGACTGTCGCGTTACAACTCCCAAAACACGGCAGTGGAGATGTAACGTTTGTGCCAAGATCATGTAAGTGTAGATGCCATGCAGGGACCAAACCAGCATACTGTTGAGTAGACAGTGCACTCCAGATGGTTTGATGAGATTGTTAATCATGACATCATATTGGCCTCCATTTGTCTGCGAGGGCTTCAGATGTTTCAGTGCTGCCATCTCCTAGAGGGCTTAAAGGAATAAGCTACTTATATCAATTACTCACCCCGTGTTACGTTGAGATTTTGAAGAAAACTTTGTTGAACAGAGGATCGAAAAAGTGAGAAAATTCTTGATGAATTGAGTAAAACAGATTTGCATTAACAACAGCAAAACTATATCAAATAGGGATGCTAATTTAGATTTTTCACTTTATTTTTTTTGTGGCCGACATTCCCTTTTTTAAGAGGCTGTACCAGGCTAAGTTTTAAAGCTTAAGCGATGATACTGATATCTATGAAACTAGAAGACCAGAGGTAAACAGCATTCACACAATTAAAAAAGAGATACAAACTTCTCCACTGCCACTAGCATGAATTATTACACTGTGACCGCAAGATGTTTTGAGTTAGTGTAAGAAGTAAAACCTTTCTCAACTCTTGTTCTCTTGCTTATAGTATGCAAATGTTTATCCTCCGTCCACCTACACGTGTAGCCCACAGCTAAAGTTCACGAATAAAAAATCGCAGACTGAAACTCAAGATAAGTAGAAAAAGCAGATTCACCAATCACTCTTCTTCCAGGGTATCTACAGGTCCTGAAAAGTCGTAACACACATTGATTTTAAGTTTACTCAAGAAAAAGCCTGAGGTAAAGTTTATTTACAGAGGTCTTGAATGTTTTCATAGCCTGCAGTGGGCAGTGATGTTAGTTATAAAATGTTTCCCCAGTAATATTGTTCCAGACCTCGTAGCATACAGAGTGTACTGTATGTAAAGTTCATTCATTCATTCATCTTCTAACTTGGGAGTCACGGGGGGGCTGGAGCCTGTCCCAGCTGACATTGGGCGAGAGGCAGGGTACACCCTGGACAGGTTGCCAGACTATCGCAGGGCTGACACATAGAGACTGTTTTCTTTTAAGCATCCACGACAAAATTGAGAAACCGAGGCTTTTTTCAACTTCAGGATTTCGTCTTTTAATTTTCAAACATCACAACTAAGTTTTAAAAATCTAAGAAACTAATTTATGGTGGAGGGAGGATCATACATTTTCTGCTAGTCACTCACAGGGAGGCTCAAGAAAAAATATTTGTAGCTTCAGGGAGGGTAAAAAAACAACAACACCCCAGCCACCCCCCTCCTCTGATGAATAAAGAACAGTCCCTTAATCCATCCATCCATTTTCTGTTGATTCAGCTGTGACACACTGGCAGTAATGGGAGTTCAATACCTTTATGCACATGTTAAATAGTTCTTTGCTTACCATCTCCACTGGTTTTCCATTTATATATATTTCTTTTAATATATACTTTATTAATCCCCCTGAGGGGAAATTCAATTTTTTCACTCCGTTGTCATTAACACACAGGTCCGAAAGACACACACATGCACAAACAGGACCTATACATGCACAAAGTGGAGAGATGTCAGAGTGAGGGGGCTGCCTTGATCAGGCGTTTGACTGTGAAATTGTATTCTATGTGATATTAAAGAGGTCTTAAATTTAGCTTTGTGAACCCTGCAGACATTCTGTCATCACAAAATAACTCACTGACTGATGGTAAATAAGAGTTTAGGTGGATTTTTTTTTATTTAAACTTGTATGTTGAGGTGTTGATGTGCCATTAATAGGTGGCTGGTGTGTTTGCAGGGAGCTGAAGGTGGTAACAGGAGAGTGGTTCCTGGAGGAGCGGTCCAAGCGCTTTGAGCAGGGAGTGCCGAGCGGTGACGTGATCAAACAGACGATTATGAACAGCCCGATCAGTGAGTTTTATCTCTAATTTTCTGTCACCCAAACCATAAAGATGAGGTTGAGACATGTAGGATATTTGCTGATTTTATTCTTGATCTTGTTTCTGATCACCAGTCACACACTCAAAGTCGACAGAGAACTTGTCAGCCGCCTCTGAGTCTGAGATACCTGACACACCGAGATCCAAAAGAAGTGCAATGCTCAACATTGTGGACGGTGCCCGGAGGAAAGGGTAAGTAGTGCATAAACAGAGCAGCAAAATTCATGTCCATGCACACACATAATTGTTCTGAATATTAGAGCGTTTACTCAGTGAATTACACAACATGAAAACATGAGGTACGCAGGATATGCAGTAAGCAGAGAGCAGATAACATTATCTCAAATCACATTTGAAAGAAACCTGCAGTGCGATGAGGACTCGCCTCAGCACAAAGGCTTTAGAAAATATCAGGTGGATGCTCATTTGATTTCACTGAGAATCTGAATGCATTTTCAAATACATTTGGCAAAGCAGCACGGCGGTAATTGGATTTTGCCGGATAGCATTGCCCCTCATCTTAGCTGCACTCTAATGGTTCCTGAAGGCATCACAGTGATTCAGACAAATGAGCCATGCAGACAGAAAACTTCGGAATAACACGAAGCTGCAGTGATTTTATCATCGTGGTGACTTCATTCATTCTCTTGCGAAAACAGATTCTTGAACCAAATTTTAATGGGAATCCATCAGAAAGTTGGCGAAGTATCTCACTGAAATAATCCGCTAGCTCACCTTGTAGAGCCGGCGCCCCATGTACAAGAGACTATGTCCTCGCCACAGCAGCTGTGGGTTTGATTCCAGCTCACGGCCCTTTAATGTATGTCGTCCTCACTCTCCTCCTTTCACACTACATCTGTCATATCAAATGAAGGCAAAAAGCCCTCATAAATATATATATCAACCTCATGGTGGCTCTAGAGGAAACACCAGAGTCAGTAGGGTTCATCCTCTGGGGAACATGAGTGTCTGTTACCAAGTTGTGTGCCAGTATATTCAATAGACATGGACATATTCCACTAAAGTCACTGTGGAGACTTCCCTAACATCCTCCAAACTAATATCCTGCTGCTGACAAACAAAAATAGAAACAAACAGGACAGAAAACAACCTACTTAGTGGAAATAATTAATCAAAATAATGGCAATACAGCGATGTACCCAGGTCCCTAATTAGATTTCCTTCTGCAGGATGCAAACTGTAGTGTTAAGATGATCTTGATAAAGCAGAGAGAGACAGTGTAATAATAACTCTGCAATAATGGATGTGACTGAATATCTCCAGCGCTCAGTAGATAACAGACTGTGTGTGTGTGTGTGTGTGTGTGTGTGTGTGTGTGTGTGTGTGTAGAAGGATGAAGCTGGACAAAAGAGGCAACCGCTCAAACCTGAAGCAGGACAACGGACTCGACAGTGCCAGTGCCAAATCTGCTTCGGATGGAGATGCTCAGAGCGTACGAAGCGTTCACTCTGCTCCGAGTCCACGTTCAAGCAGGTATCCGTCCACGTCACTTAAACTGTGAACACATGTTAAGGAGGAGGAGGCTATCAGTGCATCAGTCAGAATGCATCAGCCATCAGTAATTTTCAAACTGAAGAATTTGTAGTTAAATCTAAAGGGGGGAGCAAACACTCATGGGTTTGAATCTGAAAGAAACAAATGCAAAATTAAAAACCTTAGTCAAATTAAACAATGTCTATCTTACTATGGATAAATAATGCTCTAAGTTAAACTACAGTTCCACCATAAATAACCACCATTGCCGCCCCATGTGATGGTGAAGAAAGAATGAGTAAAATGGTGCTAGTGGTGAACCCAGTCAGGTTAATGAGTGAACAAAGAGTGAAAGCAACCAATCAGTGCTGAGGAAAGGAGGGGAGGAAGTGAGGTAAGTGAGGAAAAGTAGTCTCAAAATAAAGGAAACTAGGAATCTTTACTACCCTCAAATTTCCTGTGAGAAATACGATTAAAGATCACACCATAATTAGACTGTCTCTTCAGGGAGGGCAGTTACACAAAGTTCCACTGAGGAATAAATGAAAACACGAATGGAAAATGCAAAAATTAAACTTTTTTAATATCAGAATCAGAATCCAGTTAATTGTAGAATAGCTTTTCACATTCAAGGAATTTGCTTTGGTGTATTGGTGCATAACGCTAAACACGGTAAGAGGAAATAGAAATAAAAAGAAGTACTACAAAATTCAATAAACATAAATGTGGAATAGGAAAAAAAAAATAGAATAAAAATCTAAAAAGATACAAAGAAATATGCACAGCAGATCTGTAATAAAATGAAAGAACTGAACAGTTTTAGAAGTAGGTAGTTTAGTGCAGAAGGTGCAGAAGTTCATAGCGTGACGTATGAATAAATGAATAGAACGTGTACAATCATGTAATGGCTTCATAAGAGTTCACGTTAACAGTTTTTGAAGCTGTTACCAGCTCTAAAAAAACGTTTCAGATAGTCTTAGATAATCATTCTCTGAGCACTGGTGCAGCCCTGTGTCAGTATCTACCAGAGGTGGGATCGAGTCACTGTTCAAGTCACAAGTGTTATCTCTTTCTCAGTGACACCTTACCGGCTCTGAAACGTAGTTGGGAACACGCTGGCACATTAATGTTAATTTTAGCTTGGCTTGTTATTAGCTGGTAGCCGGCTTCTTGTCAAACATCAAACGAAGTTAGAAGTTGACATGTCTGTTTTACATACCGCAGTTCGTTTTTTTGTTGACCTCCCCATAGTTTTTGTACGCAAACAAAACTATCTTTGGTATCATTTCTTTCCAACCAGCGCTCAGTAACACTAGTTAGCTCCTTCGTCTCTCTCCTGCAGCTTCATTGGACGCTGTTGAATTGTTCAAACAAAGTTGATCAAAGGAGCACGTCAAATTACTGAAGTCCAACTGACGTCACGAGTCACTGATGTTAATGTCCGAGTTGCATTGAAGTCTCTTGATTTTCTTGAGTGTTACGCTGCTAAACCAGGCTCGTGAGAACGAATCCACTAAGGCTAGCCATCCCGTAACTTAGTGCCTCTCCCTACGTGTTGCATTAGACACGAGAAATGTGCCTGGACTTCCCTGGGTGGCTGTGACCTTTCCTGTCTGAGGGGTGTGACTTTCCGCCAGGCCATCACTCTTGCTCCTCGCGACCAGCTCGCTCAAACCAGACGACTCCACTAGATTGCCGAACCGTCGAATCGGTCAGCCGGCCAGCTCGCTCTTCTCCGTGGTTGTTCAGAGTTAATGTGTATTTACATGAATAATTTGTGGTGGCGTGTCGAACGCTCTCTCAGTCTCTTTTGTCTTCAGAAAGTCTTGCCTCCGGCGTCTCCCTCGTGGCGTGCCCACTCAGCTCAAAGGCCTCCCCGGCTCTCCCTCCAGGTACGACTAATAGCGGCTAATGAGCCAGTACCACCAACCCCCAAGTGTGACGTCAGCGCTGACCCTGCCTCCTCCCACCTGCCCAAACATTCATTACACTACCAATAAAGCAAACACCAAATAAAATAAAATAACCAAACAAAGCTACCAATGACCCAAGTCCAAGTCATGTGACTCGAGTCCCCACCTCTGGGATCTACAGTGTAAAACTTCAACATGTGAATGGAGTCTTTCATTTTGAGTGTTTAGGAATCTAGGTTAAAACTTACTTACAACTTATGTTTATAAAGGGAACATTTTCAGGCATCAAGGTAAAACATTTCAGTGACTAAAAAAGAAATAAACATTAAGGAAAAATTAAGTGCGGTGGCGGTGACAGTTATTAAAAGCTCAGCCTGTTTATATTAGAGTAAAACTTATTCATGCAGTCAAAGAGCCTGAGGCTGCTTCCCACAAGTGTTACACACCTACTAGATTTTAACTGATTGATGCTGAAAGACTAAATAAATGTCACGGGTGTTAAATACATGTTGATGACTGGTTTCTCGCTGGTTTTCAGGGGTGGTGCGTTGGCCTTGGAGTCCTCTGGGATGCCCACGGTACCCAACAACCTGCGTACCCAAACTCCGGACAGAACCTCCACTTCCAGCGACAACCGGAGGGTCAGGGTCAGCAATGAATACACACCAACACACGCACAGAGACACACTGGGCTATGCAGATTATATTGTTATTTTAACAGTGTGGGTGTGTTGGATTTGTGTTTACTCACAGCCTGACGGAGCAGAGAGCGTTGCCAGTGTACACTCCAGTGACAGCGTGCCTGAGAAAAAAGCTCCCGGCCATCACAGGACGGACTCGGGCGCCCCAACTATTTCTGTGTCTAGGGCCTCGGTTTCATCAGGTACAACCCACACCTCTTGTTATTTTTTTGTTGCTTCACCTTGGAGCGACGTGACTCCTGCTGTTGTCTCGCAGCTTCACAGCTCACGCACAAACATTTCAGTACCTGAATCACAGTTTCAGGATGTGTTGGCAGCAGCAGTATCATATCAAAGGTGATGTTAGACAACCTGAGCTGTGCAAAAATACTCTCCAGCTCGGTGCCTCGTACAGTTAAGGACAAAATTCCCCTTCGATCAGGAGCCAATGTCACGTCTTCACAAACCACACTATTAACTCACACCCCCATCACTGTCTGCTCTCCTCCTTTTTTTAAGTATAATCTCCTCCACTTTGTCTCTCTTGGTGTCAGACCCTTTATCTCCTCTAGTAACAGCAGCTAAGAAGTGTGTCAAGCTTTTTAAGATGGCTCTGATTAGTGTTGTTAGCTTGAAAAGAGCTGCTGAGTGAGGAGCTCCACTCGATATACAGTTTTTTTATACTGAAGATGACATTGTATCTCCAGTTTAAGGATAGATTTTTAACATCCTCGTACTCTTCTATAATTTTATTCATAGACTTGTGCCTGACTATATGTGCTCTGAAGATACAGTTTGTCCCTGGAGGAGTCGTCAGATCTTCATGCTATGATGCTCACTGTTTTAAAGTCTCAGACAAAGAGTTAAAGCTGCCTCCTGCAGGTTTACCAGCTTATTTCCACATTTAATCAATGTCAAACTCTAACTTTAGTCTCCTCTTTTTGCCTGTGAATGTATTTTACATTAACCTGCTCGATGAAAAGATCAATCTCATATCTGTCTGTTAAGAACGAGCAAGGGTGGTGATTATTTGCTTACTGCTATGCTGGCTATCTCCGAAGTTCAAAAGTATGCCTTCCAGCTCTAAAGTTTTACAAGTAACATCTCATTTGTTTAAATCTGTTCACAAACAGTCTTTTCAAAAACAAAATCAGGAGCATAAGTGCAGGGAATGGATTAAACTTACATAAGCCTGTATCGTTAGCATTTCCAACAAACTAAGAGTCCTTTAAAATACCACAAATGAATCCTTAAATTACCAGTGAAAACATGCCAAACCTTTTAAATCTTAGATTTAGTTGTGTATCATAACCAGACATCTCTTAATTTGTCTAGTAATTTGAAAGCAAAAAAAAATTAAAAGCACCATTTTTGTTTTTGCTCCCACTTTTTCACAGGTTTAAATTAAAGATCTAAGACTTTTTTCATGCACTCACTCATTATCTTTTTTTTTTTTACTGAAATTTTATTGCTTTTTTAACAATTTGTTTTCCCAAAATAAACATACAAAAGCAAAACAAAACTGTGAGTGTGGCTGAGGTAGATCACAAATACATAGGGCACAGTACTCATCCTAGCGGTCACCTAAAACAGGTTTGCCATGTGCATCAAGAGATTTAGGTGGTGTCTCTGCAGTGGGCCTTGTATTCTGTCCATTTGGTCCATTCTTCTGTGAATTCTGATTTTTGGAGCCTCAGTAAATGAGTCTTTCCATGTCATATATCTCCTCAACGATGTCTTTCCAGTCACTTAAAGAAGGAGGATCCTCTTTGTGCCATTTCCTGGTAATGGCCTTCTTCGCTGCTGCCAAAAGGATTTTGATTAAGTATTGATCCTTATGTTGAACAGCTTCTCTTGTCAGGTTGCTGAGGTGAAGACTCTGGATGTGCAGGTCTTTAGCTGGTGTGGTTACAAGTAATCTGCAGTTGCTAGGCCACTTGGATGTACTGCCAAATTCACCGAAATGGCTTTGGGGATGGTTATGGTAGTGAAATGAACATTATGTTCATGGCACCAGCTCTGGCGGACATTCCTGCAGTCAGCATGCCAGTGATACACTCCCTCAAAGCTTGTGACATCCATGGCATTGTGCTGCACGTTTTAGAGCGACCATTTTTATTCTGACTATCCCAAGGAATGGGGAACACCTTTATAGAAATCATGCTGTTAATCTTGATATGCCACGGGTCAGGTGAACAGATAATCTTGGAAAAGGAAAAGTGCTCACTGACATGACTTTTTACAAATTTGTGACCAAAATTTGATTTGAACATACAGTGTCCTCTTCATCAGTTAACAGAATATGAAACTTATCAATGTAAGAAATATGTCAACAGGAAGTCAAGACAAAGCTGGGTTATCAGCCAAGTAGAACATCAGTCTTTTCAATTAAAAACCTGCAAACATCCAATCTTCTACCAGCGCTTCTCCTGTTGTCAGTGCCTCTCTGTAACCTCAACACATGGTCCAACGTCCTCCTAAACAGCAGCAGAGTTGTCTCTGACCAGCTTGTTGTCTCCTCCGACTGTCTGCTTTACTTTTTCTCCCTCTTCCTCAACATTCAGCACGCTCACGATGATACGGCTACGGGATTTGTGATTGTAAATTACAAAACGTAGATATATTTTCTAGTTCTAAGCCGTTAATGATTGAAACTATGCATAGGAAACGTCTGAGACTTCCCCAGCCCAATATTGGCAGTGCAAATATATAATATTATAATTTATGACATACATATTTGAACATTTTTGGAGCTCAATTTCTCGTGAGGCCCTCAGGGACATTTACTTATGGACGAAAGGCTCTTGACAGAGCAAGATGTAAACATTGATGGCGTCCTCCTCGGCTCAGTTGTTAGGGTTAGGGTTAGGTGAGCTGTATGCACGCTTGCTTCAGCGTGGTGAGACGGTTGGTGGGTATAGTTTGGGAGTTGGAACCAGAAACTGCTCACAACAATGTCTGTGGATTATCTTGAGTAAGACGGTCATGATTTTTAGAAAGAGACATTGCTGTTGAGTTTTTCAAATGTATTGTTTTGGCACACAAGCTGAGTGCCATCTAGTTTCATTATATTCAAGGGGCAGACATCTTTACGGCTGATATCTACACTTGGCAGCTCACACCAAAACAATCTAGACTGATAAATAGCACTGCAGGTAAGAGGAAACAGATGTATTTTTGATTTTGGGGTGAAGTGTCTGCATATAAATCACTCCAGAGAACATTTATGGTGTTCAGACAACGTGGCGATAATCATTAGTTTCTACCTTCTCTTTCGCTGTCTGCTTGTGTTGTGTCTGTGTTTGCCTTCCGGCCCCTCACTCCCTTCAAACAGCATCTCTGAAACAATTTTTTTTTCTCACTCCCTCTCCCCTTCTCCTCTCAGATCACAGTCGCTCAGAGATGGACCTGTCAGCTCCTGGTTCTGAACCCAGTGACGACGCCTTCAGTCTCAGGAGCCGCTCAGTCCCTGGGCTCAATGAAGCAGTAAGCGTCCCTTCTTCTTCTTCTTCTTCTTCTTCTTGCTTCCTTCTACTGTGTCTCGACTCACATATTACATTTCTGCAACAAATTCACCATAGAAACAACATCACAGTAAAAGCACACAGCTTGTTTCTGTCTTTCTTTAGTTGGATCCCAATTAGCACCAGCACAAGCAGGTGCAGGCTGTTCTTGTTGGGGTCCACACACATATTCATACACACACTTATATACACTATAACACATAGACACACCATAAAACAGCACATTTCATTGATTTAATCATCAAGCTCTATTAATTAATCTGTTAGCAGTTGACTATTAAATTAATCACCAGCTAATTTGATCATCAATGAATCAGTTTTTATAATTTTCTAAGACAAAAACAGTCAAAACTCTGATTCCAGCTTCTTAAATGTGAATATTTTCTCGTTTCTTAACTCCCCTATGACAAAACAAGACTGTTGTGGACAAAACAAGACATATTACGATGCCGTATTAGACTTTGAGAAACACAGAATGACATTTTTACCATTTTCTGACATTTTATGGACCAAAAGAACGTATCAGTTAATCGAGAAAACAATCAGCAGATCAATCGATAGTGTTAGTCACAGCCATAGTTTACAATCAAGTAAGGAAGTGAAATGAAATTGCCATCCTTTTAACAAACATTCAGCAGTCAGTGATAGATAGTCACTTTAGCCATTTGTAAGCATTTTTCTGTTGTTATAGCGCCACCCAGTTGCCAATTAGACGTCCTGTTCTACATATCTACCAAGTTAAGTAAAAATCAATATGGCAGTTAGGCCTAGATAAGAAATTAGCTCTCTAGCGCCCCCATTTTGTTTGATGGGGTCCCTTCAGATTATCTGTTCATTGCCTTATAGAAGCTCAGTTTTAGTAAGTTTTCCAATTTTCGCCAAGAGGGAACTTTAGATATTGGTCCCTAGATTATGTTCACCCAGTTTCATGCAGATCAGTCAAACTTCCTAGGAAGAAATCGATTTGAAGTGTTTTTAAAAAGATTTAAATGGCGGAAAATCTATAACTGGAAGTTATGGGTTCTTGAGTCAAATTTGTTCCTCATGAGGAGAGGCATCTCTGTGGAAAGTTTCATGTCTCTACGACATACGGGGCATGACATATGCCCATTCAAAGTTTACAATTTCAATCGGTTGCTATAGCGCCCCCCTTTGGCCAATTGATGTGATGTGATGTAGAATATGCACAATGTGTATCTGTATGTAAATATATGTATTTGTTGCTGTTGTGTATGTGTATGTTGTTTTGTATGTTTTCTTTTTTAAAGGCCCTTCTAGGGACGGGCATTGGAAATTAGCAGTAGCTATAAATGCTGTGATACATTGCATTGGTTAATTGCTGTGCAATTCTCTATGTATATGTATCTGTCCCTATCAAATAAGCTTAAAAAGGAAAATATTGCTTTATTTGCATCCTCCCATGACCCTCTACCACTGCGTCAAATTTCACATGGATTGACAAAGTCAGTGAGGAGAAAAACGTGGAACAGACCCACAGACAGACAGAGTTTTCGTCATTATATAGTAAGATAAGATACAAAAATAACTGAGCTCAATATAACATCAATATGAGATCTTCCTAAATTCAGCTGCAGATAAATACTGCAGCCCCAGTCTCAGCCCGATTTTAATTTATGATCTTTAAATGCTCTTTTTCCTCTCGCTATAGATATATTTATTTGTCTGAAATAATAAGCTCTTGAGGTAAGAGTAAGATCCAAAAGAAAACGTGATATGCTTATAAATGACCCTGCATAATATCGGAAATTTTATCTGTTTTTATACCTCCAAACCTCTGAGAAGCCAATAAGCATGCAAAATAACTGATTTATTCTTTTGCTCCTAAGGGTTTTTTTTTGGGAGAAACACATCTGAATTTTGTATCTCCAAACAGGATGCTGATTTATTTTTGATGACACAGAGATAAGACTATTGTGAGCAGCAAAATTTTCTTCTGGGCAATTTCTCGGAAATTTATAACAAACTTGATTTTTTTCTTATTACTTCTTGCACCATTTTTCCATAGTTTGCAAACACATAATTCAACCGGATGTGATGTGTGTGCAAACTTTCATGAGTTTTGAGTATGTTAAGCAAATATACGATTCATTAGGGAAAATAATTAATAAATATAAATATAAGTAGAAAAGGTTTGCAAAATATGATATTTACAGACAAAATGTATTCTTCTATTTAAAACAATTTTAAAAAGGAACATAAGTAAATTATTGAAAAAAGGGTGGACTTGGAGGATTCAGAAGGATGTCAGATTGACCTTGTTTTGGGTCATTTAAACGAGGCCTGCTAGGGGAAAGACTGAGTGCATCTTTCTTAAAGTGGTCTATAACAGGTTGCCACATCTGGTAGAATTTGTTTGTTGCTAATGAGAGTTTAATCTTCTCCTAATGCAGGTGGTGCATCACATCCTTCACGAGGGCAGAATGGGCAGGAGCCTGTGTTTACATGCTAGTGGGGACACAAATAATATCATGTTATGTTGGGAGCTGGTTAACAAGAAGACCAAAACCTTAAATACCAAAGAGTGCAGTCAGTGAATCAGGATCCACAGGTCGACCTAGGATGTCTTATAGCGACTGACTCTTGGGCAGTGCCAGGATACATTTTACAGAGCCGATGTTTTGATAAGTAAAGTCCATGTCTAGCCCAGACTGAGAAAGAATGTACCAGTAATTGGGCTTTTGTCCACGACTCTTCCGAAATAGCAACCCTTAAATAATTTTCCCAGGCTGCTTTGAAATAATCTAGGGAGGCTAGGGGAGGCAATCTAAACATGAAAGTGCATTATAAATAACCAGGGATTTACTAAATCATGAACCTCTTTAATCTTCTCTTGAACAATAGCGACCATGACTTGTATAAACAAATACATACACATAGTGTGTGTCCATGTTGAGCTCAGGATCTGTGGGCTGATGAACTGATGCGTCAGACGTGGGGCTGAATGTTAATTTCACTTCAGAGCTCACTTCAAAGAGCATGACAAGCATCTAAACGGCTGTAGGCTGAAAACAGGTGGAGGATCTGATGGTCAGTATAAGGCTGCTTTGTCCCTGTGTTTACTGAGTGTTCATTAGCATTCAAAACGCAGCCACTCAGACACACACACACATACATATGCTCACACATACTCATCCATTCATGCTCTTAAGTTTACTGTAAACCCAATGACATTGTGATTTTTTGCGTGTGAAAAACAAGTAAACAAATTACTACACTCTGTCCTGACTTGTCTGGTTGAATTTATGGAAGCTGGCGGTGTCCGCCCACACGGAGCTGCTGTGTTGAAAACTGTGCAAACGATACAAAGATGCTTTGGCCAGCTTCCCAGATGCCATCTCCCTTTTGATTAAATCTGAACGCTGTCATCTTCCGCAGGAGTTCTCTGACGAGGATGCGGAGGAAGACATCGATGCCCTGATGTCGGCTCACAGCAAGACTGCTGGCCGACGCCTCAGCAACGCACAGTCAACGGTAACAGCCACACTGAAGCCAGTGCAAACACAAAAATATCAAAAGCAGATTCCGGGAAGTCCTGTATGTTCACACAGGACAAACATATACATGTGCATATACACACACATACTCACCATCACCTGACGTGTGAGTCAGGTTTCTGTGTTCTGTTGTTGACTCTGTAAACATTGTGTGAGTTCTGCAGGCAGCTTGTGTCGTGAGCACCTTCCACTGCTGCTGCACACTTAGGAGGCCTGCTGCATTTACATAAATTAACTTCACTTGTAGTATGATAATGAGAAGGATAACATCGTGCGTGTCAGAGGTAACTGTCGCAGGATCATATTTGAAGGTAGGTTAACATAGTTTTTATCGTATTATAGGGTAGGTTCACCCAGTGGTTCCCATCCCTTTTGTTTAAAGGCCCAGACACAACAAACTGACATCAAAGAACTCGTATTGACAAAAGCTAATCGTTGCATGGCCTCATTTCGCCTGTGTCTCAGCCAAAAGCACATGAACACACCATAAAGACTACAGCTGACCAACTAGCATGTACGCTCTGCGCCTACGTGAGAGGAAATAGCTCTCCATACCAGCAGATGACAGTGGTCTGTATTCGTTATTCAAAAAAAGGAAACCAGAAGACCATCATGATGCTAGTTAGCCTGTTAGCACAATTACAATACAATTTGATTTTGAAAGAACAAATAATATTTAGAGAGTGCTGGTGACAATAATACAACCGCTAACTGTCTCTGCTAAAGAGCTCAAAGGCGAAAAAAAATCTTGCCTTATATAACACGTTTGTTTAGGTCTCACACCCTCTGTTTGTTTACCTACCTCACTTTCGTTTTTCTTCTCGTGCACTGAGTTGAACTGCCGGTCAAAGTGTTTTCATTCATTCAGTGGTTAGCACTGTCGCCTCACAGCAAGAGGGTTCTTGCTTCGAACCCTGGGGTGGAGGAGCCCCTCTGTGTGGAGTTTGCATGTTTTCCCCGTGTCAGCGTACGTTTTCTCTGGGTACTCCAGCTTCCTCCCACAGTCCAAAGACATGCAGCTTAATTGGTGACTCTAAATTGGCTGTAGATGTGAATGTAAACGTAAATGGTTGTCTGTCTCTATGTGTCGGCCCTGTGATAGTCTGGTGACCTGTCCAGGGTGTACCCTGCCTCTCACCCAGTGTCAGCTGGGATAGGCTCCAGCCCCCCCATGACCCTCAACAGGATAAGCGGTTACGGAAAATGAATGATCATATCAAGTTTGGTCACGTTTGAAGTGGCAGAAACTAGATGTGCCATCACTTTGAGCTAACTATTTCAACTAGCTATAGCTATTAGGGAATTAGGGAATTGTACAACTGCTGTAATTATGATTTAAACATAAGGGCTATTCAAGGGTTCGTACTGGGAATCTGAAGCACCGAAGAAAATTATCCACTGATTTACAGATTTCTCCTTCACACTGTAAGTCTATGAAAAAAAAGTGTATTTGTAATTGTTACAATTCCGCTGTTTGGCCACTTTGTCAAATCAGCTTCACGCTGATGTTCCTATGGGCTCGTCTCAAACATGCCCTGTAGTGGTTGACCTTAAGTGGGACAGATCAGCTGGAAACCTATTTGAATGGGACAGGAACCAGATGCGTTTGCCAGAGCAAATAAAACACACACTCACAGATTCATCTGGTTCTCGGGCTGAGTAAAAACTAGTGATGAGCGAGTACATCGATATCTGTGTCCGTATCTGTGCTCGGAATGGGCGGAGTTTAAAACAGAAGTGGATGTGATTTAAAACCTGGTGTTGATATTATAAACCTGAAGTTGATACAGGTTGTTCAGAAGTTGCTGTATTTATTAATTACAGAACTATCTCTCTTTAATCACGACAGTAAGAGACTAAACACAGGTACCCAAATGGGGACTTTGCTTCATCACAAGTACAAATTTTGACACATTTTAAACAGGTGACACTCGCAGTTGTCGAAAGTATGTTCAATACCAGATACTTAATCCGAGTATTAAGCTCAACCCTTGTGAAAACACTTCTTAGCAACACCTGTTCACAGACATACTGATGCTACACCATCAAAGCTCATCTCTGCACGCCATAATCTGTTTACATTTGTCCGTCACTCAGCGCAATGTCACATGTTCAGTTGCTCTGATTGGTTTAATATAATTGCGTCCAGATGCATCTTGGTCTATGGCCTTGATAAGGCCCCTTGGAAATCCAAAATGAAGAGGTTCCAGACCAATGTGCTTCTGCGATTTGGTCTGGCGATGTCAGACCCGTGGTTTGCAGCTAGTTTTATGTGCCCGAGTTTTCTGTGTCTCTGTGTGTCAGCGTTGTTGTGTGTTATTATCACGCATATTAAATTGGTACCCTTTTTTACTTGACTTGATTCCCCATGTTTACACTTGGGCTTTGAGTTGACTCGGTCACACGTTATTGTCTCACGACTGACTATAAAGTACTTAGTCTAGCAGAAAATCCAGTTATTTAAATAGCCTAAATAATTGGCTTATTTCCTGACTCATGGGACATTCATTGTGCTGTGTATGTGTTTGAAATATGAGAACTGCATAGGTATACAGGCGAGACAGACATCCTGTCTGCGTGACATTTATCGTGTCGTCTCATAAATGACTAACAGCCGTCACTGAGCCGCTGTTTTCAGCGTGAATGGAAGTGGAAGGAGGTGATGAGAGACATTATGCAGATAGCTGAGTCTGCCATTGAATCAGGCTCTAATATACTCAGCCTGCTGTTACATGATTCACCTCATGGAGGGATGGGACAGATAATGAAACCAAAACAGAGGCAGTATTAGAGCTGTTTATTTAATAGTGCTGTTTACATCACCAGCTAGACAGGAGAACTTTTATTTTTGTTCTGTCTGTTCAGTTTTACTGATGAATCATGATGAGCAACACGTATACACAGCTGTTGACAGTTTAATAGGCACACCTTTAGCTTAAACTACCAGTTCTGCAATAAATCCTGTGTTTATGGTGGTTTTAATGTTCAGTATTTGTTGAAGCTGTTTCAGAAAGAGTCAAATCAATAGTCTACTCTTACAGATATAAATGGGGCGGACAGAATAATGAGAATGTTATTAGTTTTTTAGTTGTTTTTGGTCATAAAACAAGCTGTGGACAAACTGATAAGTCGATCGACAGAGGGCTAGGAGAGGCAATTTTATTTATCTAGCACATTTTGGCAACAAGGCAATTCAAAGTGCTCTATGTAAAACATCACAAGCAAAGAGACAAAGGCAAAAGGACACATTGTAAAAGGACCTTCAAATAAAAATGCCATTAAAGAGCCTTAGAACAGAAAATTCAAACAAGCTAAAATATACCAAGACAGGTACAAACTACAAGAATAAGAGTTACAGTGCAGTGTGACATTTGATTTACTGAAAGGCAGCGGCAAACAGAAAAGTCCTCAGCTTTGATTTAAAGAACTGAGAGTTGTAGCAGACCTGCTGTTTTCTGGGAGTTTGTTCCAGATATATGGAGCATAAAAACTAGACGCTGATTCTTCATGTTTAGTTTTGAGTCTGGGGACACAGCAGACCTGTCCCAGAAGACCTGAGAGGTCTGAATGGTTCATAGTGTAGAGGAAAGTCAGAGATGCATTTTGGCCCTAAACCACAGAAAATAATTTGACAACTATTTTGCTATTCAGATAATCTTTCAAGTAATTCTTGAAAAAAAAAAAAAAACTAAATAGCTTTGGATTTTTAGAATGTTGGTCAAATAAAACGTCACCTTGGGCTCTGTAAAAATTACACAGCCCATGTTTCACCATTTTCTGACTTTTTTTCACCAGCAGTATTTTATTGACTCCTAACTCAATAAATAAAGACATACACATACACACATCCGGCATGTGTACATATACATCCACAAACATGCAAAAGAAAAGGACACAAAAACAAAACCTTGGTTTAACCGCCCACCCACCACTCCAAAAGTATGAATTTAGAGATAAATAAAATAGAATAAAATAAAACAAAATGAAATAAAATAGAATAGAATAAATAAAACAAAATAAAATAAAATGGGGGACACATATGTCTGTAAAGAATTAACAACAATCCATCCAGTAGTTTGTTAGATATCTCAGTCTGTATCATCACTTAAGCTACAACAATAACGTCTCTATAAATTATTCAGAAAACAGTCTAAATATTATGTGATGATATATTTTCAGAATAAACATTGCGGAATAACTGCATGTCTTCCTCATTCTGACTGTTGCCCTGTTTGTGTGTGTGTCCAGTATGTTGGTTCCAGATGAGTTGTAATCTCTGCAGTTTCATCTGATAATCACCATGGTAACCGTGTGTAATGTGGTTTCTGGCTGCGCTGCTGTAGACAGGGTTTCTGCAGCTCGTCCTCGGGGGCCTTAGGGTCTGTGCTCGGGGTCTGCCGATCACTAACACATCAAAGCGCTCAGATCTCTCTTCTTCTTCTCCTCTTTTTCCTTCCTTCCCCTCCTTCCTTCCCTACTTCCTGCCTTCCCGTTGATCTCTCTATCTCATAAATGAATCTGCTGCTAGTCCTCCACTCCTGGCTCAGAGAGACGGTGGGGGTACCTCAATGTCCCCGACTCGGATGCTGAGACTGTAAGTCTCCTCTCTCCATGTTTGTGCATGCGTTTATCTCCACCTATACATTATGTGACTGCAAAAATGCAGCATGAATATGACATACGACTGAATACACCAGTATATTCAGTGTGTGTTTGTGTTTGTTAATGTGGTGGTGGCTCCATCTATTTCCATTAAAGTCTAAGCTTCTCACATTAAACTTTTAGTCATTAATCACGCCGGCTCCCAGCAGGATGTAAGTGAGGTAGACTTTCCAGTAGAAGAAGCACAGCGTGGCTCAACTCTGGCTTTCTTTCCAGACAGACAGCAATATTATTATCAGTGGATTAGACCAGTTAAATCCTGTCCAGAGCTACAACGGTCACGTGTGCCAGACGAAATTACCTGCTGTGGTTGTAATGATTTGGAGTCTTTTGTTCATGAAATGAGTTTTGCAGGTACTCGAGGTACACGAGGAGACAAAATGTGCTCTTCAAGCTTTTTAATTTGGCAATCTATGAAGCTCAGGAGGCGCAGCCACATGGGTCAATACACAGTTCCACAGTTAATGTGACGTTAACCTTCTGGATGGTAAATTATAAGACCACATGATTGGCGGCTTTCACTCCTCTTACAAACACTGACATTTTGACTTTTTCCTCTGGGTATTTGATCATTTTTTGTTCCTCTTATCTCATCTACTTGCCCGCTTTGACTGAGATTTTTATTTTTACATTACCTGCAATCAGACTTTAAGTAGTCAAAGTCATTTTTCAAACATGAATTTTTTAGTTTCAGCTTCTCAATTGTGAGGATTTGCTGCCTTTCTTTGTCTTATGTGAGAGTCTGTACAGATATACTCACAAGCCACTTTATTAGGTACACATGTTCAACTGCTCATTAATGCAAACAGCTAATCAGCCAATCACGTGGCAGCACCTCAGTGCTTTTAGGCATGTAGACATGGTCAAGACGACCTGCTGAAGTTCACCCAGTACTAGCAAGGTGTACCTAATAAAGAGGCCAGTGAGTGTATACATACTGTGTATATATACGTCATATATAAGTTTCCTGCATTCTGGTGAATTTTCCTGCACCAATTTGTGCCCATTCTCCATCACTTTATTGTGTATCTGTCTTTGATTTTGTCAAAATCAAAGTCTTCTCCTACTTTAATGTTTTTTAGTGATGCGGACAAATGCTATGTTCTACATATTGAGGGGACGTGTCCCCTGCATCCCCCCTGAAATCCACACCTGTGTCATTAAACAATGATCATGATCATTAGTTGTGGTCCTACTTGCAGTTTTTGTTTCGCAATCTAACCAAAACAATGGTGATAACGACATTAATAACTGCAGCCTATTTTGAAATCCACAACCTCTCCATTGTCCGCCTCCCACCTTCCCACTCACAGAAACAAGAGGGTTCAACAGAACATGTCAAAGTGACTTATTCTGAGAGAAACTCTAAAAGCATTAAATCCCACAGTGAAATCAGTGTCAGTAAAGTGCTTCCACCTCATCCTCTCACTTGTTTATTCATAAAAGAAATACTGTAGCCAAGTTGTCTGCTCTATTACACGTCCTTTTTAACATGCAGTCACCTTTTCAAACTCTGTCGATCGTTCCTGAAAAGGAGTAATTTCATCCTGTAATTATTGTATCCTAGATCCAGTAACAATGGAAAGGATTTTTGGACATAATACAAACTGCAAACTAGTGCACTGCAGAACAGTCTAGAATTATTCGATTTTGGTCACAATTTTTTACTTTTTTAAAAACCTGTATTTATCCAGGCGAGCGCCATTAAGAGCTGTGCTGTCTAAATACTATATTTTTGGGTCGAGTGCTGCTGGGATGATGTTTTTCTGTAGGCTGAAAGTTTGTGTCTCTCTTGTTCCCTCGTCAAAAAGCCAAAGGCGTTTTAATGCAGATAATGAGCTCTGTGGCAAACAAATGTTTATGATAGTTACATATTTTCTTCAGCAAGATAATCCTCACAAACACATTATGGTCACATGACTTCAGCATCACAAACACAACCAGGCTGTGAAGCTGTGTTCAGCATGATGACGTTCTGTGGTCTCATTTAGCCACTTGTTGCAACCGTCTTTTTTAAGACAACTGAAAGCTCAAAATTCACAAGTGGGGTATTTGCTAACATATTTTATTTCATAGAGAAAAAGTGAACATTTCAAAAACCCATTGACTTCCAGATGAGGGAACTGGAGGTGCAAAAATGCTAACTGATTTCTGCCTTTAGGACTCATTTCTGCATCGCTCTTCCTGCACACCCTCAGCTTCCTGATGTGTCTGAAGTCTAAGGTCTACAGTTTACGACTATCTGCAACTTGGTCTCATATCAAAATATGTTATAGCTACATTCCTCCACAAAGACATAGATAGTGACTCTACATAATGTCTAGTGCAGCTGAGATTTAATGCCAAAACTATATTAAATATTGCATATTCCACTGGCAATCAACTGAATGAAGAAACTTGGCAGTCACACAACATAGTACGTAGGCATCTCACAGTTAAGAGCCTTTATTGTGGACCTGACTAGCTGTTACACATCTTGATGTGAGACTGGGTTGCCATGCTTAACCTTACCTCTGAAATTACCATGATATTGCCACAGATTCAAGTTCATAAAGGGCCGCAGCTGTTTTATTTCTCCCATATTTCATCAGCGCTTTGTAACACTTCACATCTTGTTTTCTTTGTCATCCCTCATCTCTCTTTTATGTGTTGTACCTCATGTGCTCCTCTCTGTTTTCTTTCCTCACCTATTCAACTCTCTTTTCATCCTTTGACCTTCCTCCCCTTCGCACATCTCCACCCCCTCTAATCTCCGGTCTTTGCCCAACAGAGTAGTATAAACAGCATGATGAGCATGTACAGTGAGACCGGTGACTATGGCAACGCCCGGGTGAGCGGCGAGATCCTGCTGAACATCAGCTACAGCTACAAAACCGGTGCTCTCAACGTTCTGGTGAAAGAGTGTCACAACCTAGCGACAGGAGATGAGAGGAGGCAGCGTACGGACAGGTAAGAGCACAAACACACGCAGATAATACGAGTTTATCTGTTGTATTGACTCAGTGTGTGTGGCCATGGAATACTGTTTGGAAATACTTGCTGTTTGAATTGAGGCCTTTACACACAGGGCATTTTTGTCAGTGTGATGAATTCACACATCAGTATATCTTTATGCATCCGTGCCAGCGACAGCCTTGGCCAGAGGCTTTAGTCCATCCATCCTTCTGTCCACTCAGCCACCGTCCCAAGATATCCCAAGAAGGCCTTCGAGGGAATTTCTTCAAATTTGGCACCAGCGTCCACTTGAACTTGACGATGAACTGGTTATATTTTGAAAAGGTCACTGTGACCTCACAAAACATGTTTTTTGCCATAACTCAAAAATTCATATGCTAATTACGACAAAGTTTCACACCCATGTCTAATAGTATACAATTATGAAGTGATGACAGTTTATGCCCAAAAGGTCAAAGGTCAACTTTGACGTCATAATGCTCTGCAAAAACACTTCTCTGACCACAGAGTGCTCCAGGAATTAATCATAAAACCCAGAAATGATGTAGTATTTTTGTGCTCCTGATTCAAAGAGGTTGATTTCATTGAGCTTTCACACAAAACACATTTTCTAAAACATCAGAATATTCCTTTAATTAAATTTTAATTCTCAGTGTTTTGTGTTATCTTTAATAGGTAATATTTAGTTGTTTCAGTAAATGTTGCTGTCAAAAGTTCACTGTTCCATTCACTTGTTCAGCATCTATTGTAATAAATCAGAGGCAGCTGATATTTCGTGTTGTTCTGTCCATCCTCTTCCACTGATCGACCCATCTGAGTCACTGTGTCTTTTCATCGCAGTTATGTGAAGACGTACCTTCTGCCAGATACGTCACGACAGAGCAAGAGAAAGACGAGCATCAAGGCCAACACCATTAACCCTGTTTTCAACGAGAATCTGAGGGTCAGTGGCTGAAAAACTCAATAACCCTGCAGAAGTTCCTGAATACAAAACTTTTAAAATCATTACGCTCACGTTGTTTCCTGTGTCACGCAGTACGTGATCAGCCACTCGCAGCTGGAGACTCGAACCCTGCAGGTCTCTGTGTGGCACCACGACCGGTTCGGGCACAACAGCTTCCTGGGAGAGGTGGAGCTGACCTTTGATTCCTGGGAGTTTGATTCCCAGATAGAGGACTGGTACGCGCTGCAGCCCAGGGTAGGAACTGAAATCAGCACCACACATGATGCATTATTGTTTATTTAAAAACACACACAAAGATAAAACATGTTTGAGAGGATTGTGAATGATGTTTGTGTAGGTGGAGAGCAACATAGACACCACAATGCAGTATAAAGGAGAGCTGACTGTGGTGCTGAAGTACATACCTGCAGAGAAGAACCTCACGCTGCCTCTGGACCAAGTGCAAGGTACAGTCATAACTGCCATGACCATTATATATTACATTATATATCATGCTCTAACTGCTCAGATAATTGCCTTAACAGATCAGCAGCAACTAAGCATGACATTTTGGTATACTTGGAAACTTTCAGATCTCTGCTAGAATTTAAAATAAAGTTTGTGGGTTAGACCAACCTCTGCCTGCACAGCATGAGTTTGTGATAATGAGTGACCCACCAGTGGAAGGTGGCTTGTTAACAGACTAAAATATTTTTTTCCAGTTCAGAGTTTAGCACTTCCTTCCCCCATCTGACCTAAAAATGTTTTGGCACAATTCAATGTTAGAATTCCAGAGAATTTTACTCCCCATCTCTAATTAGTGCTGCTGCTAGACTGCAGTCAAGATGCAGAAGTAGACGATATGGTCCGAATCCTTGCCTCTGTGCACCGTCTCATGCTTGTTATCAAATCTGAAATTCTGCTAGTTCAGTTTAAGATCCTTCTGCATGGTCCACCACCTCATGGATCCACTTTTCTCTACAGCTGCGATTTAGTTTTCTTATGTACTAATTGTTTTAAAAGCCCTTTAAGTTGTAACAAGTGGCTTAGGTAATTGTCAGGTTGTTAAAAATCCTTTTTCTGGTTAAATAATTTGACCACTTAAGGCCTTTGCATGCTGAGTCCTTCTCCTCACTTATAAAGCCTTCCATAACCAGGCCCCCTCCTACCTCCGCCACCACACTCCTTCCCACAGCCTCCGCACCTCTGATGCCTACCTCCTGACTCCACCACTCAGGACCAAGCACTTAACCTAAGGCGACAGAGCCTCCTCCATAGCCTTACTTATGGAGAACATGCACATAGTTTTTGTCTGTATGTATCTATGAGTTCATTTTATTTCTTACTCATTCAGTTGTTGTGACACCTGAATGTAGATTATTCTTTCTTTGTTAAAACAACAACAACAAGCTGTGCACACTTATTTTCACGAGTCCATGTCCAGAGTGTACGAGCTTGGCTTGAGTACACACAAGGTGCACATGTGCGTCTGTGGTGCAGCAGACATACACGTTTACTACAAACTTGTTTTGTCTCTCACGTGTAAATAAGCTGAAACCTTTCAAAATGAGGATGATATACTCTTTGTGTCTGTCTGCGTCTCTCCCGCCTCAGTGAAGAAAGGGTTCCTAAAAGGCAAGAAGACGAGCAACTTCACTCTGCCTAAGGGGGGCATGGTTGAGCTGCTGGTCAAAGGAGCCAAAAATCTAACTGCCGTCAAGTCCGGAGGCACCTCTGATCCTTTTGTGAAAGGGTGAGTTGCTCCCTTCAAGGGTGGGTTGAACTTATGAATGGGGGCACAGTGTTAAAGAACAGGGGCAGTGTCATATTTATAAAATTTGAATTAAATAAAAGCCATGATTCTTGGCAACAATACACTCTATATCATAAAGTTATTCAGTGTAATGAACTGATGCAAAATAAACAACTGTAAATATTCTATAAATATGAGTAACATCAAAAAAACTCTAAAAATAGGTGGGACAACCAAACTTAAACAGACTTTGTGGTTGTTTTGTGTCTCTTTATAGTTGTTTTGTTTATATTTGTCATTGTTTTTTGTGTCTCTTTGTGGTCGTTTGTGGCTCTTTGTGTTTGTTTTTTGTCTCTTTGTCGTTGTTTGTGTATTGTTGTGGTCATTTCTTGTCTCTTTGTAGTTGGTTTGTGTCTCTTTGTGGTAGTTTTGTATCCCAGTGGTTGTTTGTGTCTCTTTGTGTTTGTATTTTCCTTTTTTTGTGGTTGTTTGTGTATCTGTGGTTGTTTGTGTATCTTTGTGATTGTTTTGTGTCTGTGATTTTGTATCTTTTTGTAGTCATGTTTTTTCTCTTTATGGATGTATTATATGTCTTTGTTTTGTCTGTGTTTTATTTCTGTTTGTAGTCTTCTGACTGACTTTTAAAATGGAAATGTTAATATTTTGTACAGACTCTGTACCTCCTCAGCTTCAGGGCCCGTACCTTGTAGACATGTTCAGTAATCAATCCATGATACCAACAAACCAACAACCTATCGCCTTTTGACTTTACCACCCCTAGTAACCTTTCTGGCTTTCTCCCTTTTTACAGTAGATGTGATTTTGAAAAAAGCAGCCCATCATAAAGTTGTATCTTCCCCTCAGATACCTCCTCCCTGACAGTAACAAGTCAACAAAGCACAAGACAGTGGTGGAGCGACGCACCGTGAACCCACAGTGGAACCACACCTTCACCTACTGCGGCCTGCAGCCAGGAGACCTCAACAACGTCTGCCTAGAGCTCACCGTGTGGGACAAAGAAGCCCTGGCCAGCAACGTCTTCCTGGGAGGGGTCAGGCTCGGAGCTGGCACAGGTGTGTGAAAGGAAAAGAAAAGTATCTGGTTAGACTTTGTCAGTAGACATTATAAGGTCAAAGTCTTGCACAGAATTTCAAATAAGATGGTTAAAACCTCTGAAAGGCTGCACAGTTCTCCACGGGCTGGAGAGTTTCACTGGAGCTTTACTGAAGGCTCATGCTGTTTATCTACAGCAGTCATTTTTGCTGGAATGCTTACTTCATAAAAATAAGCTTTTATCCAAGTTCAAAGAAAAAAAGCTTGAAAATATCTTGTAAAAACCCAAATGAAGGACGTGTCTGCACAACAAAGAGAAGTCCAGAGTCAGGAGTGACGCATCTGGAAGCCAAAGATCTTTAGTTGCACAGTCAAGAGCTGGTATTCAGCCTCGGGCTATTGAGGTTGGCAGATTGAAAAATGAACAAAGGGAAAACAGATTGTGTGAGCTGTGTGATTTGGAAGAAGTGGCCCATTTTCTTTTATATTGTACACACTGCGATAGTTTAAAGAAAGAGTGTGTAAGATTTAGGAGGATTTAGTGGCATATAGTGGTGAGGACTGCAGATTGTAACCAGCTGAAACTTCTTCTGGTTAGGATTCCTTCAGTGTTCATTGTTCAGGAGGTTTTCACCAGGAGCTCAATCGGTCTCTTCTTTTCCAAAACAAACGACCAGGTGATTAAAACCTGCGGAAACACTGAACTCTGGCGTAGAGATGATTGAAAATTTAAAGACACATATTCTGGATCTGTGTCTTGTCTGTGCCAGCACAACATGAAAACTTCATTCATTCATCCATTGTTATAAAGTTACCTACAGATATCATTTCATCTACTATCCAAAGCGTAAGTGCTGAGAGACTGTTACTGTCCTCGGGGCTCTCTGGTAGTTCCAACAAAGTAAAACAAATGTTTGTCTCTTTTCCCCTGAAGGCACAAGCTACGGGAACGAGGTAGACTGGATGGACTCATACGGGGAGGAACAGCGGCTGTGGCAACGCATGATTGAAAACCCAGAAGTCCCTCAGGAGTGCACTCTGATGCTGCGATCCAGCATGCGCAAGTACAACACATGAGCCGAATCACAGCACAGGCAAGAGAGGACAAAAGAGAATAAAGAGAGGGAGGAGGAGAGGTGATGTGAAGGCGAGGTGAGGAGAGAGCTGGTGAAGTGGAACGGTCAAGAAATAAACAAAGGGTCCAGGGCTGGAACGCTCATACAGGAATAGAGACCGTCCCTCTCTCCCTACTTCTTTCCCCCCTGAGATGCCCTGTTCAGCCAGTCATGCCTTACACACTCATCCACATGTGCCCCCCCCATGCCCTCCAAAGCATCTAGTCTTGACTAAGCACTGCTGTTTACTGCTGTATATGAAAAACATGTGTTGTGTGTAACTTACTGTACCTAGCCGAATAAGCACACAGTGTGAATCCTGACGTGCCCGTCCTCGTCTCTGTGATTCATGAAGCAGAGTCATATCTGCATGTAGTTACAGCTGATGGAGGCCATCTGTAAAGCGTTAGATGAGGCACTGATCAATAACGTAGAGACCTAGACATTCCCTTTATAAGTAACCAAGCTGCATCCTGGTCTAAAGCACACGATGATGCTGAGATTCATCCCCTGGAAACAGTTTTGTACAGAGGTGGAAAGTGACTAGTATTACTGTCTCATTCAAGCAGTAGGCTTTAGGAGAACTACATAGTTAACAGTAGCAACAGTAGCACTTTTGAAGACTTGTTTATCTCCGCTGCTGCTCTCAAAGTAGTAACCATCTTTATTTATACGTTTTAGATCACTTCATCGGGGAAAATATTGCAGCAAAATGGAGTATCCTCCTGCAGGCTGCTCTGCTATTCTGCCTGGGGCAACAGTATAATTACTGATTTTAGAATTCACCCAAAAAACTAGGAGCGCAACTGTGTTGATCATTTGATTAAAAATTTATGAAATGCCAGAATATTTGTGAAAAATGGCTATAAAAATTTCCAGAGCCAAAGGCAACTTCAGATTTTGAAAGCTTGTGTTGACTGTTTGATATAACAATCTAAAACTCAAAGATACATACACTGAAACGAAATCCTCTCAACACTTAAAAGGTCCAGACACCCCAAACCAGCATCAAAGAAGTAGTAGCTTTGAAGGCTAAGTGTTGCGTCACATCACCTGTGTCTCGACCAAAAACTTGAGCTGAACACAAACAAAGACTACAGCCAATGACCAACTGGCACGTACACTCTGCGCCTGCATGAGAGGAAATAACACTCCATACCAGCAGGTGGCGGCAGTCTGTATTCGTCGTTCAAAAAGGAAAACTGGAATACAGACAGGACAGATTTAGGATGCTAGTTAGCACAAAGGAACAAATTATATTTATTGTGCACTAGTGAACAATATCAATAGTGAACTGTATCTGCTAAAGAGCTCAATGGCTTAAGAATAATCCCACTAATCATAACAAGTTTGTTTTGATCTCATGACTTTAGCCGTTTGTTTACTTTCCTCACTTCCATTTGTCTTCTCACTGAGCTGAACTGTCAATAAGATTGATTTCATTCACGCCGTCTCTGATGTTGATTCAACATGCTGAATCAGCTGAAAAAAGCCAACAAGGGCCGAGTAGGGCCAAGAGCACTGGACACACCCAAAAATCTAGGACACCGACACTGACCGATGGCAGACCGTTTGCTTAGAGGGTCAGGCGCTGTCAGACGTTTGATGGGTCCACCACTTTGATCCAGACTGAAATATTTCAACAACTATTTGAGGGATTGTCATGACATTTACAAACATTCATGGCTCCCAGAGGATGAATCCCGATGACTTTAGCGAACATGCAAAACATCAATATTTTAGTATTGTTTTCATGAGCACATGAGCATGTTAGCAATCATCTCAAAGCTCCACTGTGCTTACATAGACCCTCACAGAGCTCCAATCATGAGTGTAGACTCAGTCTCTTTGCTTCATAAATGACAACCAGTTAACTGAAAGCAAAACTGTTGGCACGTTATTTTCTTTCAATTGATCAATCAGCTCTCAGCATTTTAAAAGAAAGTACAAGTTCTTAAAGAATGTACTTACAGTAAAAAGTAGCCTACTTGTGGTGACAGGTGTAGATTTCACGGGGGATATGGGTACTTCCCTCCAATATTTAGAGCATAACCCCCCAGCACAATCAAAAATAGCAGGACTTTATGAATTTAAAGACATTTACACCATAAATCGATGCAGACAAGGCACAAATCCGTGCATAAAAATTCACCAGACTGCAGGAAATTTAGCGCTTGACACTTAAATTATCAGGGGAAGGACCCTTAAACCTCCCCCCAATGTTGAAACGAAGCTTACGCCCTTGTTTGTAGTTAGTTACTTTCCACCTCTGGCTTTCAGATTTTTAAAAAAATGTTGAGAGATTACACAGTTTAGATTAGCTTCGATGTAAATTAACACTGTATCAGTGTGATAATAGAAACTGCATGGTATTAGATAAAACAGATGTAGAAGAACAAAAGATGGTTATATAAAGCACTGATATTTACATCATTTTACACATTTTACAAGTGTGATTTTAAGTGCAGGAACCCTGAGACAGAGGCTGTGTGTTACAGAGTGAGTCAGCACTGAGGCGAGCTGCCTTCATCTCAGGGGGAGCCCAATAATGAGTCAGTCACAGTCACCTTGTCCCTGTCGCCCCGGGCTCGGCCATCCACCCTCCAGTGATGAATCACGAAATTCACAAAAACGATTCTCAACCTAAACCCTGTGCGACCATTTCTCATGTGGAATGCCAATTTTGTCGCGCTTGTCCTTGGCAAACCCTCCGCTCTGAACTCCCGGGGCACAACAGTTTCACACTGCACAATTATAGTAATAATACATGGTGTTCACTGTACTACATACTTTAGATGAGAGGCTCGTGCAATACCTGATTACTGAAGAAACTCTTTGATGTACAGCATGCACTATCTCTGTTGTGTCTGGTTTCCAAGCGTCAAACTCACTGTATTCAAACCTATTTTGTCCCAAACGTGTTACAGGAATATTTTGAAATAAACGCATCTTTCCATAGACTGACAGCTTGTCTTTTTTTGGTGGAGAATATTATTTATATGCCTGATTAATTGTTGTCTATGTGTTTCTGACAACCAAAAAAATACATTTTTTCAAGTCCAAAGAGTCTGGAAAGTATACACTTACTTCTTGTTATGTAAGATATAAAAATCTAAAAGGCTTTTACCCAGGGAAAGGCTATATATTGATTTTTACCTTTATTTTATTATAATTTATTTTCTGCGAGTGTTTTAATGAGTTTGTTTTGGGGGAGTACTTTCTGAATGACACTCGTTATCTTCCACCTGTTGTCCTAATTATCCAAACAGTTCACACCTGTGACTGAATGCATAAAAGGTCGGGCTCAGTTTTTGTCTCCTGGTTTGTGCCCATGCTGAAGATCTGCCAAGGTTGAAACTATGCTGGGTTTTTATTTGATGAACATGTTACCAAACCTTTTATCACAAGTCCCCATGGCATCCTGCTTTTCTGCACACATGTACCTTAAATTTGCTTTTTTTCATGTTTGAATATTTTATTGTTTTTCCTCACCAGTGTTTGTCAAATGCATCCCAAGATTTACTTGTTAAACACTCAACAGCACTTTGGACCAAGAACAAACATCTGCCAGTGAAACAAGTTTGTCTCTCTATCGTAAAACAAGACAAACTGAATCACCAAGTTAAAGCATTAGTTCAACATTTTGGTAAATCTGCTTATTCACTATATAAGAAGAGAGATATGAGGGCTGGTAGATGGATTGTGTTACCTTTATGCTAACGCTGGTAGCTTCACAATGAATGAACTTCAGACTAAACTACACTGCTCAAAATAATTCAGGGAACACTTAATCGTCACAGTCTAACACCAACTCCGTTAAACTTCAGGGATATCAATCTGTCCATTTAGGAAGCACAAGTGATTGTGAATCAGTTTCAGCTGCTTTGGTGCAAATGAAAGTGACAACAGGTGCAATGGAGAGGCAAAAGCAAGACAACCCCCAAAAAGGGAATGGTTTTGCATGTGGTGGCCACAGACAGTTGCTCTCTCCTTATCCTTCCTGACTGGCTACTGGCTCCAAAAAAACCCCCTTAAGATGCAAAAAGGCAGAACTGGAGTCCACAAACCAACAGGTCACAGTCACACATCACAGTGGCTATGTCCATTATTTTTATACAGTCTTTGGCCATCATCAATGCAGATGAGATGATTTTCATTGGCAGGGGGCCAAGTTAAAAGCTCAGCCACTTATTCCACACCAACTGAATTTGAGATTTTAATGACCACAAATGAAGACTTCGAACACCTCAAAAAAAATTACAAAAAAACCCTAATACAGCAGCTGCAGCTAAACAGCATGAGGTGTGATGGGAAAAGACTGCAGAGCGTGTTAATAGGTAATGCGAAGTGATGTTAAGTAATTTGATGCGTTAATACGTGTAATATACAGAAAAATATAGACACATTTTTATGTCTTAACAGTGCTCATATATTTTCATATAATTTGCCAAACCCAAAAAATACTGTATGCACTGGAAAGAAATGTTGCTTATACTTGTAACATTAGGCTGAGGTTAATCGAATTGCTGAATTCCTGTGAAATGACTTCTGATTCACGTAATCTCCTTTATTCAGATGGAGCTATGATGGCATGTGAGTCCCATAAATGCAGCCTATTACATCTTTAAATATATTAAAAGTATTCCTAAGTCACTGCATAATGTATCCACGTAGATTCATTTCTTATTCAAACTGACAACCCTGCAATTCTGTGGAATTCCTCTTTGATGATCCTTCCTGATTTATGCCCAGGGAAAACCACAAAATTAGGCAAAAATCTTTGTTATAAAGAAAGGTGCAGCTGCCAAAGAATCAAAGGGCAATGCATAACATTTGCTACGATGATAATGCAAATCCACGATGTGTAATATTTAATATATATCTGGGTGGAACAGATTGTTAAGATAAATGATAGAGCGTGAGGCGAAATGGTATCTTAAATACAGACAGACGTCCAAATGGGGTCTGATCACCATGTCCTTATGCAACAGCCTCTGAATAATTTGTGCCTCAACGTCCATGATTTTATTCACAAAAGGACTCGCAATGCTTCTCCTTCCTGCTACATGCTCAGCAGGCAATCAGCCTCACGCTTTGATGAAGCGAACCTGCCGGCCAGCAGGTTCGCAGAGTATGTTGCCATAGTAACTGACTCAGGGTTATGCGGAATTGGCTGGCTTCCCTCATCTCAGGCTTTACATACTCAGAGTTTTCACTCATCCCACTTTCTGAAACAGGGCCATGATAGGTTGATTTTGTTACCTTTGACCAGACCTAGGGCAGCCTTTACATTAAGCTAGCTGCTATCTATAGCCTGAGATCCAAGCCTTAGCCACTTGATTCTGGAAAATGCTTTAAATAGGTTGTTTGTGCTAAACAGTGGTTAAAATAATCTCACAGAAGAGACATTTGTTTGTTGTTTTAAGAAAATAAATTGTTCAGAACTCGTCTGTAGAAAAAAAATAACTTGATAGCGATGGATTATTTTTACTCCATCCTTTCCCCTTCTTCACTTTCTCTCCTGACACTCACTTTGACACACTGACGATCACATCCTTGATGAAAAGACATATTTAATCAGTGTCTTGTGAATTCAGACGTAGATGTACAGAGAGCAGCATCACTGTCCTGCACATAAAACACACACACACAGTATTCCAGAGAGTGTACACCATTGTTAGAAGATGTGAGATATAAATATTAGACAGGCAAAGAGTCTCCCAGTTCATACAGTAAAAAGACTTTTTGTACAAAATAGTAAAACATATTTCTGCTTTGAAAATATTAATAATAATAATAATAAAACATACAGATAGACAAGACACAGGAATCAATATGATTGTAATGTACTGTATGACCCGTTCCATTTCGTGACCTCTTCCAATAATGCTTCACATCAGCACACACACACAGACGCACTCACACCTCTGGAGACAGGACTGAATGAGTTCAGGTAGGAGTGTGTGACATGTTAGAAACAGAAGATCGGTCGGCTGCGACTGAGGAGGAGAAGGATCAAAGATAGCTGAGAGTCCGTGTTTTATGATTGGCAGCTCTGGCCCGCTTCCTGCTGTAGCACCATCTCATCCTTGCGGACGGGTAAGGTGTCGATGGTGGTGAATAATTCAGCCGCTGTGATCGGGAACGGGTAGCGCTGCTTGTCACTGCCCTGCTTGTCTACCAGCACCATTTGGAAAGACCTCTGAGGAATCTGGAGCAGTAACCTGGGAAATGCACATCAAAGTGAGCAGCAGTGGCTCAGAGACAAATATTGTACTTTTTACTACATTTATCTAACAGCTGTAGTTTTTAATTACAATTTTGGTGGTACTGGTGGTGGTACCAACTTAAGCAAATTAGTGTGACTTCTTTCAAAACAATATGGAGAAAAAGACAATGAGCAACTTGATATGAAATGTCCTACAAATCTTAAAAAAAAAAAAAAAAGATTTAGACAATTATTTGAAAAAAACAACTTATTATATATAATATAATATATAATATTATATTTATTATATTTATTGATATATTATTAATATTATTATATTATTATTAAATAGTTAAAATTATGGTACAGAATTATTTGCACTTTTTTCAGGTGTTTGCATGTTTGCTTTTAACTTCTTTTTTTAAATTTATTTATTTATTTTTTTTTTACTAATTTTCTTGTTTTTAATTTTTTTGGGTCATTTCTTCTCCCCATATGTGTGTGTGTGTGTGTGTGTGTGTGTGTGTGTGTGTGTGTGTGTGTGTGTGTGTGTGTACCTGAGCTGCAGGGACAGTGCTGGAGGGAGCAGTCTGTGTCGAATTCGGCCAATCTGTGCAGGGTAAGTCCCAACCAGCTCAATTACTGTGACGTGCCTCAGGTCCAGTCCACACTGAGCGTGCTGAGAGAAAGACACAGAATGAGAAGCTGATCTATAAGTTCTGCTGTTTTATGGCTTTGTTATTGATTTCTATGCAGTCGGAAGAAAACTGAGCACAGTTTATTTCACAGTGGATGTTAAACTCCAAGGCTGCAACTAACGATTATCCTCATGATTAATTAAAGTCCCCCTCGACTGAGAGATGAGATTTACTCACTGTATGACCTTCACTGAGTTCTGCACCATAAGGCTGTTTTCACACTCATCTGCTGGAGGAGGGAAAGTTTCTCTCCTTATCTTCAACTTTGTTGGACTCTATTCTCCCATTTTTTTGTGTCTAAGCGACTAATTGGAACAACAACTTTTGAAACCGGTCCAGTACTGAGAGAGGCCGCTGAAGGCTGTAAAACAGGCCACTCAGAGTGTGTTTGCAATGTCATTTACATCTAATAAAAGTGCTTGTTTTCACCATTGACAGTCGGACAACAATATGAAGAGGACCCCTTCAGAGGTCGGCCTACTTGTCACAAAGTAGGATCCTTTCAGTTTAACCAGAAACAGCTCTGAAATCACCATCGTCAAACCCACCAGATTCCATTTAAATAAACATTTTCTCATCATAAAACACACGTAATTCAAAGTCAACAAAAACATCTTGGTTCGTCTTTCCACTGTCCCAACAATCACCCACTCTGGTTTGGTTGAAATAAACCCTTAAGTTAGTTAGATGTGAAAATATGCTGACTCTAAATGCACTAAAATTACTGCTCTGAGTTAAGGGAGGTGGATGTTTGAGTGTGATTTCAAGGTCAATCATGGCCCAATATGCACCTTCACAAGTGTGACGTGGAAACTTTAAACCCCCAGGTCACAAACAATGACAGTGGATCTCTCAGTGAAGCAGGAGACATCTTGTGTACAGCAGTTGAACTTCTGAAAATGTGCAACATTTCCACACTAATAGATTCTGGATTGTTCACTGAGGAAGAAGGAGTAAATTTAATTTTTAAGATTAAGATCATTTAAATGTCCAGTGTGCAGGATTTAGGGGGATATACTGGCAGAAATGGAATATAAATATGACATGTATGTTTTCCTTAGTGTATAATCACCTGGAAATGAAGCTCTGACGAAGGTTCAGCCAGGAAGACAATACTTTTTCATGCTTAGACTGTAACCTTCTTCCTCTGCCCACAGTCCTGTCATGCTGCTGCTGTGCGTATCCCCTACCTTCCCATCACCACCCTGTCTTCTCGGATGCAGCCTCTATTCGCCTCATCAACCGAAGTCTTCATCCACCATCACCACCACCACCACCAGTGTCTGGACACCATGGGAGGATTTATCTCGCTGCTGCTCAGATGTCCAACAATCACAAATAATCTCCCTCTGGTGACTAAGTGCCAAAGACGTTTGTCCAATCTTATCAGCACAAATCATCTGTTAATCTGTACACTTGTATTCTGCATTAAACTTCATCTTTATTTCATTCCTCTGTCTCTCTTGAATGAAATGAGAACGTGTTTTAGTTTAGTAAGTCGTCGTTCACAGATCGCCATGTTGCACTAGGATGTTTTTACAGTAGCCCAGAACAGACAAACCAAACACTGTCTCTCGAAAGGGCCTTTCACATTTTTCCACCATAGCAAGCAGCCACTCCGCGATGAGCAGCATTGGGAAAACTAATTTTCAAACATGAAACTGCTTTATTCCGTGTTTTCACCTGTTTAAATTTCAGGGCCCATTTGTTTTGGAATATCTGGGACTAGTTGCAGAAAACATCTTTCAGTTTTCTCCATATGTATGATACTTAAAGGCTTATTTTCTCCTTAGCTGAGGGACTTACACAGTTGCACAGAATCACTTTAAAGTTTTCCCTAGTTACAAAAAAGTGTTAACTCATTTACTGCATTGAAAGACATTTTACAGTGGTAAAAGTTTCCACGTTTGTTTGCTTGGACTCAGGCTTGTGATGCCTGTTATCGTCCCACAAAGTTACCTTATAGTGAGTGAAAAAATAGCAGAGGTAAAGAAGACAATAAAACCATATTGGTCAGAGTAGGAAAAGATTATACTTCTGTGGGAATAAAATCATAGAAGGCACAAACTACAAAGTAAATTTGATCCCCAAATACCAGAAAACAGGAAACTACTATAGGAATAAATTGCAATGAAAATTAATTCAGTCAAATCTGAAGTGTAAAATCAAAACTAAAATTGTTAAGTGAACATTTTAAGGAAACCTTAAAGAGAAGACATAAGGGTGTTTTGTGCAATCAATTTTACTGTGAGGAAACCTTAATAAGGACTTAAAGGAATATGTCAACTTAAGGTATTTTGTGCAACCAACCACTGGATCTTAAGTTACCAAAATATAAAGGTGAGCACACATTAGCAGGTGCTTAGAGGCTCGTCTCTAATGAGTTGAACAGTGTCAGAGGAACACTGATTTGTAACACAAAACTCCTTCATTCAGTGTTTTTACTGCTTTTAATCACCTTGTGCTTTTGCTTTAGAGAGGAAGAGACCACTGCGGATAATTCTGCTAATAATAAAAATGTCCTGAATAATGAACACTGATGGAATTCTAACCAGGAGAAGTTTTAGCTGGTTACAGTCTGAAATCCTCACCACTAGATGCCACTAAATCCCCATAAATCCTCCACGCTGCTCCTTTAAAACAGAGAAAGGCAATAAATCCTCAATCCTTGATCAACCAATCGATTAATCAGCTAATCAGTTCTGCTTTGAGTCGCACAAACAACTCTCAACCTGACAGATTCCACGACTGATCACTCAGGTTGTTCGCAAACTTTTAACACGGTGTCATGTTTCAGCTGATAACCTGTCACTTTAAAAGGTCAGGCGTTTTAAAGTCAGCTCTGACTTAATGGTGTCTGACGAGCCGTGGAAACATCCAGCCCCAGAATAAACCTTATCAAAGCTGGTGTCAGTATCATTTATTCATCTCCTTGACAATTTCTGGACGCCCCCCGCCCCACACCCCCACCTCTATTTTTATCTTTTTATTTATTTGTCTCACTGCTTTGTCCCACAGAGGCAGCAGAGCGAGAATGAAAACAGCAGCAGAGACATATATCACTGCAGCACTGACTTCCATCGCTTCCCCACTCCGTCTCCGTCACCCCACATACAGTTCATGTTCTCCCTGCGAGTCGTGCCTCACCTGTAGGTTAGTCATCTGGAAGCGGTAATTATGATTGGCAGCCGTCGGGGCCGAGATAATGAGGAGCCGTCGTTTCTCATAGAACTGGTCCAGCAGAGCGGCAGCCGTGCGCACTCCCACGTTTATGTTCATGGCTGTGATGACATTGAATGTACAATTAAGTGAAATGACAAGATATGACACACAGGACAGGAGGACAAGATTTAATACAGCACAGTGAGATGCCGCGTTAGTTGATTCCTGAGTGCTGAGCAGACATCATTCACCATCGAATTCACCAGTGAACTGAACCTGAAATATTGAGTATAAATTACTGATGGTTTGTTGCAGCAGTCTCTCCCATCCACTACTTTTTCATGTCTCACAGATACAGACAATCAATAGAAGGGCATCCACTATTGATTTGTCAAATCGATGGGTGGCACAGTGGGCCCATTTTTTCCTTCACTGAGCTTCTCACATGGACCCAGCTGAGCACAGGTAGGCAAACTTTACACAAGACTGTTGTGTTTACTGACTGTACGGCAGCACATATTTAAAATAAAATGAGTCTGAGCTCAGAGAATGAGACATAAAAACACTCCATCTGAGCCTTAAACCTGCCTGATCAGTATAAAAGTAGCACAGTTTTATATTTTCTGTGTCAGACTGGGTCATTTTGTACACCCAGAGCCTCTCTTTTATGTCCTGTGGCTGTTCACGAGTCCAAAAATGATGTACACATCTCAAGTAGGGCTGGGCGATTGACTATTATTGTCATTAATATATGCATAGTTTTTGTTTTTGCTTGTGTCCAAAGTTTTTCTTTTTATGAATGTTTTGGAGATATCCCTCCTAATTAATCGCAGGGCTGCAGTATTTGGGGCAATCCCTGAAGCCTGCAGACTTTAATACTTATTATTAGATATTCTTTTGATTATGGCAAGGATGGAGTTCACACAAGGGAATAGAGTAAGCAGATTAAAGTGAGCGTATGAATGTATGAAAATTACTTATAGACTGAAACTACAAACAAACCATAGGTCCATAAAACAAAGTGAAACTGAATATTAAGGATTTTAGGATTTTATTTTTTTGTGTCCTTTTTCTGAGTGAGTAATTCAAAGGAGATATAAATACGTTTCAGAAAATATAGTACTGTACATTCATGTTATTGTGTGTGTGTTTATCTGCATGCAGTACGTACCTGTGCAGGTTGTGTCTGTGCCGGACCAGGTGAGTCCGTACTGACACACTCTGGCAGGGCTGCCCTGAAGCTCGTAGCCACCGGTGCACTTGAACTCACAGTTGGCACCGTAGTTGTCTTTGTCACTGTCACACTTCATGTAACCGTTGTCGGGGGGGAACAGTGGGCTGCAACGGCGCACTGCACAGACACAAAACACAGAGGAACATTGGCAGTCTTTATATTGTGTTGAAAGACAGTTTTGAATATTCAATTTACCTGCTGTGCACTGACTAAAAGACATGTAGGGTACATGAGTAATTAGTTCTGCATGACTTTTACTTATACACTTTAAAGCTGAAGTGCAGAATTTTTGTCGCCCCCCTCCAGGACTGAGAGTAACTACACAAACTCTGGTGTTGCATGCTTTATTGTTTGCCTGCAGGTGAGCTTGCTGCATCTCCCCCGCCCCCAGGAGCGCGCTTTTGAAGTCTGTTTTTGTCTTGAGTTCCCTGTTTTTTATCTGGAGCATCCACTCCTGAAACTTTTCTTGGATGCTTCTGAGGATTTTAAACCTTTACATCTGCCATACTCCTTGCTGCTGCTCCGTCACTATGGTCTCTCCCCCTTCTTTTTTCTTTTCTTTTATCTTTATTTCAAACTGTGGGCTTACACAGTATCAAAAAAAGCAGCAGAATCCAGCCCCCAGTCACCAGAGGAACATGCTGTCATGGACTGTATAAATAATGGGTATAGCTACCCTGGCGTCCCCTGTTGGGTTGTGGACTCTTGTTCTGAAGCCTTGAGTTCAGCATCTCAACATCTTGTTGTTGTTGTTTTCTTTTTGAGCCAGTAGTGATCATATTTGGACAAGCGGCTGGAGCTGTGGAGGCATGAGGGGTGGATCTGACTTACAGACTGCAGCGACTGGTAGCGACACCTTCCAGCCAGTCAATGAAGTGGCCCCTCCCTTAAATATGCCTAACTTTGGGCAATAATATTATGCGAACGGGAGAGTTATACAAAAAAATTCCACCCTGTCCAGTTGTCATCAATGTTAAAATCAGCTTTAGATCAGACAAAAATTTTGTACCAGGCTGTAAACATGCTTACATGCTGTAAAGCTGTGCATTGTAACATGGGGGTCTATGGGGATTTACTGATTTGGTGCCAGCCTCAAGTGGCCATTAGATGAACTGCAGTTCTTGGCTTCATTTTTCAGCCTTTGAGGTTGCTGCTCAGTTTCTGCATTTGCATGTTTCACACATATCATATCAATGTGTCTAAAGTGATATAATGTTTAAGCCAACTTTGTCAGGAGGTGGAGAGGATAGTGGATGGCGTGGCACCTAGGCGAGGGGCCTACCAAGCTGCAGACAAATGCATAATTGTGGCAATCCGTCAATGTGTTTCCACCAGGGATAGCGCGAAATATCACTGCTTTTCCTGTTGGGACTGTGCCCCCACAACATGGTATTTTAAGCCATAAAATGATGTTTACCTGACCATAACCAAGTGTTTTTTGTTGTTAAAACATAACGTTCCGATGTATCTGCTCCATAACAATGTGCAAATGGAACATATCCGTGATTTGCTGAAACTTTTGCCGTCTTTCTAGTGATAGGGTTGCTGAGTCATGCACATACAGACTGTGTTGAGAAACTAAAGTTAACAAACAAACAAGATGAGACTAATGAAACAAATCGAGCATAAAACAAATAAATTAATCTCTCCCCTCTTTTGCTGCGGCTGGTTGACATGAAATGAATCACTTTTGGTGCGCGGGAAAGTTGCCACAAACATCAGACACCCAAACTTTGGTATCTGAGCAATACAGATAGCTTCCCTGGCAGCAATATGTTGTGAACTCATTTGGCAAGGGCTTAAAGGTAACAGACGTTCTTTTATATGTTAAAACTCCCACAGTCCAGCTTTTAGTATATTTTGATGCTTCTGTACTGAAGCCAAAGAAAAAATTTAAATGAATGACTTTCACTTGTAACAATGTTTTTCTGCAGTGATGTATTATTGCTACTTTTACTTAAATGAAAGATCTTCTACCACTGAAAATAATTAGAAGTCAAATAATTTAGCACAATCTCTATTTTTCCCATTGTTAGTACCAAGTTACAAAGCACTTTCCCCTGATTCCTGGCAATAACACAAAGTGACTGACGCTCCTGCTCCACACACAGAGTATCAGTACGCTTTTGTAAACTCACCTCGCACTCTGACAGTGAAGCGACAGGATCCTTTGTTCCCAGCACGGTCATACACAGTGTAGGACATCTTATGGAGCCCCTCTGGGAAATCTGATTTTGAAGGTTTCCCTTTCAGGACAACACTGAAAAAGACAGGCTCTGTTTTAATCTTTCACTGTGATCTCTGTGTTCAGACTGAGGATAACCAACAGGACTAAAACAGACTGAGTGCACTGAAGCGAAACAGGATAAAAAGCTTAAAAGTGTGGCAGAGATGAGACTGACTCTGTAAGGATGCCATCTGCAGTGTCTACACCCTCTGGTGTGTCCCAGGTCACCCTCGCTGTCAGTTTTCCTGGTTCTGCCCACTTATCCTTCACATTAGGACACTTGATTTTTGGAGGGTCCATATCTAGAGAGACAAAGAAAGAAAACTTAAAGAAAAAGAGGCCAGATTTAAATATGAAGTAATGCTGGGACACTACTGTAGGCTGTAAGCAAGTTAGTTGGACAAGCTGACAATTGCAGTCTACATTAGAGCGGATAAACACACTGTCCTTGTGTTTTTATCACCACCAGGCGTAAGTCTGGAGGGTATCATGCGTTTAAGTCGTTTGTGTGCATGTATCAGTGTGTGTCCGTCTGTCTGCAGCTAATCCCGCAAACTACTGGACCGAGCAGCCTCATATTAATCTTCGCTTACTGTTGACCATGCATGTTTTAAAAGATTTGTTGCTCACTGGCGCGTGAAGCCAAAAAAACTCAATGTACACAGTATGAAATTACCTGGATGTGCCGCATTGTGGGGCCCGGAATAGGGATCAAATTATTTAATCTTGCAGCCCTTTTAGACATTCGAAATGTCATCAGACCAAATGGATCAATCGCAATAGTGAAATGAGTAATTTCACAGGGGTTTTGGCGATTAAAAAAAAAGTTTCCACTGATTTCCAGACGTCCCTTTCCCAATGTTGGTCTATAGGAAAAAGTATTTTTGGATCCCATAGCATCATGTGACGGACCCAATCATTGTAATTCCACTTTTGGCCAATATGTAAAATTGCCTTCAAAGCCCAGCACCTTTTTCCTGGGGGGCTGCTGTTCACTCCTAGCTGCTTAAAACCGTCTGGTAAGGGCCACAAGTTCTCAACAAGCCCTGCAGACCACATTTTGGCTTTCGTCGTGGCTCAGAGAGTGACATTTTTAGAACAGTTTGGTCTTATTTTCAACCAGAGCATCTGCAGAATGATTCCATACCTGATATATAATGATTCACTGAAATAAGGCACGATAGGAGATGAATAAAACTCCATTTTTGTTATCTTCTCCATCTTGACATCTTGAGATCTGGAGGGACAATTCCACCAGGCACACAGTGTGATTTCACACTGGGAGTGTTTTTCCTGCCCAGTTATGTAGACTTGTCATGTTTTGTTGATTTGGTCATTTTTCCTTGATATCTGTACTTCTACTATAGGTAAGTATGTTGCCAGTTAAAATGTTTTTGTCTGTTTTAATAGTGTTTATTGATGTGATTTCCTTCTGTGTTGTGCTGTAGCCTACAGTCAGGCCAGCTGTTTTCTGAATGACTGATTAGAGAAAAGTAAAATCAAACATTGATTGAAGAAATTACTGCAAGGCATTAACAAGACATTAAATCAGGAGTGAAAAAATAATGTTTTCTTCTTAATTTATTCATTTAATCTTGAGGGCTACTTTAATTAAATATTGGTCAAATTGTGTGCATAACTGAAATAGTGAAAAGAGTATATGTCTTTCAGTTTTCCATTCATACCAAATTTATGTAATTTCAAGACTGTTAAGGAACCACAGCATGCAAAGATGTATTCAAATACACCATTTTGAAAAAGGCAATATTTCCTTTTCCCTCGCCAAAATTTTGCTTAACTTTGGAGCATTATTTGGCTATCATATAATCTAGTTGGTACCAATTGATGCCTTCACTGTAGCTTTAACACTAAGCCCGATACAGCAGGTTTTATTTGCTAAAAATCACTTTCATCTTTATAATAAGATTTTATCTAGATTTCAGAAACAGTGGCTGTTAGCATGTAAACTCTATCTGCTCTGCAACACGACGTGGCTTTGTCAAAATTAGACGAGGCTTGTGTTTTTATAAACCTCTGTGATGCTTCTGACACATGCTGTGACAGGCGGTGTCTAGAGTGGCCATGACCTGCTCCACTGGCTGCTTCAATCTACTCAGTGCACTTTTCTAATTGGTTTTGGAAAAGCTAAAAGACACCAACCTCAAAACTCTTTAGATGCCACCTATCTCTTCCTACAGCCCCAATCCTGCATTCCTGTGGCACCTTTCTTCAACAAAACACCTGGACTTTTCACCGTGAAATAAAATGTCTGATGATCCGAAACACTGTGAGACAGCTGGACGTGATCTGGCCAAGGACTTGGTTTCAAGATTTTAAAAAACAACACGGCATCATTCCTTGCAGGAGACTCAGTGCCACTTCACAAACAGAATAAGTGAGGTCGTGACGGCTGTGATGCGGTGAGATCTGAATGAGTCTTCACACAACACAAACCCTGTGATTGTGACCAAGGTCACTGGATGATTCAGCCATGTATATGATCACCTACAGTAAATGCAGGCCTCATAGTTCATTTTCAGACTGACAAATACAACATTTTCTGGTGATGACTGACTAACTACAGTATGTATTTGTTTGTGTGTCTGTGTACATGTACATGTCTAGAGGCTCATTTCTTTCCAAACATCAATCACATAACCCTGTATTATGAGGAATCGTCTGCAGTCTGCACCTGACATTCGCCTCAAGCAAGTAATTACCTGCTACATGTGTTTTTGCAGCTCAGTAGTCTGCAGGCTCCAGTCCTCTGTGGGAGATGAAGTTATGCACAAAATAACAACACACACTCAGCCTTACCGACGCAGGTTGGGACTGCGGCGCTCCATGACTTAGTGTGCTGGCAGGTCGCCGTCTTCTGACCCTTCAGACTGAATCCAGGCGAGCAGAAGAATTCACAGCGAGAGTTGAAGTAGGAGCCGTCGGAACACTTGTAGCCGCCGTTAGCCGGCATGCTCAGCTTGGGACAGCGGATCTCTGCCAGAGAAGAAGCTCAGTGATGATGCAAGACTTACTTTGAGTTACAGGATGATTCTCACAGCTTAATTTGGTTCAGGTACATGCCATAAATTAAGGATATTCTTCTTTTTAATAATGCATTGCACTGGTCTGTCTTTGTATCTTATTAAAGTCATACATCAACCACTCATATCATTGGTCTTCTTTGATATGTTGGACGTGATTCATTGTTTTTAATTTCAAAGTTATTCCAACATTAAACTGACAATGAGAATCCTTTAAACTGAACTGATTATAGATCAGCAGTGGTAATTCATAAAAGCAGGCTTGGATGTATTAAGAAAACTGGATAAAGTGTTGGAGGTTTATGAGAGTTGCTCAGTGGGGCATGACGCCAAAATGGTTCAATTGGTGCATATAATTATACCCAGATGATCCGGGGATGATCAGCACTACTTCCATAGAGCGACTGCACTAAAGACTTATGACAGGTGCGGCCGAGCAGCCAACTTCCAGTTTAGTGCTCAGCTAACTTGAATGGGGTAAAAATTATTAAACCGTTTTTCTTTTTTACTTTTAGTAGGTACTGCAGCTGCCCTTAAAAAGTACGTACTGTTGTATGGAGTATGCACACAATCAGGACATACTACTGTCTTATAACATTACGTCCTGAACTTTGGCCTTCTTGCTTTTATATCCGTTATATCTATTCACCAGGGAAGCTCAACGTAGAGCTCTGCTGTTGTTACTTTGCAATGTCTGTGGTTAAACTTTAAAGTTATAACTGCACTGATTGCAGAGTCTAACATATATTTGTTTGCTTAATCAATATTCCCATTATTACTCATCAGCTCATCAGTTACTTGAATGTGCTGTCATCCGTCACTGCAAGTTTGCAGCTAAGTCGATGTGAAGTATCGCCCAATGCACAAAGGATTGTGGGTCAAAATAGCCAGAAAAGCATGCTGGCTTGCATACTTCAAAATCAGAACGGATGTAGTAGAACATCCTGGTATTTTTGGCGTACTGCATCTGACATACTATATATTGGGACACACCAAATCTTTTTCTGGCATACTATATAATATGGTAATATGGGTATTAGAACGCACAGTTCCTTGTCATCAGAGAGACCATATCCCCTTTTGGGTGAAAACAAGCGCTGTAAAAGTTCCAGTGCCAAATTGGAAAAACTAGTGACACCATACCAAAAAGCTGCTGGGTTGTATTTTGCATGTCAAAAAAAATAAAAAATGAAAAAACAGTTCACAATTTTTTTTACTTCCCCGGAGAGCCAAGGACAGTAACAGAAGACATCTGTGGCTTCAGGCCATCTGCAGAGGGGATGAAAATGGTAAACTGAGGGACCCGACCAGAGTAGCTGGCTCTGAAACTGACAAGCGTGAATTATCCACAACTTTTGTTAAATTTTTTTGTGGGTACAACTGAGTGAAACCATGCGGATGCCTTCAAGGACAGATTGTCTAAAGGTTTGTGCTGCTATCCCCCTAATTTAAACAGCTATCTCATCTCTATCTTTTTGTCCTCATTTGTAATTAGTATCCTGAGTTACGAGGGAGTGATTTAAAGTAGCGTCCTGTGGTATAAATACTGTTTTCAAAGAGGCACCCTACTGAGGACAGACTGTAGGGAGACGAAGTTGATCCATGCAATTGTTTACAAATTTGTTGTACCATTATGAACCAATTTTCAAAATCCTGAACATCAGATTTGGATAAAGAATATCCACAAACACAAAAGAAAGCAAACACCCTCCCCTGATAGAGCCAGATGTGGTTTAAAGCTGTTGAGAAAGTAAAGACGTAGATCTCCTATTTCCAGGACCAAGAATGAACTTGCTCAAAAATGTAAGAATTATCGTCAGGAATCCCCATGAGTCAAACCTAGTATGTAGGTGTGTGCATGAGCACATATATGCATGTGTATGTGTCAGTTTTTACCTCTGCAGGCGTAGTTAGAGGACCAGTGTTTGTTGGCCATACACACCACCTCTGAGCTCTGGGACTCGTATCCCTGCTTGCATCGGATTTTACAGCGAGTGCCCATCACGTTCCTGTAGTGCTCTCCTCTGGGTGTGCGGCAGCTCACGTCCCCATGTTTCACCTTAATGGGCGCACACCATGGTGTCCCTAAAAATTGACAAAAGACAGTTACATTGACCTTTTCTTTACTGCATCAAGGCAGTTATATGGTTTTTATGGTCCGGCCTTGGAGTGGGAGAGTATCAGTATTCAATAATAAGCACTTACCTGAAGACTATTAAAGCTTAGACAGACTCCCTTTATAGGTGTGAAAATGCAAAAACCCGCCCATCATCTGAGTTCAGACAGATACGGAGGATTTCTCATTACCTTATCTGCAACTTCCCATAATCCAACAGTGTCTCGTGAGGCAGAGAGGATAGTCACACTTGAGGAAAAGACAGATAATGATGCGTGGAGAGCACTTAAGTTTAAGAGTGTGTGCGTGATTGAGTGAGAAAATTTCCACACAGATAAGATCTGTGTTGAGAGTGCGGCTCTTTATTGATACTTATCACACCTACTGGTTTTAAACATCAGCTGTTTGTTGTGCTGTCACTGGATTTAGTCTGTCCAAACTGTAACGTAAAACTGTCACTTCTTTGTCCCGTAAACCAGAACTGGGAAATACCTGGAATTTGTTGACGGGTTTTCTTGGCGTTTTTTTATTTGTTGTTGTTTCTTGTGTTTACGTGGGATTCCACTGCCTCAATTCCCATCATGCCAAGGTCGAAAACCCTTTTACGTAAAATACACTGAGCCTCAAATGAATCGCCTTGTACCGTTTTTTAGCCTTGCCTGAAATCTTGGTTAAATAGCCAGTTTTCCGTAAAGTGACAGCTTGCTAGACAGTGGATGCTCAGCTCTGACCATACGTTAGCACACCCCTGGCTTTGTTGTCAAAAGGCCTATGGGATTTTTCCAATGGATTTTTGATTACTGCAAAAAGTAAACTCTGTGGCAAACAAACGTTTATGATACTTTCACATTGTGTTCAGCACAATCATCTTCACAAACGAACACTACTTTTATCATTTTTGAAGCATAAATGCAATCACTGGGAGTTAAAGGTGAGGTTAGGTTAGCTACACCACAGTCGCATGACCTAACATTGCCACCTTAACGAGGCTGTAGAGCCGTGTTTGGCATGGTGACGTTCTATCGTCTCATTTTGCCACTTGTTAGCAACTGTCTTTTTTAAGATGCATTCAAGATTAATAAGCAGGCTATTTACTGTCGTATTTCATGTGGTAGAACAAAACGTGCAACTCTCTGGAGCTTGTGTGAACCACAGACTTAATTTCAGACATCTAACCAAAAACCCATTCAAAAAAAACCATTGACTTTGAGACGAGGGAACAGGGAGTGCTAATAGGAGCACTCTCTTCCTTTAAGACAACTGCATTTGTTTTCTAACTTTTCTCCTCCCATGGCGGACACCTCTGCCCATCTCTACAACGCTTGTGTAAAAATTCCTTGTGTCACGCCAAGTTTGAGGGGCCACAAGGTTCTTACTCAAATACAGAGAAATCGAAATCTGCAGTTTATTTCCTGCTGGCTCAGGACAAACACTCTGTGGACCGGCACACACACATGCACACACTTGGCAAGAATGCAGTTTAGGCTAATTTCCAGTTGGAATAAAATTGAGTATTCATTACACAGCAAGCCGTGCTCGCTGCCTCTCTCTGTATGTGTGTGTGTGTGTTGGCAAAGTCTCCACAACCACTGAGTAAGAGAAAATAATATTTGAGCTTTTACACAAGGGGAGAGTTTGGTTTGGCCGGGACGATAATGTTCCGTGTCTAACTGACCCCGAATTTAAAGCTGGAAGCTACTTTGACGTAACTGAGTCAGTTCACAAAACTGGCTGAACCAACTGTGGTTGAATGATGCCTCCTTAAAGACACAGTGAGATTAAAAATACATTTTTCTAATTTTTCTTCTGTGTCCCTGTGTTAATTGTTGAGTTATATTTTGTCATACTCCAAATATATGTCAGTGACAAAGTGTATCAAAATACCTCTCTTTTGTAAAACAGTTAATGCTATTGATGACACACTTTGAATTAATTCATTTTGACACATCATACATGCAACTTAATCTAATCGAATTATTTGAGTCACCCAGCTACACACTTGACTGTTAGCTTGTGGGTTGGAGTGGCTAGCAGACATAGCAGCTAACGGTAGTGTAATAGATCACAGGTGTGTGTTTGAAATATATGCTCTTCTGTGTTCCTGAAAAATGTTAAAATATTTTTGTCATTCGCATAAGCATAAATAATTTAATCACTTCTCCTTTGCTCTCCTGTTGTTTCTGAGGGAAGTACGGGTCCCCAGAGTGGCCATAGCGACAAACTGAAGAAATGATTTATTAATTCATGCACGGCAGATGCTTTTGTGATCTGAATTTAATTAAATCCTTCCTATGTTTTGGTTCATTCATGCGCACAAGATAAGTGTATATAGAGAGAGCCAGCACAACACACCCTGCAATCTTCGGAGACTACTCCGCTGAGATGACGTCCTTTTAAGTTAGCGGGTATAGCACCTCAAATTCAGGCAGCAAAAAGTCACTGGGGTTCACACTGGCCATATTCGAGATTCGACAGCCACATGTCTGTCTCTGTCTGTCTCCGAAGCTGCCACTTTCTCTGTTCCAAAGTAGTAGTTTCCGAGTGGTGGAAAGTACAGGATGTGCTCGCACTAATCTCATGCACAGGAGTTAACAAAAATGATTTATGGTAATTAAATTGAGGTAACAAATTATATCGTGTGTGCACTAATGAATAAATCATGGGCTCAAGCTACTTATTTTTTCTCTCTATGACCTCTCCTGGGCTCTTTAGGGGAGTGTGGGTGCAAGCTAACAGTCCTCAACAGCTCGGTGTTACACTGTATTGCGATGACTACTTATGAGCAATTCAAATAAATCTCAAGTATTTTAATAAAACCCATGTTGCAGCTAAACCTCACCCATATAGTCTGAATCACTCTGAAAGATCTCACAAGCTGTTTCACTATGACTGTAGACCAGAGGGACTTAACTGAATCTACATAACAATTCAGGAAAACATATTTCAATAATTTAAGTATGAGTCATGTTTCAGAATGAATGCACTGTTTGTATTGTATATATTTACAATGCCAAACTGAGCACGTAGTCACCTTTATATCTACGTGAATACCAGTCCTCGTCATCTCCGTAGGCGTACTGTCCTGACCCTGGGGATGAAAGAAGAGAAGACAAAGCGACTAATACGATGAAAAAGAGCTGCATCCAAGATGTTGGGCAATGTTTGAAAGCATTGTCCTGGGCTGACCTTGAGCGCCAAGAAAAGGCTTACAAAATATTGCCTAACTTCTCATCTGAACCAGACTCTGCAGGGGACCTGGATCTTTTGGACAGACCACATGCACAAGGAATAAATCACAAAAGATCCTATTTTTTCCAGCTGGTTTGGAAATGTGAATGTTCAACACAAAGATTGTGCTTGATCCAGTGTTTCTTTTTGTTTTTGCTGGGGCCCCCTGCAGCGTTTGGTAGAAATGAGAAAAGAGAGAAACTATTTTGAAACTTTTTGTTGCAAAACAGCTCCCACAGATCATACTTACCATTTTAAGTGAACTTTGAACAGTGAGCAGTTTACTAAGACAGAGAAAAATATATTTCAACCATAAAACAGCAGCATTTAAGAGGAGCAGAAATATTTCTCAGTGGTGGCTGCCGAGCTGGTGGAGGACACAGCTGAGTGATGTTGGTAAAAGACAAATGTGAGGGGAATTGTGATGAGCAAGGAGGATTATTTGAGGAAAGAAGATGAAGGGACGGGGTCAGGAAGAAGTAAAAACAGCAAGGATACAGGAAACAAGTGAGGAAGGGGTTACAGTAGGGGGAAGGGCATTTAACCTTGGCCCCAGGATGTTATGAACCCTGGCGTGAATGTGTCCTCTGTTCAGGATCCACAAGGGAGGAGTGTTCAAGCCTGCTCCTGCTTCATATATCAGCCATATGTTGGTCATTGAACCTGATACTGTGAGCACATCTCGCGTCCCGTTCCCTCAATTCCTCATCATGGCTTTTCTGTCAGTTTAATAAAAGCTGTCTGGGCCAAAATGCCGCAAGTCATCCAATACACACACACACAACACGCTCTGAGGTTTAGCAGTCAGATCACACAGCATGGATTGTACAGAGCAAACCCACAGACTGAGTGAGTCACATTTAGCTGTCTAATGGGAAAACTTCAGTGTCTGCTTCTTAATGAAGGGAAGAAGGGAAGAAGAGAAAGGTACTGAAAACTAATTACAGGTGTGTGTGTGTGTGTGTGTGTGTGTGTGTGTGTGTGTGTGTGTGTGTGTGTGTGTGTGTGTTATTCAGAGTGAACAATAGTTAGATTCACATGTGCCAGAAAAATGATCAGTTCTGTATCAACTTGCAGCCATTCCCACCAAACAAGACTAACTAACTGGCATGTGTTCCCACAAATCTTTACTCACTTATATATGCCTCATGGAGCTGAGTTTTAAATTTAAGCGCCTTCAGATTATCATGAAGTTTGATGCTATCTATGTTTTATCTGTAATGGCCACTTAATGTATTTAGTGGCGGAGTCCGCCATTGCTGCTCTGGATTCAAGTTGCCTTCACGTGCATGACATTCACATGAAACGGTTCGGTCACTGACACAGGCCAACCTGAGCACCATACTACAATCAGGAAACAGTAACAGCAGCAGCAGTTTATACCTGCAAATGGTGTTGCCTCCCAAGCGGCAACCTCCAGAGCTGAAGTGAAGTGCCAGAAACAGATCCTCTAATGGTCACTTGAGGCAGGCCCCAAAAGTGAGTCAGTCCCCAAAGACCCCCATCTTAAAAAGCCCAACCTTACAGCAGAAATAAACATGTTTACTGCCTGGTACAAAAATTGTGTTTGGTCTCTATACCTAATTTAAACATTCATGACAACTGTAAATGATTTTTTAAATTAACCATTTAAATAATATTACTGGTTAAAAGACAAATGTCTCGATTAGCATTTGGTTGTAGTAAAAGAGCCTCTAAGCCAGTGGTTCCCAACTGGTCCACCCACAGAGTCAAGATTTCTCCTTAATCATTAGTTCAAGAGTTGTATATATATTCAGCATCGTACTCGAGTCTGGCCATGTTGTCGAGCTAGTTTGCTGTTTCTGTCAAGAAGCTGTGGGTTAGTCAGAGATATTGAATAAAAGAAATACCCCACTGTAGGCTTATCCAATGTTAAGAAAACAGTTACTCTTCCTGTCTCCTAAGTGGGCGTGGTTAGCTCTCCCTCCAATCAGAGCCTGTTCTCCCTCAATCCTATTAGTCTATGTTGTCACTTAAAGAGTGAGAAGATACTGCAGTATTGAATATTAGCACCACCTGCAGGCATGGAGAGTAACAGCAGCAGTTTCTTTCTCTTTAAAAGCTGCTTTTTGTGCGGATGTGCTTTTACTTTGTAATGCTTGTACCACTATAATAATATTTTTACTGGAAGACAAACTGTCACATATATCATGTATAGTTTTTAACCGCCCTGTAATGACAGTTTATCAGACTGTATAACCTGACACACACTTATATCCAAATCCACATCAAACACTCAACATGTGAAGAAACTAGTTGCAATAATGACTAAGACAGAGACACAGTGACTTGCATTACAGCATGAAAATAAACTTGTGGACACCTTCATACAGTTAGAGGACAATGATAAGTCATTTTATACAGTATAGAGTTTGTCTTATTATTTAACATCAGTTCACTCAAATCCAGTACTTGAATGCGGATGGTGGGAAAAAAATCTGTTATGAGTGATAATCCTACTGCAAGCACAGGAGCATTAATCAGTATCTCTCTAAATGTGAAAGAAAAGGTCCACAAACTCCACTATTAATATCTTGAAATAAAATGAATGAATATCATAGTGCCACACTAGCCTCCAGTGGATATCAAACAGAAACACAAGCGTAGCTGCCTTTGACTTCTGCTGCTGAATGACCGAGTTTTGAATGACTGAAGTTTCATCTATGTAGCTGCAGAACATTATGTGTTAACTTTTAATGATATCATAAATAGACTTATCATTATTTCTCTGATACACATCTATTGTTTAGTTCGTCTGGGCTAAGTGTCTGTAGAAATACTCAGTTGTTTTAAACACTGAGCAAGAAATATGTCAACAATAACATGATAACATGCAAGACAGAACTTAATAAAGAACGGTTTATTGTTTATTGCCTTGAATTGATTGCTTTTGGCCATCTTCCCTTTCTGCAGTATCCAGGGGGACAGAGGACATATGAGGACACTCAGAGCATTGTGAACTCTGTAAAACCTCCTGAAGCGAATAATGTGCTTGATTAAACAAAACTCAAGCCTTTTGTACGTGTGAATTCATCTCTGTGAAAAAAGTCTATGATACTAGCCAGCAGGGGTGAGAGAAAGAGACACTGACATACATGCATGTTGTTGTGCGTGGCATTTATATCCTCTGTTCCCTCATCAACTGGGTTGCTGCTGTTACCTTTCTTGCCAATAGGTGTCACTATAATGATGCCGGCGTCAGCAGTTTGTGTTACATCTATATGCAGGAAAGGTCATAGGTAAGAAGGGGTCGATGGTTAGGTCTAAGCAACAAAACTACTTGGTTATGGTTAGGAAAATATTGTGGTTGATGTTATAGGGCTTTCACATCCATGCACGGTAACTTGCGTAAGTGGTTGGCACCCACCGAAAGATGGACGAGATGATGGTGCTGGCATCTGAGTACCTGGAGTTACGGTGCAAGCAACTTATAAGGACAACTAAAAGAGAAACTGCTATAACATTTCCACCAAACTTCAGATGATTAAATCTGAAATTGTCCAAATATGTTGAAATCTTTGCTTAATTTCAGTGATTTTTGTTGTTTTGCTACAGTATACAGCTATGAGCTTGCTTGCACTTCTGCCAGTGTTCACTAAGGCACCTGCCTGGCATCACAGCCGTGGACTTCAGCAGCAGCAGCCACTTTTAAAAATGCTTTGCTACTGGAGGAACAAAGGTAGGAAGTTGTCAGGGCAGTTTGGGGTTTGGCGGTTAGGTTTAGTCAACAAAATTACTTGGTTATCATTAGAGAAAGATTGCGGATGACACCAAAAAACACCCAGCTTTGGTGGCACGGACGCGGCTGGAAAGGCAGCAGCGTGTTGCTCTGAGCTGCCCAAAGCAACAAGGGCGAGCTTCGCCTGTTCACTGACTAGGTTAGGACATCTTTATTGGCAAAAACTGAAAGTCTGATGTTCGCTTGCTTGTGTCGCATCCAGTTGAGAAGAGGTGTAGTAATGACGTGGATGGGTTTAAATTGGAGCTTGTGGAAAACCAAGGTCTCATACAGACTTGAAAGGGTGCCTCTAACGTCATTATAGTGACACTGAGGGGGTCATTATAGGGACGCTGCCTAAGCATTGTACTTTGACGCCTTGGCAGTGAGACTAGGTTTGACTGGGTATGCAAACTGCACTGCAGCTCTGCATTTGGATTAAATTGACTGGGCCTGACTCATCCTTTACTCATAAAGGCACTCCAGATTCAAACAAAGTCAAGAGAAGAAAATGTGATCTGAGACTCCTTTGTATTCAAACCAAACCTGAGAACATGCTGAGATGGGGTCGGCAGCCAGCATCTTATTCTCATCTGCTTCAAACCAGTTCTTAGCGAGAAAGATGTCAAATGTTAATAGTGCAGGAAGTATAGAAGCTCATCATCCTGACAAACCTCTGGGAGTGAATGAGCTTTAAATTACAGAGCCCGATATTCCAATTAGCTTTTCTCTGCAGGCCTGTAATACAAACTGTCATTATATGGAGGCTCATTCCCTGTAAGTGTTGAAGTATAGCTACGGGCTAGCAGAGCAGAAGAGAGCAGAAAAATAAAATGGGATGTCATTTCTTTATCGCTCAGTTCAACCCACCTCGATTACGGAGTTATATAACTCCTTTTGGAGCGCTAATGATTTCTGTCCCATTCAAACTGTATACCAACACGTCTGCTGCTGGTTTCTTAATCACATTAGCAGTTTCTGACCCTGAGGAACAGAATGCTGCTGCTGCTGTTTTTATCTGCATTAACACTTTGCAGGACAAACTGTTGAAGTAACGGTGATGTACCCGTGGCTAGCATCTAATATAGCTGTTTAAATCGTAATTGATGTGTAATATTAACAATATTTAATTCTGTATGTGTTTTGCATTTTTTTTTTAAATCTCAAGTCTCTTAACTGTCTTTGATCCTCGTCTTTAATTATTGGTGTATTTCCAGCGACGGCTCAGGAAGATGAAGCACCACATTACCTGAGAGACACTTAATAATAGTTGTTAGCAGCAGAGTTCAGTGGGAATAATTCATTAAGAAAGTGTTCAGTGTTCAGGTTCACAGTTAGAGACTCATCATTGCACGCTGCTTTATTTATAAAGTATTTACTTGTCTGTTCTTAAAGCTGCACTGATAAATATTTTTGTATTGAACATGGATCAAGTGACTGTGTTTAATATCAAAGGAGTTTCTCATAGCGATGAACTCAGAGTGAAATATCACCTGTTCTAACGCTCTACAGACTAGTTTGGGTGCATTAATCAACTGCATGAATATTCTGTGCAATATTTTTCTGTGTACGACTTAATCACAAGGTCAGCCACCATATCACAGAGGGTAAATAATAATAATAATAATAATAATACATTTTATTTGTTAGGGCACCTTTCAAGCCACTGAAGGTGGCCTTACAGCAAAGATAAAACACAGCATACAAAACATCATAACACATCATACAATACACCAAATGATTGTTATGGTCATGTTATGCCATTGTTATTGTTTAGAAATAGCTGCCAACATGTGTGTTATATGTCAAACGGACCTTTGATCAACGTGCTGAACAAACGTTACTTTATTTCCAACCCATATCAAGACTGCAAAAAGAGGAGGATCTACACGGTGCCAGACCCTCCCCGACAGCCACATCTGGTCAATGTATTTAAAACACAAGACCATCAAGTTAATTTACTGCTGATGCGAACCGAACTCTTCCCACTGCAGCAGCTTCACATTAAAAACATTTCACTGGCAAAACAGTCATTTTTAACATTTGCTGACAGAGGATCAGTTTGAAATATTGCAGGGAGCAGTGGAACAGTCAGGAGCAGCCACAGTGAGCTGTTAGATGACATGCTGCAGGCTGTACACCTCACACCTCCAACTCAGTGATGTAATCAACTTCGTTCACTGTGCCCTGCAGTCCGCAGACTCATGCCATGTGCAGAGTGAAATCAGATTACAGGTCCTCACAGAGTGATGGAAAAAAGGTAAATTATTGCCAGGTTTCTTTATTTATACGACAACAGTTTGTGTTGCTGCCCCGAGAACTCTGTGACCTGTAGTATTAAACTGCATTTAAGACCACAAGTAACTGCAGGTGTCGCCAAATCAACCAGGACTGAACTTTGCCACTTTAAAGGCAGAGCTGCAACCAGATGCATTCAATTAAGACAAACTGGTCAGTTCATTTTAGTGTAAGCTGCAGCCTTCTCTTTGTTCCAAGTAGTTTTGCCTGCACTTTAGAACAGTAACTACCTCTCAGCTATTATCACTTGAGTCCTGATTTGTTTCCTGGGGCTTTCCTTTGAGGCTATTCAGGATCTACTTGTTGTGAGGCTCCCTTCTCCAGCAGAGACACAACTGCACACTTACAGAGTGACTGTTCTCCAGTGATGTTGCTTGCTGGCATTTCCCCAGGTTACTCCCTGTGTGTGGAAGATGAATCTTCCCCCAGACTCACATCAGCACAAAAATCGTCATGGAAAATGTGATCAAGCTTTTAGGAATACTCACTGTAGTGTAGAGGGGTTTAACTGTAAGAATGCATGCAGACCTCAGGCCAAGATTAAAGATTTCCATTGTTAAAAAGCAGCCCAAAGGGTGCAAAAAAAGTAATTCTGGTACACTGGCACACGATTTGAGGCATGCACGCTCAGCAACTCAACTGGCTAATTGGCCGCCGGAACAAACACAAACACACCCCTGTAAAATAAACTCCCCATAAACACACACAAGCACAGACCAGACTCCCACTGTCGGCCCGAAAAGGCAGTTTTTAGTCTGTCAGTGTAGATCTGCTCTGCAGCTTGTGTTCATGTTTCAGCCTGTATGATCATACAGCGGTGGTGAGCCACTCTTGAATCATCTACAGGCACATAGCCACACACACACACACACACACACACACACACACACACACACACACACACACACATACACACAATACTCCATCCAGACTTGAGCTTTGAAGTCATTTCAGCTCCTCACTGCAGGCTACATCTTTTTGGGGAGTCTGTTTATTCAGTATTGTTGGATGCTTAAACTCAGTGTTATTTTCAACTAATCAATTAATCATTTTGTCTATAAAAGGTAAGAAAATGTTGAAAAAGGTTTGTCACATATAGGTGAAGTCTCCAAATATCTTGTTTTATCCAAACAACAGTCCAAAAATACTCAATTTACCATGATCTATTTTAAAAAGATGATAATTCGACTATCAAAATATACAGTTAAAGTCAATTACTCGACTAATCACTGCAGCTCTACTTCAGTTTGTGTGAAAGAGTCCTGTTTTCTCAACACCAGCACAGAAACTCCTCATAACATTCTGTGAATACTTCCAAGATGTGAAACTCCTGCAGCAGTTTAATTCAAAGACTTGATGAAAAGGTAGCTCTTAGTAATGCATTATAAAGAGAGGGCACAAAGTAAACTTGCCCTGCACTTACACTACAGTTGCAGTGCTTTCATAAGTCCCACAGACTGAGCTCTGTGCAGAGAAACGTCCCCCAGATGCACACTGCACTCCCCCCGCTGTCCACCCCCTCCTCCACGTAAACACACCGCGGTTCACCAAAAACCAGAGGCGAGGATAAGAAGCCTCAAATGCATGCGCAAAATTACACAATAAATCTTCTTTAAACACAAAGCGTTTTATCTTAATCTATCCACGGGTCAGTGACATCCCAAACTTTCCCCACTGATCTTAAAATAAACTGTTGGCTTATTCCATCCTCATGGTCCCAGCAGAGTTCACAATGTCCAGGAGGTGAATGAGGGTCTTTGTTAAGTCCTTACCTTCATATCCGGAGCAGAAGCAGAGCTGGACGAACAGGAGCACCAGTGGCCACATGTCCATATCGAGACGCGGGACTCTCCAACATGTGAAGAGAGAGCTCACAGGAAAACTTCCAGCGCATTCCAGCTTTCCAAAGGCCCGCCTCTTGCTCCAGAAACAAGGGAGGATTCTCCAAATACAGTCAGGCCACCGGCATGATACACGAGGCTGTGCCAACCCCTGTGGGTAAACTGTGACATGGACCAGATTATCATCACAGGACACTCAGGCTTAATTCTCCTTATAAAACCCCTCTTACAATCCACAGTGGTCAGGCACAGCTTCTCAAGTAATCACATATGTGCAGTTTCTCCTACTCGGTGGTGGAAAAAGTATTCAGATCCCACTGTGGCTACATAAAGACACAGTAGGTAACTTTTATAAATGAGATAGATCATCTGAAAAAAGTCACCCCTGTCTCCCCCTGGTGCTACTAATGGCATTTGCAAGAATCTACCCATCCTGAACAAATGCAGCCAATCAGAGAAGACATGGATCTACCTCTGTTTAAGGTAAAGTTAAACCTTTTCTTTAGATATTTTTTGGGGCTTTTTAGCCTTTAATGGACAGGACAGACAAGCTGAAAGGGGGAGGGAGAGAGAGAGGGGGAGCGACACAGGCCGGAGTTGAACCCAGCACACTGTGGCAGCCTTGTACATGGGGTACCTGCTCTACCACTAAACCACCGGCACCCCAAAAGTTAAACTTTTTCCTCTTTGGTTTTCTTCTGTGTTTTCGTCTTTGACCAATTTTAGCAACAGTAACAAGGTAAGACACTGTTGATTAGAAAGTACTCGAATGAGGACACTGGGACTTTATTAATCGCCTCATTTGCAGACATTGAAACTTTATTATCGTCTCGTTTGAGGACATTGGGACTTTATGATCCCAAATAGCTAGGAGAAATTAAAAATATATACCAAACAGGAGGATATTCTTATGCACGATCTAAACAGCTAACTAACATTTTGTTCGTTACTCAAGTGAGTAGCCAACAACCCACTTTTATACATCCAAAGAACTGCTTGGCAACCAGACTAGGTGTCAAATTGAGACAGGCTTTTATTTGTCAAAATGTGCAGCCACAAGGGCTAGTAAAAATGACTGGCTGTTAAATTGGGACTAGGCTTTTAATTAAAGTTTTACAGTACTCACAAAAAAGCCTATTTTCTATTTAAATTTATAAGTCCTACAAAGATGTGATTTTGGTTTAAAATAATTGGGTCATTATGAACACTTTAAGACATCATTATTGTACATTCAAAAGACATGAAAAGATACAGTGTATAGTTCATCCTGCAGGTCATCACTAGTATGTACTGTGTTGGGTAAACAGTAGTGCTCCTTCTTCACACACACACACACACACAAACACACACACACACACACACACACAGACCGACATCAATAAAAAAGCAGCAGTAACACAGTGGAAACATTTCCCAGCTTCTGACATTGGTAGACTTTACTGCTTGTTTCACTGTTCGCTAATGATGTGAACATTTTATAGGAAGTTGGATCCAAGTTGTTTCCTAGCGACACTGTTCTGATGAAATGTTCCATAGTAACCATATTGTACTCTTGACATTGGCATCACAGTATTCTATACCTGATTATCATTCTGGTTCATACGCAAACACACACACAGCACGAGGGCTGCGTGAAAGTAGGGAGCTGTTAAAAGACTGATCAGTGTTTAATTTGCGAGAGGTTTGGTCATGTAGAGTGCGAGGGGGGCGAGTCCACACATGAAGGTGTTGAAGTGTTCTCTGTCCTGACGGGAAGCAGGAAGGGGAGGCGTGTGGCGGAGGAGGATCTCCTGCCCTGAGCTGTAATTATGTTCATAATGTGGGTTCAGCTGAAATGTCTCTGAAGAAAAAGTTAGTTGACTCCAGCTTTTCTCACCTGACTCTGGAGGATTGAACTGACACTTTGATGTGGTGAGTTTGGATTTTGGATCGTCTCTGGGTTTTGTTTTGTTGTGTTTAACTATTGTTTACAAGACTAACACTTAGCAGCTGTTTTCTCTGAGGATGCGTTTGATTTTTTTTTAAGGTTTCAGCATTTAAAAGCATTGATTTCTACCCAACACAGTGCACTTGTACAGTATGTAATTTCAACAGGGGTTTTGTCAGCATAAAGGGAGTGAACAGTCACAATAATGAGGTATGAGCATTTGACTGCTGCAGTTCATTATGAGGCTTATAATCATTGTAACCAAAGACAAAAATGTGACATTATGTGGGCAGAACAAGGCGCTCCCTCAGTAATTCAAATATTAAAATATTTATGAGACCAAAATGAACAATATAGTGATAAGACTTTTACATCACAAAGAAGTAGTGTCTACAGATGTAAAGAGCATAGTGAACGATAAAGAGCACAGTAAGAAGAGTCCATCCATCCATTTCAACTGCTTATCTGAAGCAAAGCACCCCAGACGTCCCTCTCCGCAGCAACGCTTTCCAGCTCCTCTTGGGGACAAGATATGTAATCCCTCCAGCGTGTTCTGGGTCTGCCCCGGGGCCTCCTACCAGCTGGACATGCCTGGATCACCTCCAACGGGAGGCGCCCAGGAGGCATCCTGATCAGATGCCTGAACCACCTCAACTGACCCCTTTTGATAGAGCAGCAGCTCTACTCTGAGCTCCCTCCGGATGTCTGAGCTCCTTACCCTACCTCTAAGGCTGAGCCCAGCCACCCCATGGAGGAAAATCATTGTGGCCACTTGTATTCGCAACCTCATTCTTTTGGTAACTACAAAGAGCCCATGGCCATAGGTAAGGTGGTGGTTTGCGTGGTTGTTCCAGTTCATTTGGGCTGGTGTTAATGCTGTCAATATAACCCTGGTGCTGACCATCCACTTCCAAGCAGACTCTAGTACAGTTTGTTTGTGATGTGAAAGAAAACAAACCAACCACAGGATTTTATGATAGCAGATATGTGATTTTAGCAACAGCTACACCAATATGCTGATCATGAAGCCTGTCCGCAGTCTCATATTTGACCCTGATAAAGGCCATGTATATCCCATAACCTATTTATGCTAATGTGGTAAGCAGGTGAATTTCCATCTGGTGTGGACCACAAGAACCGAACTACCGGTGTGATAGCACCTTAAATGTTCTTAAGTCCATGACTGAAAACAGTCCCCAACAAACTCCTGATTTTCTGTATAGCTTGAGTCAAGTTTGCGAAAATAAAACTATATTTGTGATTCATATTTAAAAATGAATGTCTTCAGTAGGAATGAATGAGCTCGGGGCTGAGCGCCACAGACAGAGACAGGAAGTGGTAAAGTATTGAGAGATTAATGCATTGTTGGTTTGGGGCTTTAATGGGATTTTGTTGACAGTAACAAAATGTCACACACACTGACAGCTGACACTTGGGTTGAGATTGACTCCACTGTGCTGCATTAACCCCTGAGGTGCTGAGTCCTATTTGATGACATCACTGCAGGTCGAGGTACTGAGGCAGAACATCGTCCCAGAACTGCTGAGGGTCGTCTGGTTTCTTCTCTGCAGCGCTCTGCTTCGTCCTCGGCGCTGGTTTGGGCGTTTCTTTCTGTTGCTTGTCTTTTCTGTCAGCAGGCAACTTCTGTATGGTTTTTGTTTTTGAGGATTTGACCTTTTCCTCCTCCTCTTCTTCCTCTTCCTCCTCCTCATCGCCTTCCTCCTCTTCCACTTTTTCCTTTCCTTCTTTTTCCTTCTCCTTCTGTTTAACATTTGACGCCTGTCCTTTTTCCTCCTCCTCCTCCTCCTCCTCCTCCTCCTCCTCTTCTTCTTCTCCCTCCTCCTCATCGCCTTCCTCCTCTTCCACTTTTTCCTTTCCTTCTTTTTCCTTCTTCTGTTTAACATTTGACGCCCGTCCTTTTTCCTCCTCATCCTCCTCCTCCTCTTCCTCACCCTCATCTTCATTTTCCTCAGAAGCACCACCTTTCTTTCCTTCAGTTCGTCCCTGTTTTGTTTTTTCTCTTTGATTATAGAGTCTTGCATCTGTTTTTGGTTTAGTCTTTGTTTCATTCTCCTCTTCCTCATCTCCCTCTTCCTCCTCTTCTTCACCTTCTTCCTCCTCCTCCTCCTCCTCCTCATCACTCTCTACTGTCACCTCTTTATTAGCCTTCATTTTCTCTTTCCTTTTCATTTTTTCCTCCTCTTCACCTTCACTCTCTTCCTCTTCTCCTTCCTCCCCTGTTTCCTCTTCCTCTCCCTCTTCTTCCTCTTCCTCTGTTACCTCCTCAGTATTCTCCTCTTCCTCTTCTGTAACCTCCTTACTCTCTTCTTCCTCTTCCTCATCCTCTTCTTCTTCCTCTGTTACCTGCTTACTCTCTTCTTCCTCCTCTGCTTCCTCACCCTCTTCTTCTTCCTCCTCCTCTGTAACCTCCTTACTCTCTTCTTCTTCCCCTGCTACATCTTCTTCCTCCTCTGTTACCTCCTCTTTATTCTCCTCTTCCTCACCCTCTTCTTCTTCCTCCTCCTCTGTATCCTCCTTCTTATCCTCTTCTTCCTCATTCTCATCTTCATCCTCTGTAGCCTCCTTTTTGTCTTCTTCTTCTACACCCTCATCCTCTTCTTCATCCTCTGTAGCCTCTGTCTTATCCTCTTCTTCTTCCTCCTCATCCTCTTTTTCGTCCTCTGTAACCTCCCTCTTATCATCATCTTCGTCCCCCTCATCCTCTTCTTCCTCCTCTGTAACCTCCTTCTCATCTTCTTCTTTTTCTGCCTCCTCATCCTCCTCTTCCTCCTCCGCAGTCTCGTCCTCGGCTTTCCCCTCATCTGAGGATGCTTCCTCCTCACCCCCTTGATCTTCACCCCCCTCCTCCCCCTCCTCCTCGTCCTCCTCGTCCTCATTTTCTTTGTCGCTCTTTTCATCCTGTTCAGCCTCGTCTTCTTCGGCCTCACTGTCATCTTCCTCCTTCTCATTTTCAACACTCTCTTCATCCTGTTTGTCCTCTTCCTCCGCTTCACTCTCTTCATCTTCCTCCGAGTGTTTTTCCTCATCCTCACTATCGGAGGAATCTTTTTGTTCCTCAGTTTCACCCTCTTCCTCTTCCTCTGCGTCAACCTCATTTTCTTCTTCTTCGTCATTGTCATCTTCATCAGAATCATTTCCCTCTCCATCCTCCTCCTCCTCTGACTCTTTGATCTTGCTGCTCCCAGACTCTTCCCCACTTTCATCTTCTTCATCCTCACTCACCTCACTTTCTTCCTCTTCCTCTTTATTATCTCCTTCACTGGCCTCTTCACTTCCCTCCTCCTCCTCCTCCTCCTCCTCTGCTGCCTCACTTACCTCAGACTCACTCCCTCCTCCACCCTCTTCCTCTATACTTGCTTCCTCCTCCTCTTCAGCATCTATGACATCGCTCTGTTCACTTCCTTCATCCTCTTCCTCACTGCTTGAGCCGGTTTCCTCCTCACCATCCTCCTCTGCAGTTTCATTATCTTGCTCTTCCTCACCCTCTCCAGAAACACTCATTTCCTCCTCGCTGCTTTCACCTCCCTCTTCCTCTTCTTCTTTGTCCTCCACAGCACTTCCACTCTCCCCCTCTTCATCTTCCTCCTTTTCCTCATCTTCAGTATCTGCTTCTTCTCCCTCATGATCCCTGTTGGGTTTCTCATCTTCTTCATGTTCTTGCTGGGAAGTTTCCACGTCTGTGCCATTGTTCTTTGCCTCTTCACTTTTCACCTCTGCCAGTTGTGACTGAGTGGTGTCATCACTTTCCTCGTCTTCAGTGACATCCTTCTTGACCTGAACATCTGTCTTGGTGCTATCTTCTGGTGGATTTGACGTCTCCTGTGACAACGTCGAGGAAAAGGAAGGTTGCATAACCGCACTCTGCTTTGTGAATTGCCTCCCTTGACCAGGTGCTTTAAATGGTGTAGAAGAAAGGGTGTCACTGTCGGACTGGAAACTACCTACGCTTGTCACTGCCTCACCGAGGATCCCCATTGCAGCACCTGCTATCCCAGCAACAGGAAGAAGAGCAGCTGCCGTGCCGAGGATTTCCCCCAGCCTTGGCTTTTCTTCAGTCAGACTCGGAGGATCCTCTCTGGGTGTTCCAGGAACAAGCAGATCCTTATCAACAGGTGCCGGGCCTTGTGGGGATTTGGCACCGGCGACTGAAACCGTCTCTGTTCTCTGAGTGCTTTGTGAGGAAATGGGGTTGTAGAGCGCTTCAATAGGTGTATCCTGCTGTGATAACAGCGGGCTGGAAGCTTCAGTCTGCTCGCTGTTTGGCTTGGCGCTCTTGTTATCCTCAGCTTCTTCTTTAACTCTGATATGATCTCCTCCCTCTCCGGCTGGTTTTGTTTTTGCCTTCTTTTTATCCTTTGATTTAGCGCCGTCACCTTCAGGTATCTTCTCCTTATCTGCAGCTCTACTTTTGGTTTTTTGAGCTGCTTTCACCTCATTTTCCACAACTTTCCCTTTGCCTTTACTTTTAGCTGGAGTGCTTTCTGCCCTTTTACTTTGGTTTTTGACTGGTGTGGATTTGACCTCTATAACTCTCACAGGTGTGGATTTCACACTTGGTGATTTCTTAGCAATTTCTCGAACAGGTGTGGAGACAGGTGTGGTTTCTTTTTTCACTGGTGGTGATTTTAGATTCAATGCTTTTCTTTGACCTTTCCCCGGTGAAGATTTAACCTTGTGCAGATGTTTTGTTGGAGTTGATTTGACTTGCTGTGTCTCCTCCTCAACAGGTTTGACGTCATTGGTTTCACTCTGGGTTTCTGCATCTTTTTCTACGGACGACAAACTTCCACTTTGGACAGATATGCAGGTTGCTTCATTTCCTGTAGTGACCGTAATAACAGGAGATGTCCTCTCTAAAGCGGGTGATTTATTTCCCTCCTTTTTTGGTGTCAAGTTTTTCTTCAAAGTGCTGGCTTTCATATCCTTTTGATTTATATTATTTTCTCTCACATTTCTATTTCTTCTCTCGTTTCTCTTCACTTCAGTCAGTCTCTGCTGTGCTTCAGTCAGAGTCTTCTGCACAGACTGTGGAGTTTTGGGGCTTGATGCTGATAGTTTTGGTGATTTATTTGTAATTTGCCCGTCTTCATGAGTCTTGATTTTACTGGACTGCTTGGTGATGTTCTCCTTGCCTTTGGATGTGACTTTTTTGGGTGTGTTTTTCAGACTCTTTGAGCCCTTCAGTGCAGTCACTTCTTTCTTTAAAGAGCCTTTCAGGAGCTCTGTGGGTGAGGCCTTGAAGGAATTATGTTCTGCCCTCTCATTGAACTGCAACAGCTCTGCCTCTTTAGTAGTTCTTCTCAGAGCTCTGCCTTTTTTCTTTGCCTGTAATAAATCACAGAGAAAACAGGGATTTAGTCAGATGTAAAAATAAAACTGGCAGGAAAGGTCGTATGCCTGATAATAACGTGTTATTAAAAAAAAAAAGTGAAGTTGTACCAGCAACAGACTTGCAATCAATGTGACAGCATGTGAAGTTGCGGCATTTGATGTTTTGTGTTTTACTGCCAAAAACATGTCAGCTCTAGTTAAAGGAAGTGGTGTCTTGTTCAGTAACACACTGCCATAACACTCAAAATAGAACAGTTTGTTTAGAGACATTTCAGTAGCTTTTGTACATGTTAATCTTTAACCATAAATATTATTATGTTGAAAACAATACATGGGAAGAAAACATATTGCCAGTTATAAGGTATATTTTGCCTGTCAGAAACATGTACAAATAGTTTTTTAATACATTTTTGTCCAGTGTGATTTGAAACGTACATAGAAAAATGACTATATGGGTTTTTTACAGCATGTGACTGGTCAACACACATCACAGAATGACTGATCCGTCATCAGCCAATCTGTTGTCAGGTTAAATACAGATGTGGGTGGGAGGTATAGGAAACCATGGTGACGACTGAGAGAAGATGAGAGGAATCCTTATTTTCCCATCTACACTGGAGAAAAACAGGTGGCGGTTAATTGGGGGTCAGTGGGGCGTTAGGTGAAAACAGACATTTAATCACCTTCACACAGCAGACCTTTGAATGCAATTTCAATAACTGTGATGCCCACACATGAGCAGTAATGGCTCATTTACTTAGTAATAATATCCAAGTGCTTGTATCCAGTGTGATTTGACTTCACTGCATTTTTGACACCTAAAATTAAGATTTTATTTTAAAAAATGAAGTTTTGAAGTGTATGATATGATGCATTTTCAGTGCACAAAATCTGCTTATTGGGTCATTTCAGTTCTTCAAAGTCGAACACCACCTCAATTAAGAATTTCCAAAATGCTATTTTCATGGCCCAGGAAATGTCAACCACTATTTGTGATCATGAGCTACTCCCTCAAAGCCAGAGACCAAAGAAGTAAGTCTCAAACTTGTGATGTCATCAAGTATAAAGTCTAGAGCTGCTCCATAGACAATGAATGGTGGCTTTATTCCATTGTAGTGTTCTCAGTTTCGAAACAGAAAATGTTGCCACATACTCAGAGCATTCCTCTGGGTGCTCTCAGTGTCATCTAGAACATAGAAGGAACAGATTTTAGGTTTAGTTGTCTATTAGGTCTATTATTCCAAGACAGCAATACTTGTTCAGCTCCTGAGTCGTATCGTAACGTATTTTTGGACCATCTTAGACCATATAAATAACATGTTAAATTTGGAAAATGTGTGTAGCTCCTCTTTTATGTCTTATTTCTTTTTCTTTTTTTAGGGACAGTGCTGTCAGAATATTCAGACTTGATTTTAATGCCAATAAACTTGTTTCAGGTATTTTCTAAAATTAAATTTGTCATAATTCTAGTAAAGAAAACTGCCTTATTTATTCTTGTTTCAAGCTACAGAAATTCCTTTCTAGAACATGTTTTAAACATTTATTCATTCATTTTCTGTAACCGCTTATCCTGTTGTGGGTCACAGGGGAGCTGGAGCCTATCCCAGCTGAAACTGGGTGAGAGGCAGGGTACACCCTGGACAGGTCACCAGACTATCACAGGGCTGACACATAGAGACAGACAACCATTCACACTCACATTCACACCTACGGACAATTTAGAGTCAGCAATTAACCTGCGTGTCTTTGGACTGTGGGAGGAAGCCGGAGTACCTGGAGAAAACCCACGCTGACACGGGGAGAACATGCAAACTCTATACAGAAGGGCTCCCCCACCCTGGGTTCGAACCAGCAACCCTCTTGCTTACTTTAAACAAGTTAAATTAAAAACAAAGATATCCCTTTTGTGAAAAAGATGTTTGCAGGATTCAATCATTTTTATACTGTAAAAAACGAAGCACCATTAAATAAACCGTTCATATATATGAGTACTTTTACTTTTGCTACCTGTATGAACATTTTGCTGATAATACTGCAGGACGTTTTCTGAGGTAGGATTTTGAATGCCTTTAACTGTGATTAAGTACTTTTACAGTGTTGTGTTGCTACTTGTACTTAAATAAAGGCTCTGAATACTTCTTCCACCACTACAGACTCAAGCCCATATAACTTTATGACCAGGACAGGAAGGGGTTACCGCGCACCACATGTTGCACTATGACACACAACAACGCAGGAGACTCCTTCACAGCTTGCTTCATCATTGGCTGTGGAAACACTGATGAGATGTGGCAAGATTCCTGCCAACTCTTCCAAAGCATCGTGTGTGTGTATCTGAATGTGTGTTTGTGTATCTGACGCTGGAGCCCAAACACATCCAAACACATTCATTACACACATTCTTGGGGGAGAACAAGCAAATGAAAGAGAAAAATTACAGATCAAGACACTTGGCTGAATTTCATATTTCAGTATTTCAGTGTCATACCAAAATGGAAACTGTCTCCACAGACACACACAGACACACGGATGTATGCTGAGCTATGCACATTTCCTGGAAAAGTCAGTGAGTTTGCAACATTGCTGCTTCCTGCCCTGGAGTGCACATAATCTAGACCACAACCAAGAAGCCTGAAGAGGAAAACAAAACTGAGCTGACTCTGTGTTAATGACCCCGTGGACATTATCTTGTATTCCTCTACTCAATTAAAGTTAAACTTCTCTCACCATTTTTGGCAAAAAGTCGACTCCTTTCTCAGAGATATTCTCCTCCACATCTTCTAAAACAACTTGAACAGTTTCTCCCTCTGAAAAACAGACAAAGACTGTGTTAATTTAACAGCTCCACATAAGAGTATCTATGGCTATACTTTCATGGATTCGCAAGATGAAGCTGAGCTCAGCAGTGGCTGAAATTATAGGTTGAAAATACCTGTTTGTGGTGAGGCAGGATGCTCTTCCTCACTGAGATGTTTACTGGAAGTATGACTGGAGGGTCTTGTGGGGCTGCAGGGCTCTTTAGGTGAAAGAGGAGATTCTTCATTTAAGGCCTTTTTAGCGGTTGCCACTCTGTACAGTCTTTTCTTTGCAGTCTTTTTGGGAGATACTGGTGTGGTGTGTTTAGTTATAGACTTCGGTGAGAGTAAAGGAGAAGGCAGCTCTTTGAATTTAGACGTAGGGGAAGCAGTAGCGGTGGGGGATTTATACTGAAAGGTGTTTGATGACTGAGAACGTGGGCTTGATGGCTTAGAGGATAACACCGGAGATCTGGGGGAGAGTGGAGGGCTTAGTGTTACTTCTGATTGTGGTTTTGGGGATGATGAAGGGGTGGTACGGTCCTTTGAAAGAGTTTTAGGGGTAGGGATGTTTCTGGAGGTTTGCCAGGAGGCGTTGAGGAAGCCAGAATTCAAACGTGGGAGGTTCTGAAACATCTCCCCAAACAGCTCCACAGAGCTTCCCTGAAAGACAGAAAAGGAAAAACAGCACTGAGTGAGAGGTTTGAATCACATCGATAGAGCTCCCCCAACCAGTCAGCTGGTGGCACTGCAGCAGAACTACAACTTGGTGTAACACTGCTCCCTACTGGAGTTTAACTGTGATTACAATTACCTAAAGCTGAGAACAAACTTTGCAGGGTTTATCAGGTTGAGATTGACTTTGTAAGACCTTTAAATACCACATAGAATCCAAATTAATACCTGTTTGGTCAAAGTATGTTGGGACAATATGGTCTTTATGGACTATTTTTTCAGAAATTTCCACCAGTATATAACAGTAATTCCCAATAATATCATCAAGCATAGTGTTAGTTCAGGCGGGACACCATGTCAAGCTCAGCTCACATCCCAGATACATCAGCTGATCTCAAACAGCCCAGTCATCTGATGGAGCAGCTGATTGATGGAAGGGATTCAGCTGATAGATCACATCGCTTTGCAACCCGCCTCCACCCCAGCTCCTCCTTTAAATGCTGTGTCTGACTTATCAATGTAATTTCTGTTTGTCACTGATGCTGCTCTGTTCTGTTCCTGGGGGGCTTTGCTGCTACTCTCCCTGCCTCAGGCTTTTCACGTAGGCACGTGGAAGAGGCTTTCTGCATAGGCCTGAGGAAAGGCAGAGGGGCCCCAGAACAGAGCCGTACCACCAAAGATAATACTGCAAATGAAAAAAAAAAATTGCCTTTGAAGGCAGTGTTCCTGACTGAAATAAATTACTGCGATCTGGACCCATATAAGCAGCATACAATGAAGGCATGGATTAAAAATTGAAAATTAAAATCACATTGAATTATTAAAGAGAACTTTCTCCTGCCTCTGGTGAACAAAGAATCCAAGAACCTGAAGTCATAAGCAACCACGTTTAACAATGTATTAGAGCATTCATCTACAAATTCTCACATGACTCATGCAGTATAATCCAAGTCTCATTTTTCCAGTTGTACGCTCAGTACTTCACAGACAGCCCTTTCTGACAGTGAACTGAGTGGAAAGTGAAAGTCATTTATAATCTCTTCAAAGCCAAACCACATTAACAAAAACAGTCATTTTACCTTGCTAAACACAGGAGTTACTGGTCTACCACTGCCTTCATCAGTTAGTTTATTTGTGTTATTGTGTGACTTTCATGTTTCAAGGGTTAGTTCTGATTCACCATTTCTCCATTTTGGGTTTTTTTGTTCACCATGGAGGCATGCAAAAAAAAAAAAAAAAAATTCTTCAGAAACTCAACGTAAATATACTACATATCAAGGGACGTGAAAATAAAAGCCAAGATTCTCTTTTGTTTGCTCTTTCACCTCACTATATTTGTGGGGTTTTGGTGCTTTGTCTCTTGGATGCCTGCTGCTTACGTTCACCTGGTTGCTCCATTTTTATAAAGCCCTGACCTCACCCCAGCACTGTGGAGGAGCACACCCACAGAAAATATTAACAACATAAGAACATCCAGGCAGAGGGCAGAGCCTCTCAGATAAATACACAACCACATACCGGAGGTGGGTCACAGAGATGACTGAGAGGGATTACCTCTGTAAGAGTCTTCAGGAAAATCCTGCATAGTGTATCTTGAAGGTATATTCTAGGGCTGCAACAATTATTAATTAATTAATTAGGTGATGAAAAGAAAAATAATTGGTAGCTATTTTGATAGTTGATTAATAATTAGGGGTTTGGACTGTTGGTTGATTAAAACAAGACATCTGAAGACGTCACCTCACCTCGAAAGGCCTTTTCACTATTTTCATTTTTGTCATTGTGGACCAAACAAACAATTATTAAAGAAAATAATCAACATATAATTGTTAGTTAAAGTCCTAGCACATGTAAGCCTTTGCTAAAACTGCCCATTATAAGGTGATGAGCTTCGTAGCTAGTGCTGCAGCCTCCTGACAATCCCATTTTCAGTTTATAGGTGTGTAACACATATGTACACAGCTGTTACTGGCTGAAATTAAGGACTATTTAGTTTTAGAGGTATTGAAAAAAAACTGGCTTAGTCTGTACAATAAGCACCAAGGTGTAGGTTCTCACTTTCTCTCTGTGCCGGGCTCGAGCAGAAAGGGCTGAGAGTGGCACTATTGGATTCGGATCAATCAAAGTGTCGAGCAGGAGAATTTCCTTGTAGCTTGGCTCCAGAAAGTCCTCTGTGATTGTGACATCCCTCTCTGGCATCACCTCATGGCTCTCTGGTGGTCTGGGTGCAGCCAGGACCAGCATGTGGTTTCCACCGCAGGATACCTAAATGTAAGAAAACACACATGGAGTCGGTGAAGTTTATCTTTGTACTCATTAACTTTAAGACACACAGGATGTACCACTGAAGAGGTGAACTGCACTTGATGGACGACATGCTCCACACTGTCTTCCTTGTTCACTAGCTAAAGGTGCATGTTTAAATTCCCTGCCTTTCTAGTTGTTATTAATGCTTGTTGTTTTTCACGTTGCCCTTCTTAGACATCTGATTGTCTCGTATTTAGAGTGGTGTTGTGGGGGGGTAGCATATTTTGACAGTCCAATAACACTATATCAAATAATGCTCCCACTACTCAATGCATTCATGTAAGACTACCAATCACCTCACTGCCACTGTAGGATTAATGGCAGCATGTTTAGACATGTCATTTTAACATTTTTTATCAATATTTCAGGGGTAGCATATTTTGATAGTCCAATACCACCCTATCAGATAATGCTCCCAGACCTGTCAAGTCTCCCGTTTCTTTCCCGCCGTCCTCCCGTATTAGTATTTTCCCGTAAATCTCTCGTATTATGATATCATTTAAAAAAAAAACATTCCTCTGCCTCTCCAAACTGAACTCTGTCGCTAGTCTCGGGAGAACTGCCACCTGCAGTAGCCTGGGTGGCAGTTGTTGCAAGGTTAGTTTCGACAGCGGGTCTGGTTGACAAGTGGTTATTTTAGATTTCCTGTGCACCCAGGGACGGGTTTTGCTATGGGCAATGTGGGCGACCACTCAGGGTGCAATCTATGTGAGGGCGCTTGTCCAAAAAAACAAAAACAAAACAAAACTCGCCAGTTTTCTAGACTACCGCTCAGTGGAGTGGGTGCTGGGGCGCCCCTATTATCATGTTTCAACCAGCAGCACAAAGAAACGGCTAATCCTGGAGGTTGTGGGTTGAACGGGGATCACAGAGAGGAATAACGTTATGGCGGAGGCTCATAGTGCTCTGCGGCGCAAGATAACGGCTTACCGGCGACACAGAAGTCCAACTCCAGGTCCAGTAATTTCCTCTTTCGTTGGTGTCATGACTGCCCAGTAGTACCTGGACAACCGAGCCGTGGCGGCACACAGGTATGAGGCGTGTCAGAGGACAAACGAGCCGTTCACATTTCTCTCTTGTGGCAGGTAACGGTCCACAAACCTCACCGCACTTTAGGGACTGTTCTTTACTTATGAAGGAACTGTTCTTTACTTATGAAGGAACTGTTCTTTACCTATGAAGGGACGGGTCTCGTGATGGGCACCGAAAAATTTCCCTTATTTTCAAATCCAAAACTTGACAGGTATGGCTGCATCACCCTGAGCTCTTTCATCACATTCACTTACTAACTGAACACTGTACTTGAGGAAACGTTTGCAGAGTGTCGGGCTGAACTGGTTGATGAAGTTCTCCTCCCCCAGCCCCAGTTTCCCATGACGACCATCACCAAACGTGTAGAGGAGCCCGCTGTCTTTGGAGGAGGACAATAAATGTATTAGATCGAGTTTGAAAGTTGTTTAATCAGATAGAAATTTAATTTAGATGATCAGAAACACACACAGAGCTTCACAGGCAGCACTATTTTTAAGTGTCAGAGACTGCTTACTTGTGATCACAGCGGTGTGGTTCTCTCCACAGGCGATATGTTTGATGCTGCTGTTACAAAAGTGCTCCAGTGGTTTTGGCAAATCAACTTCAAACAGAAATGTCCCGTGGCCCAGCTGTCCGTACTGACCTCTGCCAAATGTGTACACGTTCTCCTCTGGCACAGCAAAACAGACACAACGAAGCAGACCACAGTGATAAACAGCAGAGTTTATTTTTATTTACACTAGTAAAATAAATATCCTACTTTTTACTCCAGTGCATTTATTTAATTGATTGAGCTACCTTACGGTTTTGATAGCATAAACATTAAACAACTTTTCATCTCACCAAGTCATTTGTTTTTATTATTTTTGTTAAAACAGATTTTTTTAAATTACATTGCAGTAAGAAAATTCCAGCCTGCTTTAATATAAGTTTTTGAATTTTCTATAGGAAGGCATCAGGCCATTAAACGGCCTTTATCAGTGGTTGTAAGCATCATAAATATGAGTTTGAAGGAGCCTGTCACACCTATGTTGAGAACCTGATCGTCAGGCTATGAAATGGCTGTTTCCATTAATTATTAGGTGGTGGCTTCTCGTGGAATAATGATTATAACAGTAGCAAAGGAGGAAGTCAGGTGAGCAAGGGGTTCGTGCCACATGTGAAACCACAAGTCGGCGTTGAGTTTTTTTAACATGAGATGGTTGTTTTGACTAAAGTACTAAAGTGACATATTTTTCTAAACCTAACCATGTAATTTTTGTGCCTGAACCTAATGTAAGTGAAACCAAATGAAAGTGCAACCATTTCACATGGTTGGATATGCAAACTCCCATTTCATGAGTGGAAAACGGTCTTTGAACCTACAACCTCATTTGCTCCATACGGCGCTTGGGCAGTGACTTACACCATCAGACACAGATTAAAAAACCTGTCCTTTCACATCGGCATGATCCCAGCCAGTCACCATTGTAGTTTAACAGCGACCAGAGGGAAACCCAGTGGGACAAAAATAAAGGCAGTGTAAGTCCAAGTGGGGCAGTCCAACAACCACTGACTATCGCCTGGGAGAGCAGTGTTTGTGTCCCATGAGATTCTAAAGCCAAACCCTGCTCTTTTTTCCTAAACCTAATGTTGTGTTTTGTTGCCTAAATCAAACCATGTGTGTTTGTTCTTGAAGGGAAAAAACATCAATCCGCATTGTTGTACTGACGTAGTGCATTTATTTTGAAAGAGACTGTATGTAAACATTAAATTTCCTGTGAAAAGTGAAAAGTCCTTTCCTGTGTATTTTGAAATCAGACAATGCATGTAACAGGCAGAACTTGACATGGCGTCCCAGAGCATCAACAACCAACACACCCAGGGTACCTTGCACACCTGCCTGGACGTTGAAAGTCCATGACCAAATGATGCGATGTGACAAGGTTGGAGTGAAAATGTGTTGGAAGAGAGCAGGTGTGGCAGGCCCCCTCTAACCCATATCTGTTACTTTTATAACCACTGATGAAATATTTGTAATTCTATATGTAAAATATAAACAGGCAAGTTCGTAAAACAAGCAGAAAGGTCTTGGTATTTTCCAGGGGCGACAAGGGTTTAATACTGTTTTAACCTACCTGTGAGTGCCACAGTGTGCTCCCCTCCACAGCACACCTGGGTGACACGACCCAGAATCCCTTGCACCCGCTGGGGGACTCTGTGATTGGCCAGCTGCTCCACCTGGAGACCAAGCCTTCCATTTGCACTCTCACCAAACATGTAGAGATCTCCATCCACTAAAAGAAAGCAGACACAACACTGGTATCAGAAGGTCGGTTAACTGAACCGTCTCTTGTGCTGTGTTTGGTTGGACTGTGTTGTACCTGTGACAAACGCTGAGTGGTGGTACCCACAGGAGACCCACATCACTGCTTCCCCAACATCCACCTCTCTGGGTTCTGCTGCATACCCTTCGTCCCCTAAACCGATCTGGCCCACAGCGTTGTCTCCCCACATGAACAGCCTCCCGTCCTCTACAAACACACACAGATGGTAGCAAACATCTCACACTACTGTTATGGGGACTCTTGTTACATTATTATTTGACACAGTTTGAACCTGTTAAAGCAGCTGAGGTGTTGCATCCTGCAGAGAGCATTTTGATTGGTGCGTGGTCACAGAAAGGTTGCAGCAGGTGGAAGGATGTAGTGTTGTTGCAGTGGCCCAAACCGAGCTGCCCCTCCTGGTTACTGCCCGCAACATACACACTACCCCGCCCTGAAAATACAAAACACCTGAATCAATTCTGGAGACTACTGTTGTGTGTTTTAAGGAAATATCTGTCATATTTTGATATCATTTGTTTATCATCTTACATGTGCAGATGATTGTGTGATCTCTCCCACAAGCTACAAGCTTCACCTTCTCAGACTTTAAGGCTGCAAGAAAAATACACCATTATAGCTACTAAAATAATAACAAAATACCAAAAATAAAAGACTCATCAGTCAATATCTAGCTGAGAACTAGTTGTTCCAGTACTGATACAGTTTGAGAAATGCCTTGGATACTGCCTAAAACACTGGATTTAGGCAGTATCCAAGACATAAATTATTAATAAACCTGACAGTAGTTTCACACCTGAATAAAACAGCAGTTTTCCCAGAAATCAGTTTTTCTTCGCTGCTTTAAAACAGCAATCTACACAGGAACTTGTGCTGTGCAGCCACTGTAGACTGTTTTTTTATAGCGCCTAAAAAGAAGTGATTTCTGGTTAATGGTTTATCACTAGCTGTTTGCAAAATTTCAGCAATATTGGCAGTATTTGACACTGGAAAGTCACACGAGTAATAAGGTAACATAAGGTGCAAGGCTTAAGTTTCAAGAATTGGCGGTTGTGTTGATAGATTCATTATCTGTATGTATTTGTTAATGTTTTACAAAGGGCAAGTAGTTGCCAACTTTGCTTATCTGCTTTAGTGATGGTATTTTGTTTTATTTTATTTATTTATCTGTGTATTTATTTAGTTAGTTATTTTGTTCTTTGTATTTCTTGACCTTGCCTCATTTAATTTACTAACCTATAATTTATTTGTAAATTATATTTTATATCAATAATCTGAATCTGCAAATTAACTAAACTTGTTACACAAATGTAGTTGAGTAAAAATTACAATATTTGTCTCTGTAATGTGGTGGAGTTAAAGAATTAAGTGTCAGAAAATGGAAATACTCAAGTAAAATACAAAATTACTTGTGTAAATGTTCTTAGTTACTTTCCACAGCTGGACAAAACAAGTGATTTGAAGATGTAATTCAGGGCTTTATAACCCAAATGCTTTAAGGATTAATTAAGAAAATAATTAGCATATTAATCAATGATGAAAATGATAATTATTTGAAGTTTTAGTGTGAAGTACCTGACCTTTCACAGAGACAGGTTTGCTGGCAGCAGGCTTCAATCCAAGCCCCAGTTGGCCCCACATATTCCCACCAAACATGAGCAGCCTGCCATTTTCTGCAGACACAATATTCATTCAGTTAAACAAATATCTCTCACTGAACACATTAATTATTCATCATTAAAATGTGCATTATTATCTGCACCTGTGATGACAGCAGTGTGTTCTCCCCCACAGGACAGGTGCACAGGCAGGTCATTCTTCAACCAGAACTTACTAGGCACATTATCAGCAAAACTGCTCTTTCCAAATGTGAAGATGGCTCCTGTTTCTGAGGACACATGTGTGATTCATATCTTAAAACAGACTTTAACAGGAATAATGAACACTGTGCAGTACTTAAAGGCAACACTAACTTACTCCCCTCTAACTTAACACCGGCTAAATCCCAACCTGCTGTCGCATCTCAAGCCATTTAAGTAGCAGCCTGACAGAAATAGCATCAGGTCAACCTCACATACAGAGTGTGGAAACGTTAGCAGAATTAACAGGTAGGTATATTACTCATACAGATAGGTGTGATATATGCTGGTTAATGTGATGTGATGAAAGTACTCTCACCAGGTATGTCCACATCGTCTTGTCCTGTCATCTCCACTGATGTCCCCTCACACCTCCACACGTGCACTGTGTGTCAGTGCTCACCTACTGACCGGTGGATCAACCAGACGGTAGGGAGGGGCAGGAGCCAGTTAACCTCCTTACACAAATATAAATTAATTTTAAAAAAACATACAAAAAAAACACTGGGTGGTACTTGAACTGTAAATAAACTGGGTTTATTACTTGTTTATTTAATTGGGTGGTAAATAGCCTGGGGATTGTTGTATATTAGTTGTAAATAAATTTGGGAATTAGTTTAAATAATATATGAATTAAAAAAAGAAATGTGAGAAAGGGGTAGGGACATAAAAGTTTTACGTCTATCTGCATCCTTTTCGGACACTGTTATTTATGTTTTTTGAATTTTTTGGTTCGAGAAAAAGTCATTTATTCATTCATTCAACCTAGCTTACCATGAAAGTAAAGTTATTTATACATTTTAAATGTGCTGATCCAAAGACAATTTAATGCAGTAGATTTTCAAGCAATCAGTTAGATTTTCAAGATCAATTGGATTAAGTATGTTTCTCTAAAAAAAATTGCCAATGTTTTATATTCCTTACTATTTAATAAGTGTGGTGGCCTAAGATTTCTGTTATGTAGTGATTAGCTATGAGAATAACAAATTGCCTGTTAAGCTTTCTATTTTTTTTTTTAGAAACAAGCTCTTGAAGCTTGGAGGATTGCTTACAAACATAATTTTTGGAACAATCAGCATGTATCCTCTAGAAGCAAGTCCAGGTACATGACAGACTGGATTAATAAGGGTTTAATCTTTGTATTAGATGTACTTAATGATCAAGGCAACCTCTGGAAAATATGAAGATTTGTTCAGAATAAGGAAATGAATATTTCTGGAAAGGAATATAACAGTGTTTCACCAAAGCTACTGTTTCTCATCAATAGTGCATTGCTACTATTCCCAAATTCTTAATCAGTGGGAAATACCAATCTGACTGTAAGTTATAATCACCATATCAGAGAAAAAAAACTTTCTAAAATTAACTCTTTTATGGGAATCCTGCAACAGATAACAGATCAAATGTAAAGTTTTGTATAGACTGGCTATGTGCCCAAAACACAAAGTTCCTGCTTTATGTGTTGTCTAGCAACCTCATAACCCGCTGTTGAAGAACTAGCTGTACCTGTCTTGTTTTGCGGGTGAAACACACTCAATAAATGATTTAGTAGCCCACATATAATGACATAAAAAACAAAAAGCGTTTCATCTCATTTAAAGCTGTCAAACGAAAAACAGTGAGCTTTTGAAAGAAGCCACGCCTCGCTTCCGGGTTTTGCGGTGACGTCACTGGTAGCCACGCTGCCTACTATTTCTGGCAGGGGCAGTGAATGAAACTCTGACGAAATATTCCCACAACCTTACGCTTTCATTAGATTTTCCCTGAGCCGCAATGTTTACTAAACTATTATCTGTAAACAACAACGTTTTCAAATGTTTGAAAACTCTCCAAGTCCGCTCTGCACGAGGCTTTAGGTAAGAAACTCCACATAACTTTATTTAGATCAGCATACCGATGGTAAAGATTTGTCAGCAATGCATGTAACGTTATTGTTGGTACAAGTTATAACACATGCGCTATGCCCTGCTTCGTGGCTTTCTCAGCATTGGAGCTGCTTCATGTGGTTCAGTGAGTTTAAAGGGTCGCAGCTGTCTCACTCTGAAAGACTTCAGCTCAGACGAAATCAAGAGGCTGCTGTGGGTGTCTGCAGATCTGAAACATCGGATCAAACATGAAAAACAGGTTAGTAACAATAGCAAAGTAATGTCAGCTGCAGTGTGCATTACATGAATATCCTCAGTTTTACTTTGCAGCCTCAGGATGGCTAATTTTAAATGAATCTGTCATTTCTATTTCAGTATCTTCCGCTTCTGCAAGAAAAGTCCATTGCTATGATATTTGAGAAGAGGAGCACCAGAACAAGAATGTCCACAGAGACAGGTGTCCGTTTTGTCTTTAAGTATCTGCACTGGTGTTTGCACATCTGCTTCAGTTTAACAATACAGTGAATAACAGATTAAAGAAGGTGGGTAAATGTTATAAAGACACAGGGCGGGTTTTAACTGTGTTATTTATACTTTTTTTCTTGTAAAGATTTTTTTAATGAAACACACTCAATTTACAGTGCAGTTGCAATATGTAAGATACATAAACATCTCTATTTGCCATGTCAAAATAGAATAAAATAAAGGAAAAGGAAAAATACATGTGCACATATACATATAAATGTACCTGTATAAAAATGTTAATTATATACATAATAATTATACATCAAAGAAAAGATTAAACTGCATTAATGAGAACAGTCTAACATCAGTGTATCATCTCACACTGTTCACTGGGTGAGTGTGTTCATCAGTGTGTTCAGTGGTGTAAAAGTCATTGTTCATGTGGACACAAAAGAACTGCTGAAAGCTGACTTTCACTGCACCCCTGGAACAAAACAGTCCGTGACTATTTCCACTCCTCTTTTTCCCTGTACTGCTCCCCTTCAACACCATTTGGCCATCATAGAAATTGAAGACTATATACACGGCAACAAATCGGTTCCCTTTGAGTGTTTTTTAAATCAAATTGAATTTGAACTTTTCCTCTTTATTAGGAAATGGCTGCGCACAACATGCTGATACAGTCATTTAAAAATTAATTCATAACTTTTTGTATAGGCCCAGTTAAATATTGCCATAATAATGTGTGATTATCATACACCATTTGAAAACCACTGTTGTAAAGGGTTAGTTCAGATTCACCAAAGTCATACAATAAGACAAACAAACTGATGGAGGCAGTGGTAGACCACCACCTCCTGTGTTTGATGAGGTGAAATTACCATTTTGGTCAGTGGAGTCTGGCTTTGAAGAGAGCATATATGAGTTTCACTGAGTTTCAGCTCAATTATTTACCAGAATGGGCTGGCTGTTTGGGACATACTGAGTATACCACTGGATAAAAGAGACTTGGACTGCACTGCAGGAGTTGTGTTAGATTTTGTAAATTAATGTTTTTAGAGAAAAACAAAAAGGTTGTTCAAAGTAGCACGTGCTGAGTAACTGCTAAACAAATGGTCATTTGCAGGTCAAAGTGTTCCTTTAATATCCTCTTATATCCAGGTTTTGCTTTGCTTGGCGGACACCCCTGTTTCCTCACCTCTCAGGACATCCACCTGGGCGTCAATGAGAGCGGCACAGACACAGCAAGGTGTGTCTAATAATATTGTTTTCACTCATAGAATTAAAATGAAATGAATGTCAGTCAGTTGGTGGATGTAGGCTGTGTATTTGCTGTCCTTTTTTATTTGAATATTCAGGGAAATCTTATTGAGCATGGTATTTTTCAGTGTAACTTCACATATTGTAATGAGTTTTTCAAGGTTGTAACCATCATCTCGTGTTGTTTAGTGCTGCTGCTGATTACTGAAGAGGTAGACAAGTGTTTGTGGCCCAGTATATGACCCTCAGCCCCCTGGTTTCATGTCCCAATCAGTAATCTCCAAACTCCTCCCACAGGGTTCTCTCAGGTCTCTGCGATATTGTCTTGGCTCGCGTGTACAGCCACTCCACGCTGGAGGAGCTGGATAAAGAGGCCTCCATCCCCATCATCAATGGCCTGTCTGACCTCTACCACCCAATCCAGATTCTGGCTGACTTCCTTACTTTACAGGTACTCCCAACTCCTGCAACATACTGCAGTTTTCATCCAGGAAATGATAATGACATAGTGTGTTCTAAATTACTGCCATTCAGGAGCATTATGGGTCCCTCAGTGGACTAACAGTGAGCTGGATTGGAGATGGGAACAACGTCCTGCACTCCTTTATGATGTCTGCAGCTAAATTGGGAGTTCATCTTAAGATTGCTACCCCAAAGGTTTGCCTGATTTTATGCTCTTCAGTACACGTGGCCTCTCTTTTACTGCAGTTCCTCTTCATTCACTTTGTAATGTACATCAATAATCCAGCTAAAACTGTATCTTCATTCCCAGGGGTATGAGCCAGACAGGAGTGTTCTTCAAGAGGCACAAAGACTCTCCAAAGAGGTGAGGTCTTCTCTTTATGTGTCATTATTATAAACAGACCTCATGTCATCATGTTAATTTGTAACATTACATTTTGTCTCAGCATGGGACCCAGCTTGTTCTGACCTCTGACCCGAGGGAGGCCGCAACCGGCAGCGACGTTTTGGTCACCGACACCTGGGTCAGCATGGGACAGGAAGAAGAGAAGAAAAAGAGACTTAAAGACTTTGAAGGTTACCAGATTACAATGCAGGTAAATAAAAAAACATTGTTCTTTGACTATGTGAAGAAGATGACCTTTCCAGCTGTCCCTGAAAAATATCCCACTTAATTTTGTCTATTTTTGTATCCATATCTTTACTCCTACCCCGACTTTAAGGGCAAGTTTATTGTTTACTGTAATAAGTAAAATATGACCAAGCTGAATGTTTTTTTTTTCTGTGTAGGTTCTAAAAAATAAGTATTGTATTGTATGAGTTAAAGGGTTACTTTAGCTCCATGTTTTGTCTCTGGTCCACTACAGACAGGAAGTGTGTCCAAACCAGACTGGACCTTCCTGCATTGTCTCCCTCGGAAAATGGAGGAGGTGGATGATGAGGTATTCTACTCATCTCGCTCCCTCGTCTTCCCCGAGGCAGAGAACAGAAAGTGGACAATCATGGTGAGTAACCTGATTATTATCTGATGTATGGTTTTATACTAGCGTGGGTTTCATTCAATCATGTCAAAATTCTTCAGTCTGATTCTCCATCTACTGTTAATCACATCTGTCTTGTCTCTCAGGGTCTGATGGTGTCTCTTCTGACTGACTACACTCCACAGATGCCTATGCTCAAGTTTTAACTTCAGCTCCAAGGTGGAGTCTTACTCGTCTGTCATGATGTATGACAGTCCTGATGTAGCTGCCTCTGTAAAGTTTAATGTCAGATTTTACTTGTTGATAACACCATCACAACGCTACATGGGTTACCCCAAAATAATAGTGTTTACATTGTTTAAGTCACTTTATGTTTTAGAGCATGGATGCCATTGTTTGCTTTGTTCAACTGTTCAGTTATAGCTCAAAATTATCTGTTTACATTCTACTTTTAATGTGATAAGGGGCGAGGATTCCAGTGTGTGTGAGTTTTACAGTGGAAATGTGTTTGACATGTGTCTGACATGTGTTACTGATAAGGAAGAAGATTACTGAGCTTTTCCTCTACTTGTTCAATGTTGTTGTGACTTCACTACAATCTCCACCAGCATTGAAAATTTGAAGGAGAAAAAACAGTAGGCCCTAGCTGACTCCTTGCAGTCTCTACATGGTATTAACAAACATCATCACACAAGGTTCAAATTGCATGGCTTGGGCACCCTGGTGACCCAGTGATCTAAGACATATACCAAAGAATGCCCCTCTCCTTCTCCCCTGTGACTTGTTTGCCTCTGTTGTATACTATCTAATAAAAGCTAAATACCAAAAATGTATTCAAAAAAAAAGAAAGAAAAAAAAAACATTGCGTATCAGCTGTTAAGTTCAGATTGTTTTTAAAAGTGAACACTGTATCATCATGGGGTGTTAACTACTTTAGGAAATGGACAAAAACACAGGTATCATAGATGTCTTAAAGCAAAAGAACATAGTATTGTAAGATTAATACAGTTAAACAGGATTTTTATATCCTTTTTGAATATATACAAACGTGCCTTTGACATCATGCTCTTGACTTTAATAATACCCCTTAGGAGTTTTTGTATTGTCCCTCAAGAGTCTGTGTTGCTGTGATCATGAAACAAAACGGAGAGAATCAAACTATTCTTCACAAACTTTAAGTAAAGACACAACTCCCTTTTCATAATGTCAGTCCACAGTCTACCATAGTCCAGTTATTGTTATTGCAGAGCTAGAAGATATTTTTGGCATTGTATAGCCTAGATGTAATGATTAAATGGAAAAATAATAAATGAATGAGCTATGAAAACAATGGTTAGTTGCATTCCTGAACTGCATTCACACACAACGGTAATGTAACATGAACATTAAAATAGACTTGATGCTCACAGTGATGGACAATCCAAGCAATTTTCAATTTACATCAGAATACATCTAAAACTATATAGTTTGCATTCAGAAGATACGATTTTAAAGGGCAAAATCCCACAATATTTCACAATCTGGCACCCTCTCATATTACACCTTGCAGGGTACACTTCCTGAGTTGTAACCCACTTTTCTACAATAGTATGAGTTATTGAGTGAGACAAGGGTAATGGATAAGGGAATAGAAGGGGTTAAGGAAGTCCTGTATTTAGACTTAGTTTCATTTTATTTTTCCCCCCTGTATTTACTTTATGTGCATTTAATACACCCATGTTTTGTCCTGTTTACATGTTCATGCTCATGTTTTCCTGCATCTGTGAGCTTATTATTATTATGTCATTTTCTGTAAAATGAAATGAGGGCTGACACTGCAACATAATATATGTAATATCATCTTTGGCTCGATAAGAAATACCTGGGAAGGAATATAATGATTACCTGCCTCCTGTGGAGCTCAGCCAGAGCTCAGCCAGAGCTCAGATTCAGGCAGAGTGCGCCCTCTGGTGGAAGGAGCCGGTAACGTCCCGCCTCTCTGATTGGATAACGTAAGATAACGTGATGACGTGTTGTTGTTGTGCGGGAAGCTTTGATCCACGTGGGTGGTCCAGCCGGATAAATACGATGCTACGCAGCGCTTCATTCATAAACACCGCCAGCCTGTTGCTGAAGAGATACACATGCGTACACTGATTTTTGTACACATGAATGCAAACGTCTGCACTGACTACATGTCGCATCTGAAGCTGAATAAATGTGCTTTTAATGTTTTCAGCAGTGTCATTATGATTAAAACTTAAATACATCGTCACGACAAGCTACTCACCGCAGAGAAATAACGCTAACTGCGGCATGAACACAAGGCGATACCCACCCGGGGACCACCCACACACTGCAGGAGTCTGCGAGGAGAGGGAGTGGAAGCTGAGGTGGGAGGAGGACGCCATTGCAGCCGCAGCTGGCCGTCTGTGATTGAGGAGGGACAAACGTTATCAAACTTCACATTGTTGGGGGGCTTTTCAGACACTTTTTTCAGACTCAGCCCCCTGTTACTGGGGTATAGTGTGGACACGGACGAGTAGGATGGACGGTTGGCCTTTGACGGGGGGGAAATGTGGAGCCACAGCGCCGAGCCGAAGCAGGTAAAGAGGGAGATGTTGGGGGGACAATGGGAGAAAGTTTAAGCTAACCTAGGCTAACTAACGGTAGTTGTGTTAGCTAGCGTTACAGCTCGCGAGCTCAAGCTACGAGTAGTAACAGCGCCGTTGACCAAGTTTGTCGGTACTGAGCTGTGCACAAAGCTAAAATGTCGCCGCTTTTTGCGTTAAAGTTTATTTTTATTGTCTTTTTTAACTCTTAAAGGTTTACCGAGCAACGCTACGGTGAGATGCGGTAACAAATCTGCTTTTTTTGTGGTGAAAAATAGTGTTAACAGACGAAGGTAACGGCTGAGAGACAACCGTTGGTTTGAATTTTAACTTTCATTTCCATTACTTTGTTTAGATTAAACGTTAACTTTGAATAAAGTCGATTTATTAGTCATATTTTAGTCGCTGCACTTTAAAGTTTGGTGCTAAAGTTTGTTTACAATGGCTTAGTTAACAATTACATGTCTACATCTTGCGCTTACCTTTCCTTAGGATGGTAAAATGTAGTAGTATTCACAATCGTAATAAGCAACGTTACACAAGTGTTATCTGCTGCTGTCATTGCTGTATTACGCCTTTTCTTAATTATTATTGATAATTAATTTTACTTAATTATTTAACATTATAATTTAACATCTTTTAACTTCTGGAGTATGATTCTATTGATGTTTTATTCTACTGATGTATATTGTTGTTAAATTTTCACACGTACAACCTCAGCATAGTGATGACAAATTTTAATATTTCAATTTTTATATCTTACTAGTAGTAGTAGTAGTTTCAAACACTGTAGCATTTTATTTTATTTTATTGCTACATATTTGCAGACTTTTATTCCATACTCTTATTCTTACATTGTATAATCTTCTATTTTGTTTACATTAGAGCAACTGTAACAAATCATAACTTCCCCTCAAGCATTAATAAAGTATTTCTGATTCAAATAGAAATCAAAAAGTGGGCTCTTGAGACTTGTTTAAGGTGTTTAAGTCATCACGATGAATATAAAAGTCTCCCTTAAGGTTTACCACAGTTACATAATAGCAATAGGGTTGTGCAGTGCAGATGTCTCATATCAATCTGCCCTTAAACTGCATTACAGCTGAAATGACAGAAAAGTAATCAGCAGCAGTTTTGATAATTGATTCAGGATCTGAGTCCAGTGTATCGACAAGTAGGTTTTCACATACAAGAAATTTGCTTTGGAGTATTGGTGGGTAATATAAACATATTAAGAGAAAAGGAAATTAACAACAAAAACAAGTATTTAAAAGAATCAAGAGACATAAATACAAAATAGATTTAAAAACAAATACGATGAAAATATGAGAAAATACCATAAAAACATACAGTATATCTGAGTAAAAATAAAAGATTAGAGCTGCAACAATTGATTGATTTGTTGTCGACCATTAAATTTATCAACAACTACTTCTCAAACATGATCTTTTTTTAGGTTTCTTTGCACCTCTATGACTGAATATCTTTTGGTTGTGGACAAAACAAGACATTTGAGGATGTCATCTCAGGCTTTAAGAAACACTGTTCAACATTTTCACAATTTTATGACATTAATAGACCAAACAACTAGTCAGTTAATTGAAAAAATAATCGACTGATTAGTTGAGGATGAAAATATTAGCCCTTGTAGTTACATATGCAGAAATGTGCATGATACTGTCCAAGGAATGTGCAGCGTGAAGTGTAAAACGAATGTGTGCAATGTAGAGAGATAACTCTCCACGAGATCTGTGTTAAAGTAACACATGGAGATGGAGACATTAATGCAACGTGCAGTGTGATTAATTGTGTGATTCAAATATCAAGCAAAACTGCCAAACATTCTCTGGATGTTACTAGTTTTCTTCGTAATACCAACATTTCTAATCATGTCTTTCCACCAACAGTCTCCAACCATTCCTTCACCTGTCTGGTGGCCCAGCCTCTCACCATGAACATCAGTAGGAACTGCACCACAGCGGGGAATGGTGAGGGTCTGGCCGCCCTGGAGTCGGTCTCCATCGTGACCATCACGCTCCTCGCCTGCCTCGGAAACCTCCTGATAGTGGTGACCCTCTATCGCAGGCCTTATCTGCTCACGCCCAGCAACAAGTTTGTGTTCAGCCTGACCCTGTCCAACCTGCTGCTGTCCGTGCTGGTGTTGCCGTTCGTGGCCGTGAGCTCGGCAAAGAGGGAGTGGGTGTTTGGGGTGGTGTGGTGTAACTTCACCGCCCTGCTCTACCTGCTCATCAGCTCTGCCAGCATGCTCACCCTTGGTGCTATTGCCATTGACAGGTTAGTTATGGATGATAATAATAATTTTCTGTTGGTTCATCACTCTAAAGGACACATCACGTGACATATTGACATATTTGACTATTTGCGGCTTAATGGTTACAAATGCAGGCTTGTTACCATAATGTGTTCATGTGCTCTTGATCAAGGCACTAAGACACCATGACCAGTGCGGCTGCTTACTTGCCAGTTGTTGTGCTTGTACTGTGCAGCTCCCACATGTTGAAAAGTCTGTTAGGCCGGGCATTGCTGAGAAGGAATGCTTGAGTTATTAGATTGAACACATTTGTTCTATTGTAATTTGATAAGTCACGAGCCAGAAAAAGTGCAGTTCAAAGAGTGACAACACTGCTTTCATTAATGTTGTGCAGTATTTGCTGTCAGTGGAGTAATTCGAGTATTTTCAGGGTTCCCATGGATCCTTAAAAAGTCTTAAAAGGCATTGAATATATTAATTTAAAGATAAGGCCTTAATTGTTATTTAAATGTATTGAATAATCCATCTTAAATAAGTCTTAAAAATGCTCAGACATGGGAAGAGGGATTTTTTTAAATCATGTTTTTTTTTCTCACATTGCTTTTTAAACTCTCAAAATAACATTGGTAACATTTAAAAAACAAAACAAAACCTAGTGTACTGAATGTCTCTCACCTTAAAATCACACAGATCTGGATAGATGAAACGGCAACACTCATATTTTGTTTCTGTCAAAGGACTCAGCATGGTGGTAGAATCCCACATACAGTGTGAGAAACACAAAATCGGCAAGAAAACCTGACAACAGTTTTAATTGTAATAAGATGTAAAAGCAAACATTTTAGTTAGAGAGATGAGACACATTACATCCAGCATCATTCCTCATGCGGTGATAATATACCTTACTGAGTGACAACAGTAACAATATAAAGCATTTAATAAAAGTTAATAAATATTGAGTTTCTTTATATTCTTGCAGCAGTTCTGACTCTTTTTTTTTTTTTTTTTTTTTTTTAAATAGCACAATTGCATTTATTTTTTATTAAACATTACATGTCCTTACCTCGTTCTAATGACAAAGTCAATATATTTGACATTTTTGTGCTGCTTCTGGCTTTCAGACCAGACTTTTGAAACCTAGTTTTAGGTGTGTTTCCCTTTAAGGTCAGTATGCAGCGTTGTAAATAAGATTGGTTAACCACACACTTAGCTTGTGGTATTTTTCTGGAGATTTTCCCAGCTCAAGTGACAAGCATTAGACAGGCTCACACAAAGTAACTTTAAATGTGGACCGACATGAATGCACCATTCATCTGCAGGGCCGAGATTATTTCCATTGATTCCTATTTTTAGAAAATAAGAAACTGATTCATAAATAAATCAGCCTGCACAGATATAGATAATCCAGCGTACTGAACGACACATTACCATTTTTAAGGCACAGACTGTGACCTCTTTTTCTTTGCTTATTCTTTGAATATAGATTCACTTTTTAGATTATGTTAGACTTTGTTTTATTTAAATTTGATGTCTATGAGTTTTGGATCATTGGTTCCATAAAATGAGATCTAATGATGTCCCCATAGACTCTGGAAAATTTTTAAACTGCGTTTGTATACTTAGCAGGAATTGTGCCGTGCTGTTTGTAAACACAACATTTAAACTTGGCCCCACCTTCTAACACCTCCTGTACTTATACAGCAAGATACAAGTTAACTAAGTTAACCGCCTGTATCTACCAGACTCACTCCTGTTTTGGAACAAGCTTTGTCCACGTAGTGTTTCACCTCACTATATTTGTGTTTCTGGCACTGTATCTGCGACCTTTGTAGCTTCCTGTGGTATGTGTGCTGCTCCTACCGGGTTGATACCTTTTTTTATAAATTCCTGACATCACCTGTGAGCTGTCATTGGCTGGGGGCCACACGCCTCTGTTCAAAGTTTGCAGCCCATTAATGTCCTGAACATATCAAAATAAGAAGAAAATGTAGCCCAAGGGCAGAGTCTCTTCAGATAAACACACAAAGTAAAATGGATTTTTTCGTAGCTGCACTTCAGGTTGTATAGAATTGCCACTGAAAATTACTCTGTTATAATTACAGTGTTTTTCCTGATGTCAGGAATCACAAATGTATTTACTAAGATCTAGTGTAAATTTGCTCTGCAGCACACAATCCTTACTGTTCTCACTGCTGTCCTAATTACCCTCAGCACCTTTGGGAATTTGTGATTACAGTGCATGTTTTTGTTCCCCTGCCAAGCCTCTCATTTTCTGTTGTGTTTGCAGCTTTTAGTAAACACTTCACAGCATTGTTGGGTGGGAAAGTGCCGCTTTTAGCTTCTGTATCACTCACTGAAATCTGAGCAGTCTCTGTGTTACTGGGACCAGAGGGACCGCTTTAGAAAAGTTCCCTCACTGTGTTCCCTCCTCTCTTGTTTCTACAGGTACTACGCAGTGCTTTACCCAATGATCTACCCCATGAAGATCACAGGAAACCGGGCGGTGGTTGTCATCGCCTATGTGTGGCTGCACTCCCTGGTGGGCAGTCTGCCTCCTCTCTTCGGCTGGTCCTCCTTTGAGTTTGACTGCTTCAAGTGGACCTGTGTTGCATCTTGGCACAGAGAGCCGAGCTACACCGCCTTCTGGGTCACCTGGTGCATCCTCCCCCCCTTGTTCATCATGCTGGCTTGTTACGGTGTAATTTTCCGTGTTGCCCGTATGAAAGCCAGGAAAGTACACTGTGGGACAGTTGTCGTGGCCCAGGATGACTCCACTGGAGCTCAGAGGAATGGACGCAAAAACTCAAGCACCTCGACTTCCTCTAATGGAAGCCGGCGGAGCCTGGTGTACGCAGGGAGTCAGTGCAAGGCCTTTGTCACCATCTTAGTGGTGATTGGCACCTTCCTCATGACCTGGGGGCCGTATGTTGGGGTGGTGTGCACGGAGGCTTTGTGGGGACAAGGGAGTGTGTCTCAGGGACTGGAGACTTTGGTAGCATGGCTGTCTTTCTGCAGCGCAGTGTGTCACCCTCTCATCTATGGTCTGTGGAATAAGACGGTGAGGAAGGAGCTGCTGGGAATGTGTTTCGGAGATCGCTACTATAGAGAGTCGTTTGCCACGAGGCAAAGGACGTCCCGCCTCTTCAGCATCTCCAACAGAATTACAGGTGGGAGAGCAAATCATTTCAAAGGAAGGTTGACATCAGCCTGTATATTTATTTATTACTTGTGTTAGGATATGAAATCATAGACCAAAAGAACAATGTTTAGGAAAATACACGTAGACATACAACCAAAACAAGAACAACAGAGCTAAACAAGGACAAGAAAACATAACTATTATGTACAGACAAGTAGGCACAATGTCTGTATTAGACTGTTTCTGTAAACAGTGATCCAGTAGTGAAAGCTTGGATGCTAGTGCAGCGTGTACACATTTTTATGAACAGTATATACAGCCTGTTTAGATTTACATTCCTGTGTTGTTGTGATTTCATGTGTTGTGTTGGATGATGTTGCTTGTATTCTTTCAGATTTGGGTATGTCCCCACACCTGACAGCCATGCTGGCTGGTGGAGGGCACCTGCTGGCCCCAGGGAGCAGCACAGGAGATACTGGCTTCAGTTTCACTCAGGACTCATGTAAGTGTTGCACACAGAAAGCAGAAGGACTTGGATGAAACACAGAACAGTGTCCACCAACAACACACTAAAAAACCAAACATTTTTAGTCTGCGTATTGAGTATTTTGCGTGTACATTATTTTGTCACTTTTCCACTGTGAGCACACAACATACTCAGGATTGGAAATTAGCACCAGCCACCAGCCAAATGCTGGTAAAATATGTAACGACTGCTGGCTTTGATTCACTCACCAGACAAAAACTAGAAGTAATCTATAGAGTAGCTGGTAGATTTTGGAATTTGGCAGTCACAGCGCTAGGTGGACAAAAACAGTTCATTTCCAACCCTGATCAGAATTAGTATGCAGTATGGATCTGGGACACAGCTAATCTCCAGATGTTTTCCTTAAGTTAGGAAAGCATCTCAGGGTTTCCCACACATTCATTTATTTGCAGTGACCCGTCATGATAACATCTGCCGCCACAGATTGTTTTTTTATTTTTGGAGCTAAACTGTTCATTCTCAGCGCTATTGGAACATTTATAGCTGTTTGTAATAAATGAACCACTCTCTTAGAGCGCAGGGCGGCGCAGAGGAAGGCCAGGCACAGTGAAAGTGAAGCTTAACCTTCATTGCGCTGGGTCTAAGTGTTTGCATTCACTTGCCTCTGCAGCACCTGCTCCTCTCCTCCATCAGTCTGATCAGCTCTGATTGGATAGACTGATCAGTTATTTACCCCACATGTCAAACTCTACAAACTGCTGATGAGGAAAAAAGAACTAATGAAGAGCTTTGCCTGTGCTGTGTTCACAATAATTGATTAATTATTTTGTCTATGAAATGTCAGAAAATAGTGAAAAATTTACAAATCATCCAGAGCCCAAGGAAACATCTTCAAATTATTTTTAAAACCCAATGATATTAATTTACAATGAGGTAACACAGAGAAAACAGCAAATTATCACTTCTGAGAAGCTGGAACCTGAAAACTTAATTATTTTTCTTCAATTTTCCTAAAACAAAAAATCATAACTGGTGGGTGATCAAGTAACTAATTGCTAATCATCATTTTACTGGGATATATTAGGTTAACAGCCAGCCAGCAGTTGTTATGTTAGCATCTGTACTGACAGATGTGTTAACTTTGCTTTTTAAAACTCAATCACTGATCATAACTTGAACATAAAATGGAGATAGATGATTCATGGCACGTTTAAACATGATGTTGTAAAAGGTGTACAATCTGTATTGCATCATACTCCCACAGCTTTGTCACAGTCAGACTCACATTCCTGTTTCACAATTCATATTTTAGCTCAGGATGGCAAGTAATGTCATGTAATCCAAAGAAACGTCTAATCATCTAACTCATTTCTTGCGTCTTTATTAAGATGGTTTCTACTTTGACATTTTGCACTCAATTAACCCTCCTTCTTTATTCTGTGAATGTTTCCCACACAGGCACAGACGTGATGTTGCTGGACAACTTCTCCACAGACGGCTCCTCATACCCACAGAACCACGGGAATTTGTCTGGAAAGAGGAGGAGCTCTGTCACCTTTGAAGACCAGGTGGAGCAAGCTAAAGGTATGTGTCAGTTCTACTGCTCCACAACAGATTATAGGGGATGGGAGTTCACGTCATACTCACTGAGGGTTTCATCAAGCTTCAAAACAAAACACAAGATTTTTTCACAGCAACGTGTCTAATAACAACTGTTTCTATCCTCAGCTGAAAACACCAACACATCCTCAGTTCAGGTTCATGCAGAGGTGCACAAATCTCTCGATAACTTTGCTTCCTGTCTGGCGAAGGCTATAGAGAGCGACGCTAAGCTAACCCTGTTTGGGGAGGGTCTGGCTCTGCCAGGGGGACTGTTTACAACCAGGGCGGCACCGAGACCCAGATACCTGGACGGTCAGAGACTGAGGCTTGAAAGTATCGATGAAGGGATCGTTAAAGATGACAGAGATGATGAAGACGAAGAGCAGGATGTGGAGGAAAAACCAGCCTGAGCACAGCAGGTCTGTCCATTTGTCGAACATGTTTATAGACCGTACTCAGTTTATCAGTGAACTGCAAGGGTCTCACACCCTCAACACCACTATATGTGACCATCCGGAGCGGTCTGTGGTGCAGTTCATGAAGTCTGATCTCTCTACACATGGGTACTCCATACTTGAAATTATTAGGACACAGGAATAGGCACATTATTCCCTCCACTGTGTTGGACCAAGTGCACACCACCAGTGTCTTTGCAAGCCTTTGTATGGATTCATGTAATCAAATAGGAAGCCTTAACTACTGTAACCGAAATGATGGATTGTTGTAGCGATGTGTTTATTATATTTTATATGTCCTCAGAATCTGCAGTAACGTGCCTCATCAAGGCTGAAAGTATAACATAATACAGAAGATTCTAGCTTCCAAAAGACTCATAACACTATTATCAGATTACTTTAATATTTCTCTTTTATTGTGATTAGAAATGTAAGTTTCAAGCCTAAATCCTCTCTTATTCAGGTACAGAGAAAGAGCCAGTTTGTGCTTGAACTGGTCCACATACACAGGTGTTTACACTTCACTGTGCCTGCAGAGTTGGACCTGCGATAGTTAAGTACTGTGCCTTGACAATTTAACACCATATTCATTACTTAAGGTGTTATTTACTTTGAATGACAGGCTTTGGCTGCTGTGAGGCGTCCATATTTTTTCGTTTCTCAGACACCTCTGTGATATTAAAGGGATTGTTTGGGTCTTTTGAAGTGGGGTTGTATGAGGCACTTGACCACAGTGTTAGGGTTGTAACGATATACTGGTTTTAAGGTATACCGTGATACAAAAGGTGACTGTTATCATACCATGTATATTTGCTTATCTACGATACTAAAAATATAAATTCCGTAATACAATGATACCAAGAAACCATGATATTTTCTGAGATGGTTATCGCACAGTGAAGATCTCATACCCTAGACAGTGTGTATTACATACAGTAGATGTCAGTTGGCACACACCCAGTTTAAAGACTTAGACAGGACAACTGTCACTGAAGCAAAGCAAAGTACTGCTATGGAGGAGTCAGCCTAAAATCCTTATCAGTAGAAGTGCACGTTATATTTAGAATATTTTCTAAAGCTAAAGGAGTTCAATCGATCTACTCAAAGCCAGACTCCGTTAAGAAGGACTGTGATTTAATGTCGCTGAACACAGGAGCTGCTGGTCAATGGAGTCTGGCTGGAGTCTGGAGAGCACAGATGGGGAACTGAAGCTTTTAACGGCTTCCCTGTTTGAGCAGGCTGTCTAACAGAAAGGTAAAGCAGTGAAATTATTCTAAAAATACCATACACTTAAACTGATATTGGGTTTTTTAGTGGGACTTTTTTAGGTGGCTAAAAACGGTATAGCTGCTGGTTCCCTCCAAAGCAGTAGATTGCTTAGCGTCCGTGTCGGCACACATTACTCTAAGTACTGCACAGACTATGGATAAGTAACTCAAACGACACAAATTTAAAAAAAAAAAAATCAGAACTTTCTCTTAAAATGCCAAGTCACATTTATCACAAAAATCTGAGTTTTCAAAAATAATTACAACTCGGTTTTTGAAGTGAACTCTATTTTCAAGTTTGACCCCACAATGAATACTTTGGTATGACATGCAAGGAGAGGTCTGATCGGCCAGAATCAGTAAAAACACCTGTGCAGGACCTTTAATGCAATAATGCACCTTTTTAAGGGCAGCAGATAACAGTTTTGTGAGTCTTTTGTGAGATAGAAGTCACAGATTTTCTGTTCAGACAAGATAGATTTGTGTTTTCAAAGCAGAAGGTTGTCTTCTGACACTGCATGTTGTTTACATTTAGACAACTTGTGTTATAATTCTGACTGATGATCACATTGCACAGCAGCGTGGTAATGAAAGGGAAGACACTCTTGGTATGTTAGAAATCTTTCTGAAGAATTTTGATGAGGAAAAAGAAACTTTTTTCACAGGAGACATTTTGATTGGTCACGGGAGAAAAGAAATCAACAATGTCTGAATTCCATTTAGCTCCTTCAGTTTCAGGGTCCTGGCATTGTGCATGGTGGCTCACGGTCAGGATTCACAGAGCCATCATTAATGTTATTAGTGACCCCTTTTCTTTTCCTACTATGACAAGTCAAAATGTGCTGTGAAAAAAGCCTATCCACGTGGACTGAAAACACAAAGTTACCTGAAGGTGTTGACTGATGTCCTGTCCAGGGGTTACTGACGAAAACCCAACCATGACCCTGAACAGTCCCTCCAGGATTTCGCAAGCTGGTTTTGGGAGAAGTGAAATTTGCGTAGTTGTGATGCTGTCACAGAATCAAAGTTTATTATTATTATGAGCATTTGGTGTTTCCCACAGTCAATAGCATCAGTATCAACAGCTGGAATCAAAGGGGATTGGCTGTATTTTAATTGTTACGATCGCAACATCCTGGAGGGACTGTCTGAATAGGAATTAATGTGTATAGGAAATGTATGGATTTAAAGAGTTAATTGTGTAATTAGTCATAAGAAAACCTCAAATTATAGTGATACAGTTTGTCTATGTATCAACCAACTCTGAGCTTCATCATATGAGCATGTGTTTGATTAGGTACGTGCACAGCGAGTAGGATCAGAGACGGTCTTGACATTTCATGATTATCTGCTACAGTAATTGCACTTGAACATGCACCTTGTGCTTGTTCTCATAGAAACCACTTTAACTGTGTGTCAGAGACGGCAACTAGTACTGTTTGGTCGGTACTGCATACCGTATTTAGGAAAGACGACATTGAGTATCAATTAGATGGGCTAAGGAGTAAATGAAGTCCAAAATTAGGTCATTTGGAGACTGACTGTTATCAGTGTTTAAAATATTAATTGCCTTGGGAAAATCCTTCATTTCTGAATATTGTGCACATATTGAGCAGTGCACAGCGTTCATGTTTGTTGCTATATTGGTCTTCAAAAGTCAAAGATGAAGATTGTCTTAATCTACAACAGTGTGTCTTAGTAAATACGCTTTGGTACATGTGGTTTACCTCAGTTTACACACTCCACCGCACCCTTTACTGTTGTTAAAGAAACTCAGAGAGGACACTTGTACTAAGTAGAGCGCTTCAGTCTTACCTCGTATCTTGTGTGAATGGTACTATACACCTGAGAAGTGATGTAACCTTTTGATTTTCACTATACAGTAAGTATTAATTCAAATATTTGCATTAAAGTTTTGTATCAAGATTCTTCTATTAAAACTTTTTTTTTTTTTTTACATAAAATTCTTTGAACCAGTTTTCTATTATTTTTTTCCCTTGTTTGTGTTGCTGTTAGGCTGAACCATGTTACACCTCACCTCTCTCTCTTTCCTTTAAGACTGTGGATAGCCAATAGTCATACCAATGCCACAAGAAACTGCAGTGACTTCTTCAAGGTGACACTCTCTGAATCATTTCATGAGCTCTGTGTGATTAGAAAAGAGCAGATGAACAGAAATGCTTCTTGACGGCGCTAAAAAAAAGTGCCTCTGGTGTGAACAGTCAGGCTACTCCTTGTGACTTATATCAGCTCTTCCATGTCCAGTGTGAATCAGGCGTTGGTGTCTTTACAACATCGTCTACAACAATGACCATATGTCGAGCAGTGTTTAACAGCAGTCTCACTCAGTATTTGACCAGTTTGTGCCTGTCATGTTTAACCATCATATTCATGTCAAATACCCAGCGAGGTCATTACAACAGTTACTAACATCCTTAAAGGGATAACTCTCGACTTCATGTGTGAAAGAAGTTGTGTGAAGCTGTTTGAGCTGCACTTGTCCTCAAGTGATGCCACTTGAGTCAGTGCCAGCTGAGTCTGAAGGCTATACGTTTGAAATGGCTCCAGGATACATTGGGTGTTGCGGACATACAAGTGGGCTTAAGGAGACCACACAGCTGTAAACTGACTCGTCTTAAACCTTCAGCTAATGACAGAGCAAGTCGTTTCTGCAGTGTGATGGATGATCTCTGCTGTCTAGTGTGAACTCGTTAGCTGGTCATTTTCAGTTTGTTAGTTTGCTGCACAGTCATCTTAAGCGTATATGTTGGTGCAGACATCTTTGAGATGCCATAGCTTTATTTTTTCCAAATTCTGTAAAAGTATTATAATTCATTGACATGTCCCTGAAGAACATGAAGAACCACAGCTTCTTCTCCTCCGTCTTCAACAATAAAATTAAAGCATTCTCCAAGTATGTTTTTACTTAAAGTCCATGTTTACATGCGTAACTGCCGAAGCAGCACATCAACATTTCATAGCTTTGTGCTACAAATTCATTATGTCACACATTAACACTGATCAAAGCTCACTTTCTCCTAACAAAATAATATTGCACTTGACATCCTTGCACACCAGCCGCCATTATTCTCACACTTAATATATATATATTTATATATATATATATATATATATATATACTGACGTCCTTGCCTTTTTGCATTCACACAGATGTAGTTCATCCTCATACAGAAACATCAGTAAGAAAGTCGTCTTAAAAAAACACAGGGGGGCTAGAAATTACACTAATTTTCAAAAGGAAGTATTCTACACTATACTTGTACAAATCTCAGGTTCTGTTTTCAAGTGCTATACAGCAAGAAGAAATAGTGTTTTCTTTAAAATAAATTGCCAGCAGGCTACTGCTCGTCATCGTTTTCCTGTCCTGAACCTTCGGAGCGATCACCTTCTAGTCGATCTGAAAGAAGAGAAAGACAGATATGAAAAGGTATTAAACTGTTTCTGTACCCGGGTATTAACAGGCACAAATATCCACAAGTTTTATGTGTGTGTACCTGATCTGATGTGATTCAGGGAGGCCAACATTCGGAGCATGAAAGAGGCTGGAACTGTGATTGTGTTCCTCGTTTCCTCTAGCATCAGCTCGTTCCGAGTTATTACCTTGAAAGGAAAGAAGAAAGATGAGAGAAGTTGAATCTGATAATGAACAGGAAGATGAAAGAAAGGAAAAGTGTTTCTGACCAAAAGAGATTTCCATATGTACAAATACCCTAAAACTCTCAACTTCAAACACATCTCATCTTCTGTCAGATACAGAACAATGAATTTAATGGGGATGGCATGCAAGCTTGCGGTGGCTGCAGCAAGGACATTGCCTTCGTAAACAGAACGCCTGCTCTTCCCACTAAGCCACCGCGCACCCCATGAGTCTGATTCGTTTAAGTGGTATTAAATATTAGTAATAGACTGGTTGGCTTTTTTGGGGGGAGATAACCAAAAAAACACGCTGTATTTTATGGTTTATCAACGGAGCAGCATTTGGTGCTGCACACTTAAATAAACCGATCACTTTCTCTGCCGTCATACCTCATTAGCAAGGACTCTGTTGAAAGATGGCGACGGCAGAAATGTATGGATTTAAAGAGTTAATTGTGTAATTAGTCATAAGAAAACCTCAAATTATAGTGATACAGTTTGTCTATGTATCAACCAACTCTGAGCTTCATTGGTGCTGCACACTTAAATAAACCGATCACTTTCTCTGCCGTCATACCTCATTAGCAAGGACTCTGTTGAAAGATGGCGACTGTTCCAGTGGCGACCAAATCTTGATATCGTAGTCTATCCCTGAAGAAGCCAGAACTGAAACAGACCAGGAAATACTCGTTAACATCGTGAGCAACGCTGTCAGATCATCCAAGGAGCAGAGTGAAGGTGGAGGAGGCACTCACTGGGGTCGTAGGGGTGCGGCTGCAGGCAGTTGACCACATGGTTGTCGGCTTCGAGCAGCATGAGGTGTTCTGCGGTGTGTCTGTCCCAGATGAAGATGTGTCCGCAGTCCGAGCCGCTCATCACAAAGTTGTTGCCCCAGAAACAGGACTCCTTTATCTGGACGTCAAATTAATGAAACCACTTTAAGTTTTTTACACCATGAAACAGTGGTGGAATGTCAGTGTGTAAGTGTAGTGAGTTTTTAAAAGTAACTTGAAAGTAAATGTAAACTTTATGAGATGTACCATTGTCCTGGAGTTGCGGTGGCCTTTGTAAACCATCTTGACTGAGGGTCTCCTGATGTTCTGTGTCTCGCTCTCTTCCATCTCCCGTCGTTCTTTCCTCCTGCGAAACAGCTCCTGGATACGAGCGGCTGCGGAGCGTCTGTCAAACACAAGAAAACAGATACATGTGACTTTAAAGCACGCAAAAAAAGACACACAAGCCCATGCTGTCTCTGATGCTCATGAACCCCATGCTTCGAATTTTGAATGAAATTTGTGCTGGTTTAATCAATTCAACCAAAAAACAAACCCAAAGCTTGAAAGCAGCCACTTTAAAGGCAAAACACATCATAGCTGAATCTGTGAAGTCTTTTCTATTAGCAACATGACACTGGTGAGTTAAATCCACACTGGTTTGTGTAGTATGCTAGTTGGAAAGCTTTATATCTGTTTGGCTCATTTCTGTCATGCACACATTCTTTGGTCATTCAGCTTCTCCTCTGAACAAAATCTTAAAAATGCTGCTGTTACGTTGCTTCTCACACCATCTGTGGAGTCAGTACTCATGCACATCACTCTGAGGCCACATCCACACTAATACATTTTTATTTTAAAACACTGTTTTAAAACCAAAATAATTTCGTTTTAGCACTTTCAGAATTAATCTCTGTCCATACTAACACGCCTGAAAACATATATGACATGCACATTAACGTATACTGGGCATAAGACATTTACAGAAAGCAGATCTCACTCTGCTGGTGGCCGCTTAGTTAAAGAAAAATGCTACTAAGATGGCGAAAAGCTTTCATGATTTCATTGATCACTTAGTCGTGGAGAAAAACAAACAAACAAAAAACAAAACATGAAACTATCAGGAGCTGTGCCTTGTCAAAATAAATCAAAACCTATATGACCGGACCATGTGGGAATTCAATTTGAAAGGACAGACACAGGAAATGGTCACTCATTAACAGGCGGCTCACTCAGTGTGTGACGTGCACTTGTAGATATGTTTTGTTTTGTATTTCTCTGTAATGTAGCACAGTGTTAACAATGTTACTGATACTATTCTTTCTCACACCTTCAACTCAAACCATCAAAATATATCATTTAATAATTATATTAATATTGTAAACATGCGGGCGACTAGTCGACTAATGGCCCTAAATGATGACTATTGGTCAACTAGGAAAATTCTTAGTCCGGGGGCAGCCCTATTAAAAACGTTACTTTAAGTAATGTCCACAAGATCTGTCTTTTCCACGTTTCCCATGCACTCACTGTTAGCAGCTGTGCAATGCTTTCTGGTAGTTGAATCTAAGCTAATTCATGCAAATCAGGGGCGTCCAGTGTGACTCACAACCTCTGGAATTTCCCTAAAAACTTTTAAACTAACTTAGTCGATCAAAAATGAAGACAGATTGAGCAGCTGCATGGCTCATTTCTCACCATAAATGTTTTCCAAAACCAGTTAGTGAACTGGTTTTGTAGTGTAAGAGAAAGTTAACAAATGAGCCGCCATGTTGGACCATTTCCATTTCCAAATCTGGGAGGGGACAGACAACGGGCCAGGTGGAACGCCTACCGAGTGCTCCATGCTGGGAAGTGGCATGACCCTTCATGTCAACAAATGCCTGTGTGGACACGTGAGTTTAAGTCGGTCAAGGTGAAGGAAACAGGTTGGAAAGCGGAGTCGTGGCAAATACAGCGACATATTCAAGCAGTACGAGAAGCATTTTCCATCACAGGACGAAGTCATGGAGGTGGGGAAGGAGTAACATTATCCACACAAAAAGACTAAAATCAGTAAAGGAATATAGACCTAGCTATCATGTTCTGGCTTGACATGACCTAACTGGGAAGCAAACACGGGTGTCTGTGTCATAGATTCCAAAAGTCTCCATTTCTGCCTGTCCAGACTAAAACGTAACCCCAGAGTTGTCAGACTAAAACAGGGTCAGTAGCATTTTCAAAGGTCTCAGTTTTGGAGATTCCCAAACATGGAAGGTGGACGCTAGACATAAGCGTAGCAACAGTTATGCATTGTAAAACAAAAGCGTATCAGTGTGGATGTAGCGTAACTCTACAGTTAGCCGTGTATTAGTTTTCTGTGAGTGAAATGACCAAACCAAGACCAAACCCGTTATCTTCACCAAGATGTGCTTTTGAGTTTTAATGCTCTGCTGCATGTCACACACCTGACAGGTTAGATGCTTTCAGTGCAAACACTTTACCTGATCATCCTATCTCCTACTGCGGACCCTCTGGAATTAAATCTATATTTGTAGTCAAACAGTCAACGGGAAGGCATCACAAACAATCAAATCCATTCAAATACAGGAGGTGTGTTCTTGCTTGTAGTGCGTGAACAGAAGCAGGAGTTGTCTAACGTACCTCTGTCCCTGACCTCTGAACCTCGCTGACGGGATGAGAATCGGATCATCGTCGCTGTCGTCAGAGTCCTGGTGGCTCCGTGCAGGCTGACTCTGGCCCTCCTCTCCTTCCTCTGTTCTGGGCTCCGCTCTCCTGCAGCCTCCCGACGTGTCCGCCGTACCCTCCGGCTGACTCCTCTCCGCTGGTGGAGAAGTCACAGTGTCCCCCTGAGAGGAGCCCGCCGCTGGGGCCTGAGCCGACGAACTGGAGCAGGAGGCGTCACACGGCGGCTCTGTGGAGGCGGCCGGAGCACTCTGCTGCGCTGAGGAGTCAGAGGGAGCTGAGGGGAAATACATACAGAAGACTTTGTAGTTTTTTTTTTAATTTAAATTTTAAGTGTCTTCTGTGACATGTCTGTGCAGCAGTTCCTTTAGGTCTGTCCTGTTATACAAGGATCTATTTCCTCAGTGTATTATTTTACTCAAATGAATTACCTACTTAGGATACTAAAGTTGAAGAGCAACTTAAACCCCCCTGAAAGTTGTGTCTCTGCTGACCTCCAGTGGTTTAACTTAACAGTCTCTGACTGTGATATACAGGTGTACCCCACTACACTGTGATATCAGTCATCACTATTAACATTTAAATTTGATTTTCAATTCTGTCAGAGCGATTTAGATGATGTTGAAGAACTCACTCTGCTCTGACACCGAAGTCTCCGTCGACACACTCGCTTTGCTCTGTACAGCCTCAGATGTTTTGGGACCTCCGCTGCCCATTGAGCTGGATGTGCTACTGCTCCTGTGGAGGAGAAAAAAAAACAGGGAGTGAGAGTCTGTCAGGCCTCTGAGGGTTTTTAATTGTTCCTCGAAAAGGAAATCGCTGTTAGATGCTAATAATGCATCTGTGTCCACAACGTTTGTGTTAAAATAAAGTCAAAAAGGGGGAACACAGAGCTGTGAAGGAAACAGAAACTATGCACAGTTGGACACTTGTACATGTTTTAAGGTTCATTTAAAGAATGTGAAGGTTTCCAGACATAAACAACAGTTTTATGTGCAGTGCAAAGTTGTTTTCCATGTTATTATTTTTTCATGAGATAGAGACACCTCCTTTCAGAGCTGCACCCCAATATTTTCCACTATTTTCTTCCTAACGGTGTTTGTCTAGAGAGATTTGTGTCCTCACTCTGGTGTTGCTGCTGCCAGGTGGGTTTGACAGTGTTGACTGTGATGCCTACTATCTGTTTGTATTTAATTTGCATGAGGTGCTCTATCATTTTACTTTTTACAACTGATTAGCTGGTGCAAGGCAGCATTTAGAGGGTCCATAATTACATGCTTCAAGAATAAAGAGCCACTATATAAACAGAGATGATAATTGTGATGATTTAGAATTAATTCATTTTTCTGTAACCGCTTATCCTGTTAGGAGTCATGGGGGGCTGGAGTCTATCCCAGCGGACACTGGGCAAGAGGCAAGGTACACCCTGGACATGTCGCCAGACTATCACAGGGCTGACACATAGAGACAGGCTCAATCCAAATGTCCAGACTTTACCGCACTTGCACACATTCCCATGAAGTCTGGGAGTATTTGTCCAAATTCACAATTCAACCAGTCCACAAGGGGCCTGAAGCGGACTTTCTGCAGACTTCCAGAGAGTCTGCTTGGGGAGCAGACTTTGGACTGTGGGAGGAAGCTGGAGTACCTAGAGAAAACCCACGCTGACACTCACCACTATGAATGTGATTTTAAAAACTGTTACAATGATTTCAGAAAGTCATTTTATCTCCTCACCACTCATCAGTGAAGTCCAGCTTGATGGTGCTGGTGGTGGTTCCCTCTGAACTGTAGTGTAGGCTGAGGACTGGCTCTGCTGCGCTGGGTCTACTGGTGCCGCTTGTTGTGGTGGTGATGGGAGCTGTGGGAGGAGTGGGAGCTGTGGGAGCGCTGGTGCTGACTGGTGCAGAAACAGGTTGATCAGGAGGCGAAGCTGCAGCTTCTGCTGCTCCTGAGAGGAAGACATAACAGGCAGAACAAACAAGAATGATTCACTGTGACTCTGCTCTGATGATACTTGTGATTAAAAAGCTTTTTATTCCTGTTGTTAGCAGCATGTTAAGGGCAGTTTAAAAGCACGTTAGAAACATGCAACCATCTACTGCGACACTTCACACTGACCAACAGCACAAACATGCAGCGGACATTAACAGAGCAGACGAAGGTGGACACGCTGTAAAAGACGACAATCACCAGCCACAGCAACAAGACACAAACACACCAAGACACAAGATACACAAGTCAGAGCCCCTGAAGGATCATCACACACCTCAGCTGGTTATTACAGCAACAAACTGGTTTATAGTCAATGTTTAATGTGGCATGGACAATTTATTTGACTTTTTAATCAACATAGTTCCCAATTAAAACTCATGACAGCGACATCTGTGTGTTATCAAGAGTAACAGTGACACTGTGTTTGGGAGAGCGTGGTACATGTTCAACTTTTAAACTTTTAGCTTTGGAAATTAAAGAAAACCTACATTGATCATGGCTGTATTAATGTGAAAGAAGAAGCCTCAGAACAGAAACTTCGTCTGCAGCTGTGTAAATAATCTATTAACCATCTTAGTTAAAATGCTAAAAAATTCATTTGTTCCAGCAGGGCTGGGCAAAACGTCAATATTATATTTATATTGTAATGTGAGACTAGATATCGTGTTAGATTTTGGATATCATAATATCGTAAGTGTTCTCTTCCTGGTTTTAAAGGCTGCATTACAGTAAAGTGATGTCATTTTCTGAATTTATTAGACTGTTGTAGCCGTTTTATTATTTGCCTTTATCCACTTGATATTATTACTGTATATGCAACCTTACTGACAATTTATCAAAAATCTTATTGTGTAAATATTTTAATATATAATATATTTTTCAGTTATCACTGCAATGTTAATATAGAGAGATATATTGAGATTTGATTTTCTCCATGACACCCACACCCTAGTTGGAGCCTCTCAGGTGAGAATTAGAATTGGACCAATATAAATAAGTTATTGCATGTATTTTTAGTGGGTCAGCTGAACAGAAATTTACTTTTAGCCCAAATTGTCAACTAGTCCGAGGTGAGTACGGGTATCTGACACTTAAATTTAAAGCCTTTTAAGACCTTTTCAAGATGTTTTTTAAACCAAAATAAAAACTCATTTTTGCACAATTTCTCAAAACATCTTTTTCTTCTTCAAACACTGCAGGTAAGTATAAAATAAAAGACAGCATTAGGTTCAGTGGGGGTTTCAATATTTGTAACATCAGGAATGTGGACTTTCACGCTGAAGCGCCTGAGAAATTAAAAGATGCATTAAATTAGATGAAATGTTTGTGGAGGTTAAGATATTACAAATTCAAATTTGAGATGGTTTGGGGCGGCGGTGGCTTAGTGGATAAAGCAGGCGGCCCATGTATAAGGATGTTGCCACAGCGGCACTGGTTCGAGTCCAGCCTGTGGTCCTTTGCTGCAAATCATCTCTCTCTCTTTCTCCCCCTTTCACACTTTGCTGTCCTGTCCATTAAAGGCATTTATTCCTTAGATTATTAATGTTATTATTATTTTTTAATGTATTTATTTCCCTTAGTTTTCAACATCAAAACTTTAATTAATTCAGTGTGAAATACGAAAATACAAAATTTTGCATATTGTCTTTTAATGTACCCCCCCCCCCATGTATTCATTTATTCATCATTATTAATAATAATCTATTTGTTTATTTTTTTTAAATGACTAGATTAGGTCCCCCCCCAATTATTGATCTAATGTTATTATTATTAGTCATATATTTATCTTAATTATTGTCATAGTGTCCTTTACTCCAGGTCACAGTAACTTGGATAAGATAGGCACACTGTCAATCTGCAGGCACATAAATATGTGTCTGGACAGGTAATGAGAGAGTAATGGGAATAATGGGAAAGTATGGAGAGGAATAAGAAGCATGAAAACAATGGAGGACAGACAGAGAAACTGTTTATGTTCATGTTGATGAGGGAGGGTGAAGAAGACAAAGCGAGTAGCAGGATGGGGGGGTGGGGGGGTCGGGGGGGGGGGGAGGACGCACCCTGCTGTTCATCGAGAGTCATGGATCCCAGCTGTTTGTTTACCACAGATGAGGGGGAATCTGGAACACAAATGAGACCGACTGAACATCGGACACAGAGGTCAAACCTGAGGGCTCAACACAGTCAAGTCGCACGAGAGGAAAAAAAACAAAAAACTTCAAAGTCATGTTAAAAAAATAAAATCGATCCAAGGCCAAGCAGGAGGAGCTGTAAAATCAGCCAAAGGAGGAGAAAAAGCTTCATCTGATAATTTCACTTTCACTGTTTGTGTAAAATGAGTATCAGAGTTTAGTAAGTTTGAACAAAAACAAGAACATGACAAGTTCACGCATGCTTCTGACATGTCCTGCTTATAAAATGGTTAATTACTGCAATGTTAAAGTAACCATAAAGCTCACTGTGAGACAACACAACGGAAAATACATCATAATTACACTCGGTCTGCTTTTAAACCTCTGAACAACCCAAATAACTCAAACTTATTTTTTAAATGATTAAACAAAAGCCCAGATTCTCATCTAGCTATCAGTGCAGCCTGGTTTCAACCTGGACAATACAAGCAATCGCCCTTTATTCGATCAATGACTGGTCCAGTAAAGCCCCTTTCAGACATTCAGCTTATGTCAATGCAGTGGCAATTTTGCACGTCATTCTCATGTCTGAATAAATCACAGTCCTTTTTACGTAAAAGTCACAACTGCAATCTTATCGAGACAAACCCTACAGAAGAGAAAGACTATGATTGTGCATTTTTTTAAACCTTTAAAAAAATCTGTACAACCCCAATTATCACTGGACTACATGGATGAATAAATTAATATCCAGCCCAACACCCTTTGCACACAGCACGTGATAATAACAGGAATTAAATGTCCCAAATTAACATCTTGTCATTATATGCTTGCGCACTCAGTAAAATTAATAGTTGGCAGCTGAATTCTCCTTGTAATTAGTTATGAAACTGGGAAAATGTATGAGTGGCTTCACTTTGCTGAGCTCACTAAGCTCACTAATTAACTCCAAAATAAGTCTGAAAAACCATCACTGATACAGCCCGAGAGAGAGAACAGTGAGAAACTGAGAAAACCTTCCTTCCGTCACATCTTTACCTTTTAACTTTTCGCTCATTGTTCTCAAGAACATTGTGTTTCTTTCTGCAGAGTTACCGACAGAACGTTGGAATGACGAAAATGCATCACGTTACCAAGTACATTAGATGAAGCCAGTTATGTTGTTCCATGTCTGAAAAGGGCTTTAGTAACGATTCCCAAGTTTGAGAGAGGACTTGTCCACACGTACACTGGTGTTTTTCAAAACAGGGTTTTTCCTCCTCCAAAAAAATCCGTCCAAATAAAAGCGCAAAAACACAAGCGCTGTCAAGTGAATGCCAAACCAACAGGCGGTGATATAATCCTAAAGCCATGTTGGCCAAACACGCAAAGAAGAAGACGGACTGGGTGTCTATGTGAATAAAGGTGCACAAACATTTCGGAGGCACTATATTTCCTGCTTTTTGCCACCTGTAAGGTTTATAACAATAAACTGGAGCTTGAAAAAGATGTTGACCAATCAGAAGCTTGAAAAAAGCAGTTACCGGAAAACTACCTGGAGCAGTGATGTCTGTATCGTAGGGCTGGCCGATACAGGAAAAAATCATATCTGGGTATTTTCAGGCTGACTGGAGATACACGATATATATCTCGGTATTTTCTATGAAATGGGCGACATGTTTTCAGCTGCAAGTCAAAGCCACATCTGAGATGTCACAGGCACTTTTATAAAAACAGACTAACAAAATAAAATTCAAAGATAGGGATTTTATTCCCCCGGTTAAAAATATACAGCTGCACAACATGTAAATGAGAGATAATATACAATAAATAGCAGGGCTGTTAAAAAATTGTTTTCCACAGCCTTGCAAATGAATCTAGTGCTAAAAAATGATTTAAATATTGTTATTTATTTAGGCCAATAATCTTATTCATGCACAGAGTATCAACAGAGAGGCGGAGGGAGGGAAGGAGCGAGGGGCACTTTGTCTGTGTTATATACGTCTTGTATATGAAGCATCTGTTGTCACTGCATTTTTTAAAACACATCTGTCACCTGCATCCAGGCACTTTCTCACTGTCACACAATAGACTACAACTACCAAGAGGAACAGCGACGCGCTATGATCTAGCAGCACAGCAGCGTGTTGTGGTGCCTAACAAATAAAAAAAATTCTTCCACACTCTGCTGTTACAAGCCAAAAACTTCCCCGTCGACACATGTAAAAAAAAAATCTATGTTTTAAAAAAAATACCTGTGCACATGTGAACTAGGCCTGAGATCAAACCACAGTGAATCCAGCCCAACAGTCCAGACAGCTGATCAGCATGTATCATTAAAACATGAGTGAACAACCACATGAGCCATGAGGACGCCAAAGCAGAGCTTCACACTGTCTGGTGCCACTCGGGTGAAAACTCAAGCAACAAGTGGAGCGATGGAGTGAGAGTGTTAGTGAGTGAAGGGCTGAGCAAACAGTGGAGAGGCGACACAGTGACAGCTGTAGAGGTTAATAAGCACAAGGTGCATTATTGGGAAATGGAAAGAGGATCACTGTGAGATTAGTGGTCAGTTCTAACAAGGCCGGGTCTCTCTGGAGCCTGACTGTCTCCACAAACATGTCTGCCTTTCCTACAGAGAGGGGAAGATGGCAGGGGAGGGGGCCCAGGCGAACAGCCCGTATGGAGGGAGGTGGGGGAGCTCGGAGGGGAGGGTAACCTGTACGGGGTTGCGTCTCAGCAGCAGCAGCAGCAGAAGTAGCAGCTCTCTGTGAGCGTCTCTCAGAGGCTGCAGAGGAGGAAGGAGAAGAAGAAGAACGGGCCGCACCCTGTCCTGGTGGGTCGGCCAGCCGAAGTAACCTCTGCAAACGCCTACACACTAAACTTATGGGCAGGCGATGAGGACCGTACTCTGACAGAGAGGCAGAGGAAGAGAGGGAGAGTGAATGCACGATTAGAAGACTGGAGGGGGAGGATGTGAGGAGAGGATCGGGAACAGAGGAAAATAAAGGAGGAGGACAACAGGATGCTGAAGGAAAAGAGAGTGACGTGAGGCTGCTGCTTGAGTGGAGTGGCTCCAACAAACACACACACAGACAAACACACACTCACACACACACACACACACACACACACACACACACACACACACACAGTTCTAAGGATACCTATGCACTCTGCTGAAGAGTAAAATGTGAAATTCTGTTTTTGTGTCAAACATTTAGGCGACAGTCCGCTTACCTGAGAGAGCGGGTTCTGACGTTGGCGTGGGTGTCGGCGTTGGAGTCCCAGTGGTGTCGCTCTGACTCCTCTGCTCTGAGTCAGGCGAGGAGGTAAGGGGGGAGGAGGAAGGGACTGAGCTCTCTACTGATGAGGAGCTGGAAGGAGGAGGTGCTGTGACTGTCGATGACGACCCTGAGGAGGAAGAGGAAGTGGATTTAGGCATGGCGGCAGCAGTGGCGGCGACAGGATCGGCGGGTACCTCCGGGGCGTCTGACCCCACAGGCCCCTCGGGGACGCTGGACTCCTGACTGGCGCCTCCTGCAGCAGCAGCTGGAGTACTCGGCGCCCCCTCTGGACGGACAGCTGTTCCTGAAACAAGACAATAAAATAATAAATACAGGCTGTTACAGGCAGCCAAGACGGTCAGAAAGGTCTCAGTGTTTAGGTTACGTTACAACCTGTTCACCCATTGGCAATAAAAAATTACTAATACACGTAAAAGTCACAGTACAAACTAAACAACATACAAATAACAAATAATTTACAAATAATGGTATCATAAAATCACCATCATATCACATCATGCTATGAAAAAACTCAAATACACACACATAGGCACTTCAAGAACTTTAACAGCCTTGGACAAGTCAGGCTATCAAGTATAATAAATGTAAAGTGTGTCTGGTTTGAGTGTTGACAGTTCCAAAGAGGGAGTTAACACCTCACCTCTGGGTCGTGTCTGAGGCCGAGTTCCTCTGCTGCTCTGAGCTTCGCTGGCCTCCTCAAACCAGCGGGACAACATGTCTGACATCCTCTGCATCAGAGACACGTTCGGGCTCTGCTCTCCTACAGGAGCATAAGAGAAAACACTTGATGTATTAAAACAAACATGACAGAGGGGGATATGTGCCACGAGATGTGAATGACATAGTTTATAGGACAATTGTTCTTTATGTGGGGCTTCAGAAAAAAAATGTGATAGTTGAATTGATCAAATATTGATTCAGTGACTGAGACTTAAGTTTTGGATTTTGGACAGATTCACCCAGTGATGACTAAGGGAAAAAACTTGTAACTGCTCACATAAATGGGACCGATTATGCTTTTCCCTATTTTCTGTATTATGTATAATGTTACAATGTCAAATTTTTATAGTACACAACAAATGTAAAAGTAATCCCTGTGAGCAAAAACCTCAGGCGTCAGACTGGTGCCAATATTTTTACTTGTGAGACAAGCTGACGTCAGAGGCCGCATTCACAAACATTCTGAGAACACTCTCAGAGAGCTCCTAACTTAGGCTAAACATTTTTAGTAAGGAGTCCTCCCTTAGGAGGGATTTAGGAAAGTTCTTAGAACAAATCTAAGCAAGAGCGGGACAGAAACTTTTATCTTACTGAGGAGTTGTGGTTTGATCGTCGCTATGTATGATGCAGTCTTAACAGATGTGATTGGTTGTCACAGACAGGCCCTTTAGTGTGGACACTCAGTGAGATGAACTGCTGACTGTAAACGTGTTGTCGTTGTTAGTGTGATCACTGCTGATGGAAGGTTGAGACAGACTCAAGTCATCACTGCTGCACTGTTGCATTTTTAGAGTTCTCCAAATATCTTAGTGTTGTGATCATTTTATTTGAAGCATTATAACGTTATTGCGTTAGGTGGGACGTGTGTGTGTTCCCCTAATGAGATCGACCACATATATTATACCTGCACGATCTAATCTGTGGCATTTCATTTACTCACTGCCATCCAGTGAAGAATATTTCTCTGACCTCTTTGTGTTTCCACCATTTTCTCCTCTGATTAAGAAACTCTTAAACCTCTTAAAAGTCCTCCTGACAGTTTTTCACCTTAGGAGCTCTATTAAGGTCTAAGATGCTCTGTGAATTTTAAGGGGACATTCTAAGAAAACGTCAAAATTCTAAGAATTTTCTTCGAATTTTGTCACTTTGTCAGCTTTGTGAATACGGCTCCAGATTGTGACAGAATTCTTAATATGTATAGATCTGCTTCAGACACACAAGTGTTTACAGTATGTAGCCTTAGAAGTTTTTCTTTGTGAATTTAAAACAGTAGAAATGCCACTAAAATCCATTATAGGCTGCAGTGATGGTGCAGAGACACAGACTATCAAGAATTGCTGACAAATCAGGGCGGACTGCGGTGTTTTCAAGAGGGGGAGGGTAAAGAAACAGGCACTAAAATGAAGTGTCTCAGACAGAGAGGTGAAGACAGGTGTCCCAGCACAGACACTGTGAGGAAAATAAAGTGTTTTTTGAACATTAAAGCTTATAAATATGTTCTAGTAAAAACTCAAAATACAAGAATTAATCTGAAAAACGAGCATAATAGGACCCCTTTAATGTTAAATGTGATTGAGGGGAAATTTTAATAAAGACACTGAGGGAAAAATCAGAAGGGGTGGGTGCTTGGGAAACTGTCCCAGAAGCCGGATGAGTAATTTGAGAGCTCGGCTTTGCCATCAGCGAGCAGGAACACGCACATGTCAGTATCTGCGCCGACTGCTCTGATCTTACCGTCTCTCTCCCTCTCGCTCTCAGGACGAGCTCGGGGTCCAGTGTCAGACCAGTCACCTCGTAGACGCAGGCGCTTCACTGGAGGCTGCCTCAGCTGTGGAAACACACACGCACAGACACAGACACACACACACACACACACAGAGGGAAAGATTAGCAGTTTGTCAGTCAAAGCATGGTCAAAAATAGCTCCGCTGCCAAAGCAAAACACTGCTCGTCTCTGTCAGTGTCCTCTTTAAAGTGCCCCCTCCCTTCTGGCTGCTCGGCTGAGGTTGCCTCCACTCTCCAGTCCCCTGGCTCTCTTTGCAGGGCAACAGGCTGAGAGCCAGAAATAGAAAAAGGGGGTCTTAGTGCAGGGACTATCAACTGCTTCACTCAGGAAATGTCATCAGGTCTGTTTATGGGCTGGAGGTGGTGAAAAGGAGAAGAGGCTGACTGAGATAGTGGAATAAAACAGGGAGCCAAAGACCCTGAAGAAATGAGGTTACAGGTGGAGTGAAAAGGGGGAGAGGGAGGTAATGAGCCTCAGCTTGGCTATCCCCTCTACCTCTGCCTGAACTATTTTGGAGGATAGAGGAACACTGCCTGCGTCGGTCGCTGTATTTGGAAAGGAATGCGTGTGGTGGTTGCATCCCGACACAGCTGAACTCACCACGAGGCTTTCAAACACTGGCACCATGATCCAGCACATTCACACACACGTGAAGACCAGGACTCACAGTAAACATGATGACCCAGATACATTTAAAAAAGACACTAAAGAAGAACAGATTAAATAAATGTCTTAGATTTGGTTTCAATCAATAATCCATCCTGCTTTTTCCCCCCGTATCACTGTGTTTCTTCCTCTCTCCTCTGTTCTTCAGGGTCATCTGCTCCACTCTGCTGCATCAGCCAGTGCAGATATAACCCTGATGTCTGCAGTGCTCTTAGAGAAACTGACAGCCGCAACAAGGTCTCTTATTGTGTTTGTTTACAATAAACAGCCCTTTCACTGCCTACATGTCAGACGACGCTCGACCACAAGTGCGCATGTTTATTTTTTATGGTAAACAGATACAAGTAGTAACAGCTGGGTAATACTGGTCTTATAATATGCAGACTACACAGGGTTAAACCATTTTAAAGGGATAGTTTTTTGAAGTGAGGTTGTATGAGGATCTTGTCCACAGTTAGTGTATTACAGACAATAAATATCAGTCGGCATGCACCCAGTTGGAGAAACAGGCTGGAGTGGGACCACAGAAGCTAAGCAGTGTACTTGGACGGGGGAAGCAGCAAAACGTAGCCATCTAAATCAATAACACTTCAAATGTACGCTACATTAAGGAGAGCAATATAACAGCTTCAGTTCCCTGTTGGTAATCATCTGACAGCAAGGTAAAGTGGTGGAAACACTCTAAATATAGCATACACTTGGAAACTAAAGCATGTTTTCTACCTCCCCCTCCACAGCAGTACACTGCTTATAGCTTACGTGTCGGTATTTCTGCCTGCTTCTCCAAACTGGGGGCGTGCTGACAGACATCTACAGAGTATGGATAAGCACCTCAAACAAATTCACTTCAAATGGCCTGAATTATCTCTTTAAAGGTACAGTGTGTGGTATTTGGCGGCATCTAGTGGTGAGGTTGTAGAACTGAAACTACTCCAGTGTGCCAAGTGCGTAGCAGAACTACAGTGGCAGATAAAAAAACAGCATGGCTGACTCTGTGGAAGACGACCTGCTCCATATGTAGCTATAAACTTCTCATTCTAAGTAGCATGCTAACATTTGCTAATTAGCACTAAACACAAAGTACAGCTGAGGCTGATGGGAATGTCATAAGAGATGTATGAGATATTGGCACATTGTTAGTATCCTGAGTTAGCTTGAAATAAAAATCTCTGCCAATAAGATGACGTTTTTAATATGTAACCTTTTTATCTTATTATTATTTTTGGAGCTTTCTGAGTTTAATGACGGGACAGTTTGGAGCAATGGGAGGAAGAAGGGGGACAACGTGAAGCAAAGGTTGCGGCAAGGACACTGCCTTTGGACATGGGGCGTCTGCTCTATCCACTGAGCTACTGGGCATCCCTAACTATGTAACTTTATATAATAGGTGAGATTTGCCCTTGATGCTGTCAGGATTGTTTCAGGGAAAGCACCACCCAAACCTCTTAAAGTAAAATGAATTTTATAGTTTTGTTTGAAAGTATTACATAAAACCAAAAATGGCATAATGTACATGTAACCTAAATTGAAGCAGTTTTCTTATTTTGCCCAGTGAAAAATATTATATTTCATCTCCACATCTTCCAGGCAACCATCACAAGAGTAGAATTAATATGTTTATTCTCTAAAGGAGAGACTCGATGTTCTCTGCAATGAGGTGGAAAAATTATATAGATATAGAGGCACCAGCAATCGATCAAAATGAGTTGGAAAATATTAGCATATCTGCAAAAATCTAATATTATGCATCGTTATCATAACCCAAAGTACTGCACAAATTAACAATTAGCTTGATGATGGTGCTACATGGAAAGTCAGAGGATCACCAAATTATCATTATAATTTATTCTGTGAGGAACATGATTGTCTGAACCAAGTTTCATGGCAATCCCTCCAGAAGATGTTGAGATATTTCAGTCTGGATCAAAGAAGTGAACAAACAGACAGGCTGACAGACATCACCGTCCATACAGCCATGATGCCACATAACTACAAACACACAGCTCCTATCAGGACTCATGTGATGTGTGATGTGATGAGAGCTGCGTGACTCGAGTCACCCTGTGCGCTCACCTCCTCCCTCCTCTCCTCAGACGGGCCCTTCAGCTCTCGGGCCTGGTCGTCTTTGGGATCAAATAAGTAGATGTAATCGGAGGAGTAGCTGACCAACACCTCCTGACCGTCCTCGCTGTAGCAGAGAGACGTCACGCGACACGACTTGTTGGAAAGGTGAGTGGGGACGAACCTCACGCACATACCGGTCGTACCCCGGCCCATGTAGTTACCTAGGGATGAGACAAAGAGTCTGTAAGTGTCTGGTTGCTGAGGTGGAGAGATATGCCTCTGGAAAATCATACAGCGAGCCTAAAACTCAGAGTGACTCTAAAATGTCAACATAAATATAAAGACAGAAGGAGCTGAGTGATTCTGTCGGCCTGCAGGACAGTTTACCTGTCGCTCTGGTGCCCAACATGCGTCTGTCGTAGATCCGCACGGAGCTGTCAGAGCAGCCCACCGCCAGGTAGTACGGCACCAGAGGAGAAATGGAAATAGAGGTCGCTGCCCTTCGACAGTTTATCAGGATGTCCTGAAATCAAAGTAAACACAATAGGAAAGGATTAAAAAACAAAATCACAAAGTCAGCACCAACACAGGAGGCATTTTAATAATCAGCACATACAGTGATATAGAGGACATCATTACAGTTTGATCCAGCTGAAAAAATAAATAAATAAAAAATAAATAAAAATTTAAAAAAAGATCACTTCTTTAAAAAATGTATAAAAATATAAAATAATATTTAAAAAATATTTCCAAAGTATTTGTCATTTTCCACTTTTGGCTTTCCACTTGTTTTAATAATCTTTAAAGCAAAAAAGCCAAACATTTGCTGTTTAAATGCTTCTTAAATTGGACAATTTGATGCTCTTCTTGTCATACATGATAGTAAACTGAACATATTTGGATTTTTGGACTAATGGGTGCAGATAAAACATTTTAATGACACCACCTTGGGCTCTGAGAAATCACATTTGACATAACGATTGGTCAGAAAATACTGGGCAGATTAATTGATCATGAAAACAATCATTAGTTACATCCCCGAGTCCACTTGTTACACTAACAGGTTGTAGGGTAATTAAGAGGGAGGTAACAGAGTCTGGTAAAACTACTCTGACAGTATAAGGTCACAGGCAGTGACCTAGAGCAGGACATACGAGAAGATGCAATGCAATCTACACACACACACACACGCACATACTGATGAAGCCTGGCCTCAAGCCAATAAAACAGTTTTGGAATTGCTCCAGAGGCAGACAGCTGTTTGTGAAGAACGACACTGCGGACAAACTCATACTAGAAAAGTGGGAGATCTTCAATACCAAATGAATGGCAGAGTCCAAGAGCCAAAAGACAGCTGTCGTCTCATTTAGCCTCATGTTAGCAACCGCCTTTTTGAAGACACCTGAAAGCCTCACATCTCACCACAAGGGTATTTATGGCTGTATTTTGTGATGTAGAAACAAAATGTGAAAGTCTCTTCAGCTTGTGTTAACCACAGACCTTATTTCAGTCACCTAACTAAAAACCCACTGACTTCGACACGAGGAAACAGGACGTGCTAAATGCTAACACAGTTACACCACTCTTTTCAGAGCAGGTGCTCTCCTGACACAAGAGGCATTGTGAGTGATGCAAGTGTACTTTGATTGGTCCAGACGTAAGTTTTCGGTGATAGAGCGAACAAAGCTAATGCAGCACTGCCAGCCACCATTTTAAAAAAACATGTGTTCCATGAAAACACACAACAGCTGCTCATAATGGACAAAAAGGAAGAAAAGACAGACAAATGGACTAACAGCAAAGTTCAGGCTTTACAGATGAAATAAACTGTGATTTTGAACGTGACAAGGACGTTCTCGGGGAGCTCCACAGAACTGTTTGGTCTGAAAACACCTACTGAGACCCACCCTCAGTTTTGATGCATGATTAATCACCAACTGAGAAAAGAAAAACATCATAGCCATCACCGTACATCTTTGCAGTCTTCTTTAGTGCAGCTCGTCTTCGTGCGGAGGTCAAACCACCGCACCGTGCCGTCCTCTCCACACGACAGAAACGTGTAGGGGTCATTTGGTACCGTCATAATCTGACAAAGCAGAAAGGGAGGAGGGTAGGAGACAGAAACCATGAAGAGGAAAGAAATGTTTGCTCTGTGAGATGTTTGAGCAGTGTTTCCTGTGTTCAGTACCTCATAAGCTGTCCCATAATGGCAGGTGAACTGACACTGTCGGTTGTGCTCAGGACTCTTCTCTGTGTTTGTGTAGTAGATGATGCCGTCTCCGGAGCAGGACACAATCTCCTGATCGTTGGTGTGGGGCATGAACTTAGCACTGAAGATGTTCGCCCGATGACCCGAACGTATTGACTTCTTGACCTGAAGAGGAGAAGTAAAAATATAAGGTGGGAAGTAACGAAAGGCTGTACCGAACGTCATTTTTGTAAGTCTGAAGCTTATGATGAAGTTTTCTGATGAACCTTTGAATGTCTGACATTTTATTCATAATAAAAAAAATCATAAAAAAGGTAATTCATCAGATTTAATGACTTAGTTACATCATAGCTTGTAGCTGACAGAGATTAAGTTTTATGATTTGGCTTTTCTTTAAATCAAAGAAAAAAGTTAAAATGACAAATGCAGCTGCACAAAATTCGGCTTCATCTGCTTTTCATTCATAGACAAAAGTTAATTTACCCCCTTTAGTTGTTCTTCCATTTATACAGTCGGACATGTTCAGCGTGTATAACTGTTGTCACTTTATTAATCACCACCTACCTTTTTGTTGTACGGGTTGGAGATAACCAAAAAGGTGTCGTCTGACCCCGACAGGAGATATTCACCTGTGTCGTTCCAGGATATAGTGTTGACCTGCAGAGAGTTAACAAACATATATTTACTTTGGAGTTTACATTCATGCTAGAAGGAGAAGTTCATTAAATCGATTAGTTATTTGACAGATAATGAATCACTGACTATTTTGAACCGAGCAGTCATTGATTCCAGCTTCTCAAGTGAGTATTTGCTGACTTTTTTCATTTTGTATGACTGTAAATTGATTTTAAAAAAAGCATTGTGCAGATGTCACTTTGGGCTCTGGGAAAATATGTCATTCAAAATAAAATATGACAATTTATAGAGACTAAACCAGAGGCTCCTGATCTGGGTATCTGGACATGAGGAGTCTCATGAGGAGCTGCAGGACAGTTTAAGCAGCCATGATGTGATTATGAAGGGAGGAAAATATAAAACAAACGCCCTGCTGGGAATTGTATTTATTTTTCCACATTTCTCTTATCTGTGTGTGAAATACTGCAGTGTCACAACTACAGACCTCTAAAATTACTTAAATGAAACAATCTAAAACAGTCCGAAAATCAACTGAACTACTCACAACACATAAACATCCCCCTGAGCATTGGTTTGTCTTAAGCCTGATTTCGGCCTTGTTCAAACCAAGCACTTTTTAGCAGCCTGGGGCGACTTTCTGTCATTGTTTTCTATAAGTGAAGCTTCCCAGAGCGCCCTGAACACCTTGAGTTAAAAAACTACAGCTCAGAATGGAAAAGTACCTGATATCATGTGCTTTTTACCAAACGCAAACCTCTACAGCTAAAAAATGAAACAAGCAGAACGCAGAAGTGTCAAAAAAGTGCAGTTCCTCTAATGGCCACTTGAGGCTGGCTCCAGAAATGAGTCAACCCCCACAGAGCACCATGTTAAAATGCCCAACTTCATAGCAGATATAAACATGTCTGCAGCCCGGTACATAAAAACGTTTTGGTCTCTATAACTAATTTACATCACAGTAGCTACATCAGTTATTTTTATGCAGTATATGTTTTTTTCCCCGTTCTTCACTGGGGTGAGTTGAGAGTGGGGCCCTCTGTGGTGGACAAGAGGAGACAACATTCACAAGGGATACCCGGCGCTAAATGACTTAACCAATCGTAGCTAAAATGAAATAAATATTAATAGTAATCAATACTACCTAAAATAAAAAGGTACAGATCTGTGAGTTAACTTCACAGAAAATTAACAGTTAAGCTATAACAGGTGATTCAGTGGTTGCTGAGCGAGAATTTAAAAAAAAAAAAGAGATGCAGCAAGTTGCTCTTTTTTTAAATTATAGGGATTAACAAAAAAGGCCGTGAGGTGCGCCCCGCGTTTTGCAACCTGTCTGATCAGGGCCTTAAAGGGTCACATGCCAGAAAAGGTTGGGTCACACTGGACTGAAATATGAATCAAAAAACAATCTCAAGATTAACTGATAATGAAAATCATAGTAACGGAACAAAGAGAAATGGAGCATGAAGTGCAGGGTGTGCAGTATATACACATGCAACGACTGACAGCTATAATAGTGCTTTAATCTCTTAAGTCCAATTAAAATTTCTTTCCTTCACACATTCGTTAACATTGAACTTACTGAGATAACAATCAAATCATGGTCACACATTTAACTTAATCATAATCCACCCATGAATCTAAAGTGGAGCACAAAGACAGTCAGTTCACAGTTTGCTGTCACTCCGTGAATCAATATTTCATTAACACCTGTTTGTTGCAGCTTCAGTGTTTCATCACCACCTTGTTACTCCTCGTTTCCACAGACTCACTCTGCTGCAATCAGTGAAATCACACTGCCTGCCCGTCCATTTACCACATCCTGCAAACTGAACCCCAGGCTCAGGCTTATAACACATTTTAAACAGGTTTCAATCGATTCTGATCATCTGAAGTAAAATGTTATCTGACTCTGAGGTGGAGTGAAGTCAATCTGTCTTGCGTCTCTCGTGTGATGAAAGATAAGCAGACACCGAGCAGCAGATTCAAACGAGGGGATGAGGACATGTGGAGTATCATCGAGCCTTTTTTTAAACACAGGTCTGAGTATGTTGTGTAATATGGTACAATGTAGAGGCCTCACCGGCTTAATCACCTTCTACAGGCAAATTCGATCAGATCTGGCAACAAACTGCATCCACGTTATAGTGTAATGTTTCCTAACACTTGTATTTTAACTCTGTGTCGACTGGAATTAACAGAAAATGTCTCATTCTTTCACAAACAGCAGCAAGTTGTTTTCGCAACTGATACAACTACAGCTTCCCCATTTTTTTTTTGTGATTTTGCAATGTCTGTGGTGTGACTCTTTCTCGCCCGTCAGCCCACTGATCACCTCATCCAACAGCTGACAGGGGCGAGGCGAGCTCAGCCACATATACTAAAACACTCAGATCATCCACTCACTGAGAGGACGCAGCCCTTTGGTGACAAGTGTTGCAGTTTGTTGAGAGCAGCAACAGAAAAGTGTGGAGGTGTGTTTATCTGTTTTGGTGTATTTTGTAAAATGAATAAATAAATAATAAACATTCCAGTAATATTCCCGTTAACATGCAGCCATACACACTCTGATTAACATCCTCTAATGTGTCATTCATCATGTCAAAACAAGGTTAAGTTTAACAGCTGCTTGTGCCATTTTGCTTTTGGCATCAAAATAGCATTTTTACAGAGTTTTCCACCAGTAGCCGACTGGTTCGACCGTGGGAACACAGCCTCCGTTGTGATATCTGTGCATATCCAAAAACCTGTTGATACCCAAGCCTTTCTTAATGTTTAAAAGTTGTTGTTTCTCCCTCCGACCAGAAATGCGGGATTTCCTTTTAGGGCATGCATCTCTACACCAGCTTTGCAAACATGTTGTCAAGTTGATGTGTGTATAACGTATCCATGACAACATTCAGAGCTGACTGTAAAAAGGCAAGAGGCCATGTGTCATGGTAAAAACTCCAACTGAGACACATATTCTGAATGCGCTGAACACATGTCCAACAAATGCTCGGTGCCAGCATATCAAACGTGTCTTAATCGGAAAATGATAAATTCAATAAAAGGCCTAATTCAGAATATCTAAACAGAACATGCTGTTTACATGACAATATATACAAATAATATATACAAATATAAATATGGAATATTAGTGTGCATGTAAATGTAGTTGATGATTATTTGAAAAACAACCCAAGTTAATGTCTTCAAATAGGTCTCATTTGTCTTAGAGATGCAGCGGACAGCATTGTCGCCTCACAGCAAGAGGGTCCTGATTGGAACCCAGGGTGGGGGAGCCCTTTTGTGCGGAGGTCGCATGTTCTGTTGTTCATATGTTGCGACCTTTCTAGGATGTACCCCACCCCTCACCCAATATCAGCTGGGATAGGCTCCAGCCCCCGCCGTGACCCCTGGCTACAATGATTAATGATTATCAAAGTAGTTAGCCTATACTATTTTTCTACTGATTGACAAATTAATCTGCTCGACTTCGGTATCTGTATCTCTTCTGTATCAAATATCCCCCTCTCCAACCAAGACTGTATGAAACTGTTGAGAATATATATTTTTAAGAAGATAATTATCTTCTTCAGCCTGTTACTTTCCCCACAAATGAGCCAAAACCTGACTTTTCAGATATTATAGACCTGTCGGGACCTTCAGACTAACTTAATGTGCACTAATGATCAGATTAGATTCACTTTATTGTTATTTTTATAACAAAACATAAAAACAAAATACTGCTTCACATTTAAAACCAGCAAATTTAAAAGTTCCGAGTGCTGTAAAATTATTAAATCAATAAATAGATGAATAAACATCTGAAACAGTGAGGACACCAGATTTCATCTAAATAAAAAACAACACTCTTTTGATACAACGGCAAAAAGAACAATAAAGTCCCCGTCACACAATGTTTTTTTTTTTTATTAAAACTCCTAATACATTTACAACATACAATAAAAATTCTTGTTACTGTAGCCGTGGTGGTTAGGAAGGAGACAGGTATTAAAGTGAAGCTGTCCTGTTGTTGTTGTTGTGGTGTTCTGGACCGACTGACGTCCAGGCTGATAGTGTGACAGGACGTGTGACTGTTATATCAGCGTCAGGTTTCTCAGAGGTATTAACCACCTGGCCTGAAGTCAAAGATCTGCTCTCTGTCAGACACCGGGCCCTCACTGACTGACTGACTGACTGACTGACTGAGGAAGAGAGGCACGATGGGTTGTTTTTCTCTTCAAGGCGACACAGACATTTGTTTTTCTTAGACATAAAAATGCACAAACTGATGAAAAGCAGGGGCACTTACGCAGCCATCGTGTACATTCAGTGTCCCCTCAAGTTTGAGTCTCTGGACAAATTCTCTTCTACCTGTAGAAAGAGAAAGAAACAGCTGTAACAGAATGACAGGTTTACTAGATTTACATCTCATCCAGCTGAATGACACCTCTATTTATCCATCCATCTATATATACTTGTCATTAAAAAGTGTGTAATCTCTTGCCAAAAAAGCCTAATAGGATGACGTCAGATGTCTGAGAGGACGACTCTACAAGTTTGGATGGTCTTTCATGCTTTAGATTACACGAAGGCTTCTTACAAATAGATTCATTTTGTATGAAGGGTTTGTTTTGCACATGGAGAACACAACGCTGTACAGCAGGGCTGGGAGTCACCAGAGGATCCAGGATACGATATTATCATGATACGTACGACACGATACAACATTATTACCATCTGAAATATGCTGCAATATGCTGGATATTGTACTAAAATACATTGTGATTTATTACCTTTTTTCAACTGTGAAAAAATGTCCGCAAAGGAAAACTTCGTCAACATCTGTTTCATCTAATAAGATAAAGTTTTCGGTCTGTTCATCTCACCTCAGCCATTTTTCCAGCGAAATGTATTCAGTGGACTAAAAAAGCAGTTGATTATATTATTCTATCAGGCTATCTTAAGTTTAATTTGTATTTAGACTGGATATGATTTTGCCACACAAAAATATAACTAATATAACTAAAAAGGCAAACGAGACAAACAACAGTTCAATAAGAACAGAGGAAATCTCCAGTCACTGAAAAAGAAACTGGAAGTTAAGCATCAAAATGCAAGCAGATTTAAACAGAAACAAGTTCCTGTTTTAGTGTCAGCTACTGCACAATAATGTTTATAGCAACCTGCAATCAACAGGCAATGTGTTGCTGAAGCAAACCAATTCTTAAAATTTTAATTAAGAAAAAGAGGGTTAGCACTATTGGAAATGGATCCGAGAATATCAGCTGAACATATGGACTAACAAATCACAGTTTAAACCTATTAAATCGAACCAGTGAGTATACTGCAGAGGGCCCAAAGAAAAATGTTCCTTAAATATTTAGAGCTCAGTTTACTGTTGTGGTTCAGAAATGATCGAGAGTCACTTAAACCTTTCTGGACTGGAAAGCATTCAAAGAATCTGGGAGGAAATAGTTCCAACAGCGTTCTCCCCTGTAAGGTAACACTATGAGGACGTCGAATAAATGCTTTAATCATCTAATTATTATTCTTTTTGAGACAAATCTACTTCAAATGTCGACAATACATAATAATAATCATCATTGAAGGACAGAAGATATAAAATAATAGGTGACACTTTCGTTTTCTCTTCAGTTTTTCATGAGTTGAAATTAAAGATCTAAGGCTTTTTCTGTGCACATGAAGGCGTTTATTTCTCCCACATTTTGTTAGTGAGCATCTCTCCTTTACCAAGATATTCCACCACCTGACATGTGTGGCACATCAAGATGCAGATCATTACTACACAGGTGAGTCTCTGGATGGTCACAATAAAAGGTCACACAAAAGACATTTATAGGACAATCTGAACTATGGATTGCACATGACTATGGCTACAGATATGCATTCTTGGCCACCCAGAGTTCATCTGTGAAGAGAACATTTCTCCAAAGCGCCAGAGGCCTTCAACATGGAGCAGTTGCCCACTCAAGTTGGTTACGAAGGCGATCTGCTGTCAGGTCAAGACCCTGGTGAGGAGGACGAGCATGCAGATGAGCTTCTCTGAGACGGTTTCTGACAGGGTGTGCAGAAATGTTTCACTTGTGCAAACTAATTATTGCATCAGTTGTTCATGTGGCTGGTCTCAGACAACGTGGTGTGGTTAGACGTGGTCTGTAGTTGTGAGGCTGGTTGGATGATGCCGCCAAATTCATAGAAAACGACATAGGAGACAGCTTATGGTCGTGAGATAAACATTCAGTTACTGTCAGTATGCCAAAGGCACGCTCCCTCAAAACTTGTGACATCAGTGGTATTGGGTCCAGTGATTTTATCTTTATCTTCGCCTTTTATCATAACCATCCCAAGGCACACCTGTGTAGTAATCATGCTCACCTTGACATGCCACACCTGCTGGGTGAATGCACCATCTTGGCAAAGGTGCAAGTGAATGAGAAATGGTAAGGGACTGCACTTGTATGGCGCCTTTCTAGTCTTCCAACCCCTCATAGCACTTTTACACTGCAAGTCACATTCACCCATTCGCACACACATTCATACACTGGTAGCCAAGGGGACCGTACAGGGTGTCCCCTGCTTCCTCGTTTCCGACACACACACACACCAATGGAAAAGCTATCAGGAGCAATTTGGGGTTCACTATCTTGCTTGAGGATGCTTCGACATGCAGACTGCCGATGTGAACCGCCAATCTTCCAATTGGTGGACAACAAGCTCTACTTCTGAGCCACAGCTGCCACTCTAACTAACATGGATTTCAACAAATATGTGACCACAATTTGAGAGAAATATATCCTTTGTGTGCATAAAAGAGTCTAAGATTTTTAACATAAACTCATAAAAAATGGAGCAACAACAATAGCGTGTATATTTTTGTTCACTGTATCCATCCATCCATTCATCCATCCATCCATCACTCCATCTTCGTGCCTCGCTTTACTCCAGTTAAGTGCAGTAGATCTGCGGTCTGGTATAAAATATCACATTAAGCATTTGGATTCAGTATTTCCGTATCATGTACTGTATTATTCATGCAGGGGAAGCCTCCCTTGCACTTACACGCACAAACAGATTAAAAAGAGGACAGGGAAATATTCATGCTGCTGTAAAATGAGACTATAAATGCAGGGAAAAGTGGGCCGTACTCATGGTACATCTCTGCTGTGACATGAAATGAGAGGAAGAAATGTTCTTTTGAAAGAATTAAGTGACAATAAAACACATTAAAACAGCAGCATCCGCGGGGGATTCGTGAGATAACTCAATTTATGTTTTAATCTCTGGATCAATCACGTCTTCGTTTTGAAAAGTGCAGCTTCAGGATGAGATGATGTCTCACATCTTTATGTCTTGGAGTTTTTTCCCTGGCAATAATGAAGCTGTTCTGAGATACTTTTTGTCACATTTAATAGTGCTGCCCTGAATGCACATCAAGGATTTTCCATTTTATTGAAGCAAAAACAGCTACAAAATGTGCAATAATCACATCAAATAATCTACAGCCACTGTAGGCCCATAAACAAATGAATAAATAATACGCATGTAGCTTCTGCCAGTGTTGAATAATGCTTGATTAGTATTTCTACTTGGATGGGCTACTTAGAGTTTTAGAGGTAATTTGGTTAAACTAATAATAAAAAAAACAACAAACACCAGAGCATTCAAATACTTATTTGGATGCTGATTACCATGGCAACAGTAAAAGCTTCGAAGCATTCAGGTCAGCCCTAACTGTTAAGTCAAGAGCTGTGTCCAAAATCCAGGGCTACACTCTAACTCTTAACAGTTTTTGTGATGCCGTGTGTTCAGGCGGATAAAATTCAATGTACTAAAACAGTTAGCGTGCAGACTAAAATAATAATACTTCATCTTTAAGTATGCTGTTGACACTATTTTCACTTAACGCAACACACAATGGGAAATGGAGGAGATGCTCTTGCCTGATAAAAATGGAAACCGCAAAATAATTGTTACAGTTTGCTACCTCTTTTTTAAATTCATCTTGATGTCCGATGATCCACTTATAGTTTCATTTTCTTTTCTAGTATAAAGCAGTTAATTATGGTGATTTCTTGTATTCTAAGTTCAGAAACAGCACATTGGGACACAGCAACAACAGTGACGTCCATGACAAAGGTCTGCAGCAAGACCCAGAAACATGCACACATAGTGAACACAGCATGAAGCCAGTAACTATGTTATCTGTTCACTCCGAGACAGATAATCTAAGGATGCAGTAGCTTCATTCATTTAATATAGGCGTGTTGTTTTTCCATTCTGACTGAGTAATAATCAAATGTGTCAGAGAGAAGTTACGAAAGCTGCTGTTCATCGATTGAGAGCTTTAACTTGCTCCAACAGGTTTCACCGGTGCTGCAGATGTCAGACAAGCCTGAATTTGTGTTGAGTGTTTCTTGTAAATGAGGAGCTGTAGTCTCTTCAGCTGCCAATCACAACTAATAATCATGATGTCACATATGAACATGCCTGCTTAATAATATGACAATATTCCCACTACAGTCACGATCAGACTGCTCATACAAGATGTTTTTTGTTTTTAATCTTATTCTATAATGTGTTGTGCGATATCTTGTGTAAAATGTGCTTGAAAGTTACATTTTAAAAAGAAGAAGAGAAGAAAGAAGAGCGGTGTTTGTGACCCGTAAGATTGTAAAGTCAAACCCTGTTGTTTTTTCCTAAACCCAACCATGTGCCTTATTGGGGGAAGGAAATAAAACATCAATTCGCATGGTGACGTAGTGCATTTATTTTGAAAGAGACTGTATGTAAACCTTAAATTTCCTGTGAAAACAGAAGTGTATTTTGAAAGAAGATAATGCATGTAACAGGCAGAACTTGACAGGGTGTCCCAGAATGTCAACAACCAACACACCCAGGGTACCATTCACATCGTAACTGGACATGGAAAGTCCATGACCACATTATTTGTGACGAGGTCGGAGTGAGAATGTGTTGCCCACGCAGAAGTCTTTTATCAAGTGGCATGGCGTGACGTATAAATGCCACAGCACATCTTATGTTACTGGCATCACTTAAGACTGATGCTGTGGGATTTCTCATTTGGCAGCTTTGGGCTGTCAGTCCTCGCATCTCTTACTCACATCCTCGATGGGAGGAGCTAAGACATGAGGAGGAGACACTAGTGAGGGGAGCGACAAGACATGTCAGCAAAATGGAAAGCGCCCCAAGTCTCAGTTATATTGTGCTGTGGAAAAGAAGAGGCAACTGGTGGAGTTGTGACGTGAACAATAATCTGTGTTTAATTCCTCTCATTCCCACAGTTTTCTCCCCCAAAAAAGGTACAGTTCATAGATCACATTGATGTTGGCAAGAATACTGACGACATACAACACCCTTTATCTTGCGTTTCTGGAGTTTTGCAGACACATAAGGAGCTGTTAATATGTCGTACTTCTTAAGAGAGATTGGTGTAATATTTTCCAGCAGCAGGATGGAAAATAATCCTCTATTTTAAAGTCTTTCAGAGTCTTTAGTGTACGGAAGGCATTATTTTTGCTCATCAGAGTTACTCTATGTCCCCGTCTTCATGTAAACCAGGACTTAATGTCATCATTAATACTTAAATCGTTCTTAAGTTCAGGGAAAGCCCTGCGACACACACACATTTCCTTTAACCTCCCTGGAAGTGCCTCAGGAATTCGATGCAGACCACTACTTGTTGCCCCATCCCCCCTTTTTGAGGCTAAATATAACCTACAAGAGCTCTGACCCACACATCACTGCATGTACCCACAACACAATAACAGCTCCAACCATATCTCAGTCAAGCTAAATACAGCGCTGACTAACGCTCCGTGGCACCTGCCCCACCTCTACCGCCTTGTAAATCTTCAGTCAACCACTGTCAGGTGCTGACTGTTTGACGAACCACATCACAGACAGGTCTTATAAACCTCTGCATCTCGCTGTGCCAGCGGCGCGGTCCTCTGTCTACACCGCCGTGGTCACTGTTGTTTTATTATGTTGTTCTCTAACAACCGACACAGAGACAGACGTACAGCTAAACACAGGAAAATCTCACTAATGAGGACTTTCACTGTGAGTAAACTCAGACCTGTGAGTTTTATAGTTTCAGTTTGAATGAAAAACGAAACTAGATTATTTTTAAACCACATGGCACAGCCACTGTTACACACTGAAGATTTAACGCAGCCTATCATGCTCTTATTTATTAGCGCCATAATAACATGGCAATACATTATATTGTCTCTTGTGAGAATCTAAATACACTGCAGCACCATGACAAGTTTTTAAAGTATTTTTAAAAATGGAAATGGGGACTGCGGTCTCGAAACATGTCTCCATGTAGGTTTATGTGTTCATTTATTTTTGTTTTGATTTTTGTTTACTGACTGATTGTTGTTGTTTTTTTGACTTATATATATGTACATTTTTTTAAGTGAGGAGAATGTGTTCTGTGTTAGTTTGGCAATAAGTTGAAAAAGAGGATGTATATGAAGAGATGTATATCTCCCACGCCCTTTATTTTGTATTGTTATGATCCTCAACTCAATAAATATAATCCAATAAAAATGAAAATGAGATAAAGTCAGTATTTAATTTCATCTGATCTATTACTCTGGTTCAGTTTATGGATAAAGGAGCTTGGAATGTGCTTGAATAGTCGATTAAACGTTGCTACCCTCGCTTGTAAGCACCAAAAATACTATTCGTTAATGCTTATTTTCAAAAACAAATATTATCTTATGCGATTGCATTCACAAATGAAAATGCCTTTGTAATAATTAGGCATGTTTCCTAAAGAGTTTCCCCAAAACTGTTTTAGATTAAGTTTGAATGTCTGGTTAAGCTAAAGGGAAATTAGTCGTTAGGAAGAGCAGCCCCCTTCCTTTATTCAGTGAGGGAATTTTCTATATTGAATTCAGGACTGATATTTGGTTAAGATTAGATTATTCCCCTCTTATTTCTTTACTATATTCCTCTGTACCTGTGTCTGTTTTCATATTATTTTTTTCTCCTCTAGGATTTTTCGTCAATGTTATGAAGACTAATATCAGTTTGTATTCAAGACTTTGCTTTAAGTCACATGTCATATAGATCATACATGAGCTGTTTATCTTTCAGGAAACCTAGAATACTTACAAATGCTCTCATCGTGCAGTATCATGACAAGTTTCTATGAGACAGATGTATATATCCCCACTTTAATGTTGTCATCTCTGGTAGTTCAGACTTTGGCAGTTTATTATTATGACAGATGTTTGCTGGAACATGCACTTTCATTTCAACTGCCTACAAATTACTGCAAGACTGAAAGCACTTTAAAATGGAGCACCACACACTTATAAATACACTACATGATTGATCCCTGCTTTTAACTCTTTTTCCATTTTAGTGCTATACCTAAGAGTTCAGTATCTATATGATGTTCGTATTGTAATGCAGCCTGTAGATGGTTCCTTTGCTTTGCTGCTTGACATTACTATCATATCTTTTGCACATATTTTTGTTCCTGTATTATACTGTGAATTTTTACATCCCCTGGACAAAAAAATGTGCACATTTTCGAACAACTGTACAGCCGTAAAAACAGTACTTTATTATCTTTACACATTTACCTATTCTTATACACTTACATATACATTTTTTTAATATTCAATTTTAATTTTTAGGGATTTCTTCTCTTTAAGGTATCACAATAATACCCGTACATCATTGGTATCGGCTGATATCGGCTTTAAAATTAGTTATCCGATTAGGCACAATTAATAGATATTACATAAATGTAAAAGTATTGTATTTCATGTCCACATCTGCTGGAGGGCCATCACGATAAGAGTTTGCATGCATAATGTGATATTAATTCCACTATAGAGGAGAGTTGATGATTACCAAAATCAGTTATTGGCCAAATAAATTGTTATATATCGAATACTAGCAAAACATCCAATATCATGCATCAGTAGTAATTTGTCTTAGTGTTATTTTATATTATTTCTTTATTTTTTTGTGTGTTTAAATGTTTATGCACCATGTCATGTTCCTTTTGGCATTAAGCCTGTCATATTTCTGATTCTGCACATCATCCATGGAAACAGCAAACTGCATCACCTCTGCACATGATGGGATATCTGAATGAGGATATAAATGTGATTTATCTGTAGCTATTACCTCATAAAAAAAGCTGCACCATTAAGGTTTATGTAATCTTTAATCCCATCTATCCAGTGCTTTAGCCGTGGACTCCCACATGTCGTGTTTTACATGAGTGAATGAAACGCACAGGCTGAGTTTACACTGCCTGGACGGCTCTGACTTTGCAGCAGGAGGAACTTAGCAGCTCTGTTGTTATTAAGCAGATTGTGGCACAGTCATGTCTGGCTGTCAGTGGATCTGATCCAGCGCCACACACACACACACAGACACACACACACACAGCTTGCAGTGAGGTTACCTGCCGTACAGTGTCAAAATAATACATGTTGTCTTGTCATTAACATGAAACGTTATCGTTAGCATCACAGAGGCTTGTGTTGTTCTTACCTAAATAGTTGGTCCGGATGGTGTTAGGCTCGTTGTATCCAATCAAACGTTTATTTACATCCCAAACCAGGTTTCCAGAGCAGGACATTGTGACCATATGTGTTTTTTAATTAGCAATAACATTGAAACTAAGCTAACCCGTTCCTGTTGATGTCGCCTTTTATCTATCGTCGCTTGGGCTTTGCCATGGAGATCCGTCCCTGTGTGTCGGGACAGCGCAAACGTTAGCTCGCTGCGACACTCAACGTCTGCATCGCCGGAGGGGAAAGACTCGCTCCTGTCCTGTCTCCGCTGTCCTCACGGCTCTACACACACTGTCCTCCTGCTCCCTGCGCTGCTAACTATCTGTCCTGCTAGCCTAGCCTGGTTTATTTCTTCTAGCAGGCAGCGGTCAGCTGTGTCCAAACAACGCGAGAGACTCCGTGTTTTGACTGAGAGGGTGGGAGCGCTCGTTTTAGGGAACCAAACAGCTGTCGGAGCGGAGTGTGACCGGGAACGCTTGGAAAGGGGGGGAAGAAGAACTCACATGTTTTACTCACCTTAAAGAAGCAATACCTCATTATAGAAATACTCCTGTAAAAGTCCTGCATTCATTATTTTAATTTTGTAAAACTACAAAAGTATTTGCATCAATATGTACTTATACAGTGCCGGAGCTAGCTCATTAAGCACCCTGGGCAAGCCCCGCCCCCAAGAAATAACAATAATAATAATAATAATAATAATACCATGAATAATAATATAATCAAAATCAAGGAATTAATTACTAATTATTTAATAATAATAATAATAATAATAATTTGTTATTATTAAGTGTATTAATGATAATAATAACAATAAATAAGTAAAACAAAAGAACAGTACGTACAATACAATATGGGGGTTATAATTATAATAATAATAATTATCCTCTAGATTTATTACTATTTATTACAATTACTCTATTATTTATTACTAATAAAAACAAGTGCTAATGGGAAATCAGCCCAGATAAACAACTTAGCTAACAAACAATAATAATAAATGAATAAAAACAACAAAAGAACAGTACGTGCAATTCAGTATGGGGCTTATTATTATTATTACTATTGTCCTCTATATGTATTGTCTCTATTACTAATAAAAAAACAAGCGCTAATGAGAAATCAGTCCAGATAAACAACTCACAAACAATAATAATAATTTTAAAAACATAAAAAATAAAAGAATGTGCAATACAATATGTGGCCTATAGGTGGCGGCCTATGTCGACTAGGATACTGGAGAAGTACTCATAACGCAGACTGGTCAGTTTCAGACTAATGCATATTATGTGGATTTTGGGAGTGATACTGAGAATATGTACATTTGTCTCCCCAGTAAAAAAAACATCAACGTAGCAGAGGACTTTTGTTTTGACAAGATTCAAGACATTTACATCATAAATTAATGCAGAAAATGTACAGTTGGTGCATAAAAACTCACCACAGTGCAGGAAATCAAGTGTTTGATGATCAAAATATTCTGGCGGAGGACACCCAAACCCCAATTCATTTTATACTGCCTGGCAGCCTGTGAATTTTACCAAAGGATCAATAAAGTCTCATGTTGCTCATAATATTACATCATACTTTATTAATTGGTTAATTTATATTATTAATCTGAAGTGTAATATTTCCTCTTAAACTGCAAAGTACCGAAAATTGTACTTTGGGACTTACATCAATGTATTTAGTTACTTTCCACCAGTGAAAGTAACTGCCATAATTACCCAAATAGCCACTGTTTTTGCATCTCATGTAATCATAAACTTTGAATTTGAAAATATTTGCCCCTATTAACCCTCAGTTTGTTCTCCTCTCTGAGCAGTATATAAATTTTTTTCTATGTTAGAGTATTACGTGGCCCCAGATTTGCAGTGTGGTAGTTTGAACAAATTAATTTCAGAATATGCAATATAAGAACAAAACTGAAATTATGAAGGTTTAAAAACGTGATTTTGACACAGTGACCCTCTTCGGGACCGGGCTCTATGTTCAGGAAATGAAGCAGTGACCATCTAACAAAGGTCTTTCAGTCGATGTTGTCTTTTTGAAATGCATATTTCCCAAATAATTTTCTACCGAATACAAACTAAACACACTAAGTCTGAATCTACCAAGACCAAGTGTTGCACTGTTCAGAATAATATCTGAAATTGAATTACATCTGTATCCAGTAAGTTAGCCCTGGAATCTACTACATTGTCTTTGACAAAATAAATCACATTTACTGATTATTGCTGTATGTTCACAGTAGATGGTTCAGACTCCAGAGGCAGGATAATGCTGCATATGAAACCTGTGTGCTTGGTGGTAATCCAGCCTTCGCACACAGAAGTAAACCGCCTTTTTATTCAAATTTTAAAGAAAACTAAACAAGTTGTTTGACAACATGTCCCACAGTTTTGTAGACTTTGTCGGAGTCCCATCAAGACAGGGCCAGATTAACCTGTTTGGAGCCCCGGGGCGAAACATGGCTGTTGGGCTGTTGTGACACCTACATATTGTCAGGCCCCCTCTACAAGACACAGCCACAACATCAGGCTGTAATAGAGGAACTGTTAATATTGATATCTTACTTCAAGTAGGTCCTGATCTCGGGGGCAATTTCCCATTTGTCCACATTTGTCCTCTCCTCTGTCCGCACTGCTGGCAAATTAGTGCTTCAGTTTTAGAAATCTGAGGAGCTTCCAATATCTGATAAGTGGCTGAAGGAATAAGGTCATGTTTAACACTTTAAAAAAAATAGATTCACTGTGTCAAACAGGGAGGAACTCTTTCAGGAAATCTGGCAGCCCGTCATTAGTCTGATTCACAAATTAAAGTGACTAGTTTGTGGTCTAACAGGGTAACTGTGCCATGATGTCATATGTCAATACCCTATAGGGCATGTGTTATAATTTACTCTTTTTAATTCTGTGTAATTCAAGTAAACCTATTGAATATATAATGTTACAGAGCAAATTGTGAATAAAAATATATCAATCATACCATTAGCAAATATTAAACCAAATAAACTCTTTGTATCTTCTTTCTTTTTCACATATTTATTATTTTGTATCTCTATGACAGGGGTGTCAAACATATGGCCTACGGGCCAAAACCAGCCCAAGGGTCCATTCTGGCCCACTAGATGACTGTGCACACCTAATATTGAAGCAGTTGTGAAGGCTAAGAGGTGCAGATTTCAAGAGCAAGTTAAATGAGTATCCTACTTAGTGTAAAAAGCTGCTTCAGAGGCTTTCCCACCCTGACCAGATCATTTATTCTATTTTATTTTAAAGATATTGAACATTGTGCAAAATATTGTCAACCAGCAGCTTTGGTTCAAAAGAGTCTGTATCAGACTTTTATTTTAAAACACTTTTGGTGGAATCCTGCAGCTAAAGTATAGCCAAAACTTTAGGTATGTAAATGGTTTCCTCAATAATTTCCACTTTAGTTTGGTGTGGTGATGCCAATAGTGCTGCAAAAGAGTGGAAATATATGGAAAAATGTAATGACAGTGGCTGAATGTGGAAAAGACATATTGCTGACACTACACTTTTTTCCCCCCTTAAGATATCTCAGGCTGATCATCATCTCTTATGTAAACAGATAAAAGCTCTTAAAATGTACCCTTTATACACTAAAAGAAAATTAAAAATGTGAAGGTTGCAGTGGTTTTACTGGTGCGACCCACTTGAGATCAAATACAGCTGAATAAGGCCCATGTTTGTGTATGCATATGCAGAAAGCTATAGGGGTTAATGCAAAGGGTTTACCTTTGCAGGTGCACCATATGTGACCCAGTGGCCTCTTTTTCTGCTCCTGAGAGAACCTGCATTTCTCCTCTAAGGATCAATTAATATCTAATTTTTCATCGTGTTCACAGAATTGAAAAATCACTAAAAATCTGAATACTTTTCTTTTTCTTCACTAAAAATAGTTGTGGGAAAAGGGACATTTTGTCTCCACTCAATCGGGATACACCGGGCAAAGAAAAGCAACAATCCTTTCTAAACCAATCGTATCGGGGTGTTGGCCTGGCGGACCAATAAGAGCGAGGTAACGTGTAACCCCGCCCCTCACGCGGTAGGTTGCATCGCACAGAAAGTCACCTCGTAGTGTTGGTGACGGTCAGACAGAAGCTACAGAGGAGCTAGCCGGGTTAGCATGGTCACATTGCCGCCGGGAGAAGGTCGACAGTAGGACAACAGCATCCTCTCCTATCGCTCAGTCAGCCCGTTTTTCAGTTATATGACAATATATAGCTAACAGACGGAGGCAAACTGTTTTGTAGCATTCTGTAGCTTTTAGCTAGCTAACCGTTTTTAGCGCGTTAGCTTCAAGTTCCGCTCAGTGTCTGTAATTCCATCAGAGCATCTACCCACAGTCATGGCTGCGTTGAGAGCGTCCTATCACAGGATTTTGGACCGGGTCGAGCATATGCTGCCCGCCAAACTGAGACCTATGTACAACCACCCTGCAGGTAAGGCAGAGTTTAAACACCCGGCTCCTTGGTGAGCAGGTTGGGTGTGTTTGTGATGTGTTGGCGGACGGATGCGGGGCTCCGTGCAGCTGTGTGATGGCAGTCATGTGGATGCGCTAACGTGTCAAACAGCAGCTCCTGTCTATTCTTGATGCCTGAAGTATGTGGTGGTCATTGTTTTGATGTGTCAGTCAGGGTTGCTGTGGGAGACCCTGATCTGCTGGGATCACTCCAGCTAAGCAGCTCAGTCTGTGAAGAAGAGCTGAGTTTATGACAGGTAGCGTCTGTGGACTCTAAAGTCACCAAGTTTACTGTAGTTTGAGAGGAGTTCAAAGTTCATCGCCATAAAAAAAGTTAAATTTACTCTAATTTCAGCCTCTCCTTATTCAGAGCTTCTTATTGTCCTTATATCAACTTGTGCAAATAAAAATATGGCAACCCAGAAAAGAGACGATGACTGTTGCAGACATAGGAAGTGCTTTCATGATGTGGAAAATCATACATGATCAAACTGGTTACTAGCACTTGAATATAATCTTATGTTCATGCAATGATATTGGCACTATTCATTCATTCATTTGTGTGTTTAATTTATGTACTAGACACCAAAGCAAATTCCTTGTAGGTGAAAACCTGCTTGGCAACAAATCTTATTCTGGTTCTAATTGGGCAGCTGCCAATTATTAATCTGATTATTATTTTTTAAGTTCAATTGTTTAGTCTCTGAAATATAAAAACAAAAGGCTATAGTGAAAAATGAGCACAAGCACCAAAGGTACAACCTATAAATGTCTTGCTTTGTCCGATCAATTCTCATAAAATGTATATAAAATCTTCCCATTTGAGAGGCGGATTAAAAGCAAATCTATTGACTTCAAGGTCCAGTGTACAAGATTTAGGGGGATTAAGTGGCATCTAGTGATGAGGTTTGTAGATTGCAAACATCATAAACATCTAGGATTCCTTCCGTGTTTATTGTTCAGGAGGTTTTTACTGTGAGCCAAATTATCCGTAAAAGTCTCATCCTCTCCTAAACAAATGGACCTGATAATTAAAACCGGTTAAAACACTGAATAAAACAGTTTCATGTTAAATTAAGTGTTTTGCAGATGCTGCTTGGCATGTCATAGATGGGCCTCTAGCCCAGCACCTGCTAATATGTGCTTACCTTTTTTCGCTGATAATTTAAGATCCAGACACACAGGAAGTTTTTACCGGGAGCCAAATTATCCACAGAGGTCTCTTCCTCTCTGAAACAAACAGACCTGTTGATTTAATCCGACAAAAACACTGAATAAAGCAGTTTCAAGTTAAAAAAAAAATCTGTTTTTCCAACACTCTCTTTGCAGAGGGGCTGCTAACAGCGCTGGCCGACACAAAACGCGAATGGTCCTATATAGAATTAGTGTTTAGTTTGTCCATTCTGTGCCACTGTAGAAACACGGCAATCTCCATAGGTGAGGATCTGCTCCCTATGTAGATATAAACAGCTAATTTTATGCTAATGAAAACACGATTCTTATTTTCAGGTGATTATACACTAAAGAAAACATGCTTATTGTTTTAGCATTTCTATATGTCTAAATCTTGTGATACAGGGTTAACCTTTGAAGTAACTTCTACACTAATAATGACACTATTTCTCAAACAGTTTAAAGAGAAACTGAACATTATAACTTTAATTCATTGTATTAGATTGCATCATTGCATCATGTTTAGACAGGACGACTTAATAAAGGGACTCTGTTCCTCCTGTTTTGCAAGCACACACATTCAGATCTCTTTGACACTGATCTTAACTAGAGGGTAGTGAGATTAAGGAGTCGCTGGCGTCACTGGGGACAGTCTGTTTCGTCTGTACTGTACTGGAGCTCTATTTGTCAAGGACAACTTTCTGACCAGGTATGAAGGGGCGGTGACTAAAGCCACCTCCCTCCCTCAGTGATGATTTGCAGGGACAGGAGTCCTCCTCTTTGTTTAGCCTGCAGCACGGAGCGGGGACATGGGGAAAATGATTCCAGACCAGCAGCTTTTAATGGTCCCGTGTATTGTCCCTTTCATGTGCTGTTGCTAATTAAGTGTGTCTGTTTGCTCCCAGCAGCACAGTCACCCTGGAGTGTTCAAGTATTTGTTACAGATTCCCAGTCTCTCAGCTGTTTTACCAGTTTTACGACTAATCTTTTTATCAGTTATAAAATCCTGGTTGGAAGTTTAACTAATTTAAGGAGAAAACCTCAATGAAATCAAACCATGTTATGTAATATCTTGGAATCTTGAAATACCACATTTCATGTTCATCATGGGCTGGCCACGTTTTTTGATGTTCACTGATACTGATACAGTAAAGTATGTGATATTTGGTGTTGCTGCTTTGCAACGTTTTGTTGTCCTACAGCCAATATGGCATTAAGTTTATAGTGGTGTGGTGTTCAGTTCGGGGTGTGAACACAGTTCAAAGGTATCGCCATGAAAAATATAAAACAATCAAAGTCTCAATAAAAAATTTGAGCCTTGCCATACCGACATGATTGCCATGTGGTGTTTTATTTATTTAACTTGTGCAGGGGGGGCGACCGGAGACTCATCTCAAACTGAATAAATCTGTTTTGTTTCTAAAACATGCTCATGGTGACGTCTTTAAATCTCTTTTGTTGAGTGACTAAAACCTAGCTAAATGAATAGTGTTTGAAGAGTTTGATCTAATCAGTTTGATGGTTTTTGCAGCAAAATTGAAAAATATTTTCATACGAGGACAGTAGATTAGAAATCAGCAGGGCATTCATGTTTCCTCACAGTGTTTTTTGTCGTGAAACAAGTTTATCTGAGTCTGCTTCCTCTGTGTTTGGACACACTGAGGCGTCTTGGTATCTGTTTCCCAGATACTCAACGATATGAAATCAGGTTTCATTTTTACACCCATTGGGAAACCTGAGAACGCAGATTATTACCTCCGAGACAAAACTGTGAAATTATACAAAATAATGAAATATTCAGTGTTAAGATGCAGCTGCCAAAATTTCATGTTTCTCTTTTCTTTTTATTTCAGGTCCTAAAACAGTTTTCTTCTGGGCCCCTGTGTTTAAATGGGTAAGTGCATTTTCACACAGTCTAACCTGTTAAATTGTAAATATTCGTTAGACCGACAGTCCTCAGTCTTTTTGGCTTGTGAAAACAAAGCTTCGTCTGCATGAAACCCCCTCGTCACAGATTACTTATAGCTGTGCAGAGTGGCCACTTCAGTCAATGATGCACATTGTGTTCTGTGAATATTTTTAGGGGCATGAAGATGTAAAATTACCCAGTAATTCACAGGCAAAACGCCATGGACGTAAACCATTGCTGGCAAATCTCTGTTTTTTACAATTTAAAGGTTCAGTATGTGACATTCAGAATATTTATGTAGAGGCAGAGAATGACATCATACTCCTTCTGTGTGTGTTTTTTTCCCCCAAGTATATTTATTGACTTTTCTTCTTTTTACAAACAACATTGAACAGCTCAGCACAACATTGATCTGCACAACCATCAAGAATAAAAATGACGAAACATTTGGATATAAAACACCAGTACAATCATAGGTGCAGCAAGCCACAGTATAGTGTGAGAAATGGAGGTATGGAGTCCATATTTTCATGAATCGTCCCAAACAGGTCAGGTATTCCAGAGGGTAACCCTCCATGATTATCTTATGCCAATTTGCCTTAGATGATGGTTTGTCACTTATCGATATTCTTCCTCGCAGCATATACAAGAATGTCGTACATTCTGCTCGAGCAAACCAACAGTAGCATCTTGACACTGAGGAGTAAAGAGACAGGAATCATACACAAAACAACATCAGTGATTTTTCCCATATCCTGCAGAATGTTTACCTAGTATGCTTGAATTTTTTGGACAAAGCCAGACACAATGTGTGTAAGTTCCTACTGAGATTGTACATTTTAGACACCGAGATGAGTCTCGAGAGTTCGTTTTATGTCTTTTACTGGGAGAGATTTGCAAGCGGAGCAGGATTTTATAACAATCCAATACGAATACACACTGAAAGCTTCCTTATATGGTTCCATATCCTCTGTGTGTTTTAATCTGAGCTTCTGTGAATGACAATTTAGTGAGAAAATATTGAAAATGTAATGAGTATTACTGAATTTGATGCAACACATTGAACTATGTCTGATGTTTTTAGCAAATAAAGTGCTTAAATACTGTTACAAAACATTTTGTAAAATAAAGTGTTTCAAATGTGAGCCTCAGATTGCTCTGCTCTAAATTTAGCTCTCTGAGTCAAATTCCCTCAGTTTTTTTTATGGCTTTACCATCTCAGAGGGCCTAGTCCACATGACTGCAGGGTCCAACAATAACATTCATTGTCAAGATTTATTTTCCAGCAATAGAACATGAAAGAAAAAGTAATATCCCTCCTTATTTAGTGGCATTTCTTGATTTTCAAAGAGACGCAGGTGACGTGTTGATACTTCCTGTACAGTAAATACAGTAAAAAAAACTAACTGTGTTCCTTTCTCCTCTGCAGGGCCTGGTTGCAGCTGGTTTTGCTGATATGACTCGACCAGCAGAAAAACTCAGTACCTCCCAGTCTGCAGTGCTGACAGCCACAGGTTAGATGAACCAGAATTTAATATAAACTCTTAACGCAGACTTTATCATCAAGCCTCTGATGGCACAATGTCTCAGTTTGCAACAGTCAGTGTGATCCAGGAAAATATAATTGGTACCAGAAGAAGTCTGTCCTTGACTTAAAAATAAAACAAATATAGTTTTATATTACAAGATATTATACACTAAGAAATCTTGGTCTAACATTGTCAAAATGTGTGGCCATGGATTGTGTTTCTATCTCGGCCTTGAATCCTTGATGTACATTTCAAAATTATCTGTCCATTGTTCAAAGAGAATTTGATCAATCTGTGCTAAAGGTCATCTGGTGTGTCTGCTTTTGCAATATGTGTCATCAAACAAATCTTATCTGTCACTCTTGTGCCAAAACATAGACTCTGTTCTCAAGAGCAACAGCTGGTTCGTCATTAGTGTGCATAACCTTCACTCCTTCTTCCACCAGGCCTGATCTGGTCCAGATACTCATTGGTCATCATCCCGAAGAACTGGAACCTATTTTGCGTCAACTTCTTCCTAGGCTGTTGCGGGAGCTCCCAACTCTTTAGGATCTGGAGGTTTGTGTGTTCATTGTGGTTCATTTACAACATTAAGTGAGCAGCCATTGCAGCTAATACAGTGAGCGTCATAGTAAATATGTAACACACAGTAGTTTTGATCTGGGTTTAGTTTAGTCAACAATTAACTTCATTAGGGAAATTAGTTTTAAATATTTGCCATTAGGAGTGAAACTCACTTAATGGCATGAAGAATTAAAAGAAGTGTGAGATCGTCTGTTACAGCCAAACGGTGCACTGAAATATATGTAACAGTAAAAGAATCTTAATTTATATTTGATCAGCAGTTTGATCTGAGTTTGAGAGAAAGAGAGATATTCGCTGTGTCCATGGCTGCCAGGCCCCTGGGAAGTGCGCCAGGCTGTGAAGCCAGTTTTTGTAGCAGCCAAACAGCGGTACTGCAAATTCTGGGATCTGTCACTTAACACCCTGCGGCCCAAAAAGACTTTCTCGTTGACTTATATTGGGAAAGAGACACCTGTAAATCAGTGGATACACCTTTTTAAGTTCCACCACTCCTGTGAAATGACTTGTTTCACTATGAGGATTTGATCCATTCGGTCCGATTTACATTTGAAAAAATCTAGAAAAGCTGCAAGATTAAATCTTTTTATCCCCATTCAAGTTAATGACGCGCTAAACTGGAAGTTAGCTGCTTGGCCAGCAGAACGCAGACATACAGCCGCGCTTGGCCACTATAAGTCTCAAGTGTGCCTGCTCTATTGGTTGCACAATGCAGAAGTAGTGCAGATCATCTGGGGAAATTTAATAATGGGAGTTGAACCATTTTTGCTTCATGTGCCACCAAGCTACTCACATAGGAATGATTGGGGACCTGCTGCAAATGCTATATTCAGTTCTCTGAATACATACAAATGGGATTGTAAACGTTCTGTGACTTTTCCAGGTTTTCCATGGTCGTGGGAACCCTGCATGTAAACGGTGCATTCAGAATATGCCTCTCAGTTGGGGTTTTAACTGCAGTTTGTGCCACACACCTGTTAACAGTCAGCTGTAATGTCATGGCTACACTGTACTCAAACCAACCAACCAACCAGCACTTTACAATGTCGGGTTTTGATGCATGCCCAAAAGAAAAGCCCACATTTCTGGTCAGAACAAGAAACACACCAACTTTGACATCATCTTTTGGATACACAAAAATATCACAACACCAACCTTTTCAAGAACGTGGTTGAAGGAATGAAAGAGAGGCTGTGTTCGCACAGCCAAACCAGTCTGCCTCTGGTAGAAATGTTTTCCATATTTTGACATGATAAACAACATATTAGAGCACGGTAATCAGAGTGTGCGCAGCTGCATGTAAATGGTAATAGTTGTGGAATACAGGGTTCCCAGGGTCATGCCAAACCTGGACAAGTCATGGAAATCTGTTTTGTAGAATGACATTGATTGTTACAGTAATCTTTGGTGATATCCTTCCATGTAATGTAACATGACAGCATGTGCCACAGACACAGTGAACCACCTGCTTTTCCGACATGGAACTTTTATCATGGCTCCCTTAAACGTCATGGAAAGTTTGTTGTGTGGGAACACTAGGAATGTTATTATTCATATATTTTTTTGGGATAAGGGCAAAAACCAGAACATTTTGTGCATGTAAATGTAGTCAGAGAAATCTTGAGCTCACATTTCTTCACTCGCTGTGATCAGGCAGGTCATAAAACAGTCTGCAAATAAAATGTACTTTGTTCAAATTTAAATCTTAATGTTATTTATTCTTTATCTTTTCTCTCTGACAGGTACAACCAGGCTCTGAAGGCGAAAGAGGCTGAACAGTCCTGAGTGCTCTGCTGGTGCCAACGCTCCACTTCCTTCAGTGGACACAAAGGGAGACTTCACACAGGGCACAAACCTGCCCTCCTTCTCATCATCTCTGCATCATGTCATAACACCCATGCCATAACCATTAATCTGCCACATTAACCTGTCGTCCCTGTTGGAAACTTTTCCTCCGGTCTCAGATTTCCTCAGGGTGTCAAACAACAACAAAAAAAAGGACAGAGCGTTTTTTTAAATGTAGTCAAAACACCTTCAAGAATCATGGTCATAAACGCACAAGTGTTGCTCGTTCGACAACATGTATGATTGTACTTCCTTTAATTTAACTTCATGCTTTACGTCTTGAGCACTAGTCGGGAAGTTTTTGCTTTTCTTCCATCATCATCATCGTTCAGGTGTAGCAATCAGTACCTCATGCATTAATTTCCCAAAAACAAAGGTAACTCTTGGGTTTGTGTTGAAGGTAGTTTAAAGGAATGTTTATTTTTTTCCAAACGAATCTAAGAGGGATTTCATCACATTTATTGTTTCATTTACTTATTTATAATTAGGTTACAGTCACAGCATCTGTACCTCATTGATTATTAAATCATGATTGATTACCATGTAATGATTCCTTCCATTTTAATGGCTTTAATTTGTGTGATAGCGAATCCTAATTTATATAATCACTTGATTGAAAATGTCTCTTGTAGTGAAAACTGTATAGAAAGATGCTGTTATTTTCTGATTCTGTATCAGTAACACCAATGCCACATATTTAACCTGTGCAGCTGTTTGGTTGTTGCAGTCAGTTGGCAAACTCTGACATGTTTAAAATCAAAACACTGCTGCTAATGCCTCTTTATTCTTAGAAAGGTGTTTTATATTTTTGCTGTGGAAGAATAGTACTTTCTCTGACATGTTTCCACTGTAGTTACACATCTAATCCCTTGGATATTTTAGCAATAATTGATGTTTTCACTTTTAGATAATTCTTGATCTTCTGACTGTTTGAACAAAGGGCACTATGATGGTCTATGATGGTTGGTTCACGATGGCTCTGTGGCTGTGTAATACTAATAAATCCTGTTGAACACCTGCAGCTTATTTATAGTACGGACGTCTTACTGACTGAAGCTGAAGTTGTTTGAGAGCAAAATTGTGTTTGACTCAGGTGCTTCCATTTTAAATCTCTCTCTAAAGTCCCTCAACTGTATCACAGAGCAACACTAACTCACTGGAGCGCCCCTTAAATTAGTATTAAGTCTGGAGCTGTTCCACAGACAGTGAATGTGACCCTGATTTTGTGGACCCACAGTATGTTTGTTTTTGTTTTTCTACCAAAATGAGCTTTATTCTATTGAAGTGCTCTCAGTGTCACCTAGAACATCTTTCACCATTCATTGTCTGTGGATTAGCTTCAGACTTTATACTTGATGACATCACACATTTGAGTTTTAGCACTCTTGTTATTGGATTTGGGTGAGAGTTGTTCATGTTTACCAATATTTGATATTTATGAATGAGTTGACAAAAACCGAGACAGAGTTCAAGTACCAAATCAAAAATAGTCCGCTGCAGAGTAGCCACCTTTTACTCAAACATATTAAAGGATGCTTATTTAGATCTTTAAGTAATGTTGATAGGCTAGATTCAATTTAAAATGCTGTGTATGAGGCTCAAATATGTTTTGCAGCTCCAGACAGATTTTTCTGTTTTGTTTTTTTCTTGGCCAAACTGGCTCTTTTGATAGTAAAGGTTGCCAACCCCTGTGCTAGGTGACGATCCCCCGTACTCCCAACTATTCGTAGAGACTGGGCCCCTTGACTACTGTCATTTTGCAAATATGACCCCCTAGCAAGCAAAGTTTAGCCTTAAGTTAGCCGTCTTTCTACAACCAACTTTTTCCAGGCTTCTGCTGTAGCAGATATCTGCAGATGTGAGCTGAGACTTGGCGGCAGTAACCTGTGATTATAAGCGTGACATTTATGTACACATTTTCATTTTTATCTACAGTTTCAAGACTCAGCACGCTTACAAATCTAAGATTTCTTTTCACACATTTCCTAATCTGATTGCGTGCAAATTAATCCTGAGTATGCATTTACAGATCCCAGCACACAGTCATAAATCTGTTTGCACATTAGAGGTTCTTTTACTCATTTGGCATTTTAATTAAACACATGGTTTGAGATGCTGTTGCACAGCTCCACACATTTGCAAATAGTTCCACAATTTCAGCCCTGTGATTTCTCAAGCAAAAATACCATAATTATGACAACTTTCTGTGGTTATTTGTCTTTAAATGATGGTAAACTTTAGGTCTGATCTTGAGCATTTTGAGAAATTCACCTGATGGTGAGTTCCAAACAATTTTCTGACTTTTACAAACTTAACATTAAACTGAAGTAGTGTTTCCTCAAAAACAAAACATTCATTTGTAGCCCCAACATTACCCTGCTGCTAAAATACAAGGTGTGAGTTGTAATTTAAATGCTGAATATATTTGTGTCAGGCTTCATGATAGATGTGAGCTACTGTTTAAAGTACAAACTCATCACTGAAACTTCATCACCCTCTGCTGCTGACAGTCTGCATGTAAGAGCAACAAACCCCAGTTTCTAACATCCACCAGTTCAACACAGCTTGAAAGCATACTCTGAAGGTTGACAAAACTTTCAGACTAAAAGGTGCCAAAAATGCACCACATTCATCTCAGTCTATTCTTGTTATGGCCTCAAACTTCTAAGGGTCTCATGACAGAATATTTTTGCTCATCAACACTCTGGCCTGCCAGTGTGTATGACAAAGGATCGACTGATTACACGAGGACAGAGGAAAACACAGGGAAGATCTGGATTTAAAGTTCAGTCTCAGATTAAGCTTTACTATGACAATGAACTCCTTAGGATCATATCCTTTTTCCTAACAAGAGCTTTCAACATGTGATGGTAGTAAAACTATGGTTGAAATAATCACATAAGCAAGTTGCAGCAAGTTAGTTAAAACATTAGATATATCTGCACGGCTTTGATGTAATAAATATGCTCTTGCTTCAACATTGTCTTAAAAAAATTACAAATTACACATATGATGGTTAATCAAATTTTTTTTTATTAACAACCACAAACTGTCAGATTTAGCGTTTTCCACCGACGCGGGGAGCGCTGATCTTCATGGGCTTAGCGATCTTGGGTTTCTGTGCTGTCTTGGCAGACGTCTACAGGAGGACAAAAACATTAACTTCAGTTACATATTACCGTAATACACAGTTTGAGCAGGCAATAAAGTTAGACATTAATCCAGTGAACACTGAGGAGCAGGCAGCTGAAAGCCAAGCTCCTTAACAGTGTGCAGTTTTAATTATTTTAACCTTATCGCAAGACTAGCTTTTTGTTTCCTAGGACAAAAATGGTACTTTGAATTGTAATAATCACAACATGTCTGCCATATAGTCTCCCAGCTTTAATATTAGTGAAGAGAAAGATCTATAAAACTAAACACTAACACTCCTGTATGACTTGAGAGCTTACCTTTGCACTTGGAGCAGCGGGCTTCTTGGCTGCCTGCTTCGCCTTCTTGGCCTCCTTGGCAGCTCTGAGTGGAAACAGAGAAACAATCAGCCAAACTAAACAAGCAGCAGAGCTTGATATGGATAAAATACTCAGTCATCTTGTATAATTTTATGTGACAAGAAGTATCTGGAGGGGAAAAGACAACTGAGAAAGAGTTTATAGATAAAATAACTACACAGTAATGAGCCTGCAGCTGATAAAGAAAATGAAATATCAGTCAAATCAACGCAAGTATATCACCACGTTGATGCAAATATTTATTAGCGGTTTATTTGACCCATGAAGTAGTCCTGCTCTTTGATTTGCACATTTGACTTAATACACATACAGATATGTAAGGATTATGTACCTTGGTATAAAAAGGTACGGTTAATAATAGGCTTGGGCCGAATCATGATATTAAAATATACCAGGGTCATCAAATCCTGACAATAAGATTTTCAAAACCCTCCTAAATACACGGATACGCTGTATTCAGGTGATTTAGTACACGCAACCACAGTCTTTACTGGTGGAACAGGCATCTGGGCTGAGAAAGATAGCGACTGCTAGTGGTGGGGATAACGGGACCGAAAGCCGGTCAGCGATGGCCAAGTGAGACCACAAGGAAAAACAGCATATTTTCACATATAGCACATTAAATTAAGGGTTCATCTGATCAAACCAGAGCTGGTGATTGCTGGAACAACACAAAGACAAAGCAAAATGATTTTGGTGAGTGGCCCAACATTTATTATTTCTCCTAAAATTTCCACTTGTATCTATCGGGGTCCTACTAGGAACAACATTTAGTCCTACCAATTTTCTCTAGACTGTCCCCGTTGCGAAGTCGGCCGCAGTCAGCAGGTCTTTTTTCCCCACCCATGCAGTAATTCTGTCAACATTGATGGTAGTGGCCGTGTGTTCTTGGGCCCCAGAATTGCCTGGTGGCAAGTCTGAACCTGTAGACTATGTAGATGTGTAACTATTCATTTTATTCATCACCCATTTTAAATAGTGATTGATGACAGTCAAGTTTTCAAATGCTGCAACCCACATTAACATATTGGTCGAGACTAAAATGAACCCAAGTGATGTTTTTCTGAATCTGATTTAATTACTGAAAAAAGGCGTTGCAAGATTGGATTCTTTACAGGGCCAACTGTGGTGCGCGAAAATTAGACTCAAATTCCACAACTTCTACAAGCATAGTATCTTTGCTGCTGAAACTACAGCACCTCAATGTTTGAGTTAATCAGCCTGATTCGAGAGACCAAGAAACTGGAGTAACTACATGACAGCATGGTTTGTGTCCTCACCTGATGGCCTGCTCCCTCTGGGCCTTGCGGACCTCGGGCTTCTGGTTCCTCTTGGCCATGATCTCAGCCAGGGAGGCCCCAGTGATGGCCCTCTGGAATTTCACTGCGCGGCGAGTACGCTTCTTTGTCACCTCTTCCTGTTAGAACACATCAGAGAGACCTGAAGTTATTCGTAGCTCAGTATTAACAAAATACTCTACAGACCCACATCAGTGTCATGTCAACACATCCCTGACTCTGTTCACTGAATCACAGAAAGGATCAAGAGTATCCGAGGTAACAGCAGCTTACACCGTGTTTCTTCTGGTTTAAGTCACATGAAAAACACTAGAGGTGTTGAATCAATAATGCTGCTACATGACAGATGTAAATAAGAGCACGAACTATAAAATGAAGAACTTGTTGAATGAAACCTTCCAAAGATACTAAATACAGTCCAAAGCTCTGCAGCTATAGGGGGACTCTAAACTTTACAAAAGTGGCAAACCTTTGTTTTCACTACATTTTCCAGGAATTACCAAAGCAAAATACAAGCAGAGTGTAGAGAGCATCTCTTAAGGACTAAGCATGTGCCAAACATACATGAAACATTTTGGTATAACATGGTGAGCACTCTTCCTCTTAAAACTATCAGTGTCAATTTCAAACATTTTTTAAAGGCCAACACTAAGCAGAGTAAAACCAGATTAGGCCTCGCAGTATCACTGAAATGCTGATACTTCACAAGTGTGAGCTGTGACAGAATCAAACTACACGTAATACGGTTACAGGTGAAAAGTATTGTGGCATGTAGGAGAGTTTGGAGGCTGGCCAATGGTAAGAGGTCAACAAAGACGTCAAAGACCAGTACTATGATCTCCAGTTGCTCTATGGCTGCAGGTGTGGAGTGAGCACTGCTGCCCGGCCTGCAAAACACAGTCAGGCAACAGCACGTAACACAGACTTGGACCATGCACACCGTCCACCCGCAGCCAAATCAATTTGTATAAATGAGTGGGAACTTGACTTGTATTCAACAACCTTAAAAAAACAAAACAATTCCCTGTGTATTTCCCTTTATATTAGCAGTGCTTTTACACACATAAAATTCCTACAACAAATGCAATCGATTTCATAAACACTATCATGTTAGTTTGCCATTTTTACTGCTGTAATAAGAAACATCATTATAAGCACACAGTGCAAAAAATAAGCCCAGATGCCAAGTTAGTAAATTGGCCAAACTTCAGCACCAGACAATCAGCAAATATTGCTGAATGCAGATATTGGCTGCTTTATCACACAGTATAATAATAAAGATTTAAAGACATATAAATGTGAAATCAACCATCCAGTCTCTTGTATTTTTATTTGTTATATGGCTGCTATTATACACTGTTTGCTTATTATATTACTGTTTTGTGCAGTTTACTTATTATACCGACCTGTGTTTTTCTTTTTGATACATACTTATATTGCTTTGTGTTCTGCTTTCACTATCCCCGCTGCTGCTGAGGGACGACTAAAGGATTATCATATTTTACATGTGTAAATTTCAATTTACACAGACATCACCTAGTTACTATAAACACAGACATACAAATACAGCCTGCTACTTACAGACTGGCCCTTCTTGTGCTTGCGTCTGTACAGCACAGTCCAGTTGATCTGTCTGGGGTTCCTCTTGGCCAGGAAGGCAGACTCGCATTTGGCGTTCAGAAACTGGAACACCTGATCAAGACAGAAAAATTACACCCTTATATCAGTAATTTGCAAATCTCTATCTAATTGATTCCCACAAGCTTACTCTATAATGTGCAGTACATTGTGACAGACAAATGTTTCACCATTACTGACAGGTGTATTTTGTCATCTACAAAATGTGTAGGGTGAGATTGTTAGTACAAAGCAGTGCAGAAGCCATTTACAACTTCTATTGTGGGAATTTGAGAGCACTTTAGTACATAAATAAGAGATCAGACCTTTATACACTAAATAGGGAGTGACTTTAGACACAGCCATGTGGACTGAGGACAGCAAACATTAAACTAATGATTGAGGTTGGATTTATTGTAGTTTTCTTCACATATCATTGAAGTTAGCCATAAGGAGACTAGTGTCTTCTCCTCTGACACAATTTACACATCAAGCTAGCTAATTAAAATACACAGATATTCTAGAAACATTCCCAAGCACTTCAATGGTTCTGTACAAACACCAACACAGCAGTCCAATGCAATATTGCTTGAACATAACGTACTACTAAAAGTAACAGTTAGCAGTGTCTTGTTCAGCAGTCTGCTTGACAGTTTATGCTAGCAGCTAATGCTAGCAGGTTTCATAGCATTCAACGGCGCCGGCTGGGCCTGGGTCAAAGACCGTTGTTTATGTCACACACATTCACATTAAGCGACAAAATACAACAAATACAGGAGATTCAATGCGGTAAATTGTACTTCACATCTCTAAGTTACACACAGAGCAGCTGTGAGCCGGTGTCGGGTGGAGCGGTTACCTTTCCGTCTATCCTGGCGTATCGGCGGCCATGGCCGGGGTAAATTTTATACCCGCTGAAACTGCACAACTCAACCCTGAAAACGACAAATACAAGGCATCACATATAGAAAAGGGTATACATTTACTCTTGGTGTCCATAGCATCGTTAGATAGTTTGTTTAAGTGTTAAGATGGCTTTTGATGCTATTCTGTACACTCACTTCATGATGGCTACGAGAGGGCACAAAACCGGAAAGAAAGATGACGGATGCGGAAACGGACTTAGGAGAACACAAAGCGAAATTTAAGAACTAATAAAGACTAAATATATTTTCGGTCAGTTGACGTGCTTTTGATAATTCCCATGTGAAATACAAATATAAATTATTTTTGCTGTTGTAAAAATAGTTTACTCAAATTAATATTTGGCCAATCACTACAAGTTTTACGTCACAATCTGACGGTTGCCTAGGAAGCGTAACAGCAAGCGGACAGGCAGTACTTTATGATTTAATAATTCTGATAAAGAGTTGAACTAAGCAAATTAAAAATGAAGTTAGAAAATAATTACTGTCAGTGCGAGATATTTTCGTCATTAACTACCATTAGCTAGCTTTTTTCTTTCTTTCCTTAAACCTAGCGGGCGGTAGGAAACGATGAAAATTGTAGTCTTTTCACGCCGCAAAGACGCCGTTCCATAATGAGCGAGGCAGCGTGTACGAACTACATTTCCCAGAACCTCTTTGGGTAAAACCGTTTGACAAGCGGCAGACGCGTCTTGCCTTTCACATCACAGTCTGCAGCTAGTAGAGCTGTTAGCTAAAGGTGTTGCTTAAGGCGACAGGATGGGTGTATCGGATTTACAAGTCGATACAAATGCAGGTAAGTGGTCTCCACGGTTGTTTTGGTCAAATAGGCAAAGATAGTTCATTTTTATTTAGCGGTAGCTGTAGTGAGTGTTTATTACTTGCTAGCTAACTAAACGTTAGCTAGCTGCATCACCTCATACAGTACTGACGTTAGCTAACTAAGTCTCAAAGGATGCAGATAAAACCTCCCATGTCGATGCTTTAACTTAATGATAGACTTAATACTTGTGTTGTATCAAAGTAGAGCAAAACTTTATGTTAGATCAACTCCTTTTGTGTTGTGTTAATGTTCTGCATTCTGTGTAAGTAATGTTAGCTAGGGTGAGAATCTGATACTTGATATGACTCAGGTATTTTCTTTTGTTATTTAGATGTGATTACACAGAGGTAGCTCTACCTACAGCACAAAAGTGATTGTTCTCTCCTTCTCCTGTTACTCTGGTGATTTAGTGTCACTCTCTTGTAGTTAGAGGATTTGCACAGACACATCAAAACACATTCAAAGGCTGAGATATCCTAACTTGACTTCTCAAGAAGCCCTGACCGCTGCAAACTGACCTTTTATGTGTAAAATTAGTGTATCTACCCCCCCCAGCTTACTGCAGATGTGTACTGTGTGTATGTGTAACTGCTTTAGGTTCCTGTGTGTAATATGGCCTTGGTGATTAGCAAAATGATGGTAGTTGTGGTGTTCTAGTCTGTTGGATCTCCTCCTCCTTTGCACCTTCAAGGTCCTGTGGTGGATCTATCAGCCTGCGGTATGCAAAAGCTGGACCCTAATTTCGTCTGCTCTGAGGACACTCACACTCTCATCCTGGACCGTAACCACATAATGAAACTGGACCATCTGGAAAGGAGCCCAGGCCTTCAGCAGGTAGTTTTACTGCTTTTATTTACAGGTATAATTTGGTGCCTAAATACTTTACTTAACATTTTCTTGATTTAAATCTTTATTTTTTCCCTCCTTAGTTATCTGTAGCAAGTAACCGTCTGGTGAGAATGATGGGCGTGTCTCGGTTAACCCAGTTGACCGTCCTCAATCTTCCCAATAACAGTATTGGTTACATTGAGGGGCTCAGGGATCTGCCACACCTCAAATGGCTCAATTTGTCAGGGAACAATATTAAGGTGAGGAGAGAAGAGATTCTCACATGCTGTTGTGATGAATTATATCGTTTATTTACAAAATGTTGTTGCTTATGTGAAACCATAAGTTTCAGCCCGTATAATATTTTTACTAAGTGTACATGCTTTTACACAGGTTATTGAGCAACTCAACAACTGTGTTTCCCTTCAACACTTGGATCTGTCTGACAATAACATTTCTACCATTGGTGATTTGACTAAACTGGTGGCATTAAAGGTGAGCGCTGGAGCCTCTGAGGTCAAAAGTGAGCCTAAACCAAAATATGACTATATAATAATGTACAGTTATTATTGTGGTTGTCTTTTGTGTATCTTTGATGAGTATTATGTCAATTTCACAGACACTGTTACTCCATGGAAACAGCATTACAACACTCCGCACTGTTCCCGCTCACCTACCTGCCCATTTATCCATTCTCTCCTTGGCAGAAAATGAGATAAGAGATCTTAATGAAGTAATTATCTCTTCCCTTACTTGATACATTAGCACTGATCTCCATTTATATTATACAGAGGCTAATTATCATTGACCTGTTTTACTTGTATTCCTCCATAGGCATCATACCTGGCACCTCTCCATGAGCTGGAGCAGCTGTCCATTATGAGCAACCCTTGTGTTATGGCAACCCCTTCATTGCCAAGTTTTGATTATCGGCCGTATGTCATGAGTTGGTGTCTGAGCCTAAAGGTCCTGGATGGCTATGTTGTGTCACAGAAAGAAGGGTGCGTACATTCCTGTGCTGTTAGTTTGCTAGTTAAGATTAATGCAGGGATACTATCCAAATGTTTGAGTCTCTTATTTATTGTGTATCATTTTCACAATGACAGTCTCAAAGCAGAGTGGCTCTACAGTCAGGGAAAAGGACGTTCATATCGACCAGGTCAGCATGTTCAGCTGGTTCAGTACCTTGCCACTGTGTGCCCTCTGTCGTCATCACCAGCCCTGGAGACGGCAGAAGATGCTAAACTGGAGAAGATCCTCAGTAAGCAGAGGTATGAATCTGAATTCAGCAGTAATGCTACACAACAAACACTATCTAAACTTATTCGACCTCATGTTTGCAATGTCTTTTTGTCTCTCAGGTTTCACCAAAAGCAGCTGTTAGAGGAGACCCGAGGAGGCTGTCCTAGTCCTCCTCGTCCAACTCAGCTCGATGTGGAGAGGCACAGTCCTACACACCCAGTCCCACAGGAGGGAGCCAGAGAGGTGAAGCACACAAGTGCACCTGCACCAGCAGCTGCTCCATCAGCGCGGGAGACAGGTAAGACCGTTTCTTTGTCTCTCTGTGGGGCGTTCCCGGAGCATTTGTTTTTATTGTTTCTCTTTACAGGTAGTTGTGATGTAGAGCTTTATATTTCATGGTGATAACTGTTTGGTGTGTCCTTTTTCGTACAGAACCAGCCGTGCAGTTTAACACCTGGGTGAGCTGTGATTCTTCCCACCCGTCACTGACAGTAGTTCGCAGCCCGAGGCCCCGAGAGGAGCACATCTATTTAGAGGATGTGCAGACCGACGAGGAGAAACTAAGTGGCAGCATGCTTTCTTCAGAATCCACGTTCCTCCCCTTCACATCCGACCTGGAGCCCCACACCACCCACTCTGACAGTGAGGATGAGACAGAGACATTTGAACCTGACTCCCTGGCTCCGAAGCGGCCAGCACAGCCCAAAAAGCACAATGCAAACAAGACACATCATTCACCCTCATCAGATAAGCAAGTGAAGGGTCTTGAAGAGGAAGTTATTTCTGGTGCAGCCCTGACACCTGGAGCAGTGGGCGTCAAACTTAGCACACCACAAAATGATCTGCAAACAACCTTCGACTTTGGTAAAGCAGAGATGAAAGACGCCCCCAAGCAGGAAGAAGTTGATTCATGTGCCAGTAAATCAAGTTTGATGGAGGCAGACAGGGCAGCGGTTAAAATACAGTCATGGTGGAGGGGACAGTACACTCGGTGTTGTCACCCCATGGCCAGAGAGGTGCGCAGTGAGATCCGCCTGCGCAGGATGCAAGACCATATCGTCTTCTTGTCTGAAAAGTTGGACAGGTAAGTAACTGATCTTCAGCATTGATGATTTTCTATTTTACTTATGGTATTATAATGGCTGTAATTTAACAGATATCACATACATTTGTGCTAAAATTTTGTTTGCAGGGTGCAGCAGCAGTATGAAGAAGAGAGGTTACAAAGGCTGGTTCAGGAGGAAGCTGTAAAGTTTCTGTGGAAACAGGTCAGTGATTAAGGTTGTCATTTATCATTGCAATCTCTCTGATGGCAGTTGCCATCATGTTGCTAACATTACTAAAATAATGGCCTTTAAATAGTCTGTCATAGGCTTTGCAGTGTTTCACACGGCTGCCTTGTTACACTTTCCCTGTGTTCTTGTAGCTCCAGTCTATGCAGCAGTGGAAGCAGTCTGTGGAGCAGCAGCTGGCCAGCATCAGTCAGGCTGTCCCCCCGGTTCAGGTCTCAGCTCCTGGACTATGTGTGGTCGCCCCGCCTGTTGCATCCAGCACAACAAACCCACCCAGCACAGACGTCTCGTTCCCAGACTCTGGCTTCCAGTCAACGAGCGATCAGCAGGCAGCGCAGGAGGACAGCTTCCTGAGCAGTGGGACAGCAGACTCTCTAAAGACGGTGCGAGCTCTGAGCCCTGTTCGTAGCGGCTTCGCGGGCAGCATTGATGGCGTGGACAGCGCAGACTGCAGCCTGTTGGAGCAGTACCTTTCCTCTGTACAGCAGAGGGAGGAGGAGGCTGAGGAGGCCGTCAGTGATAGAACAGAAACACCACAGCCCTCCTCACCAGTATCACCCAGCAAAACAGCACAGTCCACCCCTAACTCCACCCCACAGAAGGCAGCAGACAACCAAGCAGAAGCGCAAAGAACGGACGACACCACTCCCGGCCCTGTCTGAGAGCCTACACACAATACACACCTGTGCAGAACTACTGAGTGTGTGTACATTTGCACTGACTGTAAGATAGAGATGCGTTGCTCCCTCCTGAGACTGTCTGACAAAAGCACTCATCTCAAATTGACCCAGATCTCAAATGGCAGTGTGCTTAGTTTCTGTTCATCAAGACTGATCCCAGGACAGGCTTGACAGCAACACCTTACTGTGAATGTAACTCACGTTTTTTATAAGTCACTACTTGATTCTGTTATTTAACATTTTCCTATCTGTGTAAAGACAATAACTGTGGTGTAGCATCATAACATATTAGTAACTTTAAAGCAATTACTTCATGATAGGTTGCTACCTCTACTGATCAAAAGACCAAGCACGGTATATCCTTTTCTCTTTATCAATATCTCCTGCATTTAACATGTGATAAACTACAGTTAATCAGATTAGCAGTTGATGTGTTAAACGTAGTGCACTTGTAACCACAGATATATTCTACACATGAAACAATAACCACACTATTTATTAGCACACACTGTGTTAACAGCTGAACTGTTTTATTAACTTAAGCTCACTCATCTAAGAATGTTGTAGCACCTTTATCTTAAAAAATGTAAATAAATCTGTTTTGTTATTTGGTTTCGTATTATGTTCAAATGATGGTTTGTATTTTTTTTTTTTTAATTAATAATATTTAATTTAATCAGGCAGTTTAATTGAAGAAAAGATCTATTTTTCAAGAGAGACCTGGGAACAAGAAACCTTAAAAAGAACACAATCAGCAAAACAGAAACAACACAACAAACAGGAAGTAAAGAAAAAACATTTACAAGTATCATAAAAACAAGGTAATAAAGCTAAAGGGAATGTAAGACTCTAGTTTGAGGCCAGTTTGTAGTTCATTTCATCTTAAAAGGCACATAAGAATGTCTAAGGTTGAGCAGTCCATGGATCTTGTACTGTAGTTACTAGATTCAAATAAGAGAAGAGGCTGGTCATTTCCGTCCTGACCAGTCAAACATCCTCCTATAAAGAAGGTATTAATCACCAGAAATAGAGTAACTACAAATTGTAGTGGTGGAGCATTTTGGTACGTGGCCTGATTGATACTCATGATTTGAAGAAGTGTACAAATAGTTTCTCAATAATGACAGTTTGGTCAGAAACATGCACACCAGTAGCCTGCTGGAGGTCATTTTGTAGGGCTCTGGCAGCGCTCCTCCTGTTCCTCCTCACACAAAGGAGCAGATACCGGTCCTCCTGCTGGGTTGATGTCCTTCTACGGCCTTGAGACTGTGCTGGATGACACAGCAACCCCCCCCCCCCCCGTATGTATGTACCATCCTGGAGGAGCTGGACTACCAGTGCAACTTGATTGGGCTGCAGGTACCACCTCATGCTACAAGCAGTGACAAGGACACAAGCAGAACACACAAGTAGAGAAGAATCAGTCAGGAAGCATAAGGAGGGAGCGACTGTCTGTGGCCACCACATGTAAAACCATTCCCTATTTTGGGTATTGTTTTTGCCCTTCCAGTGTTACACTGTGATGATTAAGAACAAGAATCAAATAAAATCTATGTACAAGTGTCTTTGTGGCTTGTAAAGCATGTAAATAGTGCACAGAAACAAATACTGTGTGGATATAAAGTTACATGTACTGGATGATTATGTACAGTCACATGTAGGCTATAAATACCACACTGTATATAGGGTGCAGCTTGCAGGATGTTATTACTTTTAAATATTAGAATTCTTCTTTATGTGTTTTCCTTACGAGCTTCCGTACTTTTACTTTTTACATGTTACAGCTTTTATACACTCAAGTTGTATGTTACTGACCAGCAGAGGACGCTGCACCTTCAGCCACCCATGAACCCAGACACAAACCCACCCCCCACCGGGTCCTATTTTCCTCCCATCATGATCACCGACACCTCTCAATAACCAGGACACTCCTCCAGTCTACTACACCGCCTCCGATGTGGCAGCCAAGCCGCCTCTGTGTCGTCTCCTCCGGGCAGCCTTTAGCTCCTTCATCACCCTGCGGTCCGACATCATGCTAATCCGTCGACGTTATGTGTGAGTATGGGGCTGCATCACCGGTGTTGACGTTAGCTAACAAAGGGACGGTGTTTTAAATGGTAACAGACATGTTTGTTGTAATTTCTATGTATGTTTTAAGTATTATTAACAGTCCGTTTCTTTGTCGTTACCGTTCATGTGGTATGTTAATGTAAACATCGGACCGTTAGTGATGAATCTCAAGATGGAAGATTGGACTGAGGAGGATTGTTTACTGTCATCAGAGCTATTTTTAAAAGCAACATAATGGCTACAAGACAGTCAATATGTCTGTTAACAAAATGTGTATGCGTCGATAACATTAAGGTTAAACAGCAGGCACAGTAACCTTGATTTAAAGTGGTGTTTGTAGGGTTTAAACTGCAACGGCTAGTCAATTAATCCATAGGTTGAATGACTGGAAATTATTTGCAACAATTTTGATAGATTACGTTGTTGTTGTTGTTTTTTTGGAAAAAAAAAAAAAAAAAAAAGTCCATAAATCATAAATATGTGTTGTTTAAAAAAAATCAAATGTAGGTTTTTGACTCTGGTTCAAAAAACAGAACATCAATATTAATTTGGGCTTCAGGGAATATGATCCATTTTCACTGTTTTCTGGCTTCTTGTAGCCCAATTGATAGATTAATGGGATGCAGGCGAGTAATTATGATATCCTCCTGAGACCTGAGCTTTTGTTTGGCACATATTTTTAATTTCTCCAAGCTATGTGGGATCAGTGAGATCTGATACTGCTTGGACTAAATGATGTCCTCATATGGTTTATTTTTAATACTTACAAGTGTGTACTGAAGTATAAAACTGTTTATTTCAGTGCCCTAACACTGTTCCTCTTTGTGGCTGTGCAAAAACTTAACTGTGTTGTTTTATTTTGTAACTCCGTACAAATTTTCCCTGCTCCATACTCCAAGCTATGAATGCCTTTTTGTCTGTAAGAACAATGAGTCACACCTCATTGGCCTGTGTAATATGCTGCCATAATAAAGCTCCAATGTCCTCAAACAAATACTTCCTAATTAACAGCGTCTCCGCTTGTTACGGTTCCAAAATTGGTTAGATTGGTTTAGCATAAATAAACAAATTTCAACCATAAAGTACCATCAGGTTTTGCACCTTGTCCACTTTTGTGTCGGGGTCGGCTGCAGACTGACTTGGCAGAGATGACTGCCATCTTGTTTTTACATGGATTAGTGTATTAGTGTATTGTGCTCATAGTACCACTAACGTAAAAAAAAAAAAAAGTGTCCACAAATGAGGACAACAGGTCTAAGATAAGCAGAATTAATTAAATGGTGCAGCAAAGCCTAAATGTGGTGTCCCCTCCCCAGTATTCAAATGGTTAAAGTCTCCCAGAGGCTAGTAACTAGTTATAAGGCGCACACACACACCACTGCCAACTGGTTATGAAAAAGCCAAACGAATTTAATCGAGGGAGTTCTGCTACTTTTTCTTCCTGTTCATTTTTCTCTTGTTCTTTCTTACTGCTGCTTTCATGTTTAAAAGGCATGACTGCTCGTCAGACCTGTAGATGTGACAGATTTTGCACCTGAACTAGCTACCGTATCATCGTCTTTTCAGGTGATCAAATAGAGACTAGACATTTGGCAACATGATCAACATACATGTTATCCAACAATCATCATTGCGTACCTGTATATGGCAAAAATATCAAAGAAGTAAGGAATTATTCATATAATTTAATAATGACATAGATGGGTTTGCAAATGGCACCATTTTGAGTTCTTCTTTGAACACAGGTGTTTTTCCAAGGTGGCAATCTGAATCATCAGCACCCCATAGGCCCCAGTGCACTGCCAGCAGGCATAACAAGGCCATGACGGTCTTTCTTCACTGCTGTGGCATATATATCATAGGTTACTCAGAGGGGTTGTGAACTATTCTCCTCTACAATATGGAAGCAAAAAGATACTGGCAATCAGGGTGCAGTGTAATAGAAATAGAGGCTGAACACAAGTGCACCACTGAATTTAGAATTGAGAGGTAATGAGACTAAAATGGAGCTGACATCAGGCACAGTGGGTGTTACAGGAACAATCACGTTAATTGCCTGAAGGTATTGCATGAAGCATTGGAGCTAAAACACCCTGTTCAAGAAGGGAACCATCCATGGCTTAATGTTTTTTTACCACTTCCTGCATCAACATCTGTGGTTGTTTTTCAAGTCACTGTTTGTAGAGGAAGTGAGTGATTCTTGCGCATTACGGCCGCTAACTCTGAAGGAGGTCAATGAAGCAATAAGAATGAGGTAACAGGGGTTTGGTGCAGGAGGACTCAGTGCTGGAGTGGTAGAGTAGTTATGGGCTGTGTGTGTCTGTATCTGTGTCCGGGTGTCATGGCAGTGTCTTCACCAAGACAGTGATAGAAAGGAGTTGGTGATGGACAACAGTTCTTTTTGCTCGTCAGTCAGAGTCCATTACCAAAACACACGCGAGTGGGCGAAGGTAAGGAAGAGAGGAAATAATGTGGTTATGTACTGCAAGAGAGAGAGTGCAACAAAATTGCTATTAACGAGGAAGACAAATGATTGAACAGGCCACCAGGATACAGTCGATTTCTGCGGGAACAAGTGATCAGGAAGCTGTAAATATTTTTGCTTCTGCCTGTAACGTGCCATGCTTCCTCAAATGTGCGAGTGTGTGTCTGACCTGCGGCTGTGGAGAGTGCAGTATAGTATCTTAGGTCGGGAACTTGGACTAATTTGGATGCTATACATTTACACTAGTGAAACAACATCACCCTCATGTCCAAACTAACAATAAATTCCTTTTCTAAAGATGGACATTTGCAGTCTCTGCATACAACTGATTATCAATTATAAAAATACAACCTCTTTTAACCAGAAAAGAGGGCAAAACTACACAAAAACTACAAAAAAATCACTAATGATAACTAAAAAGAGCCGTGGAAAATGCAGCCTTTGCAACTTTAACGGCAGAATAAAGCATGACCATGGCAGACAACACAGAGATGTAAAAGACAGTATGATATTTGTGCTTCTTTATAAACAGTTGTCTCTTTTTGTGCCTCCTTCTCGTTGACAGAGTTCATTCGTCAGGATTGGCTGCTGATGACGAAATGATGCCATCATCGCAGATGTGACAAATTAGAGTGACACAGGGCCTGATCATGGGAGACAGAAGAAGGTCACCATGTGCCGAAATCTGTCCAAATATGCCCTCATCTTTCTCTTCCTAGCCCTGTCTGGCCTCATCTTCCTGCTGCGCAACATCCACACTGTGGAGGTGAGCAGAAAACTGAGCTACACGTGGGAGTCCTCAGTTAACTTGAAGGGGAATGGATGGACGATCATTTACCCTTTTATGTTTTAACGGCATTTTATGTATCTTTTTAATAACACTGAAGCTCATGAGGACAGTTAAAGTACAGAACCTCAACGGTATTTTTCTCCTTTATACATTTGTATCTGCCAGTCATAGGTTGATGTTCATTTCTCATGCAGCACCTTTTAAATCTCCCTTTCTCTTCAGAACTGGAATTGCCACACCGTCTCAGCCCTCTACCAGCTCCAGAGCAGGATCCAATCGTCCTTCGTCCCAGAGAATCTCCCCACTTTCCATCACAACCGCACCTTCTGTGCCCATCTGGGCCAGAAACCCTCCCCTGAAGATGAGCTGGAAGAGCGCTACCTTTTGGACTCTATTGCCTGGCCTGGGCCTCCGCCTCGCTTTGCGCCAACCTCCCTGCGCCAGACGAGCGACCCCGTCCACAGCCTGTTCGCCATCCTTCCCACTAAGGGAGGAAGGGAGTGGCATTTGGGCGACCAGCTGGAGGTACTTGTCCAAATGCATGACTTCCAGGGGCGCCCCAAACGCTACGGTGGGGATTTCCTGTTGGCCAGACTGCACTCCCCGGAGGTTGGAGCAGGTGTAGCAGGTAAAGTGCTGGACCACAGGAATGGATTTTACTCTGCTATGTTCCCGCTCCTCTGGGAGGGGACTGCACATGTTGAGATAACACTGGTGCACTCAAGCGAGGCTGTTGCTGTGCTGCGACGGCTGAGGGAGGAACGGCCTGATAGAGTGTTTTTTAAGAGCCTGTTTCGCCTGGGCTTCCTGTCTGAAACTACTGTGTGCAACATGTGCCTCCCCCCTGACCAGCAGCCTCTGTGCAACTACACAGACCTTTACACAGGAGAGCCCTGGTACTGCTACAAGCCGAAGATGCTCAGCTGTGACACCAGAATCAACCACGCCAAAGGAGGCTATCTGAAACACCTCATCACCAACAAAGAAGCATTGCTCTTCCAGAGGTTTGTAGGGAAACATTTCATAATATGACATACAGTATATTTGTGTCCGGTGTGTAAGATTCATGGGGATTTAGTGGTACTTAGCGGTGAGGATTGCAGATTGCAACCAGCTTAAACTTCTTCTGGTTAGAGTTCCTTCCGTGGTCTTTGTTCAGGAGGTTTTACAGGGAGCTGAATTATCTGCAGATTTATCCTCATCTCCAAAAGCAAAAGGACAAGGTAATTAAAACCAGTAAAAACACTGGATTTTCCTACCCTGTTTACCCCCCTTCCCCTCTTAATTCACTCCATTAAAACTCCTGCCATTTACCTGCAAGAATGGCAAGAGCTCGACGGGCAATTGGCAAGAGCTCGACCGGATTCGTAACAGGGTGAATAATGAGGAATTACATCGAATTACAGAATCAGAGCTCAGAATCAGTTGGACACCCCTCAGTTCTCTCAGACTGACATTCTTCAAATCGAGCGGTCATTATTTTTCTCTGTCAGTCAGTGTGCTGTGTTCTTCAGGGGATGTTTTGGTCCCAACTTGTAGCTTAGAGTGAGCGCCCCTCACTGTTACACTGCTCTGTGGTACAGGCAGTTGCAGACCTAGACCCAGGGTGTGTGAGATGGAGGCAGCTTCCCAGAGGAGGGGGGGCTCTGAGATGACATTATCTGCTGCCTTGTGGTTAGAAGTGCTGGATTTACAGCTCACAGCAACAATACTGCCTCTGACGTACTTTCAATATCTAGTGTCGGCCAAAAATGTTGCACCTTTATGATCCATCGTCGGTGTAGTTAGCACGCATTAGCTCTGAGGGCTAACTGTCACCCTGAAATCCGATTTGACTGACTTCATTCTGAGTCAGGTACAATAAAAGCGGCAAGTGTTAAGCCTGTTGGTTTTGGTCTTTTTTCATGGGGTTTGTTCACAGTAACAAAATTATAGAATATGACCAGACTCAACCTTTGACACAGTGTTTTAACACTAAATTCTGTTTCTTTTATCGTAGTGGTGTAAACATTAAAGTTCACATACACGCTTCAGGGCCCGACAGAATCATCGTGCTGCCTCCTAGGAAAGGTACAGTATACCTGCAGAGTAACTTTTGTGCGTCATGTCACATGATTTGATTTATTCCATTAATTTAATTTTGTCTGCAACATTTCTCGCTTTGTATCAGATAAAGTAGAGGTAGAAAACAGCAGTATAAAACCAGAACCTATTAAACTAGAACCATCTGGATATTACTACGAGGACACATGGAGGCCATTAAATGGCGTTACAATGCGCCAGTTCAATGAATCATCTGCCACCACTCAGTGTTTGAAGAACAAGGTGATCAACATGTACGGAGACTCGACCGTCAGGCAGTGGTTTGAGTACCTCATTGCTTTAGTACCAGGTGAGTGATGCCTTTTTGTCTCATCTTTTATCTTGACACTCTGCCTTGTGTATCTTTCCCACTGCAACTTCCATTCATTTCACTTTCACCAGGTTTAAAGGAGTTCAACCTGCACAGTCCTAAAAACGTCGGGCCTTTCATGGCGGTGGACAGCACCCATAATATTCTCTTGAAGTACCGCTGCCATGGCCCGCCCATCCGCTTCTCCACTGTCATGTCCAGAGAGCTGCGGTACATTTCAAATGAGCTGGACAACCTCTCTGGGGGTCCTAACACCGTCGTCGTCCTCAGCATCTGGGCCCATTTCAGCACCTTTCCTGTGGAGGTGTACATACGGCGGCTCCGTCACATTAGACGCTCGCTGGTGCAGCTTCTGGACCGAGCGCCTGGGACGATCGCTGTGATCCGCTCGGGCAACCTCCAAGCCCTGGACCAAGAGGTGAGCCTGTACAACAGCGACTGGTACTCCCTACAGCTCGATATGGTGCTGCGGTCCATGTTCAAAGGACTGAACGTGCTGCTGGTGGACGCCTGGCAAATGAGTTCAGCGCACCACCTTCCTCACGCCCTCCATCCTCCTCAAGTCATTGTCAAGAACATGATAGACATGCTTTTGTCTTACGTTTGCCCAGAAAAGACAAAGAGCAAAGACAACTGATGTAGAGGAACAGTGACGATAATGGATCTTGCTGAAGGACACTGAGATTAATGTGTCAATTCGCCAACAGGTTCTTCAGCTCACGACAGTATGGCTTCTTTTTAGCGCTCTTCAAAGCTACACACCCTTTAAATACTGAGAGACTTCTAATGTAGGACTGATCTCTGTTTACTTGCCTGTTAAATTTAATTATCAATCCAACAAAACTAAATTTATTCTGGAAAAAGCCAAAAACATTGGCACGGTGTTACGCCCCACCCTTGGGCGGCCCTATGGGCTGAACAAAGCTCCACCACTGACCCAAAATACCCACATCCCTCAAATCAAATTCATGGGATTTATTAACAAAAATCCTGCAAAGAAGACAGTAAAATCCCAGGCTGAGAGGCAGCATGACCAGCAGTCCCCATTCCAGAGGCCTCTCTCCTCTGCTGCTGGCACAAAAGCTCTTAAGCACCTCCTCCCCATGCCAGATGCAGTGCACCTCATTAGGCAATGCAGCACACCTGGGCAGATCTGCAATAGAGGGAAAGGGGACAGCAGCACAGAACACATACAGCCGCAACACCCCCACCCTTAAAACAATGTATAAATAGGTTGTCACACTGTCGCTCAGTTACACACACAAGTACTGAGGCACTTAAAGCTTAACACAGAACGACTGTAACAAACCACAGGTCAGTGACAAATACTATTTATTCATTGAAATTAAGTGTACTTAACAATAAGGAAATGAGTTTTACTTACAGAGGCTTTATGTTAAAGGTAAACACAGATCAAAAGCACTCAGAAAAACACCTTGGTAACTCTGAGTATGTAGACTAATCTAGCTTGCGCCCAAATCTGAAACAATAATGCTCATTTTCCCCAACACTACATGCAAGCACCTCTTCAATACAAAGCAAATGGTGTAATTAAGTCACAACAGATTGAGACTGCTGCTGATTGAAGGTGTCAACTTGGGTTAAATTTGGATCAAACAAGATCTTATTATACAAAGGGCCAAATAAGTCAACCAGCCAAATCAATGGATGCCACTCCCACGAGGTGCAAAATGGTTACCACCATGTGGTAAAAAAAAAAAAAAAGAAAAAGAAAGAAAGAAACCATCACAAAACTAAACACTGACTTCATCTACCAACGCCAAAAACAGCAACACAGGTGACCAACATTAAAGTGAAGTGCAACAGCCACAAACCAAAAGGATCATAACTAGTAGACCAACAGCAGCACACCAAGATCCAACAAAAGTGTCTAACACAAAATGGACACCATGTGGTCTCCAGCCATATACACAAGTTACTGTAATGGATGTAGGAAACCAGCGACACAAATGGACCTGATGAATTGGGAAGCCACACCCACCACTACAAGATCTAACGATCTGTGGGGTGACTACTTCCCAAATCCAAAAAAGGTCACAACTCATTTGCTACAACAAATACCCAACAGCAGTAACACACAAGTGACCACACCAAATAGTGGAAAATCACAAAATGGTCACGGTATAGTTAACCACTAAACAGATGTTGCAAACTTACACCTAAAGCGGGATTCATACTTGTGCGTCAGCTCTATGCAGAGCCTTATGCCGTAGCTTCGCACGTGGCCTATGCTGTTGTGAGCATTTGTACTTGTACAGTGGTGTGTCTGTGTCACTCTGCAGATACACCTCCATAACACTAGTCAGCGGCATAGCTTCTGTGAAGTGCTGTAGACAAAAATAGACGGGAGGTCTGTGTCGCCATGACGTGTAGTTACATTTCTGTGGAGGTGCACGTCTGGCCACGGCATAGGTTATGGTGTAGGCTCTGTGCCGATGCAGAGCCTATGCTATAGGTACGGCGTCAGTTCGACACAGAGGTATAAATCCCGCTTACACAGCAGCCCACAAGTGACCAAACAAAAAGAAATCACAACTAAGTTGCTGAAGTGCAAAACTAGGAAAACAAGCTGTTGAGACACTCCGACCCTGACCTGCCTACCAACATGGCAAGCTAACCCTAGGTAGTCTTCAGTGGCCTGTTGAGCTCGAGGTGGCTTTAAACTCTCAACTTACTGCATCACAGGAGACCAAAGAAATAGCTGAGTGTAATACACTGAAGCGTGCCCCCACTCAGGATTGCCATCAGAAATAAAAAAGGCAAAATAAAAAAGTGGCAAGCTCTTTAAACCTACCCAATGGCTACCTATTCAGTCAGTTCAAAATTGAAACCACAACTGGTCTGACAAAAGGGATGACCTCTACACTCAAACAAAGGCCACAAGTTACAAAAACTTTCATTTACATTACCTCGTAACCACATAAGACACCTTTAAAACAGTCAAACCCATGACAGTAAACCATGCAAACAAGACAGTAAAATCCCAGGCTGAGAGGCAGCAGGACCAGCAGTCCCCAAGCCAGAGGCGTCTCTCCTCTTTGTGCAGTGCACTTCGTTAGGTAATGCAGCACACCTGGGCAGATCTACAGAGGGAAAAGGGACTCCTAGAGCCGTAACACACAGTGATTGTTACTTTCCATCTGCTGTTGTTACCAAAGTCTTTTCTATGTGTGTGAGTGTATGCAGTATTTTTACATAAGTTGCCATGAATCTGTTCTTTCAGTTTAACCTTTATATTTGTTAATGTTTGTTTGTTAGTTTTGCCAAAGCTGACGTCTCAGTGAGTTCTGATTCCTAAGATTTTCCCTCAGGCTGCTCAGTGTTGAAAACGTGTTCTTACGCTCCGATGCCATGTTGCACCGCGTTGACCACACTCTGTTCTTTGTGTCTGATTATTTAAAATGATGACATGCAGCTTTCTTGGGTTAATTGTTTTGCAAAAAAAAATACATAAACTACATTTACCATTAAATCTCATCTATATGTGTGTGAAATTTGTTTTATAGTTTTAAGTTATATTTTAGGTGTGTATAGTCCTCATGGTGGACATCACTGTAAATCATTATAGCAAACAAAAGGTGAAAATAGTTGCATTTATTATCCAAAGTGCTTTACAATTCTTTTGTTGTCTAAATAAGGTAGATATATTCTTTTTCCTATAAAAAAACAAAACAAAGACTCATACAGAAGTAATCCCTCTCAGTCATCACTTATGGCCCCTGCAAAAAGTTTGTGGTGTATTTTTCTGCAGAGACTCTGCCCCCTGCCTGTATTTTTACATTTTCTTGTTATTTGATGGGCGTGTACCCCCACAGCCGTCAGGTGAGGTCAGGGCTTTACAAAAGTAAGCAACCAGGTGCCAGACTGTAAGCAGCACACATCCAAGATACACACTGCTGCAAAAAAATGCAAATACAGCGAAGTGAAACACCAACCGAGAGTGATCTACGGTTGGCTTTGACTTTGACTTTCACTTGCGAGCCTGTTTGCAAACAGTAACTGACAGTCCTGCAGACGCATCTTCAATAGATTATATTGTAATTATAATATAATAGTAATTTAAAAGACAAAACCTGCAACTCAGCTTTTCGTCACTTTAAGTTTTGGCTGTGTTGGTTTTACTTCCAATCCCTTCACAATGGCTGCGACTGTCCTCCAACTATCCACACACAGCCTGTCATTCAGAGCAGCCACACCCTTGAGTTTGTTTACAATTGGGTCCTAATAAAATGTTAACGGGTGATTGATATGAAAATTAAATCAATCAATCAATTTTATTTATAAAGCCCAACATCACAAATCACAATTTGCCTCACAGGGCTTTACAGCATACGACATCCCTCTGTTCTTAGGACCCTCGCGGCGGATAAGCAAAAACTCCCCCAAAAAAAACCTTTAACGGGGAAAATAACGGTAGAAACCTCAGGAAGAGCAACTGAGGAGGGATCCCTCTTCCAGGACGGACAGATGTGCAATAGATGTCAGCCTCACAAGCTGCAGCTTGGGTGATAATGTATAGAGCTACAGAAACTAGTAAAGGGTTAGCATTTTAGCACTCCTGGTTCCTTTGTCTTGAGGTCAATGGAACTTTTGAGTGGGTTTTTGGTTAGATACCTGGTACGTTTTGTTCTACGACAAAAAATATGTCAGTACATACCCAACTCATTTATTTATAAGGTTTTATGTCCTCATAATGGCAGTGGCTAACAAGTGGCTAAATGAGACCACATCATCACACCTAACGTGGCTTTACAGCCTCATTGTGATGGTGAGGCTGAAGTCATGTGACTGATGTAGTTTGTTTGTAGCCTAATGTTAATTTTTTACTTCTGGCAAGTGCATTTACAATTGAAAAATAATAAATGCAGTGTTCATTTGTGAAGATTATCTTGGTGAACACAACATGTAAGTATCATAAGCTTTGGTTTGCCACAGGGCTTATATTCTGCAACAATCCAAAAGAGAAAGAGGAGCGTGTAATGAATTGTAGCCATTGTTTCAGCTGACCTCTCGCTGGTGACGTCTGTAACACACTGTTCCACACAGCATTCATGATCAAATACTGCGTGTTGTCACGTGTTCATCATGGGGAGACAGCAGGGACTGGAGGTGTCAGGTCTGTGTGATACAAAGAGAAAATGTGCCTGTGTTCTGTCTTATCCTGTTTGTCCCCAACGGCGATCAGATGCTGACTAATAAGAGACTTTGTCATGACTAATAAGAGCAGAGCTGCTGTCAGTATTTGCTTTTGTCAAATGTGTGCTTTTTTAACTTTTAAAAGGAGCAAAGTCGTGACTGTATTTGTGTCATTTGCCTACCCAAAGTGGAGATAATATTATATCGAGCAGTAAAAGCAGGTTTGAATGATATATCTATGCAGTATTTATATCACTAAGACGATCGTCAGGATCTGTAAGGATCATGCTGGTGATGCATCTTTTAAAATGCCTTCCCCAGTTATTTTTTTTCTGTATTAAACAGGTAAAAGTGTAGCTAAGAAGGCAGCATCAAAACCCTGTTACTACAATGAATACACACAATATAAACAGGCTAATACAACTGTCACACAATAGAAAAAATAGATCAGTCATTCCCCAGATGCTTTGCTGAGCCGCCCCCTCAAAGAAAATAAAAACAGCAACCCTCATTTGTCAGCGACTGGCGTGCTTTCACCTCATATCACCTTCCTCCCACATATTCATGTTGAGGACAGACTGAAACATGATGAACACTAATAACTGCATCTGATGAGTCACACTGGACTCAAAGATCCTACAGTGCTCTTTATCCAAATTAAAATGTGAAAATACTGAACTGAAGTAGGAAATCAATTCTAGTATTTATTTTTGGTTTTATATATAGTTTAAGCAGAGGAACATTACACCATCTGTCAGTTTGAAGGAGCCTCCAGCAGCCGCTGCTCAGACTCAGCGGCTGCAGCCCTTAATCACATTTCGTCTCTCATTCGATGCAATTACATTGCATAGTTAGCCCTGTGGAGCAAACCATATGGAGATAAAATCTTTAGAGGAACATCTGTTCAGCGCTTTGATGACCACTTTGCATTGTTGATGGAAGTTTTTATGCTGCATCCATTCATCCATTTTCATCCGCTTATCCGGGGCTGGGTTGTGGGGGCAGCAGGCCAAGCAAAGCACCCCAGACGTCCCTCTCCACAGCAATGCTTCCCAGCTCCTCCTGGGGGAACCTCAAAGCGTGTAGGCCAGATGAAGTATGTAATCACTCCATTGTGTTCTGCGTCCACCCCGGAGCCTCCTACCAGTGGGACGTGCTCAGAACACCTCTAACAGGAGGTGCCCAGGAGGCATCCTGATTAGACACTTGAACCACCTCAACTGACCCCTTGTGATGTGAAGGAGCAGCGGCTCTACTCCGAGCTCTGCCTGAATGTCCGAGCTCCTCACCCTATCTCTAAGGCTGAAACCAGCCACCCTATGGAGGAAACTCGGCCTCTTGTATCTGCTATCTCATTCTCTCGGTAAACTTCACAGAGCTCATGACCATAGGTGAGGGTTGGGAAGTAGATGGACCCGTAAATGGAAAGCTTCGCCTTCTGGCTCATCCCCAGATCACTGCAGAAGCCGCATCAAACCACCGATCCATCTCACGCTCCATTCTACCCTCACTCTTGAACAAGACAAATGTGTTGCAAATGTGGCAAATAGCAGAGAATTTCAAAATGTATGGAATAGAACGGTTGGACGTTGATTTGTAATTGCTGTTCTGAGCTCTTTAAGTTCCCTCATTGTGATATTTATCTACATTTTTCTCCTCTAAGTGTGCAGTGAGAGAGCCTGCACCACCCTGTTACTCAGTGACCTACAGTGGAATAATGTTGCAATTTTAAATGCTGTTGTTTTCACAGGTAAAAGACCTGAAACTTTTTTTATGCTCTCATTAGTGTTTCTGTCAAATTTTGGTCACAAATTTGATAAAAATCCATATTTGTGAGCACTTCTCCTTCTCCAAGGATGCGTGACATGTCTTGAGTCTGCAGGCCATGTAAGAACTGGGATGTTATCAGCTTTCAGGAAGTGTGTACAGATCTCTGTAAGATGGGGCTGAGCATTATCATGCTGCAACATGAGGTCATGGCGGCAGATAAATGGCATGACAGTGGGGGTTTTATCACGGTATCTCTGTGCATTCAAACTGCCATCGTCTGTGTTCACTGTCCATAGCTTATACCAGCCCATACCATAACCCCACCGCCACCATGGAGCACTGTGTTCACAGCACTGCCATTAGCAAACCGCTCACCTACATGACACCGTACACGCTGTCTGCCATCTGCTGGTACACTGGAAACCAGGATTCATCTGTGAAGAGAACATTGAAGGTGAGCAGTTGCCCACTCAAGTTGGTTACGATGATGAACTGCTGGCAGGTAATAGACCCTGGTGAGGAAGATGACGATGCAGGAGGACTTCCCAAAGACAGTTTCTGATAATATGTGAAAATGTCCTGTAGGTGAGGAAGCTGGATGTAGTGGCCCTGAGCTAGTGTGGTTACACTTAGCCTGCAGTTGTGAGGTCGGTTAGATGTACTGGCAAATTCACAGCAGCTCTGGTGGAGATTCCTGCAGTCAGCATGCCAATGGCACACTCCCTCTATTTTTTTTTTAAATGTATTTTTTATTATTATTTTATATTATTTTAATTAAGAGAGTTGCTTTCTTACTTTGTTTTTTTTTTCAAATTTTTATATATTTAAAAAAAAAACATTATACCATGATGATGATTATTATTATTATTATGAGGTCTGGGTTGTCAGAGAATGTTTTTCTGCTAAAATTAAAAATTCAATAAAAAGTTCCAAAGAGAAAAAAAAAAAGACCAAATTATATTTTACACCCTCACACTAACTGCTTAAATATTTTTGCAGCTACCAAGAAGCAAAATTACATCAAACAAATTCCTAAGGATGACAAAATACCATAAACCACTTATATTTTTGTTGACAATTTTATTCAAAAAGTTTCATGTTCCCTTTAAAAACTTCAGGCATATCTGTCCGTACTAAAGCTTGCAGAGCGTCATGTTCTCTAGGAGTAAAAGATAAGATACAGTTCATCAATAACTTTGGCAAAAACACCACAACAGGCAGAGAGCTCTGTACAAAACTAAAGGGAAAACACAGCGTTGTATACAAAAAAAAAACATCCTGATGGTGACACAAAATCCAAACAATGCCTCCTCTGATCACATTCAAGAAAACTGAAGAGCCTCTGCTGAGAGCATGATTCTCACAGGAGACGGAGACAGAGTTAGTGCGGTGGAGTGTTTTTAGTTGTGTGTGTGCAGCTTTAAACTTGTGTGCAGAGAAGAAGAAGGAGTGTAAAATACGAAGAAGCAGCTACAGTTAGGAGTCACATGTGGCCTCGACAAAGGTTTTAATTCATAACATGAAGCGGTGATGTCCTGAGGTCACACAGAAAGAGGCACTGAAAGTTTATGCTCTATCTTTTTTTTTTTTTTTTTTTCAAGCTTCAGAATAAGTCCTCTGTTGATTTGAGTCAAGACACGAGGAAGCATTGTGCGTTACTGTGAGCCACTGCGCTCTCATTTTATGCATTAGCTCTGAGTCATCTCAGAAAACACATTTTGAGTCGCTATGAACTCAGATATTCTAGTGACAGGAGTGTAGTTGTGACGTTACAGAGGTATGCGATATGCTGTTTGTTTGTGTGGCGAAGTATTTTTCAGATAAAACAACAAAGTACGGCACTGAAAGAGGAAACAGCTCGACGTTTCAACACTTAAGACGTCACAGAGACATCTACGTTAATGACCACTGTCCATCTGTAAGAGGGGGCGGAGACTTAATGACATTAATAGAGGAAAGAAACAAAGAAACAAAAGAGCTAAACGGCGTAAATCATTGGCAACATGTCTGAATGGAGGCAATGCAGAAACTGTTTGCAACACCATGGCAGCATACGGAGAGAAAGACAGAGTCGGGATCACACGTCCTGCACTTCCATGGCTTCCTGCGGCCAGCTGTAGGTGTCCAGAGAGAAGTCGTCGTAATCTGGACTGTAGATGTGAGACCGCACAAACGTCTCCTTGTCTTTAGGCTCCGGGTACAGTGAAGCGATGTTGTGTTTGTATGCATAGTTGACGATCTGGCAGAGAAGGAAACAGAAGGAAAAGCGGTGAAGACATTTGGATCAACTGAAAATTACAATACTGAAAACGTACATGTATGTTCTCAATCAGCTTCTTATGTCCCGTTTCCACCAAACACTTGCAGTATGGCGGCAGAAACATATTTAATTAACTGTTACGCTAAAAATGAAATGAGGTTAAATACTCCCTTGCGACTGCACAGAAAGATGACCCACCTTCACTGCGATCTTGAAGGACACCTCTCTTATGGAACTGAGAGGAGGATAGAGTCTTCCTTCGGCCAGGTGCTCCTCTGTCACCATGTCCGCTATCGCCTGAAACAACAAAGCTGAGATTATAGATGCTGCGCAGCAATGGTCAGGGCCGGGAAATTTTAGGCAAATTTAGGCAATTCTGAGGAACAAGAGGCAGAATAGGAGGACAACAAAAAAGTTGCCATTACAATGTACATTTTGCATCAGTTGAGCATTTTCTATCTGACTGACCTAATTATAGCAAGTGACAACTCATCTGTGGCTTCACAAATTGACTAAGCCAGATGACAGCAGCTGTCAAGGCAGATTTCAAACTGCTGTCATAAATTCAGTTATCAAGACAAAAATTTGAAAATACACATATTGCATCTGGACAGCATGGAGATGTTGTTAATTTGTTTTTAACAATGATTGATATACTCCATAAGTGAAAAACTGATGTTTAAAAATGCCATTTTTACATTGATTCCAATTGTTCACATTAAAGCAAAATTCAAAATGCTGTCAAAAATTCAGTTAAAAAAAAAAAAAAAAAAATCTGATATTTGCCACACATCATCTACCATGACTCCAAATTTTTTTTTTTTTTTTCATGAATATTGAAAACTTATTTTGCAAGAATTTGCAAGTATATGTTCACAGTACTGTTTACAGTCAAACATTTTGATGCACTGTAGGCTCAATTTTTGATAAAGCAAAAATCTGTGAGGACAATTTGTGTAGGACAGTCTGAAGATGCTCTGTAGCAAGTTTGGTGTCAATTGAGCAAAAATTGTGGGAGGAGATAGGTTTAAGAAGTTTCACAGTTTTTGAAAAAAAAAAAAAAAAAAAAAAACCAAAAAAAACCAGAGTGATGGACTTCATAATTTGCAATAGGTTTAAATGTACAAAAGTTTCTTGTTGCTCCAGTATTAGAGCTACATTTTAGTGAAAGTTGCGAAGCTGTAGCACGTATGGTCAATTTGTTGTGAATTTTCAAAGTTTTGAACTTTAGGCGCTTGCTGTAGCGCCACCATCAGGACTATTGACTTGTGTTTGCAGCTGAGCAAGTCTGGCAAAGGACTGGACCTTTGTGCAAAGTTTGGTGATTTTTCGCACATGGGAAGTAGGATTTCCTCGAAAGAAGAAGAAGAAGGAAGAATGAGCAGGAAAACAAGAGGGTCCTGGCAGGACTGCCTGCCTGGACCCTAATGAAGTATAAGAACAGGTAGTGCAGTACAGGTTGAGAAAGAGAGGTCGTAAAAAACTGTAAAGATGCAAAGGGAAGGTTCTTAATGGCTGAAGTTCACCTAGTTTTGCTTAAGAATTCACATCCTCATAAATATATGTTAATGTAAAGTTCCTCTCCTTGATTAAACCCCTAGAGGCTCATTTCTGTTCATCAAAATAACATATTTATAATTTCTTCTATGAAACAAAATCCCCTCTTCCTTTAAAACTGCTTGGATGTAGCTCTGCACCTTTGCCTGATTTGGTATGCATGGATCTATTAATATGCAAATGACTATATTTCAAGAATGACACATCCTCATTTAAATGCTGTGGAAACATCTGCTATATTTAATCTCTCATCTAACCGACTCTCACTTTTCAACCAAATTTAGCCAAGTTCTGACGTCTTTTGACTTTCACACCGCTACATGAAAGCTTACTGGTATTTACTGTTGCATGATTATTGTTGGGGATTCATTTTCTTTCTGTACAGACAACACTTGTTTTCTAGATCAAGCCTGCTACCTTGCTGTTGCCCTTAGTGTGTGTTACTTTTATATTTTAAATATTCCACTAATTATAACATGATATGGATGTGTTAACGAGGTTGATTTTCACTGGAGGGGGTCTGTAATATGTGATAAGTAAGGAGAATACCTCGGCTGTGGTGAGGAAGATGTCGTCAGATATGTGGCGCACTCCACAGGCAATGACACCCAGAGCGACTCCAGGGAAGACGTAGGCATTGTTTCCCTGGCCGGGGTAGAAGGTGCGTCCATCAGCCAGGGTCACCTTGTCGAACGGACTTCCACTGGCGAAGATGCCCCGACCCTGAAGAAGAATAGAGAGATGTGTTTCTTTTCTGTTTGTGGTTTTTTTTTGTATGTTGAGTTTTTTTCCACTAGGGTGCTGTGGAAAAATATCGGTGTGTTTGTGTGTACTGGGACGTACTGTAGATGTCAACAGAAAAAGATTCACACTGAAATGACTCTGCATCCTGACAATAAACTTGTATCATTATGGCTCCAGCTGATGATGAAACACTTAATCATGTGTCTGTAAGTTTAGTTTTTAGCTTCTACATTTAACATTTTTGGAAAATTCTTCCTGAACCTTGAAATGTCTTGTTTCCACCAGTTTTTTGTTTTTTTTACGAGGCCTTGGTTTCACATTTCCTGACGTGCTGCCAAATAAAACCTTCCTCAAAGTCAGGACTTGTCTGCTAAATGAAACAGACTATAACAGCTGTTTGTGTATCAGTTCCACATATAAATTACAGCTGGGGCAGTAATGTGTCATGAGAGGCACCAATTTATCTGAAAAAAAGGGGGGCAGCAAACAAAACTCAGATTTCATTTAAGAAATTGGATTTTAAAATGTTTCCATGAGGTGGGATTTGCATTTAGCGTCCTAACATCAAGCATTGGCACATATGTAGCCTATATTTGGGGGAGAAACACTAAATGTAATGATTTTAATAAACTAGCGCAGTGCCCGTTCAAAATGTGCTTCAGTCTGTGGTATTGCGGCTTTCTCTAAAACCTGTCATCCAAACAACTTCACTCTCAACACTGTGCTCCCTTGAGTCCTGAGCAACACACCTGCCATGCCACTTAATTTTCCAGCAAAATGTAGTGCAAATTGTAACCAAATTTTTAGAAAACTGGCAAAAAAAGCACATTTGAGCACTTTTCCTCCCACCACTGGGATAAACAGTAGGTGGCGTTAATTCTTCGCTCAGGGAACATACAGGTCCATTCTGACTCAGGATTGTGTCAAGTTTATAAAAATGACACTTTATTTTTAAGTAAAGTGAATATCCAGCACAGAGCTTTTATTTTGAAGTGCCGTTTCCTGCTGTAGAGTGAGTAAATAACAGACGGCTACTTGACAGAGGCAGCAAACTAGCTCCACGACATGGCCAAACGCAGGTATGACATAGAATATTTTAAACTCTGTGGACCTTGAACTGATGACTAAAGAGAAATCTGGACCCTGTGGCTGGACCAGTTGGGAACCACTGGTCTAGCAAGTAACAGAGAGCAAACAGCCCGACTGACAGCAGATATTTACTGAACCAAAATAGCTTTCAATGCAGCTCAACAGGAGGAAATCACCACTGTTTATATTTATTGATTCACTGATTTTATTTCCCAGGCTAATGTGGCAAGTGAGGGGAATCTGCCGCTCATAGACAGACTGGGAGCAGATCGAGCAATGTAGATCCCAACCATAAATCAGGCTCAACAGTTAATATCTGTCCCCTCCCAATACACTGCACAGTGTGTAAATAACAAACTGCTGATACATATGATCTCTACAGCTCAAACTGACACTGCACTCACTTGGGTCCTCAGCAATACACCCAAGAAATGTGAAGTTGATCGGATGAACGGATGTTGAGAAAATCAAAGTACAGACAGACTGGAAACTTTACAGCACCTATAATCTACAGTGAGGCTGGTTATTACCTCTGTGAGCGTGTAGCACTGCTCCGCTGTGCACTCCGCCTTGCTGGTGGGATTACTCAGAGCAAAGATGATCGGCCTCTCGTTGAAGGACGCCATGTCTTTGATGATCTTCTCAGTAAATGCTCCTGCGATAGCAGCGACTCCTTTATGTGCAGGAAACAGGACAGAGGGACAGTCCGTCAACACAAATGAGTTAAATTTAACAAGCTGCAATGAGACAACGTGAAAAAAATGTGTCATTTGTAGGATTAAGACCAACGTGGGCTAATTATTGTCAAGCAAGACAAATTAAAACCACCAAACTGTAGTTTATAAACCTTTGGATCAGTTTCTACTTTGAATTGTTGTCTGATAATTTCTTCTTTAATCCTGTAATGCAGTAACGATGCTGTCATATTTTTGATTAAAATGCCTTGGTTCATCACTCATGCAGTCTTTTAATTTACACCTGTAAGATTCATGTCGACAACCTTTTGGAAACTGTGATTGAATTAGTTGATTTGGATCAAATTACCAAGTTGTTAATGGGCTGTTCAAAGCTGGAGAGAGAAAAAATCACCTTTAATGGGTTTCTCTGTTTTTCCACAACTGATCAGGAATGACCATAAATGGGTGAAACAAACAATCGCAGTTATTACAGAGGTTTTTATTTTGACACCATTAAAGGTCCAGTGTGTGCGATTCAGGGGGAAATACTGGCAGAAATGTAATATAATAAGCATGTTTTCTTACACACTGAACCTTTAAAAACCACAGTGAGCATCCAGGCAGACTCACCGATGATGGCGGTGGGTTTGAGGGTCTGCACCACCTCCTCCAGGGTCTTTATGTGTGGGTGTTCATGAGCGAACTCCTCCTTCTCATGGTTCAGATGACCTCGTCCCTAATCAATATAACATGATGGTGCTGTGTGGTTATTTGCATACAGGGGACATGTGGGAAGGCTGAGTGAGTGACAGACGCACACATTACCTTCACAATGAGGCCTCTTGAGTCCACCATCCAGATCCTCTTTGCAGCTTCCTCTCTACTTACTCCCTCTTTCGCCATAGCCATCATGAGCAGGTGAGCGATACCCAGAGCAGCCTGGGAGAAAAAACAAGAACAAAAAAGAGGATAAGTCAACCCAGTTGAGTCTCATGCCAGGGATTTACTGTACAATCCCAGTGAGCAAGCATCTTCTCACCTCGCCTGCACCCTGGAAAACAACTCTGTGGTCTAGGAGTGTGTTGTTGGTGATCCTCAGAGCAGCTAGGATTCCAGCAACAGCTACTGAGGCCGTGCCTGGAAAGACAGAAAACAACACCTGAGATGAATTTAAAATGGCAGCACTGAAATTTAGATAAGTGGCTCTCAGTTGTTTTGCATCTGACCTGTAAAATCAGACACAGACTGTATGAATGTGCGTTAGGTGCATCATGACCAAAGAGTTAAGATGATAAAATGTGTAATTTAAAAATGTTAACATAATAATTTTGTCACTTGTTGAGTCTGTCAGCAGGTTTTTAGAAATCTGGAGCAAATAAATCTCTGCAGTGAACTCAACTTTCACAGTTTTTAATTACATGTTTGGAAAGTTTCAATAAATGATCAAATAGATAAAGTCAGGGATGAGGTGACCTTGCTGATGTTCTCCACAGTGTCACAGGAAAAGTTACTAAAGTTATGAGCTCCTTTAAAAAAAAAATCCAAACAGATTGAACTGTGTCAGTATTCATGATCAGACCCATGGTGGTGCTGTTGATGATGTTTTCTGAGGTTAAGAGCCACTTGTATCTCAGTGAGAGTTGTTTGATCGCTCTGGATAGTCACAGGATATAGGATGAAGAGACTGCCAAATAGCTGTACTTCTGAATTGTACTATCCCTTTAACAATCTCAGAAGCAAAGTTTTTTAGCTTTATCTTATCATAATTAAGTAATTGTTGATTGCACAATGTGATGGCGGTAGAGTAATGACACCATCAGCATTTAAATTGGTTCCCTATAAGCCTCGCTTTCACTATGCAATTCTGTCTGCCATCAGGTACAATGTCCTGGGAAAATGAAGGCTTGATGAGTGTGAAAGTACCCTGGATGTCGTCATTGAAGGTGCAGTACTGATTCTTGTATTTATGGAGGATGCGAAAGGCGTTGCTGTTGGCGAAATCCTCAAACTGTATCAGACAGTTCATCCCGTACCTGCAGAACAACAGAGTGACAGCGTCAGACGTCAGGAGTCACTTGCACATAGTTGATCATTTTTGTTCCCGCTCACTTGTCTGTCACGGCCTGCATGAACTCCTCGACCAGATCATCGTACTCCTTTCCTCTGATTCTCTTGTGCTTCAGTCCGATGTACAGGGGGTCATCGAGCAGCGCCTGTAAGAGACAACATGCTGTCACGTCTCTGTTTTAGATCTCATAAAACTCGTCTGATATGGACGCTATCTCCCAACGCCTGATAAGAGGCTGATATGAAGTGCTGGACTGGCTCGTAAAATCTCACCACAGCCGACCTGCAGCTCTGTGATCAAACACACCTGGTTGTCAGTGCCGACGTCCAGCAGCACAGGGAGACACTGCTGTGGCTTAACACCGCCGCAGGCTGTGTAGAGCGCCAGTTTCCCGACAGGAATACCCATACCGTAGCTTCCCAGGTCACCCAGGCCGAGGATGCGCTCCCCGTCTGTCACCACAATGGCCTACAAGACAACATGTATTAGTAATATGTATCATACACTGTTACTTTTTCACAAGTAGCTGTGTGTGTATTCGTGTACCTTTATGTTGTCTTCAGGCCAAGAGTTGAGCATGGTGGCGATGTGGCCTCTGTCATGGATGGTGATGAAGAGTCCTCTGTAAACAGGTTATAAAGACAGCGGTATTGAGTTGGGAAAGCGATATTTAAGTCAAGCCTGATGTTGCCTTACACATTAAAGAATGATCCCTGTCACTTTCACACAGTGAGGCATACAGCCTGTTAATTAAACACTGGTATCAGAACAGTACTCAGAGCCCAAGTATCAGGACTGGGACTAACAAATTAGCCTTGTAGCAACTCTGCTACAGTGTAGAGGTAATTAATCTCACCGTGGTCTTCTGAAGGCGAGTCCGTACTGTTGGCAGGCCAGGCCGACCGTGGGAGTGTACACGATGGGCATGAACTCCTCGATGTCAGAGGTAAGCAAGCGGTAGAACAACTTCTCGTTCCTGTCCTGCAGCGTCATCAGCAGGATGTACCTGAGACAGAGAGACACTTGAAAACCTGGCAACACCATTTTTGTTGAAACAAAGTTAATTGTAACTACACCCAAAGTATTACTGTCTTTGTCTTTGTAATTATCGTCTATGTAAAAGGCCAAATACCAAAATACAATGAATGCAAACTGCATGTCATGGACGATAACATTTTTAGCGATGGTGATGGCTGTCGGTCGACCATGTTGGTCTAGACTGAACAATCTCAACAACTACTGGATGGATTGCCATGAAATTTTGTACAGACATTCATGGTTGGTTCCCACATGACGAACTGTATACGGGGTGCCCAGTAGCTCAGTGGTTAGAGCAGGGCGTCCCATGTGTAAAGGCCGTAAAACGCCGTAGCCTGACATGCACCTCCCCAGAAATGTAACTACATGTCGCAGCAACGCCGACCTACTGTCTGTTTTTATAAGCTGAAACCATTTCCCTCAGTGGAAATGAAGCGTTATATTTACTTTTATTTCACAGATAAGAAACAATAAATTATGAGGACAATAAATCCTCCACAAAATAGCATTAAAGTCTTGTGTAGGCTAATTTATACAATGTAAAATGCCATAGGCTTGTGCTAAAAACATTAGCATGTTGTATTTGTGGGGAAAATGTGTCCAGATAAAGACAAGTGTTTGTCTGTGATTGCTGCGAGTTAGTGAAGCTGATTTATGTACTTGTGTTTGAAATGTCTCTATTAAGCCATGTTTAATGTGTGTTTAATGTGTGTTTTGGGCGTGATTTGATTCAACTAAACTTTACATCACTTCATAGAAACTCCACCGCCAACTAGTGTGTTGGAGGTGTGACTGCAGTGACACAGACACATCACCACACAAGGATATGCTCACAATGGTGTAAGCGACGTGAGTAGGCTAACATTGTCGTTGTGAGCATGTTAGCATGCTGATGTTAGCATTTAGCTCAAAGCACTGCTGTGCCTCAGTACAGCCTCACAGAGCTGCTAGCATGACTGCGGTCTCAGGGATCAGAGTTGCTGCAGTTATATGACTATGTGTCTTAACCAAGTCTTTGATGTGACACTAGATAAACTTTTAATCCTACTACAAATGACAAGAACAGAGGGCGATGATACAGCAGTGACAGATGTGACACGCTAAAGAAGATCTGACCAAACAAGTGGGACAGCCGCGACTGGCTAAGCTCCTTTAACATCTGTATTCTTGAACAGCACCTCAGCATGCTTCACTGTAAAAGCCTGTTCCCTCACTTGTCCAGAGGATTGATGCGCGTCTCATAGCTCTTCATGACACGCAGCACCTGCACATCCTGGGAGAGGAAGCAGGGTGGCAGCAGGCCGTGGATGCCCAGCTGTAGGCGCTCCTCCAGGGTGAAAGCCATGCCCTGCAGAGAGGAAGAGGAGCTGTTATACAACTCCCTGGAAGAGTTCACACAGGGTGAGGCCCACAAACCAACCACAGTTACTCATGTGTTAGTCATCACAGTCTGAGGTTGGTTATGACTCATGCCCGCGCCCAAATACTGTAGTCTTTAAAGTTTTCTCTAAATTATGAATTAGCTGCTGCTTTTGTACGGTAACTCTGGTAACAAGGCAACTTTGAAAAGTCAGATGTTTCAGTAACTTGGAGCACTAAACATCACGAGGCTTTTATTCTGGTCAGCAGCTCTGCACCCCTCTGCCTTGGGGTTAGTGCGTCTGCTCCTCTGCCTCAGCACTGGCATGCTTCCCAAAGAGTGATTGGAGGGGAGAGTGAGCTTTAATCTATTTATTCTGTCCAATAGTGTGGGAGCCTGAACTCACTCCCCTGTCAGCTCCACTTCTCTGTCTTCCTCTGCGTTATGTCACTCTCTCCGTTTCCTCTTGATTCTTGCACAGCAGAGGAAACACTGACCTACATGGGGATAAACTCGCCTTCTCGGGTCAGTTTGTGTTTGTCTGCTGCGGGGCTGTAAGTTTGTCTCAACACACTCTTGTCCCGCTAAATTATTCATGCTGGAGTCAAGGGTGAAATGTGATAGTTGATTAGATATCTGGTTGCTAATAGCGCCCTCATCTTTAAATCATTACAACATATGTGCATGCTGTCCATTCTGATGGTATTCTGATGATATAAGTTTAACAGCTCATCAACACTTTGCTGTATAGCTGCAAGCAACAGCCTGCACAATAACAGGTCTGCCTGCCAGAGGTCATTTCGAAGGACATACTTTAAATGCCACACCAGACTAAAGGGACTAGAACATTTGGAAAACTCAACAGCAATGTCTCTTTCCAGAAATCATGACCCGATTACTTAAAATAATCCCTAGACCTTGTTGTGAGCAGTTTCATGTAGGAACTATTTTCTTTCCACTGGCCTACACCCAATTACCATCTCACCTCACAGAAGAAAGCGTTCAACTAATGATGGACGGAGGCTCATGTAAACAGTAATACCGTCCTCCTCAGCTGAGCCGTGACGTCAGCTAGCTCAGTGGTGCTAGGTGAGCTATGTATCTACGCTAGCAGGGTTACAACGCTATCAGATTTTGCACGATAACCATCTCGAAAGATATATTGTGGTGTCAATGTATTACGGAATTATTACGACAGTTACAATGAACCTTAAAGAAATTTTTTTTTTAGTAAAACGGGTGTTTTTTTGTTTTTTTTTACTCTAAGCGAAACTTGAAACCACTTTTTTAATGAAAGTCTGTGTAAATAAAAGAAGAATCAAGTTTCATATTTTGAAGACCGTAGATAAGCAAATATACACGGTAGGGCTGGGCAATATGGAGATATTCTGTCGTTACGAGATATGAGACTATCGTCTTAGATTTTGGATATCGTTGTATCGTGATATGGCATAAATGGTGTTTTTCCCCTCGTTTTAAACTCAACTCAACCTTTCATACAAACATGCAGCCCAACGTGCTTCACATGGCAAAATTTACCCAGATTAAAACCCCATAGAATAAAAAGAAAGTAAATAAAATAGATAATAGAAATAAACAGGCGAGATAAACGAAGGTAAAAAAAAAACAATGGTTAAAACTTAAAAATCAAGACAGTAATGTTGCTCCACATTAAAAGCCAGATTAAGAAGGTACATCTTTAATTTACATTTAAAAAATACAGACAGAGTTCACTATTCTAATAACCAGAGGCAACGAATTCCACAGTTTAGGGGCGTTAAAACAGAAAGCGCTCTCACCAGAACTTCTATGGGACACATGAGGAACATTTAAAAGTAAAGCAGTGGAGGACCTTAGTGATATGGCTTGAATGTAAAAAAGTCAAAGGTCATTTAAAGTTTTATAAAATAATATTTTTATAATATTAAAATCAATTCTTTTTAAGGTTGCATTACAGTGAAGTGATGTAAACTCATCAGCTTACCATACAACAACAATAGTGAGGGTTTTTGGTCAGAAATATTAGATTTGATTTTGTCTCCCAGTCCTAGCATTAATGAGATGCTTTCGAGGAGATGTAAAAATATAGGGATATATATTGTGTATTGAGATATAGCCGAAAAAAAAAACATGATACAATTTTCAGGACATATCGCCCAGCCCCAGTACATGGTTTGATAATCACCAATGTTCATAACACAGTGCACTTTGAAACCAGTATAACCTGTTGCTGAAACCCTTGTAGACAGAAAATAGTTCCTACATTAAACTTCTCTCAACAAGGCCTGTGGGTTATCTCAAGTAACTGGGTCATGATTTCTGGAAAGAGACATTGCTGTTGAGTTTTTCACCAGTGCCATCTAGTTCAATTACACTCAAGACGTAACACCATAAATGCGTCTGTGTAACTGTGGACGTGGCCAACGTGACAGATTAACCGAGCTAAACTGAACCCATTAAAGCGAGCAGGTAAAGTAAACCCATTAAGGTGACTCTAACCAGTAGCTGTAATTAAAGCTTAGCAACGTGCGATCTGTCAACACACAAAGTAGAGAGTGAAACTGCACATGGGGTGGGAGAGGAACGAACTGCATCACCTTAATAATGGCTCTAATCCAAACCTTATCATGACGTTACAATATAATAGCACCACATATGATCACACGTATTTCATTTACGGTTATGAGCTGATGTGTTTGATATGAGAGGTCACTGTGAACTGTTTGGCAGGTTTGCAGAAGTGAGAGGACAGTGAACAGGGCCTTCCTCAATTAAAATATCCAAAGAAGCCGCTCAAAATTAACTTGCATTAAACCAAATGGTGACAAAATGTGTGTAAATGTTCAGAATAGGTTGTGGAAAATCAGTTTAAAGTCAAAAAGAGGCAGAAATAATAACTAAAAATCTGACTGAATAAAATGTTTAAACACATGAACTAGCATTTAGTTTATAGTAAAGGGACTTATTTTTCATCTCAACTTGCTGACTTTTTCTGCTGACTTGACCTGTTAGTCAGCGTGTATCTGCTGACTAGGCATCAGGAACTGTGACTGACCTCATATCAGCCTAAATCACAGCAATAAACTCAGCTGAAGTGTCTGCATTCATCCTGTTGTCCTCAGAGCGAGCAAGGCAGGAAAAGAGTATTCCTCATTTACAGAGTTCGGGGGGAAAAAAAGCAGTGAAACCGCTGGTGAGTCATTTGGTGGATGTTTGTTTTAGAGCAGATCTGCAACTATGGCTGGAAAGAGCTTTTTTTTTTTTTTTTGCTCTATCTAGCTCTAAAAAAACACAAGCACTTCCACACTGTGACTGCAAAAGCACTGCTTATGTTTTGGAGGGAAACAAAATATAAAACACATTATGATTACCTTAAAAAACAATATGACTAAGGCAGACAGAATGCAGACAGAGGCAGAGTCAGACAGAAATATTAGAGGAGTCGTGAGGACACCATTTATAGCTCCAGATGTGGGCATTTAACCACTCAACTATCTCCCTTAGATAGGAGCTGTGGCATTCATGTGGTGCTGACCTGCTGTACCATGTGACACTTACACGGCCTGTTTATATGTGCTCCACCATCATACAACATGGTGTGCGGGAGTGTCACAACCTTATGTGTAGACACAGTGAATGAAGGGCAGGTTAGATTTTGCATATAGCTGTACATTCTCACAACTATTGCTTTACACACATTTTATATTTATGATAAGCAAGTATGTTGAGTGTTATGTTTGTCAGCGTACTTATATAGGTATATAGCTGAGCTTCTGTCTACCTATGCTCCAAGTTGTGACCTAGGATCCTCAAGCCTTCCCTCACTAGTTGTCCCTAGATCAAGGCTGGTAACTAGAGGTGACCGGGCTTTTGCCATCAAGGTGGCTAGCACATTTCCTGTTTTTAAAACATTGCTTTTATATATAATTTCTCATTAGAAAAACACCATATGCATGTGTTTTGTTGCAGCATGTCCGCAGTACATTCTCATATACACTGAAGAAAAATGTAGCAGGTCCGAGATGCTATTATATAAATAGGTTTTTCATGCATATGATCTTGGTCATTTGTTTACTACAAAGGTTTAAACAATAGGGAATGCATCTAACAAAATTTTGTTAACTGATTAATCATGATTAAAGTATTTCTTTAAAGATAAAATACCAACAAGTCACTGGTTGTAGCCTGTCAGATGTAAACATTTTCCTATTTCCTCTGTCTTTTAAGAAAATAGTACATATCTCTTCAGGTGTCAGTCTGTTGGTCAGAAAATATTTAGCACTTTGAGTACTTGTTTGGGGCATTTTTCACTATTTGCTGACATCTTATATGTAACAGGGTCAATTAGTCCGAGTCCAATGGTTACAAATAGACAAAAAGACTATTCATCATTTTATTTAAAAATAAAAATGATGCCTTAATCAGGAGTGGTTAGCATTATTGCCTCAGAGCAAGAGGGTTCCTGATTTGAACCCTGGGGTGGGGGAGCTCTTCTGTTTGGAGTTTGCATGTTCTCCCTGTGTCAGTGTGGGTTTCCTCCAGGTGCTCCAGCTTCCTCCCACAGTCCAAAGACATGCAGGTTAATTGGTGACTCTAAATTGCCCGTAGGTGTGAATGTGAGTGTGAATGGTTGTCTGTCTCTGTGTGTCAGCCCTGTGATAGTCTGGTGACCTGTCCAGGGTGTACCCTGCCTCTGGATAAAGATAAGCAGTTATGGAAAATTAATGAATGAATGCATTATTAATAATTAAAATAATTGTGAGCTGCAGTCCTAAAATGCATACACATGAAGGAAATGTAGATATCTTCTGTTATGCTGTGCTCATATGAATACAGCTGAGAATAATATCCTCCTGTGTACATCACAGGTAAGCTCACACCTTCACCTTTGCCCAAGGGTGTAGGTTGTTTTATCAGTAGGAGGGGCAGATATGAGCAGGGTTTGCAGGTGCTCTGCCAAAAATCTTGAGCATCAAACATTTGTATGCACCAATTTGTGCATTTCCTGCATCAATTTAGGTTTAAATGTCTTGAATTTTCTCAAAGTGAAAGCCCTGAGGTGGCAGATGCACACCTATGCCTTTACCTGACAAAGAGCTTTTGTCCATGCATAATAAAAGGGAAATTTGGAAAATATTTGCACATATTTGTTACATGAAAACAATGTGACTGATAAGGAAATGTCGTGGACACCTCAGTGAGCTCACCTTATTGAGGTAGGGGTTTCTTGTGATGTCGTAGCCCCTCTTCTTGGTGCTGACGCTGCCCTTGCGGCTCGTCCCGGAGTGACAGACCCGCACAGCCTGCAGGGAGGCCGGCATGCCCCCGGCTGGGCGCCCGGGGCAGCCGGCCAAGACCCTCATCCCGCCCGCTGCAGCCGTGCGCCTGCACAGGGAAAGAGCGGCTCTTCCTGGGAGCGAGTTCATGCTGCCTGCAGGCAACAACAACACACAGGCGGTGTGAGTGAAACCCTGCCGGTGCTACAAGTCACCTTCCAGGTCAGAAAGGACGCACGACCTAGAAACGTCACACATACCGCGAATAACACAAGTTCATGCTGTAAACAACCAGTGTGAGCTATTAGCTTCACACAAGCTGAGTCACAGTCGCAAACAACTATCAGAGCAGCCATTAATCTAGCTAATGAATAATATAAATAGAAGTAAAGCTCGTTAATAATTCAGCCGATGTGTTCAGTATATTTAAATTAAACCCATGATGTGTGCGGGTACATTAGCTCAGCTAGCTACTGTTAGCTTCCCGCTGCTTTTCTCACAATCACTGTTTTCTTAATGGGACCTTCAGATGCTAATGCTAACTAGCATGTTGTTTTAGCCTTACCTGATAACGGTGTGACGCTGCTGTGCCTCTGGATTCAATCCTCATAGGAGGCGCTTCTTCAACCGGTACTCGCGTTACTGATGTGTTATCAGAGGATGTTGTGCTGAGGATAGACAGCTAACAGCTGATCCAGGATCCTCTGACATTGACAGCCGAGCTTCCCCCAACCGGAGCCACCAATCAGACCGCAGCATGGCGGGGTGAGAGCCGGCCCAACCCCCTGCACCTCCTCCCTCCCGCCTTCCTCTGATTCATAAACACAGGCTCCATCTTCAGCCTAAACATCTGCCCCCAAAATACTACCTATCTCTATTTTAATACATGTCATAATGTTAAATAACGTATCATCATGCTATTGTGATCAAAGCATTGATATCAAGCAGTTGCACTGTTTAATTTTGAAGGCTTAATTCTGGTTTGCAGACACAAAGCTGTGGAAAAGAAGCACATTTTTCTTGTGAGTCATGCACTGATGCACCCATCACTGAGCTCAAGTCAGTCTGTACAGTATGGTAATATCCTCTGGTTCCCCCTGCTGTCAGAAAAGCTTCCCTACTCTCTGTTAACTTTGAGTCCTGCATGTTTTTGTGCAGTCATGCCTGGTTTAACTGGTCTTGTGGCCCCTGCGGGTTATAATTTCTGCTGTGGGCCCCCATCTTCATACCAAGTGCACAAAACACACAACACATGGCACTACTTTGAATTTATGCACAGGGATATTACAGCAATATGGTCATAGGTAATGACACAATAACACCAGAGAATGCAATTTCTGCAGAAGTTGAATGCTGGAGTTTAATGTGGCAGTTCTTTCACTTTCAGGCTGACTGTGCCAAATGTGTATGTCTGTTTGCTTCAACCGCAACATTTTTTGAAAGAGCACAATTTTTACTCCATTTTGACCGAAAATTATGTATGAAGAGTGAAAACTGTGGTTGTGACAGTGGGTTAAAGAGAGCTGTTTAAGAAGCTCTCTGCACTCTGACAGCTGAGTCCACCACTCAAGCTCTGAACATTCTGTCCCATAGAAACCAATGTAAAAACCTGAGGCCATTTTTACCATGCTCCACACAAGTCTGAATATTTCCAAAAGTTTGAATGGGATTTTATAGTTTAATTGAAACCAGAATGTATGAAAGTTAGACGAGATTTTAAAGTTTGAAAGGAGTTTCTATGTGAATGTATGAATGAAGAAATAGGTTTTGAAAATGCATGAAAAAAACTTGAATTTGTGTCAAATTTCAATGGGGAAAATTGCCCAGAAAATTATGAATATTTCTGTAATAAAAAATACAAGCATGCATGTCCTAACTGAGCTGTATGTTATGATGTCTGAATGAAGTAGTAGTGTGACAAAAATTGTTTTTGTGTAGAATAACAGGGTGGGAGTGCTGCAAAGCAAAAAACAACATGATGGTGGACTAGACTGCGTTAGTATCAGATAGATGTACATTTTATATTGGCAACTGAGTGTTTATACTGTATATATTGACCCACATCGAATTGTTTTTGTACAGTTTTATATAAATAAAGCTGAAACAAGCTTTTGACAGCCACAACAAACAAAATCAAAAAGTTTATAACCCACATTTTCATCAAACAGACAGAACAAACAAACTCGAGTATACAGTTAAAATTTAAATATGGAGTAATTGTCATACTAAAAGCATGGACTACAGTTTGTAAGAGCGATTAATATCGTTCCAAATCAAATGATATCCACAGCAGAGTGTTTCTTTTTGTTCAAAGACAATGACACAGAAGCACCGTCTGCTGAAGTCCTCCGACATCGCAGCTCCAGTTACAATATGCATGTCATGCCCTATAGATAGCTCCCATGGGGTCAATGAGCACATCACAGCCTTCTTTGAATAGCCTGAGTGCAGATGTGGAAGACCCTGAAAACGCTGACCAATCGGAGCAGACTTGTGTTTCAGACTGAGGGTGAGCACAGGTATATTCAGACTGACAGGAAAAATTATGTTTTTTGAACATTAAAGGATGTAAACGTGTTCAAGTAGAAACCCAAAATACAAGTATGAACCTAAAAATAAGCATAATATGGGACCCATTATTAGCATAACTGATGTACATTAAATACAAATCTTAATATACAGTTTGGCTTCAGTCTTGTCTCGCTACATCAAGTTTTAGTCTTGGATTTTATGAACTCACAATCTGTAATACAGCACTCCCCATATGATTTCAGTAGAGTTAGTTTATTCTTTTGACTGTCTTTATGTCATGTAGTTTAACGTAACTGATAAAGAACAGTTTTATTTATGATTATGCACCATGTGAGTAAAATATAAATATAAAAAAATTAGGATTTTGACACAAGAACGTCTCATATATATAAAAACACACAAATAATGACCCCTTCACACGAGCTGTATCTAAAAAAGTTTATTTAAAACATACATATATCATCACGATACATCTCTATTCTTGTTTGTATAAAAAGCGAACATTAATGAAAATCAGAATTGCATGCGTTTTGTTGTTTTTTTATTCAATAGGTTCAGTGAGTTCACTAACGCTGTCCATCTTCAAATGTATGAAGACAGTCACAGAACATACTTTTTATTGCTGTGTATCGATGTTATTATGGATGAAAGGTAAAAAACCTCACTTAAATAGTATAAGAAATTATGCAAAAATAAGAAATTATTAAAAAAACAAAACAAATACACACTGTGTACGTCTCACACAAATTGTCTTCACTACAATGAACCTACAGAGAAGAAAAACCAAATCAAAGCCAAACTAAAGAGCTTTTTTATCCATCACCAGACACAAATTACACTATTTAATACAGCTAGGACAAGAATCACACACAGGCTTCATATCACTGCATATTATCTATTATTATCAGCTTTTCTTTACAATTACAAACAGTGCATACACAGTAAAAGTATGTCCATACAGTACATTTCAGGAGTTACTATCAAATGGCATGACAACTACTAAATGCTTGTAGCTGATTGAACAGATGAAGGTGCCTCCTGTTTGTCTTCATTTTCACGGTTTGGGAAACATTCAGGAGAAAAAAATAAAAAAAGAAATGCTTTAGATGACAACGCTGGTCGCACTACGGGAGCTTCTGTCCTAAAAGAGAAAAGTGACAGAGGAGAAGTTAATGACGGAGATCTGAGGATTCAATACCAGTGGTGAAATGTACAGAGGCATGCAAAAGTGTTCAGCCTGTGTGTGTCAGTGTTTGAATCTTACTGAAAGCCGAAGGTAGTTCTTCCTGTCGTTACTGTGTCCAGGCTGCTCCTCTATGGAGGAGTAGCTGGGTGGCTTCTCGGGCCAATCCTTCCCTTTACCTCCTTTCCTCCTCCTGCTGTCCTCGTCTGAGCTCCAGGATCCTCTGCGGCGTGGAGGAGGTGAATAGCTCCTCTTCCTCCCAGCTGCTTTGCTGTAGAGCTCCTCCATCAGGTCGTCACGGCTATGAGCACGTGGCCTGGGTTCACCTCGCCTCCTCCCGGCCAAGCCTCCGCTCTCATTCCTCGAACCTCTATGTGGCGCTCTTGCTTGCCTGTTCTCCCATTCGGAGTCGTCGCTGTAATCACACAGGATGCCCCGTCTGGGAGGAGAGACGTCTCTGTAGCCACGGCTGTCGCGGGGGGGACCTCCTCCTCCTCCTGAGCGGTTTGTACTCCCGCTGGACAGGCTGGATATCCTGTGCCCACCTCTGGTTCCGTCTCCACCTCCAGGCCCCCTGCGTGAGGAAAAGCTGGGCACACGCTGGATTATAGGAGGCAGGGTGATCACCCTCCTCTCCACCCCTCTCACCCCCATCTCATCCAGGGCTGACAACATACTCGGGGGCCCTGGGGTGTAGGGGACTGCTTGAGGAGCGGGCTGAGGTGGAAGCTGAGGCTGTAATGGGAGCATATTTTGTGGAGCATGTGGGGCCATTTGAGGTGCTCCTACATCCAGCCCCCTCACCTGGTTCTCCAGGTAGTCCAACACGTGACCGGTGCCACGAGAGCTGCCACGCGCACTGCCGTTCATGTGGTGTGGCGGTGGAGGAGGAGGCTGTTGCTGGAAGGCCATGGGTGACAGCTCCATGGGAGCCATGGCAAAGTTTTGTTTGGTCGGGTAGTCCGTGTAGGAGCCTGGAACAGAAAAGACAGAGTTCAGAGAGGACATAAATAATCTGCAACAACTGATTTTCGGCCACATGGGGGCGGCAGAAACAAGCTGTAAACACAACATGGACACAGTTTCCTCTCATATGTTGTTACCAAAAAGTTTAACATCTACACATCCAGCAGATAAGCAAGTCGCTAACTTTGTCTGTTTGTTTTGGTGGTTGGCAGGTAGACAAGTCACACAGTAACACAAACAAACAACTGATCGGGTAGTGGTAGGCCAGCAGCTCTCGTGTTCAGTGTGCCTAAATTTCTGTTTTTGTCAATGGAGTGTGGTGACTTCGACGAGAGCACAAGGAACTGAAGCTGCTAACAGCTTCCCTATTGGAAAAGGGCTGTCCGACAAGGCTGACAGCAAGGTAAAGCAGTGCAATTATTTTAGATATAATGTACACTTAAACTGTTATAGATGTTTTTAGGTGGATAAAATATGTTTTGCTGCTGCTCCCGTCCACAGCAGTACACAGCAGAGCTTCTGTGTCAGTACCTCTGCCTGCTTCTCTAAACTTGGGGCACGCTGACAGTCATCTACTGTAAGTAACACACTGACTATAGCTAAGTACCTCTTGCAACTCCGCCTCAAAAGATCCGGACTATAAATATATTAAATATGGACACAATAGTGGTGTTTACATAGTTTCTGGGTTTTTGTTTTACTTCACTGTGCCGAAACCAAACCAAACACACGCCCTCAGGTCTGGACGAGAATTATCCTACAAAGCATTAAGGGGAAGTCCTTTGTGTACTTTGTGTCACTCACCTGAGTACAGTATGGGAACGCCCTGAGTGGAGGCGTTAGAGCTAATGGGAGCGTATATGGGTTGACCGTGCATCCAAGGAACCATAGCCTTCTGAGCCTCTCGCATCATCCTGTGCTGCATCACAGCTGAAATCAGAGCCGAGGATTTTGATATGTAGGCTTGAACACGAACAGACAAACTTATCTGTGCATAAAGACTGAGGTCTCCTGTACCTTTCTCCGGGCAGCAGCATGTCTGCGGACAACACGGGCAGCGGACGTAGCAGCAGCACTTCTGCGGGCAGCACTGACAGCAACATATGCAGAAGAGCATGATGAGCAGGAGAGCGCCCAGGATGATCAACAGGACGGTCAGCCAGTCTGGAACACGTAAGACGACACATGATTACCAATATTTAAATATCAGAAAGCCTTTTCAGGCTCTATGTGACCTAAAGACCCAAAACCTCAACTGAGGAAACTCACGGTACACAATGAGTTTGACTTCACGATCCGAGTCGCCTGTAGTGTCACCGGCAGCGTCAATGGTGCAGAAATACACGCCGTTATCCCACCACATCACCTCAGTGATAACAAGGTCAGCCTCTGTTGATATATAACATCACAAAGTTAGCTGCTCTCCATATATATTGTAGTTGCTCGTGTCTTACTTCAGGCAGTGTAGCTTCTCAGTTATGCTAATGAATGCAGTATTTAGGGAAAGTAGCGCTCTGTTTGGCAACACAATTATAATAAAATCTATGTATGTGTGACTGCATCAACAGTTCAGACTGAAACATCAACACTGTCATTATGACGGGATCAAACTCACTGTTCTGAATGGTAATTTTGCGCTCTCTGTAGTCGGCCCCCAGTATGGGCTCATTAATGCCTCTCTTCTGGATTACCGTGCGGACGGTGCGCTGGCGGTCCGGGCAGTCATTGGAGGGGTCCTGACCCAGCTGCAAAGCGGCCTGAAAGGCTGCAGACACAGAGGGAAATACGATGAAACAGGATGTTCAATTTACTCCATGTTCTCTTTCTTCTAGAGCAGTCTGCCTCATGCTGCTCCAACCATCACATCACACATCCACATGTCCCTCACTTGCATCTCTTCCTTGCGTCTTAGCTCTGCCCTCGTAGGACACAGGGGAGAGATGCAAGGATGAGACACGAGGAGAGAAGAAACAAGGAAAAATGCTGGATCAGCTGTCAGGATCAGCTGTTTATTAACAGCTACAGAAAGTTTTAATGGAGTTTGTGTCGGCACACACATAATGTTATATATACATATATAATGATAAAGATACAGACACAGTTCTCAGTAGCAGAGCCGCAGTGTTTTCTCTCTGTCTAACAATCACCTGCACATGAACAACTTGTTCTGATTTTTAACTCGATGGTGAATCAGCAAACAAATCAAATATAAAACGTGGCAGTGACACACTTGAACTCAATCTCTTATCCGTCTTCCCTCTGGTATGAAACTATCAGATCAGTCCGATCAGCAGTCCAATCAATAACTGATATCCAATCAGGGGTGTGTGTTGGTCAGTAAAAGACTTTCACGAAAGGCTGCACTTTTCTGACAAATGTGATTGTGTGTAGAGTTACTCTGTATCTGACAAAGCTACTGTACCTCAGTCAAATCTCCTAGAAAAAACCTACTGCTTTGTTTGGACGAGCATGTTGTAGTGGAAAATGTAATTGCCTCCCGGAGGATTACCGTGTTTTAGAGTGAAGGGAATACTAAGATTTTGTACCAGATTTCTGTTCGTGTAAAGCCCAGTTCAGACCAAAGATTCGCGATGAGACCAGATGAAACATACAACCACTTGCAATGGGCTGTTCTGCAGCATTCTAAAAACACACACCGATGCAACTAGATGATACGGTGTATCATCTCTATGCAACAACTCTCTCTACTCTCTTTCTCCTCACCTGCTCTTCATTTAGTAGGCGCTACAAGCCGCAATCAAATTCAAAGGCCTAATCCACATTGTTGAAATCATCTAAATAATCATCCATGACACTGAAAGTCTTTTAGATAACACTAAACTACTGTTACTGGCTCACCCTTTTCCCCTATAAGGGCAGTGGCTGTGTGGGTAACCTGTGAGGGTGTGACGTGTGCTTTGTGTGCGTATGAAGGGAAGCAGCCCCCGGGAGTGTCATGGTGAAGACGGCAGGCGGCAAATAGTGATGATAGTCAGCACAATTAAGTGTCTAGATGAGCTCATGGGTTCCTGTTCAACCGCATGAGGAGGCCATGTTTCTTGTTTTGTGGTGATGACTGAAATGCAAGTTACCAGCTGACAACAAGCCAAGCTGCTTTAATGTTAATAAGTCAGTGTGTTCCCAACTACAGTTTGGAGGCGGTAAGCTGTCACTGAGGGAGGTAACACTACGTTTTCTGTAAATTACTCCTGTTACTACTCTGCAAATCTCACTCACGTTTCTAGGTTTGTTTTCCTGCAGCAAGTCATTTCTTGTGAGATTTCAGACTTCCGCTTGTCAAGACAATAATCAACCTATTGGATCAAGCGAAAGGTAAGAGACACTTCAGCCCACTTACAGTAACAATCTGAGCCTCTCTGTGGCAAAAATAGCCACTTTTAATGGAGGTACAGTGACGGTGCTCAGCTGCCTCGCATGCTGACATGCCGGCTGCTGCCCTCTCACTCAATACTGGACCAATTATTGTTCACACAGTCTCAAATACATGAGAAAATATGGTCTAGGTTGAAAAATGCCAAAGTTATCCTTTAAAAGTAACCAGATCCAAATCTGTTTGCAAGTCTCAGAGAGCACTGCTACATGTGTTGCTCCAGAGTGAGCTGTGTAAAGTGTGATAAATTGCCTCAGCTGAGGTCACCTGGGTCAGTGTTGGCTGGGGCTGAAAGCTACCACTTAAAAATTGAAATAAAAAGAAAAATCTAAGGATGCTGAGTTTAAAAGAACTCCATTTACATTACCGCTGTAACCTGCTCCTTATCTCTGCGTGAGGTTAGCAGCTCAAGGCTACATCAGCTGCTACCAGCAAAACACACCGTTATCCATCTGGTTGCACTGCGAGTAATGCAGGTGCCAAGTGTTGACAAGAAGAATGTGTGGAATTTAAAAGGAAAAAAGATATCCCTGGTTCTGCTGCATCGAGTTTGATGCTTAAAAAAAAAACTGTTCATCATGAGCCTGACCGTGTTAACCCTTTGAAACCTGGAGCAACATCACTTTTCTTGTGCCGCTTTCAGACGCCTTTCACAAGTATTTAAACCTTTAAACCCTGAGCTAATTGTGTGATTTCTTTCAAAAACATGGGAAAAGGGCACTGAGCAACCTGGTTAGAAATGTCCCACAAACTGCAAAAAATTAAAATTAAAAAATAAGATTTAGAAAAATAATTAAAAAAAAACACTGGAAAAAAGAAAAAAGCTAGGGAAATATTATCATTATTATTATTACATATTTAAAATTATGTTACTGAATTATTGTATTTTTTTAAGCAGTATTTTCCAGGTAATTTCCTCCTTTTTTATTTATTTTTTTTAAACTAATATTCTTGTTTTTAATTTTCTCTTTTTTACCAATTTCTTGTAATTAGAAAATTATTTTTAAAGCAAGGGAAAATAGGAAAGAAAGGCTCGGGAAAATTATACTTATAATTTATAATAATATTGGTAAATATGGTACAGAATTATTGTAACTGTATTTTCAGGTCATTTCCTTGTTTTTTTTAGTTTTTACTTTTTTTTAACTAATATTCTTTCATTCAAAATTCGAAAAAGGCAGTGAGCAACTTGGTAAGAAATGTTCCACAAATTGCAAAAAAATTAGAAAATTATTCTTTAAAAAGTTAGGGAAAAACTATATTTATAATTATCATTGTTATATATTTAAAATGATGTTCATAATTATTATGATTTTTAAACTTTCTTTTTCAGATCATGTCGTTGTTTGTTCTTAACTCTCTTTTCTTTTTTCCTTTCCTTTCTTTTTTTAAACTAATTTTCTTGTTTTTAATTTTCTCTTTTTTAGTAATTTCTTTCATATCATTTTTTCTATCGTTGCCCATTGCCTTCTTCCCATGTTTTTTGAAAGAAATAAGGTTTCAAAGGTTTCAAAGGGTTAAAGGAGTACAATGCTAAATTTTTGAGGTGCTATTTTAACACAGGTAGTGCTTGAACATGTCCGTAAAATAGCACTAATCATGCTTTAGTTGCTACATGCAGATATTGTATTGCAAGGGTGGATACTATGGGGAAAAACAAATAAAACCAGAGACCATACTGTAAAGGGATCACTCCAGCAATGATACAGCAATCCATGACTTAAAATAAAAGTCAGCCAGCAGCATAAAGCAGGGCATAATGTCCCCTTCCCTACTTCCTACCCTCCTACTTCCAGCCCCCTTGCTCAGACCACACCCATCCTCGAACTCAGCCTTCATTTTCATCTCAACTACACACATGTGAAGTTGTGTGAGCCAAAGGTGTAAAGTGATGTAACGATTTGATGTAAAATATCAAACATCTACTTAAAAAGCACACACAATATTCAGCTATATCATTGCTCTCTCCCTACACCTGCAGCCTCACCTGTGGAGTAGTACTCCAGCACCGGGTCTTTACAGAAGGACTTGTACCTCCAGGTGACCAGCACATCCTGAGTGTTCACTGAGGTCGAGTAATCACAGCGAAGGATCACAGAGGCAAACAGAGTGGTCCTCCTCTCCGTCTCTGGAACAATCACCTGGATGGACAGCAGCTCTGAAACAAGCAGGAAGAACAACGATAAGATAAAAAGTAAAAACAGCAGCAGCACACATGACACAATATTCAAATCACTGTACCTTCATACAGAAAAACCTGTCACGAATCGGTGTCACAGCTTTGAACGCTGGGTTGATAAGAATCTGACCAGACTGGTTTACAGTTTACTACAGAAGTCTTTAAGTGTGTACGTATTGGACTTAACCATTAGAGATAATAACAGCTGTCAATCATGAGCGGCACTGCTGTGGAGAAAACAGGCTGATGACAGGCCACCTCTGCTAATGAGAAAAGATCAGCTATTGAGGTCCAAGTTTAAAACATTTTCCCTTTGAAACAACATGTCCAAACCTCTGATAGAGATACATGATTGTTACTATCAGATATGTGTTGATTTAAGATACATACAGCAGATAGATGAGGGCCATTGATCCATTAAAAGTCAAAAAAGATCGAGAAAAGTTTTCACTATTTGCCAGAGCTCAAGCTAACAACTTTAATATACAGCTTGTGGTAATGACAAATAAAAAAATAGCAACGTGTATCGAATCACTTTAAAAAAAAAAATTTTTGGTCGCATATTTGACGCAGGCAAATCACAAAATGCGGAAACAGAATAAAAACAACTATCACTGCCCAGATGGTATTTTTTCAGGTTTTTTTTAATTGATCCTTTGGGCTCTGGAAACATGTGATGGGCATTTGTCTTTGATTTTATAGACCAAACTATTAACTGATAACCAACAAAACAATGAGCAGATTAAGGCTTTACTATTTTTATTAGCGCTAACTCTACTTATTATTTTTTCCATTAATTGATTTAAATTTTAGTCTATAAAATGTCAGAAAATAACGACCAAAGCGATTTCTTCAATTTGCTTCAACAAACCAAAACCTAAAGATATTTCTTTCTTTTTTTTTATCATTTATTAATTTTGCACAATTTAAAATATGCAAAATGACAAATATAAAATAAACAGTGCAGGGAGAGGAAGAAAACCCAGTGGGCTTGTTTAAAGCCGCCATCTTCACCTAGTTATAGACAAACCTATAACATGACAACATAAAAGCAATGGCAAACTAATAATAACAAAATAATATATAACAGCCTGAAAACAACAGCAATTTTTAACAAAAATATTTGATAACAGAACTGTAATGACTGATCGATTATTGATAAAAATATCAACAAATGTATCTTCCATATTGTCGGACTCCCCATAAATATTCATGAAATACAGAGGAGCATGTCTTTGGAACAACCTTTTTCCATTTCTACATTCATCATCTACAATAACGTCATTGATTTATTTGTAATCTGTTTGTGTGTTTTGTTGTTGTAATATTTCTAGGTCTTTTCTTTTTATCTATGATTATTATTTAACAGGGGAGGTATCTTCATAAGCCATTTTTACGTGCTAACCTCTCCTGCACAATGTTTTAACTTTTGATTACTTTCTCCTGTATTTTCTATACATGTATGTGCAAATAAACTAAACTAAACTATTTTGATTATCCATTAATATCCATTAACTAGTCAAATCAAATGTGAGAATTTGCTGAGTTTTTCTTACATTAAACTAAATATATTAACATTTAATAACATCACCCGGAGCACTTGGGAACTGTCATGGACATTTTTTAATTATTTCTAATGGTTTATCGACCAAACGATTAACTGATTAATCCAGGAAATAATCTGAAGATTACTCAATAATGAAAATTGTGGTGGCAGCAATGTTAAATTCTCACATGGAGATACTGAGCAAGGTAAGTTTGTCATTTTGGCTCCATAAAGGACTTTAAAGTATATTTAGTTATCGAAATAATTTATTAACTTTCTGTCGATTATTGACTTATTGTTTCAGATCAACAGCAAATTAATTGACAATAAAAATAAACCTTGTTTACAGCCTGATGTCCTCAACATTTGTTCACTATGAAGATCAGATCTAATTAAGAATTATATTTAAAAGTCTCTTCTATAAAACCAGTCTGCTTCCTCTGTGTGAGTTTCTGGATGTTTCATATTTTGGACAACATGTTCACAAAAACTATTAGCAGTGTGCGTCACGTGACATCAGTCGGCCTTGTCCTGTTTACACCTGTCGATAATTAACTTGTACACATCACTGTTGATTTCGACTGTTTGCTTTGGTGGCTTCACCCTGAATTCTCGACTTTACACTGACAACAACCGACTTTAACAGAGTTTAAATGTGAGGTCTACATAAACGTCTTAGCTGTGACACCTTCCCAGCCTCACCTGTGGGCAGGTGCGCCAGCAGCAGCGCCATCAGGATCATGTTTCCCATCTCGTCGCTCTTTATCCTTCCGCGGAAGCTTCTCTCTTTATCCTGTAGGAGACTGAAAATCCAGCACAAGTCCTGAATATCTGGAGGAAGACGTTTTGTATCCGCTGCTCTGCATAGTAACTCTTCTTCACACCTTAAACTACATCACAGTGGGGCTGTGTTTGACTCTGAGGGGAAAGACGAGTCTTCACAGCCGCATCGAGGAGCAACTTTCCCGCAGAGAGAGGAGTCGATGTCGGAGGCGGATCATCCGCACCCCTCCCCCCTCCTGCAGCAGCTTCAGGTGACATCACTGGCCCCGCCCCCTCTGACAGGTGCAACATGGAGGGGGAGAAGAGGAGCAGAGCAGGAAGAACAAACACAGGTGATGTTTCCTCCATTGTCAGCAGAAATCAGAAACAGGTGTATTGACACAGATTTGCAAAGTGGGTCTATCTGTCAATCTCAAAACTCAAAAATGAGCCCAACCGAGGAAAAGAATTGCAGCAGTAATGTTTCATAGTTGTTACTGGTTCTAATACCCTCCTGCATTATATATTGAAAGCATACCTTCATGGATTTAGTGGAATGTTGTGTTTTCAAAGTCAAAAGCCAATTTATATTTTACAGTTACATGCTCTGGGTGACATGATGTTAATATTGGAGGGTCTGTTTGCACCTATTCAACATATTGTGTCTTTACTTAAGTTTTTGCGGTCAATCTTTTCAACAAAACACTTTTTAAGAGGATATTCTGATGTGTTGTACCTGTATTTGGGGTATTACTAGTACTTTTTTTTGCCAAATTGTCCACTTAAAGATGGTGCTACACTGTTCATATGGGTGTATCTGCATCTAAACTGGGTATAAATTATTCTGTGTATATTTCATATCTATAACGTCATCATTGTAAGTTTCAGAATTATGTAGGGGACTGTAGCGCAGGGGAGGTTAAGGGTTGGGTTGGGTTGACGTCATATTTTGCTGTCTACTGACAACTGTAACTACATCAAACAATTCATAGTATAAATCTGGAAGTGCTGATGAGACTAACAGCTTAAAACAATGACTTACCATGAGGAGAGAATCACCCAGGTGATCTGAGGGCACAGTAAATATGGTGAACATACAGAGTAGTGATTTGAAGGTGCAATTTATAATCTTATGTCTTTCCCAAACACTCCAAGTCAGTCTCTTCTTTCATAGTTTGAAAAATATGAAAGTAACAGTGGAAAAACAGACAGTTTGATTAGCTAATTAATTGTTTATTAATTAGTTCTGTGCTGTGTTTTGCTAAGCTCAGCCTCTGGTGAGTGTGTTGTTTACAAGGCAGATACACTCTTTATGTAAATGTTACATCTTAAGGCTCGTTTTAACCCAGCTGTATAAAAGAAGTGAGTCCTGCATAATCTGAGCACGCTGACTGAAAGCAGGCCAGCTCGTCTGATGGTTTTCAATTATCCGTTTGTGGCAAACAGCCCGAGTGTAAAGTTCACTCTCGGGATGAGTCATGTATTGGGTGAGCTCTTTGTGCGAGAGATGTTTACGTCTCTTATCTAGGAGGTGGACCCCAGCGAGCTCCACCGTTGACACAAAACAAGCCCGCCTGGGCTGAACTCAAGTGCTGCTCTCAGCTCGCTGAAGTGTGCTCGAAATCCTGTGAAAAATGTTGCGTGGATGAAAAGCTTTGCAATCACATCTGTGTCTGGCTCCACTGTGAACCTCCAGACATGCCAGGTTTTAAATTCCTTCCTTGGTGGTGTGTGGAGAGGACCTACAGTACCGTTCATCTGCTGTGTTAGAAAAGTTACAAAATGTTCTGTTATTTCATTTTAACCACATTTAGTCTCAGTTTGCTCTAAATACTGTAAACTGTGGTAACGTGGCAAGGAAAGGCCAGAGAGGTGAATCTGATTGCCGCCCCTAATGACCCCCCACAGGTCCAGAGTCTTTTTGTTGGAAAGTCAATTAAAGGACAAGAGATACAAAACAACTAAAAAGAGTTGCAAAATGGCTGCAAATAGATCCAAACAACCTAAACCTAACAAAAAGTGACCACAAAGAGCCGAAAACAACAATAAATGACACAGCAAACGTACAAATAGATATAAAATGACTCCAAAAAGTCATAAAATGATCACATAATCACAAACGTACTACAAACTACGAACGAATCACAAAATGACAACAAAGAGATGGGAAAAGACTGCAGACAATAGCAAACTGACAGCAAGTTCACGCAAAATGGCTACAAAGAGTCACAAAACAGCTGTGAAGAATCACAAAATGACCACAAAGAATTGAAAAATTACCACAAAGAGACACAAAATGACAACAAATAGATGCGAAATGAATACAAAGAATAGCAAAATGACAGCAAGTTAGTGCAAAAACACTCCAAAAAGCTACAAAACAAGCACAAAGATACACAAAATGACTACAAATGGATGCAAAATAACTTTAAATAAAGACAAAAACAATACAAATAGATAAAAAATGATTACAAAGAATCACAAAATGACCACAAAGACTGCAGAATGACTACAAATAGATGTGAAAAGACTACAAAAACGGCAAAATGACAGCAGGTTAATGCAAAAACTCTCCAAAGAATGACAAAGCAACCACAGAGAGATGCAAAATGACTACAAAGAGATGCAAAAAGACTGCAAAAATGGTAAAATGACAGCAGATTAATGCAAAAACACTCCAAGGAGTGACAACCAAGGAAATGCAACAGAAAAATTTCAAAACAACCACAAAGAGACACAAAATGACTACAAATAGATCTGAAGTGACTTCAAAGAATGACAAAATGACAGCAAATAAATACAAAAAGACTGATGAAGATGCAGAACAACTAAAAGGAATCACAAAATGACTAAAAATAGACAAAAAGACTAGTGATGTACCACTTAATACTTTATATAAACATGTAAAGCTGCACACATGCTCTGCGTGATAAAGTTTGCTGATTGTGTGTAGTTCTGAGGTTGTCAGAAGAACTCTAGTGTTTATTCAGTTGTGTGTATTTGATAAGCTGCGATAAAAAAACACAGGCTTTATCCAAGTTACGTTACACACACTTTATCACATTTATACTATTGTTGAACACAATCACCTCTCAAACATCAGATTCTGTGAACGACAAGAGGTGTTTTACATCAAAATGAATTATGTTGAAACTATTAAAATGCACATTAATGCATAAACACCAGAGTTTACAGAGGATGGTCCCAAACACAGAAAATATCTGTGAGCAGCAGTTCTCTGGGTGAAAATGCCTTGTTGATGCCAGAGGTCAGAGGAGAATGGCCAGACTGGTTCAAGATGATAGAAAGGCAACAGTAACTCAAATAACCACTGGTTACAACCAAGGTCTGCAGAAGACCATCTCTGAACCAACAACACGTCCAACCTTGAAGCAGATGGGCTACAGCAGCAGAAGACCACACCAGGTGCCACTGCTGTCAGCTAACAACAGGAAACTGAGGCTACAGTTCACACAGGCTCACCAAAACTGGACAATAGAAGATTGGAAAAACGTTGCCTGGTCTGATGAGTCTGGATTTCTGCTGCCACATTCAGATGGTAGGGTCAGAATTTGGTGTAAACAACATGAAAGCATGGATCCATCCTGCCTTGTATCAACGGTTCAGGCTGGTGGTGGTGGTGTAATGGTGTGGAGGATATTTTCCTGGCACACTTTGGGCCCCTTAGTACCAACTGAGCATGGTTTAAACACCACAATCTCAATCCAATAGAGCACCTTTGGGATGTGGTGGAACGGGAGATTCACATCATGGATGTCTCTATTGGCAGAGATAATAAACATACATTCATTTAGACAGAGGCAACTTCTTTGAGTTCTCTTTATTGAAAAAAGTATTTAAGCAGTGCAATTAAAAATCTGCAGAACAAATTGAAGGTACAGTACTTACATACAGTACAATATCAACAACTGACAAACACACAGATACAACGTGAACCTGAGTTGCAGTGTACTGAGTGACAAGTATGAAGTCTGTCGGACAGTAAAAGACCGTGGTGTCCTGCAGATCAAAAATTGGCAGATAATAATACAAAAAAAACATCTTGGCACTTGTTTCAGTAAATGCAGTCACTCAACTCAACAAATAAAACTGATGCACACACATACTGTACATATGTAACATTTGTGGTCTACACATGCAGAAATACCCAGATATGATTCATGCACATGAGTAAAAAACGTCCCGTACACAGACACAAGTGCTGCTTCGTGCATTTTCCATCCACTACTGCTGTTTTCTCAGTGCGGTTATTCTCAGTGAGACGAGCCAGACTTCACGTGGCTGACGGCAGAACTGTTAGCCTCTCCTGCGTAGCAGCAGGACGGTTTAAATGAACAGATTGGCAGTGCTGAGCGGGTCGAGGCTTGGAAACCTTGTCACACTATGAGAGAGTCCCTGCTCAGTGCAGTGCTCTGTTAAAGAAATACACCGAGAACCACACGTTAGAGACTTTACATTCATGCTCATGCCAGGTTAGTCCAGCCTGGTGCCTCAGATCATGCACAGACATCGCGCAGCTGAAGTGTTAGTAGTAAAGACAGATGTTTGTTGGAGCCAGTTAGTAAGCGTTTCTAACATTGTGATGGTTGCAAGCATGACCAGATTATACTGTTCATATCGGAGTTAAATCAAAAGTGTCATTTGCTTTTGGAAATGTATGCAAACAATGTTACAGCTACGCAGATAAAATCATGTCAGCCATTACAATGATTCAGTGTTCAGACCATAAATCTTGTATGTACATTGCACAAGAGACAGATTATGAACATAATACTGTAAAACACCTTCAAATGTCTAAATACAAAGCTTGCACTATTCTACTTTGTTCTTATTGTCAATAAATCCCATGAAAGGACCAAAACCTGTAACGTCTTTGCTTTCTGACTTCACCTATTTGTTCCCACCGAAGACGTTAATTCTTGGAAACATGTGACACTTGCTACGTTTGTCCCCTAAAACTTCAAACCACCACAAAACTCACCAGAAGACGAAAAGAAAATTGGGCATGGCCACATGTTCATGTATGCGAAAGAAGACGAAAGGGATGGGTGACACCACAAAATTTGGTTTCGATCTGATACCAAGCAACACAGTGCTGGAATCGCTGATATCCATGCAGGGGAAAGCAGTGTGTAATGATGTGAGAGAGTTTATGAAGCTACATCAGGTTTTGGCTGCACAGACGACACTAAATTCGATACTTGTTTTTGGACTTTTCGTGGGATTTGTTGACAGTAAGAAAATATGGAACACACAGACTTGTCCTGTAACTATTTACAGGATGTACATGCTCTTCCCTGAAGAGCTGAGGAGGAAGGAAGTCCATGTTCCTGCTACAAGTAACTCACCAGGTTTCGGCTCCTGTCTCTGTCTTCTCGGCCGCCCTGTTGAAGTGTATGGGACATTCCCTGGGGGGGCCGGGTGTAAGAGAAAGGCCTCATGGCGGCGTCATTGGTCCTGTATCGCTCTGATCTGGGAGGCTCTACAGTACGGTACCGGTCTGCGGTCGAGTCAGCCCTGCGGTACCGCTCCGCCTCCAGCTCAGAGTATGGAGGCAAAGGGTCCTCCTCTTCTGGACGGTTGCTAGGCGACCGGCTGTAGTAACTGTCGCTGCCCTTTCCTCTGGAGCTGCCTTTAGAGGGAGTGTCACTGTCCCCGTCCGGTCTACAGCCACCTCTGTCCCCTCCCCGCCCCCTCAACTTGCTGTCCAGCACACTGCTGAGGAAGGTGTCGTCGTATCCTTTGTTCTGGGGCGGTCGACAGGGGCGATCGCTGTCCCACGTGTCCCTTCTCTTCTGAAAAGGCGAGGGGCTGCGGCGACCCCAGCCATCATCTTCATCTCTGTAGAAGCGCCTGGGAGGGCTGTAATCCCGCTCATAGGCCCGGTCTGGAGGCTCAGCCCGACGGCCACGGGAAGTGTAAGACTGGGCGAAATCCTCCAGCTCATCCAGGGAGCCGGTGCGCCCTCTTCTGCCCAAGGTCTTCCTCTGAAGGTGCTCTGAGCGAGTGTTCCACCTACAGCAAGGAAAAGCACACAACTCAACACACAGTGACACGGAGTTAATTATAATTATAGTAATAATAATAATAATAATAATAATGATTCATTTCATGTAAAGGAATAGCGTGCAGGATTTAGTGCCATCTAGTGGTAAGGACTACAGATCACATCCGGCTGAAACCTGGACAATTAAACTTCCTTCGATGTTGTTTGTTCAGGTGGTTTTTACCAGGGGCCAAATTATCTGCAGAGATCTCATCCTATTTCAGGTGATTATACCCTAAGAAAACATTATATTATATTCCATTTCTGCCAATGTGTCCTCCTAAATCCCACACTCTGGAACTTTACAGGGGATTTTCAAGATATTCAGACACTTAAATGATATATTAGTTCAGTAAAAAAAACAACCTTATAAACAAAAACACAATAAAAGCACATAGGCTATGACATAAACTCAAATATTTAAGGTAGCTTCATAGACTTGGAGGAGTCATAGTTCCAGCTATGGAAAAGGCTCTGTCAACCCAGGTCGGCTGTTTGGTCCTGGCTGGTGGGAATAAGAGTTTGGTGAGGAATGAGGTTAGGGCGACCAAATCCCAACAAACCAAATGTTGAAAACAGCACATACTGACAAAGACGAGACCGTAAATTACCACCAAGAGACACAACAAGACCACAAGAGATGCAAAGGAACTACAAAGAGACCAACAATAACTACAAAAAAAGGCAGAATAACAACAAAGAGATACAAACTGGCGACAAAGTGACATAAAAGGTCAAAAAACAGACTCAAAATGACCTTATTAAGATACAATATTACCATAAAGAGACAGAGAACAACTACAGAAAGCACAAAACAACAACAAGGAGCCCTGTAGCAACTTGAATTCAGCTAGGCAAACGCAGCACTGGGGGTCTGATCTCAGACCACTCAACTGCCCCGGGTCAACAAACTTTGTGTTGCTGCCATTACACAGGTTAGACCCAGTGCTACCACTGGTCACAGACCTGCTGTCACCGCCCCCAGTGCTGGGGTTTGCACTGGCTGAAATCAAGTTGCGACAGCTGAGCTGAAGGTCCATCTCCAGAGATGCGGCCTGCTGACCTCCCAGAGAAGTAGTCTCCTTGGCGGGGAGTGAGGCAGAAGGACTGCAGGATGTGATGGCATTAACTAGCTAGCTGATCTTATTTGGCTTGTCTCATTTGTGTTGTGATACACAGAGTGAGTGCCACACACGCTGTCTCTTGAGTAAAACTACAGATTTCTCTGGGTTTGACCATTGTTAGAAACATTTTGGATAATGTAAGTACACAGCTCAACAAAATATACAGTATAGATCTAGTTGTTTTCTCCACACCTTAATGTGGAAATGTTGAATTCTGTTGTTGTAATCCTCTCATCACATAAACACACACATGGACTAAATAACACCATAATTATACCTTCTGTCCAACTCATCATCTGAAAGGTTGCCTCTGTCCCGTCTGGGCCTTCGACTCTGTGTAGGTGGAGCGACTCTTAACACTGACTGGTCATCGAGGTCTGCGATGGGCGGGAGCGCCTTCATCTGCACCGTCTGATAGGTGTGTCTGAAGTCTGTATTTCCTCCATCATGGAGAGAGCTGAGCTCTGAGAGGCTGCTGGCTGTTGGGACAGAAACATTTGCTTTTTTCATCATAAAATTTATTTGAAAACATTTTTCAGGTAAATTTTCTGTAACCGCCTGGTGAAACACACGACTGTGAAATAATGTAATCAGACATTCCAGACTAGGAGGTGGTCTGCTGTAAGTCCTCTGTACGTGTTTGGGATAAGAGCATCGCCTACTTTCTGGTTAGAGGTGACTATGACTGTATAATTATGAGCTCTGATTATGGCTGACTGCAAAGTACTGAGGTCATGGTGTCTCATGTGCCACCTCAGACTACTGTCACAGCCAATTTAAAGGATAAGTCTGGTGATTTTTTTTCCTTATTGTCAACAAATTCTTTGAAAAGATCAAAACCAATCATGAAGTGATCCAAATAACAACACAATTACAACATCACCGACAAACTGTATGTGTTGCTTCAGCCTGATACAGGTTAATCTCTTTGCGTAGGCTGACGTTGATGTCAAAACACTATGAAAAACACATCAATAAGTCACACTGTTCAGACTGTTCTCATGCACTGTTCATATGTATACCTGCGTAAAGTAACGCACCACAATTCATATATAACTGACATAATAAGGAAGGCTGCGATAGCGCCACCAATGAGCTGACGAGACTAAAGACGGAAGTAGAATCAAGAGCGAAAGTCTGTGTAAGGAGACAGATTGCGGTGGTGGATGGGTCAAACAAACACAGGACTTCGCCCCAGGAGACCAGTGATAGGGACCATGTGAGACCAGGTGAACTGCTATTTTAACATATGTCATCCCCATGTCTCTTTTCCTTAACCTAACCTACATAACTTTACTTACCTAAGCTTTAAGACTCCAAATCATGTTTCATTTCCTTGATCTAACCACAAAACGTCATTCGTGAGGTGCTAATTTGTTAGATATAGAGCCAAACTACAGTGCCCAGCTGTATTAGAAAATTACTTAGCCTTTAAGAAAATAAAACTCTACATTTGTGACCGTTTCTAGATTTGTTTTTACATATTCTGTTAGCAAGACAGGGTATGGATTTGGTGTTTTCATGGAATTTGTTGTGGCTGAAAAATATCCCCAGTTTTATCCTTTAAAAGTACAAGAAAAAGCACTTAAATTAAATCTCATTGGTGAAATAAACAGAGAATGAGTTGTTGTCTTTTGTGTGACTGTGGCATAATCACAATAATTAAGCGGGATTTATACTTCTGTGTCGAGTCAACTTGAACTCAAATTGAGAAACATATTTTTCTCATCTCACTAAGGGCAGTTAGATGTTATGAAATGAATGGAAGGATTAGATGGAAAAACTAGTACTGATTAATTCACACAAACAACCATGCAAATAAAACACATAAACACACTGTCACACAGCCACACAGATGACACACACTGGCCTAATCTGTGCAGGCTTACGTTTGAGTGCAGCCATCTTGGCAGAGGGAAGCTGACCCAGCTCCTTCTCTATGTAGTACAGAACTTTCATTGAGTCCTGGTCTGGACTGGCTTTCAGTCGATAACCACTGCGTGCTGTGGATTCGGACACACACACAGTAGTACACACAGGGACATAAGCATGCAGGGACACACACGTATACACATAAGTGCCTGGTGCACGTTCTTACAAAGAACAACCAGACTCAGAGATGTTAAATGTAAATAACAAACATGCAGGTGGCATTTCTGCGTAGGTTAGAGACAGACACCAGGATGAGGGATGAAATGAGAGTTAGTTTGTTACAGAGCTTCCAATGATCTCTCACCTCCAGCCAGGTTATTTTCCACTGAGGGGATAGAGGAGATCTTTGGCTCCATATTGGATGAAGGGGCGAGAGGAACCATAGTAGGAACACCAGGAATGTAGTAGGGATACACAGGAACTTGAGCAGGCGGTCCACTCTTTGCCATCTTCCCTGCCTCGTACACTGAACGGAAGAACAACGAAACAATAAACCTTCCAGGCAGAGGGATTTCTGTCGAGTTGATAGAAAGAATGCATGTAGAGGTTACAGTAAATAAAGGAAGTCTGTGTTACTCACGGTGTTTTGGACAGCAGCAGGTGTCCGGACAGCAGCAGCAGCGGACGTAGCAGCAGCAGGAGTGAGGACAACACTGACACCAGCAGATCCCCAAGAATAACAGGAGGAAGATGCTGCCCAGGACTACCGATCCCACAAACGCCCACTCTGGAAGACAGAAACACACACTATTCATTCTCCATTGTGATGTGCACAAGATTCAGTCCGAGCTCCTCAACATATCTCTAAGGCTGAACCCAGACACCCCACGGAGGAAACTCATTTTGGCCGCTTGTATCCATGACCTCATTCTTTCGATCACTACCCAGAGCTCATGACCATAGGTGAGGGTTGGGATGTAGATGGACCAGTTAATTGAAAGCTTCACCTTTCAGCTCAGCTCCCTCTTCACCACAGGGGTTTGGTGCAGTGGCCGCATCACTGCAGAAGCCGCATCAAACCACCGATCCATCTCAGGCTCCATTCTGCCCTCACTCATGAACAAGACCCCGAGATCCTTTGACTCCCTTGCTCTGGGCAGTAACTCTCTCCCAACCTGGAGGGGGCAATCCCCCAGTTTCCAACAGAGAACCATGACCTCCGATTTGGAGGCGCTCACCTCCAACACTGTTTGTACACACGTTGTCAATTTTTATACCATGTTGCTCAACTTTCTGGTCTTAATCAGTGACTTTTTTAATCCTAAAATTACATGTTTAATCACATAATAGTTCGACTTTATTCTCGTAATATTATGACTTTAGTCTCATAGATTCTTGTAGATTCACGACTTTATTCTCATAGATTTACAACTTTATTCTCACATCTTAAGGTTTTCTTTTTCTTTAACAACTAATCCCTTCTTCATATAATATATACATAAAAAAAGTTTGCAAATTTGTTGAAGTTTTAAAAATGCAGTGAGGTGGAGTAGGAGAATAAGATGTGCAATAACGTTTAAGTTTGCCAGAATTAATTAGTCTCTGAGTCCTTTATGTCCTAGGTGTAACAAGTTGATTTATCTTTGGAATATATTTTGGTCCTTTATAAGTTAATTTTGCCCCTTAAAGTGGGATTTCTTCTCTGTTTTATATGACACACATATTGGACCAATCCTGTTCCTTTAAAAAGTGGAAGAGGCAACATCTTTACTACAACTGGAATAAAATTGATAGATATTGCAAAAATCTGTCAATTAATATCACGACACATGGATGGGCAGGTTGAAGACGTACTCTGTTGCAGTATATGTGTGCCACATGTATTTACAGATATGCACGTGACACACTTAATATGATCACTTATTGCTTTACCTCCAAATAAAGTTAAGTTACTGATAATCTCACCACCTTGTTATAATATTTGAAGCAGACCCAAGTTGTGATCGACTAGAATGTTACTTTTAAAAACCACGCAGATGTTTCTGTCGCTTCTTCACTGATGTGACCACAGAGCGCTACAAAAGGAAACTTCAGGCAAACTCCATGGAAACTGTTCGTGACTCTTATCCATCATCATCTCTAAAGCACCCAGACCCTAACAACACACTTCCTCAGGGTGTGCCCAAAAGCAAAATCCACTCTTAACCTCCCACAAAGTCGTCACATATCCCCTGAGGAACTGAAACCAGAGATAAAAGATAAAGCACTGAGGGTCTGTGAATGTTTCTATATACAGCTTCAATAACTGATAACGTCTGTGTGTGATTTCAGGTTAGACGCTACTGTCTGTGCATAGGCATCAACCCGAGCTCATTAATAGATTCATTTGTTAGTCAGAGAGATTGATTTGATTGGTTAGTGAGAGTTAAACATGAGGAGGCATTAGGAGAAGCTAGAAGACAGCAGGCAGTGAGATGAAAGAGCGGGTGAGGAGCCGTACCTGGCATAATCTCCACATCAAACTCAGGTAGGAGATCGTCCTGCTGACCTGTCCTGCCTGCAGAGAGAGGGAGAGCACAGGTGAAGGCCGGCAGAGGAAGCAGAAAGCAAGAGTCAAAAGGTCAGCGGAGTGGATGATTAATGGTCATGCACTAATTGAGAAACCGAAGGGACATTTTTTACACAAATTATTCATCGTACATGCAGTCACAATGATGAATGAGGACATTTTTTAGCCATGCTAGCAAGGTGGACTCAACAGATGGTAATGTTGGTCAGTTTGCCCCTTTGGTCCAGACTGAAATATCTCAACAACTATTGAATGGATTGTAATAAAATTCAGTAAAGACATTCAGGTCCCAAGAGGATGAAGCCTACTGACCTCAGTGACCCTCTGACTTTTCCTTAAGTGCCACATTAGCTTGACATTTTTGGGTTTAAGGCAAATATCTAAACAATTACTGAATGCTACACTAAATTAAAGGGACATTTCACCCAAAAAATAACTGGATTATCTTGAGTAAGTGGGTCATGATTTTTGGAAAGAGACATCGCTGTTGAGTATTTCAAATATATCTTTTGACGCTTTGAGCACCACAAGCCGAGTGTCATCTAGTTCTGTTATATTGGAGAGAAGGCAGACATCTCTACAACAGTGGGTGCTTTCAGACCTTGAGTTGTCTTGCTTTGGTTGAATCAGGGACTTATTTTGTTACAAAGCTGCATAATTGCCTAGAGTTGGTTCATGTTCTCACGGCAGCATTTACAAGCGGACCAGATAAACTGCCTTGCGTGAGAAAGCTGCTCTTGATTGGTCATAATTTCCATGTGGGAAAAATCCAGGAAGTAAACAAAACGTTGAAGAAGAGTACACTTGCAAGATAAATGTGACACTTTCTAATGTCACAATGGAGGGACAACTACGCAGGTTGATTTTAGCGCTGCTCATCGTGGACTATATTGCTGTCATTGTTCATTTTAGTCAAACCATACAGTTTGGAAACGAGGCGCGGCTCCAACTAGAAAACAATGTTTTGATGCATTGGATGTGCTGAATGTGCATATTAAGGCAGTACAGGAGGAGGTGCACATTAATAATCCTCCAGGACTGTAACATGCTCATGTTTAACCCAAACAATGTGTCATGTGACTGCAGTTGGTTCGGATCGAGGTAGGAACACGTTCTCACCACAAGTAAACCAAGACCACCTCTTCAAGAAGGTCTCTGTCCGGTTGCTTTGGTGCGCATCAAGTGCGATTGCTGTGTTCACACCTGCCCAAACGAACTGCACTTAGGGGGCAAACAAACATGAGTTCAATTCAACCTAACCAAACAGGGCAGGTGTGAAAGCACCGTGGTATCTCCAACACTCAGCAACTCACACCAATACAGTCTTGATTGATGAGTAACACTACAGGTATGATTGATTTGGCGATGAACTGTCACTTTAATTTTTATCTAGTGCCATCATCAGGCAAAAATTTCAACTTGCCTGAAATTCAATTTAAAGCCAAATACCTTGTCTGTGTTTTATGCCATAGAGTTTCTTAGAGGTGTTTTTAAAAACATACTGTCCAGTGAACATGAGGACAAGTCATATAAGTCAGAGTTCAGGGTTCAAAATACACTTAATCTAATTATAGCAGGAGGCCAGCAGTAATATATTTCTGTACTGAGGTGCACAGCATACATGTGCCTCTCTGGTGGCGTTAAAGCTGCACCCAAATGAATGTACACCCATGCATATAGACACACACATATGGAGATGGTCCAAGAGAGACAGTGTGTGAGGACAAAGAAAGGGTTTATAAACTGGGGCACATAACGGGTCTAGGACAATAATTTAGCTTGGGAGCTCATCAAAATACAGTCACACAAGTTCAATAGTTGTGACACAGTGCGTCTTTGTGTTTCATTTAAACAGGTCAAAAGAGAGAAAAAAATAAGGCAGCACGAGAACTGTTAAATACAGAAAACAAAGGGAGTGCAACAGGTGCTGAGACTGAGACACAACTGCAGGTGTTTTTACGATGTGTTTATTGTGAGATGTTGAAGGACTATAATTACTGTAAAGACTAGTCACAGTGTGATCTGTCTGACTGCAGTAATAGACTAAACACCCACCGGCTCCACAGTGTGCTGAGTAGACTGTTACTATGGAGGGGAAAAACAGTGTATCCTTCCCACTTGATAAAAAAGTAATCTTGGTTTCCTGGCACACTCATCTACATACCGTGAAGCTCACTGAGTAACCGGAGAGAGCAGAGGAGCTGCGCAGGGCTGAGAGGGAAGGAGGCAGTGAAAGATGCAGAAATGAGTAATGGAGGAGTATGCAAGAAGATTTTGCAAGAAAAAAGGGAGAGCGAAGGGAGTGAAGAAAAATGAATCCAAAAGAAAAATAAAATCAAAAATGATGGGGATGGTGGGAGAAGAAACATTGTTGCTTCACACTTTGACATTTTGGGAAATATTCGCATTCTTGATGAGAGTTAGATAAGAAGCTGGCTAATATGTTTGTGTCATTCATACAAAAGCACAAGTTTAAAATCAACAATTTGTGGTTTTGCTGTTATGGACTATTTAGGGTTTTCTAGTATTCATTGCTTAGGCTTAGCTGCAGCCAAGCTAACTTTAGCTGCTAAGCTAACCGGCTGTTGGCAGTAGCTTGATACTGAGCCATTAAATATGAGAGTGGTTCAAATCTTTTCATCTAATTCTCTGCAACAAAGCAAAAAAGCATATTTCCTAAAAGAAATATTACTTTCAATTTCAGCTAACACATTTTGATTTTTTTGCTGACTGCATACAAAATAAACATTATCTGAGGTAATGTGCGACTATTTATGATTCCAACAAATAAGATAATGTGTTAATCATTAGGCAGCCATTTTTATTTATTTTTTTTACTTTTGAACAGAGCCAGGCTAAGTGTTAGCCATTTTCAGTCTTCTTTACTAAGGTTTAGCTGGTTATCTTAGCTGCTAAGCTAACTGGCTGTTGTCAGTAGCTTGAGGGTGGTGTCAATCTTTTCATCTAACTCTTTTGTGGACTCTGTACAAGCTCACATAATTAAAATCAACAGTTTATAGTTTTATCTGAGGTAATGTGCCGTAATCAGTAGGCTGCCATTATTAACTAGCGGTAGTCAGTAGCTTGATACTGAACTGACAGATATGAGAGTGGCATCAATCCTTTCATCTAACACTCTGCAATAAAGTAAAAAAGGATATTTCTCAAAAAAAATAGTAGTGTGTGCGTATCAAAACGCACACAAATCTGGTGCTTAAATAGTTTTACACACTTTGTAATTAAAATGTTTTCATAGCAACTTGGCAAACCTAAAAAAAACCTCAGTGTAGTCTTGTTATTCTTACACGTCTAAACCGCTCCTCTTCTGTCCTGTGAGCTGATTATAAGCAGATTAGTGCTCAGTGGAGGAGGACTGCATGAATGAGCACGCTCTAAATACTACAAGCAACATCAGAGAAAGTAAAAGCTAAAGGAAGACACAACATTCTGGGTAACTGTTGTGAGAGTTTAGCCCCATTTTCCTTCAACGTCTCCCTCTTCATGTCAACACCAGCAGCAACCCCCGACATGCTCCTCTGTTAAAGCGTGTCACCATGGTAAAGCTTAAGGAGCGGCTTTGGCAACAATGTTCGCCACTGTTTCTCTCACTGAGCGGATACATACTTTAAATTTCATTCACTGACAGATGACGGTGAGTCTCTGAACTTTAGCACTGAAACGTTTTCTGTTCATTAATCATTAATCAGCCAAAAAAACCCATAGCATGATCACACACAAACAGCTGCACATCATCATCCCATACCGTTTTCAAAGATGTGCAAACCATGACATAGTGTAGTGTTTTACTGACTTGAAATGTGCTTAAAGTACAGTCAAGTACTCATACATCAATAATTATAATTCAGAAATAGTACACTTTATTGTGAAATGGCCCCTTCCGCATGATGAGTACTTGATGATGACAGTTTTGTACTTTTACTTTAGTCAGATTTAGAACACATAACTTTACTTCTAACATATTATTCTTACAGTATCTTGTGATACTGTTGCTTTTACTTAAGTTAATATATGTCTTCCACCAATGGACAGTACAAATCAATGTCAACCCTGCAAAGAGAGCTCTTGGCTAAAACAAGTGAAGAGGCGACCACCATCTGGCCGTCTCCATAGAAACCCTCGTAAAGACACTTAGGAACGTGGAGGAACAAAGAAACTACTTTTAACACCTAACGTATGGAGGGAAACATCACTGAGCTTAACATGAAGCCAAGCATTTTAAGACAACTTAACCCAGTCGATCATGATCAGACTCAAAGTGTGTTTGTGTATTTATGTTGCTATTTTGATGGAAAAAAGAAAAAGGTGTAGGCATACCGAGCACCAGTAACTCCAGCTGGGCTTCATTCTTCCCCTCCAGATCATCAGCAAGGACAACTTTACAGAAGTAAACTCCACTGTCGCCCCACTGCAGCTCCCCAATACGCAGGTCTGCTTCTGCACAGAGACAGGAAACATCAAGGTTATATCTGCTGCAAGAGGTGAGGTCATGTCACAAAGCAGGTCAGTGTTTAATGGCAGCACTCGTGAATTCAAACGGATTGGTTGACAACAAACGGTCTTAAACAGTCCAGAACTCACTGACACCTGTATGATGGCTTTTGTTTGAAAATGCTCAGTAGCCTACTATTGGTAGCTGAGTGGTTACAGTGCATGCTAACAGCAGCATCCTGGGTTCGATTCCCGACTCAGGTGCTTTGTTGCATGTCAACATCACGAAAACACAAACAGCCCTATCCAGAGCCAATGTTTAGTTTGTCCAGTCTGGGCTACTGTAGAACAACATGATTGACAACATGGGAGAGGACCTGCTCTGTATGTAGATATAAACTGCTTATTCTGAGGTAGCAAAAACACAACAATTCTTATTGTCAGGTGATTGTAAACGGACAAAAACATAGTTATGAATATTATGTTTTATTTCAGCCATTAGATGCCACTAAATCCTACACACTGGACCTTTAACAAAGGAAGAAATTAAATAGTCAAAAAATAGCAACATTTTGATTTTAATTATAAACAAATGATTAAAGAATACGCAAGCAAGATTATCTGACCAGACATTTGATGCCATTTTCAGTACCTGACAAACACTTTTTGGTCGGTGCCAAGAGCATTGAGGTTTGAATACACCCACAACTTGACACTTGACAGCAGTGACAGCTTCTTTCTGTTAAGTGTTTTTATCATCTGTAGAGTTTTTGTGAAGCCACGACAAAAGTAACCCCATAGCATTTACATGTAAATACAAGACAATTACAACTGAAAGTAGAGGTGATTACCAGCATAGATTAATTCATCATGTCAGTGAGCATTTATTTTATTTACTGTATTAAATGACGTCAGGAGGGTGTTGTTGAATGTGGTTCCACTGACACATCAGGACAGAAGAAGTGTGTTTTGTCTTGATAAGGTTTGGGGTTTTACAAGGGGTCACACATGAATAGGAGTGATAGCAGGAGAGTGTGATCATGTGGCTGTGTGTGTGTGTGTGTGTGTGCACGCTCCCCATTGTAAGACAAAGAAAAAAGAGGTTTATTTTGAGAACAGGAAATACAAAGCTCAGTCAGCTCTGGTCAAACAGCTACAGCAACTCTTTCACCTTAAACGGGACCTATTATGTTGTTGCTTTTTTTCTGTCATAAATAGAATGTTATAATGTCGGCTTTTCATATTAAATGTGGCCGAAGTTCCAAATAATGAGATTAATGTATGTAGAAGTGAACTTTTACATTCCTGTGAGCAAAAACCTCAGGCTTCAGACCTTTCTGAATACTATGTTTCCAGCTTTTTTCTACTTTTAAAACAAGCTAATGTCAGTGTGATGGGTTTCTTCATATCGTCATCTGCTCCAGGCACATTATTGTTAGTGTTTACATTATGTAGCCTACACTGCTACATGTAGCTACATGCTAATGTCTGGGAAGCATTTACTCTTGGTTGTTGATGTTGTATCATATTTCTGCTGGTACATGTCAGATTGTGAAGATTTTAGAGGCTTTAATAGGTTTAGAATAAAAAACATGACATTACTGTTAATGATGGAGATGTCTCTGCCTTTGTAGTGCTCGGCCAGCGTCATGGAGGCTCCCTGCTTCGAGGCCACAACTCGAACTGTGCGGCTGCTGTCGGAGCACTCCAGGTGGGACTTGGTGCCCAGCTCGGAGGTGTGGACGCCCAGACTCTTGGGCAGGGTGAAGGACTCCTGTGTGCGGTCTCGACAGTAGGACTTGTACCACCACTGCACCACCGGGGCCTGAATGGAGGCTGTCTGGTACTGACACGGTAGGACCACGGACTGGAAGAGCATCGCAAACTTCTGCTTCTCCCGCACTGTGACGTGCACGCCATCGCACACACACACTGACAAGAGAAGAGAGAAAGGAAATGGAAATAACTGACAAATAAAGAGGGCTTTTGTCTCCTGACACGTCATTTGGCTATTTGAGAGTCATGCAAATGGTAAAGATAAAATGTGTGCAGCAAAGTTCAAACACATCATTGTATCAACACTGAGAAACACCAGGTTTGTTCACTCATTTTACATCCCAGAGCTGAGTGTCTCTCCCAGTATGACCATCAGAGGGGGGAAAAAACTGAGCTTGGGGCTACAACGTATGATGCTTTCCATTCTCAATCAAATAAATAGACTATAATGTTAAAAATAGTAAAACGCAGATACAAAATAGAAATTACAATGTCCTGCAGCACAAAGCAACATCTTTAAATTACATTTAATTTCCAACCAACACCCAAATATATTCAGTTTCTAATAATGTAAAACAAAGACAAGAAACAAATCCTTACATTTAAGAAGCTGGAACCAGCAAAGGTTTGGCATCTGTGCTTGAAAAATTACTTAAATTAATATGTAAGAGACTCATTTTTTCAACCCTGATAGTGCTACCAGTTTATTAGGTACACATATCTAAACTAACTGATGCCATATAATACAAGAGTCCTGTAATAAACCAGCTTTCATGAAAGCTGTTTTTGAGGAGTGTTGATTTAACTCTGAGCCACCCGCTGAAGTCCCGCCCTACCACCTCCGGTTGTGTAGCAGTTTTCAACCGTTTTCAACACGTCCTTTACTAACTTTTGCGGTGTTTGATCATGCAGAGATGTAGCCATTTTTCTGCCACGGTTCGCGTCCTGTAGGCGATATTTTTGTGGGTGTGTGGTTGAAAGAAATACAAGCAGCCGGGGCGTTTTTTTCTCCAATCTTAAAGTGAGAGTTGGCCCAGCCAGACCTTTCTTTTCTTGAGAAAGGTCTGGTGAGCGCGACTAGCACTCAGCTAAAACTAATGTAGTTTAATACAACAGTCCTGCAATAGTTTGTCTAACTCAATATATGAATGAGGGAAGACTACAAATGAGTGCAAACTAGATCTGAAGAGATTAATGGATTAATATTTTAGTCAGTTGATGGAAGAATTATGTTTTTCAAGCACAAATGCCACAAATGACCTAATTCCAGCTTCTAAATTGTAAAAATGTACTCTTATATGAGAGTAAACTAAACCTACATGATGTGCATAAAATTATTGTCCCTCAAGATCACAACTGTGGAGACAGAACTGTGCAACTATGTTGAATAAAGATGACTAGGTTGATTTCAGCTCCTTGGTGTTGTGTTTGTATTTGCTTATAGAAAACAAAGGAGTACCTTTTGATAATTTTAGGCATTTCAGGCATTTCTTATGATGCACACATACAGTATATGTGGGGGAAAAAAAGGTGACTGAAGAGGAGTCTTCACTTTGTTTCTGTGGGAATGTGTATCTTTCAGATGAATTTGAGGAGTGCATACAGTTTGCATGTTCCACATTTTATCATCTAGGTGTCATACAGTGTGGGACTCACACTGGTCTGGTCTTGGTCTTGACTTGGTCTTGGTAAAGGTGGTCTTGACTACAACACTGGTTTAGTAAGGTTGATTTATTTGCCAATATTCTTCTCTAACATGTCAGAAAATCAGGAAAATTGCTCAGGATAATGTCTTAAACCTAAAGCTGATGTCTTTAAATGTCTTGTTTTGTCCAACAAAAAGTTAAAAGTCTTAAGATATTGAGTTTACTATCATATAAATCCTAGAAAAGCAGGACATGTTCACAGTTTAGAAGCTGGATTTTTGGGGATTTTGGTCATTTTTGCTTAAAAAAACAGATAATGTTCTTGCATGTCAGCTGATTAAAATATTAATCAACTAATCTAAAATGCATATTTAGTCTTCCCTCATTCACATATTGAGTTGGACAAACTGTTGCAGGATTGTTGTATTAACCTACATTAGTTTTAGCTGAGTGTAGACAAAAACAGTTCCAAGACAGGAAGAGGATGCAGCTGACCTCTCGCCCACAGGAGAACCAGCTGCACCTCTTCTTTGTTTGTGTGGATGATTCACTACACCTGGGAGATATTTAGCTTCATATTAAAACAGGAGCAAAGACGGGAACAGAGAATATTATGTGTGTGTGGAGAGGGGGCTCCACTGCTCTGTATCAGGGTCAGGAAGGTTAAATTCCAGTGTGTGTGGGGGGCTGGGGAGGCCTGCGGAGAGGCAGGGGGTTGTCATCGCAGAGGGAGGGGATGGAGAGGTCTGACGGACGCTTGTGGGTGCTTTCTGCTGGTTATATTAGCTCTAGGTGGGGCAGGAACTCACTCTAAACATTTCCCAGAAAGACAGGAAATCAAAACAAAACAAGTCCACCAGTTCGACTCTCCTTCTGACCGTTTATCGCAGTCATCTAAAATGGACGCTTTTCTTAGTTTCCTTCTTATACGAGCCCAAGTCTGCTTATATCCAGGCCACCATTAGGACTGTATGCAACTGTACAAATCTTCTCTGTTTGTCTGAATTGACTTCAGTTCAGTAAAACAAGAGCAGAAATCCTAACCCTTTTCCATGAACACTCCTCTCATTACGGTTCTATAGGATTGCAACTTATTTTCAATCAATTTCAATTAATAGTTTAGTGTTTAGTCTATGAGATGTTGGGAAATACTTGAAGAAAACGCTCGAGGCAACATAATTAGATGTTGTTTTGTCCAACAAACAGACCATATCTAAAAGATTTTCAGTTTACAATATTTAAACCAAGAAAACAAAAACAACAAATCCATACATTTGAGAAGCTGGAGTCACAGGATGGTTTACGCTTCTGCTTGAAAAATGAATAAAAGTAACAAAGGTTTATCATAATTGTTGCCAATTTTTATTAATATTATATTATAATATGTCATTTCAGCTCAAGTTTCAGACTAGTGTGTTAATGTTTCATGAAGTAAAACCCAAATAAATCAGGTCATTTTGACTGGATATTTCATGCACAAAATGATCACCTGTATATTAATTACCAACCCACTGTTACACTGAATTTGTAAAGAAACCTTTGTTTGCCTCCATGGTTAACAGATAACCCACTGATGAATTGAAGTCATAGAGGACCATGTTAAACAACAGCACACACACACACAACTCGTGCAGTACAATCTAAGTCTCCTTTATCCAGCTGTATGATCAGTAATTCCCAAACCAGGCTGTTCTCGTGCACTGTTCGTACAATTTCCTATGAAAAGTAATGCACCAAAATTCATACATATCCTGCATAATCATGAGCCAGTAATTTGTGAATCGCCAACGTATTTGGTAAGGCTGCAATCGCATGACCAGTATGCTGACAGGAGTACAGAAGGTGGTGGATGGGTCACAAAATTGTTGTTTGGAACTAAGTAAACTTTGAGTCATTTTAAGGTGCGTTGTCACCATGTTTCTTCTCTTAAACTTGTCCATAGTAATTTTACTTGCCTAAACCAAACCTACGTAACTTTACGTTAGGTATTTAATGTCACTGGAGGGGTGATAATTCGTAGGATATCATTCAAACCGTTGCATGAGGATGCGTTGCCCAAACACACGCAGTTTCACTAAGCGTTTCTATTGAAAACACTTTCCAACAGACAGTCTAATGCACGCAAGGAATGAGAGTTCGAATGCACACGCTTGTGTTGCTGAGCACATCACTGGATTGACTGGATAGATGAGGCTTTATACTGCAGGTGTTGTGTGAGAGTTTGTAAATGGATGTTTTGGTGTTGTTAAAGGTGGCCCAGCTTCTACCTTGATTAGTCAAAAATTTTCTCGGATTTTGGATTCTTCGTTCACTGTGGAGGTTAGCGAAAAAAGCAATGTTCTATATGTGACGAGGTCAGAGAGAGAATGTGTTGAATTGAACGTAACACGAGGTGAATAACTGTTCTACAAATTATCATTTTGTGGTGAAGTATTCCTTTAATGACACACTGGTCAGATGAGCAACATCCCCCTGATAAGATACTACACTTTATCTATCAACAGTGACGGTGGTGATGGAGCCAGATGATTGTTGCAGAGAGCAAGAGGAGGGGCGACTGAGCTCCTAAATTCCTCCCACGAGAGAGCTCTCTTCCCTTTGTTTCCTTTTTCATGGACCAGTCCATTGTTAAGGCTGGGCTGAAAATCCCCCCACCCCCCTCCTCTCTGTCCCACTTGAGGAGCGGAGAGGGGGGAGGAGGTCACAGACTCCCGACCAATGAGAGTATCTGGCCTCCTCCAGCTGGCTGTGAACAGACCAATTAACAGCCAGAGATTTGAACCAGACCGTTACTCTGTGAATGCCATCAGTCGGAGGTGAGAGGAGGTTTGAACTGTTAATCATTGTTTGCATGAAGTTAACGTCAGGTGTGACTCACTGTAGGTTAATGAACAGGTTACAGAGACTGCAGACAGCCTCCTCCACCACCTACGCACAAACCACAGGCCTCATTTCAACAGTAAACTACCTTTTATCACAGTGTGGGACGCAGGTCAGAGCTCTGCTGCTGGATGCTGCATGTTTCCTGAACACAGTCAGACTTTTCCTCTGCAGAGCTGTCACATTTCCTGCTTTTACTGTGTTGCACATTCCTTCATATTGACTCATTGGACCCACAAAAACACACTGATAAGACTGAATATGGCTTGATAAAGGATTTCAGGTTTCGGTAACTGCGCAGTTTTGTTAAGGTACATTTTCAGTCTTCTTGAGAGTTGATGTGCACTTTATGGCCACTAATTATAGTTTTAGTTTTAAAGTTATAACATACCTGTAGGGCTGCAGTTACCTTTCATTTTCATTTTCGATTGATGCAAATTAGGATATTTATGTCTATAAAATGACCAAAAATAGTGAAAGATACCCTCTCATGGTACTGTATTTAATGGCTTATTTCACTCGATCAACAGTCTGATACTAAAAATATTTCATTTACTTTTATAAATGATAAAGAAAAGCATCTGAGAGCAGGGACTGTTTGACATTATCGCTTGAAAATTAACTAAACCGATGAATGATCTATCGTAGCAACTCTATCTTAGTATATTGCACCTTCAAAGTACAGCGCCAACATTAAACATTGTGCCTTAAAATGTTTTTTACACAGCAAATTGTAGTATACAATACAAATAGGCCTATAACAGCACAATTTTAAGCCCCTCTGGGATACTATTATCTTATCTGAGGAGATAAAATAGGAGAGACAGGTTGGTTGGCACCCTTTTCATGCTCATACTTACTTCTCTATTAATTATGTTAGAATATTCTGATCAGCAGCAAATGAAAGGTTAATGTCTCAGCTATCAATAAATGTGTTGTCATGTACAAAAATGTTTTCTAACATTAGCTGATTTGTGATTAAAGTCATGCCCCATCTCAAAGTTGGTCGGCACAATGTTAAAATGCTGTAGTTATAAATAAATAAAGCAACCAAAAGGGACAATTTGAACATTTCATTCAAACAAGATCAGGAAATCATGAATGTTTAATGGAATATCTGCCCACTTTAAAAACAAAACATCAGTAAGAATGTCTAATTACCTTTGTCACTGACCATTCAAAGTAATAATAGCCTAATCAACTATGAATATAAATGTTGTTTTACACTTTCAAAATAGTTTTAATCTTTCAAAATACAGTTACAACTATTGATCATACAACCCCTAAATGAGTGAACCGACTAACTCCGCTCAAATCTGACCCAGCTTCATGATGACATTATGTTAATCATGTTAACTTGAAGTAACATGTTTTACAATATCTCTACATAAAAGACCACAGACCACTGGACCTTCCTCAAGTGTGTTCAACACCATTATTTTCAACACTGAGCTTAAACAGAAACGGCTCAAAGACTGAAGCGACATTTTCCAACACACCTGAGTCTGAGACGGCTGGATGTGGGAATACCTTCCTTCAAACTGTAAAACTGAAGAAAGAAGTGACTCTCAGATATTTTAACATGGTATTAAAAACCAATGTCACAAAGTGCTTTAGACATACAGGCACACAGGAAGAGACTTGTAAGAACAATGGATAAATTAAAACCATAAATAGCTACAACAAAAAGGAAAAAATGTCAAAGCAATGGGTGAATTTAAAACTAAAATAGAGCACTGAAAGTCTTGAGTGCAACAGGAGCAAGGTATAGTGTAACTCCTTGATTAAGAATAAAAGTCACCCTTTAAAGGAGCAGAGAAGGCTGTGTGCCAACCGACCCCGGTCTCCCCGATACTATGAAATCTGCCCAATATTGAACACAGACACTATAAACCCTACAAAGATTGTTGGGATTGTCCCATAGCCCCCTATTTAAATCGTTAAAAACGGGGTGAATCATCTCCATAATATCGCAATTATCTCCTTTAATTCACCTTAATAAGACTTAAACCCTAAAACAAGCACTTTGCAGTGTGTAATGCAGATACAGACATGGAGCCAGCTCACAGCAAGACGAAATAGGATCAACCTGTTGCGCTGTCGTCGTAATAAAGACACGCTATAGCAAATAAGATATATTGAAGTGGAGGGAATAAGGCTCACCTGATGCTCCCAGTAAAATAGCCAGCCGGTAAAAGTTCATCATACAGTCCGTTTTATAGTAAAGTGCAGTTTGTCCGCATGTTGGTGCTTCTCGGTGTCCGCTAAGTGCTGCAGTAAACAGGACTCTCAGACTAACGGGACTGTACCACTTCAGACAGAGGTGGGTCCAAACACAGCAGCCACCTCAAATACTCACACCTGCTGCGATACTGTCTCAATAAAACACAACAGTAAGTGGTGTTTCTATAAGTTATATTTTTATAGGCTGGAATCTAGTTGTAGTTTTAGCGGCGGGTGTAGCCGCACAGCTCACCGGGCAGAGTAGAGAGGTCTGTCCGGTGTAAGGTGGAGGACGGATGGGAGGAGGAGGAGGAGGAGGAGGAGGAGGGGGGAGCTCCATAATTAAATCAGGTCAGACATGGCTGTGAGTTTTGAGGAATTTTTACTGCACACAAAACGGCAACATGTGACCCACTTTCTTTATTGAACTTGATTTAAATTCGTCCTCATATAAAAAAGAGCCCACATCAATGGGAAGTCAATGGAAATCATTATTACACACAACAACAACAACAAAAGAACAAAAAGTTGCTCACAGACATCACTGTAAGTAAATTCAATTCAGTGAAATCAAACCAATAAAAAAGCAAAACATAATTAGCAATACAAAGAGTTTTTCCACACACATGTTAAAGATACATTTTAAAATACACTAAATGTCCACTTTATTAGGTACACTTGTTCAACTGCTTTTTAACACAAATAGCTACCCAGCCAATCACATGGCAGCAGCTCAATGCATTTAGGCATGTAGACATTGTGAGGACGACCTGCTGAAGTTCAAACCTAGCATCAGAATGGGGAAGAAAGGTGATTTAAGTGACTTTGAACATGGCATGGTTGTTCTTGGAGTATTTCAGAAACTGCTGATCGACTGGGATTTTCTCACACAACCATCTCTAGGGTTTACAGAGGATGGTCCCAAAAAGAGGAAATATCCAGTGAGCAGCAGTTCTCTTGGTGAAAATGCCTTGTTGATGCCAGAGGTCAGAGGAGAATGGCCAGACTGGTTCAAGATGATAGAAAGGCAACAGTAACTCAAATAACCACTGGTTACAACCAAGGTCTGCAGAAGACCATCTCTGAACCAACAACACGTCCAACCTTGAAGCAGATGGGCTACAGCAGAAGAAGACCACACCAGGTGCCACTGCTGTCAGCTAACAACAGGAAACTGAGACTACAGTTCACACAGGCTCACCAAAACTGGACAATAGAAGATTGGAAAAACGTTGCCTGGTCTGATGAGTCTGGATGAGCCTCCACAGTCACCAGATATCAATCCAATAGAGCACCTTTGGGATGTGGTGGAACGGGAGATTCACATCATGGATGTGCAGCCAACAAATCTGCAGCAACTGTGTGATGCTATCATGTCAATATGGACCAGAATCTCTGAGGAATGTTTCCAGCACCTTGTTGAATCTATGACATCAAGAATTAAGGCACTTCTGAGGGCAAAAGGGGTCCAACCTGGTACTAGCAAGGTGTACCTAATAAAGTGGCCAGAGAGTGTAGATTAAAATCTAGCCCAGATTCAGCTGGGGCACTTTATTACTTTTGATTACAAACTACACATTAAAAGGAGACTTAAAATCAAACATAATGTACACATTTATATGACAGAAGAATAGTTTTTTTTGTTTTTGTTTTTTTGCCTGAAACTATTTTTTAACGCCTATGCCCGAATTACTGCAGTAGATAAGGGCTTGAATATGTGTAGTTAAGGCACTGGGCAAGTAATCATGAAAAACAAAACAAAATAAAAAAACTATAAAAAGAAAAAAAACAATATCAATGCTAAAAAGAATCTCAAAATTAAATGTTCTGTTCTTAACATCACAGGATTTGAGCTGATTTCATCATACAGCAAACACTAAATTATTTACATCAAATACAAATGTGTTATATATGTTGACAGCACCGTGGCTTCGAGGACCTTGGTCAAAAAGTAATGAAACAACACAATATGTAAATTTAAGTCAGGTTACCTGAAGGCTAATGTATTGTGGTTTCAACCCAGTTTGAATCAGGATGCTCCCAGTCAGCTAACTGTAGAGACTGTGAGATGTGACTGTTATGCGGCGCCCATACTGGCCATACTTCCTGGACATAAAAAAACGCCCTTTCTGACATAGAGCTCTAGTTTTATTCACATTGATGTTTAGAGAAAGTACTTTATTCTGTTTTATACTATATGGCCAATGAAAATAACTTTAATTCCTGTTTTGTGAAGATATTTATCATCATCATCATCCGAAACATGCTGCTGGCAACTTTTAAGGTGTAATGTTAACATGTGATGTTACTCAATGCATGAGTTGATGACGTGAATCCATCAACACACCTTTAATTTCACTGTGACAACTTTGACCATCACCAGTTTTTATATGACATACGCTTTTAGTAATGATTGGATCTTCAAGCGTTAATATACAGTATATTCATTTCGACCGGATTATATGAAGTGCGCATATTAAAATCCTCACTCTGAGGGGAAAAAAGTGGCACGGAGCGTTGTTCCTGTGAGCTGCAGCAACACTAAACCCCTGAGCTTGCCTGAGAAGGACTAAATGCATAAACCCGCTATTTTTAAATATCCCATGGAGAGAGACTCTCACTGCAGCCTGTTTTATTTTGTTCTGAAAACGTCGGCTTGCAGCCTTGTTCTGTGGACGATAAACGAAGTGCAGACTTCCCTCTGTTTTGTTTAGACAGGCTTATATAAGAGACAAGCCTCTACTTCTTATTTCGACTCTTCTCTACACTATAATTTGAATACTGGCTTCTACATGATAATTTACAATATTTGTGAGCGCAAATTAATTTTACTTTGGCTGTTTGTGACGGGGAACTAAGCCAATCTGTAAACCCAATAAAATGTTTTAGTGCATAAAAGAAAAGATTTTAGAGCGTTATAACATTCAGTAACACAAGGTTATTAATACCGGTTTCCGCTTTGATCGTCATTGTAATCAAGGCGATCACGGCTGCCTCTGTTACGATCACGCTGGTCGTCAAGGCGATCACGGCTGCCCCCATAACGATCACGCTGATCATCAAGGCGATCCCGACTGCCTCCATAACGTTCACGCTGATCATCAAGGCGATCCCGACTGCCTCTGTAACGATCGTGCTGATCGTCAAGGCGATCCCGACTGCCTCCATAACGTTCACGCTGATCGTCAAGGCGATCCCGACTGCCTCTGTAACGATCGTGCTGATCGTCAAGGCGATCCCTACTGCCCCCGTAACGATCACGCTGATCGTCAAGGCGATCACGACTACCTCCATAACGATCACGCTGATCGTCAAGGCGATCACGACTACCTCCATAACGATCATGCTGATCGTCAAGGCGATCACGACTACCTCCATAACGATCACGCTGATCGTCAAGACGATCACGACTCCCACGGCGGCGATCATGCTGGTCATCCTGGTAACGCTGAGAGTCAACATCACTGCCCTTGCCATCGTACCTTTCTTTGCTGCTATTATAACTGCGGTGATCGTCCTCAAACTTGTGTGCGGCTGGTTCTTCACTGTAATTGTTTGGGGGAATGCCTTTGACTTCATGCTGGTTGACCTGCTTTGTCTCGCCCTTCAACGTGTCATCCAAGTACGGCTCTCCAGCTTCAGGAGCGTCTCTGTCATAATACGCAGATTCTTCAGGGGAACTAAAAGACAAACATGTGAAATACACAAAAGAAGACAAAATGGTGAGACTGGGTTGTTGGATGATTAGATACTAACAAAAAAATAAACAAACGTAACTGTTGAAGGTAGTTTACAGTGGCAAAAGCACACAGGATATTTCACACATACCCTTCAGCATACTTCTCCTTTTTGCCCTTTTTCTTGCAGCAACAGAAAATTAAAATCGCCAGCAGCACAACACCTGCGAGGACTCCTGCAATTATACCTGCAGTGGACCCAATGTTCATGCTCCCTGCGGAGAAAGGAGGAAACACAAGTGGTGTTGACACTGCAGATAGACCAGAGCTAAGATCAGCAGGTAAATCATGTTAAAACACTCACCAGGAGTCACAGCTAAGGTATAGTTGCATCTGGCAGAACCAATACGATTTGTTGATGTGCAAATGTAGAATCCAGACGTGTCTTTTGAAATATTGAAGAGAAATAGAATTCCATCTTCTGAAACATAATGACAAAGATTAAGGTTAACTACAATTATGGCCTCATGGTTGTATGCCTCTGCCAAGCAGTCAAGTTAAAGTTACAATTTACATCATGTCCGCCCAGACTCATATGTAGCCATGACAGTCGACAATACTTCAAATATGGATGTTGCTGCAAAGAAGCTACAGCACAGAAGATCTATACAATCAGCACAGTTTTAAGGTGGACACCCAAGATGAGTGTCACCAAATGAGTATCAACCAAATGTCTCCTGTGTGCTGTGTGCTGGACGATAAAACAAGTGTGTCGCAATGTATGCGTGCCACTACGGCATCGCTTGGGTTGTGAGCACGCATGACGCACGTCTACACTGAAAGTAATGGGTTTGTGTGTGCAAAAGATGACTGAACACCGGCCCAACCACGGTTATTGCCAGTGTAGAGGCATACAAATGTAGATCTCTCAGGAACACTCACACCCCCCGTTCACACATGCAGTCTTTCCCTGAAAAGTTCAGGAACATTTCCTGCATGGGGTTTGGTGTGAATGAGAGCAGGGAGGGATATTCAGGGAAATCCGTACTGCCATTTCCCCTCCTCAAGAACCAGTTACATTTCAGGGTAAATGCTGGTCAGTGTTGGGCTCATTACTCCAAAAATGTAATATATTACTCATTCACTCTTTTCAAAAGTAATAACATTACTTTACTTATCACTGCCAGCAGTAATTTGTTACACTACTTGTTATATTACTTTTTACTTCACTAGTAACGCGTTACTGCTCAGCACTGATGCTGGTACTGCTGTGTTGTAAAAATAAAAATGTTGAGACAGTGGGCCCATGCTTTACATTAACACTGATGAGCAGCAGCCTACTAAAGATGTTTGCTCCAAAATAACACCTGGACGGTTGAAACACATACTTTGGTTTGCCCGAGGTGGTAAATTTCTGGGAAGGTTTTCAACATTGTAGCTGCTCCAAACATATTCAGGCTGTGGGGATCCCTCCTGGGACGAACAGGTGAGGGTGATGTTGTGAAAGTATGCTGCTTCTCCCTGAACCCTGCAGATCGGCGGAGAGGGAGGCACTGCAAGAAAACAATGAGTTTAATATAAAAAGTTGCAATCACTTTGCAAAACTTTGCAAGCAGGATCAATTTGACATCTTCATGGAGACAACATATAAATAGACATAGTAAACAGCCAGTCTCAAGGATCAGGTGCTGGTCTGAGAGTTACAAGAATGGGATGTGATTTGACCTCATCCCATTATGTTGATGACTGTGACAAAGATTTTTCTAAAGAAAGATAGACTGCAGGTCCTACTTCTGTCCCTCTGTTAAACAGAAAGGGGGAGTGACAGGGAACCCAGTAAATCGACATATCAGTGATAAATACTCACCAAGAACCAAAAGGGAAGTGGTGGCAGCTGTTGTTCCCTCGTCATCGTTGGGGATCATGACACTGCATTGGTAACTGCGGCTGTCCTGCATGGTCACCTTGGTTAAGGTGAGCGTGCTCACTTGATTCTCAAGGCTGACCTCCATCGTGGCTCTGCCTTCATAATCAGGTGCAATGTCGACTGGATTGTTTATAAAGTAAGTGGCCACTGCGTCCTACGGAAACAAACCCAAAAATGAACAAAGATATCCTGTCAATATGATTTAACAATACAATATTGTAATCATGTCATCTCAATATTTAACATTATAATGACAGTATAATAAGTGTCATACATTTCACTATGACATAACATAATGTTTAAAGATAGAGGGTATTGTATGCTGTACAAGGTAGAACCCCAAAATGTTTAATATTGAATAGCATTTTAAATCTTGTGTGTGATTTATCCTTCTGGGTTTTATGCTTTGGGATTTATTCTGGCTTCATATGAGCAGAGGAAATCTCCACTCTTTGCTAAGCTAATTTATAGAATGTTAATGTCAGTGAAGCTTGTGAGTTGTAATGAAGCTGAATTTTGTAATGTTACCTTTACGTTACGTACAAGTATAAATCATGCTTAAGTCTTTTCTATACAGTATATTTAGTTTATAATCCATTGGACCAGTGCTGGAGAATCAACTTGCAAGACCTTGAGTTGCAACTTAATGGCTTTCCTGTTACTTGTCAAAAGTACCTATGATGAATATTTATCTTTGTGTGGGACAGTTTCAGGTATTTTTCCTAAGTATAATGTAACAAATGAGTAGACTAAATACATCCCAGTTATCTTATGAATCCCAGCGCCATTCTCCTGCCAGTGTGGTTGTATCTTGATAAAGACTCGCACAGAGTTTTAGATTTTGGCCTATTTGTTGGACAAAACAAACATTTTGATGACTTTGTCTTGGACTTGTCAACTTGTCATCTGAAATGCTCACTTAGTCCTGAAATTTTACAATAAATTATATACAAAATAATTAACCAAGACACTCAATGTCTACTTAATCTCATGCTTGACTGAATTAAAACTCCGGTATAAAGTCTCAGTCTTGTTACCACCTGGGTTATTTGCGGGAAGTAGTCTTTTCTTATTCAAAGGACAAAGGTCATAACCACATAACAGTAAGAGGGAACTAATTTGTTCCAGTAACACATTCAGTTTAAACACAGGGCATTTCCTCACATTAACTGTTATTAAGAAGGATAACGTCACAGTCTTGATATGAATATAGGTTTATACTATTACACACTAAAAATCACTGGTTTAAACATTTACACTGTGTGGGTAGTTTTTCTGAGGGTACACAGTTCTATGAATATAAAGCTAATATGTTACAGATGGGATGTTGTATATTAAAATGGTACTCCAGCAATTTAGCATGCCACTACCATCAAGTTGCACCAGAGAGCTCCAAAAATGCTGGATCCTACACCTCCCATGATGCAGCTCAACTCAAGCGCAGACACTCCCTGTCTTGTAAACACAAAGGTCTTTCACAATCCACAGCCCCAGTTTTATTTTCTGTTGTAATTTTGTAATCTCAAAGCGCAAGCTGAGATAAGGACGCAGACCAATGGAAGACATTGTAAAACTGTGTTCACATGTAACACCGCTCAACTTCCACTTTAGTATAGCTCACCATTTAGATATGTTCTGCATATAGATGTTAGAATCACTGGTTTGATTAATCTCTCACCATTGGCTCACCAACTTTCTCGGGGTAAGCTTCCCATGTGATGACGAGTGCATTGCCGACTGGTCTGGCTGGGACGAAGGAGCAGGTCAAAGTGATATCACCTCCTCTCGCTACCTCATATGTTGCCTCTGGAATAGAAACCTCTAAACTCCTGCTGCAGGGAAGCACTGAAAAAAACAACAACAAATACATAATGACAGATATCTCTAGTCTGGTCATAGTTGTCTAAGCACACACATGTAGGGGAGCGCGGGGCACAACCTAACATGGGCTAAATTGTAACATGAACTTTTTATGTGGTTACACAGGGTCAATCCTTTCGTGCTTGCAGCCAGTTGACAACAATACCATCAAACAGTGACCCACAAAACTCCACAGAGATCGGACACCCTCTGCCTGTTACAATTAACCCCACCCATGGGGTACGTTGTCACATTTCACTTCCACCACTTCTCGTGCAATTGAAGAAAGGTAAGCTCTAGAAAAAAAACCCAATAACCGTTCATTTGTAGCAGAGATGTGCATGTTGTTAGAATAAAACAAAAAACGATTAATCTCAAACAGTTTTAATAACATTCAGCCCAAATTAAACTGTGTTAGGTTGTGCCCCGCTCTCCCGTACAACTCTACATACGTCATGTGTTATTCGGTGACAGAGAAAAATTGGTAGGATTTAATATGAACTTCGACTATGCTATGTTTGTATTACTAAATATACAATACAGTGTGTATGTCTTTCCAGGTGAATTGAATTAATAGTTCAAACTACAGGCCTCTTTGAGTGAAACACAATCCTGCTTCCGCCTAAGGAGCAAGAAGTTGGATTAATGATTAACACAGGTGATAACACCACACAGGTGTGGTTGTGGCTTTACAAAAGAGAAAGAATACAAGCATAAAGCCTACCTGTGAGTATCAGGAATACTTTCCATCCAAGCTGCATCTTTGTCGTCATTCCTGAAAGTGTCAAGCAAATGTCCAGCAAGTATAAAAACAGAAAGTGATGCTCTCGGTCTAAGAGCAAGAGCCCGCCTAACCTTCACGGTCAACAACCGTGTAAGGAGAAGTTTACGTTTCTGGGTAATGAGTCAACAGCTACGGGTCACATGTAACCAGAGGGCCAATCATTGATTTGCTATCCCTTTGATCAAACCTGCCCAGTCGAGATATATGAGGTAAGGAGGGGTCTGTACAACGACAAGAATAATAAAATATAACACAGAAAAAGAGAAAAACAGAGACTGTTATTTCAATAGATAGATAGATAGATTTCAATTTCAATTTTATTTATAAAGCCCGATATCACAAATCAAAATTTGCCTCACAGGGCTTTACAGCATAAGACATCCCTATGTCCTTAGGACCCTCACAGCGGATAAGGAAAAACTCCCCCCAAAAAACCCTTTAATGGGGGATAGATAGATAGATAGATAGATAGATAGATAGAAAAACTGATTAGATTTTGGTGGTCAAGGGTAAAAGGTCAAGGCCACTGTGACCTTGTATCCATCTCATTCTCGTTAAGGTGATATCTCAAGAACGCCTTGATCAGATTTCTTCAAATATGGCACTAACATCTACTTGGATTCAGTGATAAACTGATTAGGTTTTGGTGGTCAAGGGTTAAAGGTCAAGGCCACCGTGACCTTACATCCATCTCATTCTCGTGAACGGGATGTCTCAAGAACACCTTGATCGGATTTCGTCAGATTTGGCACAAACATCTGCTTGGATTCAATGATGAACTGATTACATTTCAGTGGTCATGGGTCATGCAGTCATGCAGAAATGCTGAGATATAGAAGACCTGGAAACATTGACCAATCAGAGCAGGCTGGAGTTTTCAGGCAGGGGGACTTCAAGAGCACAGACAGTGTGAGGATAATAAAATGGTCTTTGAACATGAAAGCATGTAAACATGTTCTGGGAGAAACCCAAAATATAAGTATGAACCTGAGAATGAGCATTATAGGTCCCCTTTAAGTGTCAAATTAATGTCAGAAACAATGTTCAAAGTTTTTTTTATCACCAATCTAAAATGAATAATTTAACTGACCACAGTCAGTAACTAAGTTGCTCAACATTTCAATTGATTTTGACCATCCTAGCAAGCTACATTGTGCTGTGTATTGTTCATCCACATCTGGTGTTGTACTCCATATGACCTGCAGGTAGCAGTGTTGCACTGACAGTGACGCTGCATGATCACTGATCTGTAAATCTGTAAGAGCACAAACAATCTTAAAAGAACACAAACTAAACAAGTGATCTTGTTTCTTTAACTTGCTGTGGTCTGAGCTGACGTGAAAGTAAGAAGGTGTGAAATGAAACATTAACTGATTGTTTGTTTTAAAACATGATGACCTGCAGTGTATTTGGAGAGATTTGACCTCGGTGACAAACAAGACAGTGCGCTCATTCAGTGGCTTTGGTGGCATGAGGTTGCAGATTTGGGTTTGACTCTGGACGTTGACTCTGCAATCCTTCTTGGGCCAACAAGTCAGCTGTGTTTAAGTATTCAGTCAAGCCTATGATCGACTGAATACTTCAGTTTAACTATTTGTGGTGTGTGTGAGAGGGAACCAAGTTCTGACATCTCTACATCTCTAAATTATTAAAGTAAACTAAGTAAGTAATTAAAAATACAGAAGTATTATCAGCAAGATATGCTCAGTGTCAAAAGTAATATGGAAATTAAAATGGCCTCTGTACCTGATGAATTATTATTTCTGACATTATGAAATTGTTAATACTGATACTTTAATGTGTAAGCAGCATTTTACTGTTACAGCAGGTCGGGGTTTGATAGTTAAGTCCAGTGGTTCCCAACCTGCGGGTCGAGCCCCCACCAAAGGTCCCAAGATAAATCTGAGAGGTCATGAGATCATTAATGGTGGCAAAAGTCTGAATAGTGTGGCAGGGAGGGGTGGTGGATGTGTTCATCAGACACTGACCTACCAAAACCTAGCCATGTGTATTTGTTGCCTAAACCCAACAATGTGTATTAGTTGTTGGAGGAAAAAAACGTCAATTTGTGTTGTTGTACCGATGTAGTGCATTTATTTTGAAAGAGACTGTATGTAAACGTTATATTTCCTGTGAAAACAGAAGTGTATTTTGAAAGATGACAATGCATGTAAGAGGCAGAACGTCCCAGAACGTCAACAACCAACGCACCCAGGGTACCTTTAACGTCGTATCTGGACGTGGAAAGTCCATGACCAAATGTCGATATGTGACGAGGTCGGAGTGAGAATGTGTTGCTTTTTAAGTCGCTCTTGAACTCCATAAGGTAAAACAATGAGGTGAATACATTTTCAGGTGAACTGAATAAAGTATGAAAACTCTGAACATAATTAAATTGGAACTGGCTGTTAATAAACAGGAGTGCCACCACTATAACCAATCCAAAGCATTCACTGGTTTAATCATTGAGGTACCACAGCAGTGAAATTACAAGTTTAATCATACTTAATTTACAATTACAGATTTATACATATTGTTTTTGAATTTATTTTTCCTGTACTGTTCTGTACCACTTGCTTTCCAATCAATTCTGTATGGTATGGAAATTAAATTTACAGACTTTGTCGCGCACAGATTAACCTGTTCAAGGGCCCTGGGAGAAACATTATCAGTTGAGCCCCAATTAACCCCTCGGTGCGTTGTTGCCCTCCATCAAGTACAGTACGCACAGTAGACTCAGTCGCAATCCTAGACTCTGGGGGACCCCAGGCTCAGAAGCCCATCAGGGCTTTGATGGTTGTACCAAACGCTGTTTATATGAGAGTTCTAGGTGACTAGCTGACTGTCCTAACCAACAGTGCCTTCATGGGAGGTTTAAGGGGTATTTATAGTTTGGCGAAAGATTGGGGGCCCATTCTCACATATTTTTGTGGGAGGCCTCAAACATCTGCCGGGTTTGTCTCTCCTGACAGTGAACCAATGATAGACTACAACTTCATTTTATACCCAGAGACCAGAGGATAGCCTACAGTAAAAGCTTAGTCTACACTAAAACAACACTAGCTGACAACAGGTTTTGTGTATGCTGGGTTTTCGTAAATGTATCTGTTGTATTTAAATGCATCTCCACGTTGCCTGTACATTTTAAATACTGCATATCCTAGTGCTTTGAGATTTGTTACCGACTGTAAAGCCCTCACTCATCGTTGTACGCTTTACTCCAGGACTGGTTGGCCATCTTTGACCTTCTGTAGGCTCAGTCATTGGTGTTTTTTCATTTATAAAGCCATACTGGGCAAACTCCCAGCATACATTTGAACTGTGATTGAACAGAGATCTGACTGTAGTCTAGTCTTTTATCTTGAGCTGGCAATTAAAGCTTTAATGGGCTCTGCTCTTTTCACTTGGAGTGGCCTCCAAAAAGATTTGAAACTAAGAGAACTGATCTCTCTGCCTGATTTTAAAGCTCTCATATGTACAGGGATTACTGAATCAGTTGGTATTTGTATTGTGCATGGGTATTTTAATATCTCATCATATTTAAGTATATCTTCTATGTTTTTTGTGGTTATTGTTTGTAACTTTTTCATGCTGCCATCTTGGCCAGATCTGCCTTGAAACTCCTGGGAGTTACATGGTTAAATAACATGAATAAAAAATTACGTGTAGGACTTTGTATTGATGAATGTATACCGTGTGAGCGAGGTATTACATGACATTTTGACACACGGCTCCAACACAAGACAGGGTCACATCATCAGGTAATAATGCAGGCCGTGCTTCACTTGATACTTAGTGCTGCACATTTGTAATCAATCATATAACCCTAAGTGACATGCGGTGCACGTGGGCCTGCCCCATTAACTGTTGGTAATCAAGCCTTATGGAGCTGTGATCAATATTAAAGATCAAGTCTGCATTCATGTTGGCAGCGCAACACTGTTGTTGCATGGTTGTACAGATGAAGTGCAGATTGATTTTAAAATTGCATTACCCCATAATAATACTTTAACTTTGATGGAAAACAATGTTGAATTGATGTGTGCACAACTTCTTAACACATTAACCCATATTTTGCAGCATCTGTAGCTGATGTATAAGCAGTACATTATGGATTGATAACAGTGTAACATACACAGCTTTAATCTTATGAACAAATCTTTATAGTGTCATAAACATGTATTATTTATACACATGTACAGATCATTCAAATGTAACTTTAAAACAGTTTATATATGTGTTCAAACATGTTGAGCTTGAAAATCTATTATGACCTCAGAAAAAAATCAAGATCTGCTTCCTGTTTTGTTCCTGGGTCTTTCAGTTTGTCAAATGATTGTCTTAAAGGGCCGGTGTGTAGCATTTAGGGGGATATATTGGCAGAAATTGGATATAATAGCTGTTTTCTTTAGTGTATAATCACCTGAAAATAAGAACTGTTGTGTTTTCATTAGCTTAAAATGAACTGTTTATATCCATATATTGAGCGGGGTCCTTGTCTACAAAGTCCACCATGTTGCACCGCCGTATTTCTACAGTAGCCCAGAACAGACAAACCAAACACTGGCTCTAGACAGGGCTATTCGCGTATTGTCAAGTTGGCTACCATAGATAGCAGCCCCTCTGTAATGAGCACTATTAGAAAAGGACAGATTTTTAATGTGAAACTGCTGTGTTCAGTGTTTTTACCAGCTTAAATCACTGGGTTCGTTTCTTTTGGAGAGGAAGAGGTCTCTGCAGATATTTCAGCTCCAGGTGTCTGGATCCTAAGTTATCAGAGAAAAAACATAAGCACACATTTGCAGATGCTGGGCTAGAGGCCTGTTTGCGACATGCCAAACTGCATTGGAGAATTCACTTCAATAGAGCTTTATTTTTCTCGAAGGACATTCTTGTGCCAGAGAATGCTTCATATTACACTCAGAAGAGTAACCACAACTTAAAGTTCACAACCAGTAACAACCAGTGGGTTCCTCAAGTCAGGGTCACTCACTGGGCCCAGTTATAGAACAATAGAGTATTAAATATCTAAAAGGAAAATACAAGATAAAAGTGCCTAATAGAGTAACAATAGGGGTACAATAAGTACAAGACTTAATAGAAATGAACTACAATGGTGGAAAATTGTGTGTGATATGAAAATTAGAAGCAGCATTGCACATCCATCCATCCATCCATTTTCTAACTGCTTATCCTCTTGAGGGTTGCGGGGGGGCTGGAGCCTATCCCAGCTGACTTTGGGCAAGAGGCGGGGTACACCATGGACAGGTCGCCAGACTATCACAGGGCTGACACATAGAGACAGACAACCATTCACACTCACATTCACACCTACGGACAATTTAGAGTCATCAATTAACCTAGCCCCAATCTGCATGTCTTTGGACTGTGGCTGTGAGGCGACAGTGCTAACCACCACACCACTGTGTCGCCAGCATTGCACATAATTGAGAAAATCATATTGCACTACATTGACAAGCGATCAGAAACACTGATATGTAAGGTGAAGTGGGCTAAAACACGCAAAACCACCAGTGCTGTCTCTTACTGATGCACATTGTCGACCTGTTTATTAATCTGCACACGGGTGAATGAATAAAGGAAAGGGATGTACTTTAATGGGTCATGTACGCAGTGCAGATTAATGAGCGAAATGCAGGAAGTGGCTGGAATAAAAGGAAATGTGTCCCCACTTCACATCCGATCATATTAGAGAAGTGAAATTTCCTTTCTCTGGTCAACATGAGGTCATGAACACAACTGACAAATTATTTTTTCTTTTCAAGAATGGATGTTAAAGATATTAATTGGTTAATCAGGTGTAGTATGCAGCAAGCATATTTTCCCCAAAGCATTAAGTACATAAATACAGTAAAAACAAAACAAAACAGAGATGACCATTTTCCATCAAACAGCATAAAAATGGCTACATCAAACGTGACAACAAGACACCATTACTCTCATGCTACTCCATGCTGTGTATATGATTTTAAAAAAACTTTATGGAGATAAAACTTTAAATCTAGGCCTCATCAAAATGTCTAAGGAACTGTTTGTTATTCATAAGGGGCAAAGGGGTGGTGCAAAACTGGGCAGGCATGTCAAGTATTTTTTAAGCACTAGGGACGTGTGGTTTTTATTTTGGCTTAGAGGCAGGACATATGACTTTAAATGGTTATATTTTGTATTTACTTTAAATACCCCCTGAACCCCAAATCCTACTGGCAGATTTAAAAAGCATTTTTTTTATCTAACAATCACCAAAATGACATCATTTAAATCATAGCCAGAAACTGTAAAAAATTAAATTATTGTTGGATCTTTTTTTCAAATTCTGACCGTACATGAACACATCATACGTGATGTAGACTTCCACCTTAAAAATGACTTAATTCTACATTTAAATTTTGCCAAAAATAAACTGTTTAGGCTAAGATCTAGTAAAAACCACTAAATTCTGTGCTCCTGAATGCGTGGAAATAGTAAAAAACAAAAAACAAAAAAAACAAGGCTTTTTTCTACTCTAGGATATATATTTTTTATCTTTGAAACATCAGAGGGCAAGCTTTTAAAATCTAAGTTACTGATATTGCCACTGTTGTGTACAGTTTTTCACTCCTGTAACATTTACTTGTTGCATTGGCTCTGTAGGTGTTCAACCCTCATAGTTTATCTGTTTAGGCTGCACACAATTTTTGGTCACTTTCACTTGCCGTAGTAATTCCAGTGGGTGTGGTTTCACATTATTTTGCATGTTGAGTCACTGGTGTGGCAGTTTTTTAGACAAAGAGGGTGAGTGTTGGCTGCAGTCACATAACAGAATATTTTGTGTGGTCTAATTTTGCTTTAGCTATCTCAGTTGTTAACTGTTATTGTTATTTTTTTAATAAATTGTCATAAAATGCATCGTTGGACTTCAGTGTGGACTTCTTTGAACAAGTCACAGTTAATAGTCTACTTAGCCTCCTAGTGGTAATCGCTACAGGCTTCAATACTTACATTTGGTGCAAAGATTAAAAAAAAAATATATTTATCATGGAGGGAGGGTCGTGCCTTTCCTCCCAGTAAATCAGGGAGGCTCAAGGAAAAATATTTGCCGCTCCAAGGAAGTTTAAGATAAAAAAAAAAACACAGAGGTTACACCCAAGACACAAGCCGCAAGGAAATATACGTAGCTTCAGGGAAGTTTAATATAAAATAAATGAATAAAAAAACAAAACAAAGCCACACCTGAGCCACACTCGTCCTTTGATAAGTACAGTACAGTCCCTAAAAAACAGCAAAAATGTTGCTGCACCTAGAAATAAACTCCTGTCAGGTTTTATGCATCTTGATTAATACTGCATTACTTTTTGGGCACAATAAACTCATAACTCCTCCGCTGTTCCTGCCTCAATGTCTGAGTTTGAATCATAGAAAGGCCTAAAGGTAACAGTGATCATGACACACACCTAAATATGAAGGGTTATTGTTGTACAGAGACATATTTTAATGTGCTTTTTTTCTGGCTTGATAAATAAATTAGACTTCAGTTGCAGCCTCTGAATAGTCAGGCCCCTGTATGAGAGACATTTTAAAAGTATTTTATGGGGTGATATATTGTTGCTGTCGGAGGCAGCAGTGTACCTGTGTGCTGGCTCTGGATCTTTCGGATTCAGCCATGCCCCTCTCCGTCCAAACTCACAGTGCAATAAAAGCTAGATGACTATTTAAGTATGTAAATAAGCCTGAGAGAACAACACCCAAAACACATTCAACTCACTGGGGAGTGTGCGCGTGTCTGTGGTCTGTGCCCGTGCCCGTGTGTGTGTGTGTGTGTGTGTGTATATATGTGTGTGGCACTGGCAGGCTCAGGGCTGGGATTTCGGGTTAAATATTCAAAATGGCGGACGGAGGAGCAGCGAGTCAAGATGAGAGTTCAGGACCAGGTAATGATTACAGCATTTTACATATTCATACTCATATTCAAACTGTGTTACTCTCAATTTATGATAAACGGAAAACAGATGAGAGGCAGATTGACAAACAGACGAGGACGATATCGGGCGCTGTTGTAGTTTACACTCAGCCAGCCGACTGTAATTTGACAGAGGAGGAAACGAGCTATTGCAGTGCGACGGCAAATTACATGGAAACATGCCTCCCCCCTTTGTGTGATTAGACGGCTGTACGCCGCTACATATTCATACCTCTGTCGACAAATACAATTTAGCATATTTTATTAGTAATCGCCGACGTGACTCTGGTTCATATGTGACATATTTAGATATTTCACGAACGCAATCTGATTGAAATGAGGATGCTAGCGAGCTAGCGTTAGCACGGGCTGCTAGCGCTTGGCTTTGTGTTGATGCACACACACACACCGGAGCTTTTGAAAGAGGTTTGCATATTCATTTTTGGCGAGCCGGGCAGTGGCCGCGCTTGTTTGTTCCCAAGTGCTGTTTGGAGGGAGCGAAACAAAATGGAGCAAACCTGGCTGTGTGTGTGTGTGTGTGTGTTTGGTGCTCGGTGCCTGAGCTCGACCTGGTTTTTATAGCAGAGCCGTTTTCCCCTCAGCCTTTTGTGCTCGGCGCAGCGGAGCCACAGCAGCCTGTTGTGTTATTCATGCGGGCCTGCCTCAGCCAGAGTGCGGACTTCAGCAGATCCCATCGACCGACCAGGAGCTGGAGCTCATCCTGCGCGGCACAATAACTGCACGTCAACACAACACTTGATGTCCATATTAACTGCGCTGTTTATAAAAATACGGCCCCATATATTCACATTTAAAACGAGTGTATCTCCACTGGCTACCTCCTCTAACTTGGTCCAGTCTAACAGAGGCTAACTTTATGTTAGCGTCCACATACTGTTGCTAAAAAACAAACATGGTTGTGGCGGGTAGCTGTTGAAAATGATGTCAGTGTTGAGTTACAGGTGTTCCTCTACTGCTTGTGTTTTAAGTTGTGGTTACAACTACAGTTTGATTGAAGTTGGGCCGAGGGGAGAGTATCTATGTACCCAGGGTCCTATGTTCCCCAGTTCAATATCCTCATATTATTACAGTTTATCAAGACATTTCAAAGGGTTTTATGTCCTCAGCAGTGTGTGTTTCTCTGTGTCAAAAGCTGAAAACACCCATCTACTCATTTCAACCTACATCTTCAAATTTGCAGGCCAGTGTTCTTGACTTTAATAACTGATATCTCCACTGTAGCTGGTCAGATTTTTTACCATTCAAGCTGCATTTGTTTGCAATTTTAAGTGCAAAGGTAGTCTCTTCCAATGTTTGTTAAAGTCCAGAACATATGACTTTGCAAACATGCAGTAGGGATGACCCCTAGGGTTCCTATAGATCCTTGAAAAGTCTTGTAAGGCACTGAAATTATTCACCTAAAAATAAAGTGTAAACCAGTGAGTTAAGATAAATTTAATCAGTCTTTCAAAAGTCTTAAAGATGCTCAGACTTGGGAAATAGGATTTTATAACTCTCTTTTTTCCCTGACGTTGCATTGTAAAATATCAAATCATCTTTTTAAGTACTTTCCCCAGTGCCTCTTACATTAATGCCACAAAGATAAGGGGTAAACTGGTGTCAAGACATCTAAATCCATCTCTCAAAAGTCTTAAAGCTGCTCAGACTTGGGAAGTAGGATGTTATGACTTTCTTTTTTTCCTGACGTTTTGTGAAATCTCAAACTAACAATTTTAAAAGTAATTTACCCAGTGCCTCTCACATTAACGTCACAAAGATAATGGTAGTGGAACAAACAACACGCATATTTGTTTACTGGCTGGGATGCTCAGATCAGTGCACCCACTGTTTGCTATCTAGCAGTCACTGTCCCCTGGACATCACAGGGAAGTGCAAATTCAATGAAAATTTGCCATTTAACCAAGGCAATGTATGTGAGGCGTGGTGTATTTTATGCAAAAAGGTTTTCCAAACTTGGCACAAAGGGAATCAAGGCACATGTAAAGTGAGAAACACAAAATCGCCCAGGAAACCTAACTACAGATGGTAGATCATTCCCCCAAATGTCATGTTTTAATTCATGTCAGCTCAAGTTTTCTTTGCTTTTATTTTGGTTATTGTAAAATCTCTGTTAAATTTTATTCGGAGTGGCATTTAAAAAAGTCTTGAATCTAACTTTCCTTGAGCTGTATGTAGGAAACCTGGACACTGCTAGAAGCACTTTCTTTACTAGATGTGGGAGTTGTCTGGCATCCAGTTGGTGCTGGTGTCGAACTGTTAATGCATCTTATTAGAATAATTATTTGAACAACTTTTCATTGCTCTTGACTGAGCAGCTTTGAAAACTCGGTATCTTTTTATGCCCTTCGTTGTTGCAGGAGTTATGACTGAGTCTGTCTGTACTGAATACAAAGATTGTACCTGTGTATCCCCCCAAGGCATGGGGAGGGGTAGTGAGGCCCACTTCCGGAAAGCCACAATAATAACAGGCAGGGCATTCTTACTATTCACTCTGCAGGTTTCATGGCCGGGCAAGACACAGCTTGATGGCACTTTTTTTTTCTTTACTCGAAGTTTGCCATTTAGTTTGCAAAAGCCTGCGGTAACTCTTCAGAGGGTTATCTGTCATACAGGAATCTTCACAGATCAAGCTGGCTGAAAAGGCCTCTTTACCGTTAGAGTAAATAGATGCTTGTGAGTGACTCAGACTGTCTATTGTTGTCGTTGCTGTATGGGGCTTGTACAGTTGTGACATATTTGCAAGTCAAAACAGGATATTTAAAGGAGCTGCACTTTCTTGTGTTTCTTTCCATTGTTTGCTTCAAAAATCAATTTCAGCTTCATGTGTCGAGCCCTTGCTGATTGTATTTCTTGTGACACAAACACAAAATTCACACCTTGCCTGCATTGTCGTGCGAATGACAGGGGTTAACTTTGCACACAGTAACGACAGTATCCTATTACAGGCAATTTTGTGACATGCGATATGTTGCAGGAAAGTCATGATACTAAAGAGTTTGTTAGCATATTGTGAAATTACACCCACTGTCTGCAAACAGGCTCACTTACAGAAAAAATATATAATTAACTTATTAAACTGGGCTACTTAAAGAACAGACGCGAAGTAATTCTGTCGTCCTCACACTTAGGCTACTTTTCTCATTTAATCAGTTTTTCAGTTCCACCCTCATTCCAGCCTTGTAGTTCCATCATGAATATTCATGGATGTAAACACAGTTGTTATGAATAATGCATCATCTGCGGTAATAAATTCAGGACATGCCATCTCCAAGTACTGAGAAGGCCTCCACGAAGGCTCCAGTCAGACAAGCTTTTTCACTGTGGAAGAGGAAAATCATAACTAATCAGAGCTGTGTGCTGTGCTCCAAACAGTTACTTGTTCCTGGTGATCTTGTTTAAAGTGCCAAAATGCCTTAGTGTGATTATACCCAGGTACAGCAGACATTCAGAAGATTAGACTTTATCTGTTAAAACAGGGTTTCTTTAAGACAAATAGCAACATACCAACCTGTCAGTTATGTCAGGCTATATATGCTAAGCATCTGGAAGAGGTACAAATATGCAAAACCTTTTTGGAGGGAGGGAAAATGACAACAAGTGAGGCTTGCGCACCGTGTAGGTACAGGAGATAATCTACAAAATGGGGGGGCTTTCAGGAAAAGAAGACACAGAGGAGGTTAGGACTGGTGGATGCATTTGCCAAGCAACAATTGGCATGTTGTTCCTGATGACTCTCATGTGTCTGCCGCTATTAAAATCACAAGTAAACGTTTGGCAAGAGCTTCATGAAATGTTTTTTATGTTACAGACAATTTGAAACCTGCTTTAAATATTCAGCCTATTAAAAAAGTTGCTGTAATATGCCTTCTTTAAATAGATGAGGCAAAAGTGAGAGTATTTTGCTGTTACAACAAGAAAGTGAAACACACACCACATGAATAACCAGCAGTTGATGCTGAAACCAGCTTAGGTGGTGAATTTATATGTGAATTAAGGCTGTTTGCACCATCACACTGTACTAGTGAATCATGGCTAACCTTTGCGTGCATTGTTTTGAAGTAGCTGAATATTCCTACTCACCACCACCCCAGAAACTGCACTTCAATTCAGTTAGATTGAGTTTTCCTCCCAGCCTGTAGGCAGTTGGCTAATGACCACCCAGGAGATACCACATAGTGTCTTACAGTGGTGTTAGCTGCATTGCTCCTTATCAAATTACACTGCACTGTATTTTGTTCATTTGTGGGCTCAGTCCGGTGCCGCTGTGTGTAACATCTGTCGTCAGGTTGTTCTGGTTTAGTATTAAAAGCTATTTTAAACAGCTTGGATATTCAAATTGAGTCAGCCGTAACCAGGAAGCTCTGGGTTGTTTGGTTATTAACGCCCCTACAGATTATCTTCTTGTGTCTATACATCATGACTGTCCCAAAGTGTGCTTAGTGCTCAGACTGGTCCAGATTTAGAAAAGTGGCCTTGATGTATCTGTGTTTAAGATGAGGAAAATAGGTAGTAGGACAGAATGTGGATGTGCTAATTAAGTTTTGCTCTGTCTCATGTTGAATCTCTCCGCTCACATTAACAGCTCTGCAGTATTCAGCCAGGCTCCCCATATTACAGTGCTAATGAGATACCTATTTAAAATTCTCTTCGCAGGATATTTGTGTTATGCGTTGTTCCACAGCAGGGTTTTGCAAACCACTCGACCAAGTAACTGTACATGTGTTGAAGTGCATTGCTGATAACTGCGTCTGCGTTCATGTCTCCTTTTGTGTATTTGTTTGCATGATGTGATTGTTGAAGAGGTCAGAAAGACGGACCCCTTCCAGGTTCTTCACAGTGATGTGGCATCTGTATAGATCTCATAGTGGCCATCTTGGTAAACAGTCGGCTGGACTTTAACCAAACATTGTGTTGTTTGAAGAGATCAGCAGTGGAGAGTGGTCTGGGGTATGATCTAGTGTTCATTTATTGTGTGGGACAGGGATTTCTAAACAGGAGTAATTCTGCAGTTACAAGGACAAGTGAATACTAAACATTTTCTGGGTATCAAGCTGCTTCACTTTGTCCTATATAGGGCTGTGTATCACTGGCGTCTTGGTGCACTGGACTCCAACTCCGTCCTATCCTCGACCTTACCATAGACTGTATTGGTTGTAGCTCCTGTATTAGTGGGCCACTCACACGTGCCATCAAGTCAAAGAATGCTTGCAGTAATTGGCTGTGAGCAAAACCATATGAATGTAGGTAACATTTCACTTGAGAAGTTTCGATACTACTTGGTATTGGGTTATTTCGGTAGATAACCTTAAAGGTATATTATGCAGAGTAGTCGTAGGGTATTGATAAACCAAGACACTGCCCCGCCCCTTTAGCAGACTAGCGACGCCCCTGAGTCCATTCATTCCAATGGTGAAAGTAAACATGAGTACAGATAATGATTATTTCCTTCGCCCCTTAGTCACTAAGGTAAATATTAGACATGTTTAAACGAGCTCCAACCCTTCTCAACATTCTGACTCTAAAATTATATATTTTTCAGACAGACATATTTGGAGAAAATTAACTTTGTTTGATACATGTCTCTGTTTTAGCAACATATTCTCACAAGATCGGGCAACAGCTGACGTGATCTTACACTCAGTTGATATCAGACATTAAGCTGGCAGATAAAAATGAGCGGCAAAATAAGGAACAAACATTGAATTTGCACTGAAAATAGTGTAGTAAAATTTTATATTTGCTTTCATCCATCCACACAATGTTTACTACACTATTTGCTTCGCCGATTTCCCGTCTCAGAAATGTTCGTAAGCATGAGTCAAAGTTTCTAACATCAAGTCTGTTTTTATAGATCAAAACTTTCCAACGGGAAGTGGTGTACGCTTCTTTCAGGCCTTATTTTGTGTGTACCCGATGTTTGTAAATGAGACCCCTAAACTGTATACCATTTTGTACCATTGGTGCAGCTTGTAATGCGTTATCTTTTGTTATAGAGTATCTTTGTTTGTGAGCACACTCGCTTATCAAAATAAAAGTCAACCCCAGATTTACTCTTGTTTGGTGTGTCGCCTCTTGGGTGCTTGCTGCTCACAGTCTGGCACCTGGTCGCTGCCTTATTATAAAGCCCCGATCTTACCTGAGCCCTGTGGGGGTACACACCCATAAACGTCTGGAACAAAGATAATTAGACGAAAATACAGACAGAGGGCAGAGTCTCTGCAGATATATACACTGCCACACTTCTAGGGGGTCATAAGTGATGATTGAGAGGGATTATTTCTTTATAAATCTATTCATAATTTTTTTGTAAAGTCCTGCACATTATATCTTAAAAGGTACTGAGTACACATACCCAGCTCTAGTCATATGTCATAGTGAACTTTTCAACCTTTGGTAAGACAAAACAAGGTATTTGAAGGCGCCATTTTGGATGTTGGTGGGCATTTATTCACAATGTTTGACATTTCACAGGCTAAACAAAATACAACCAGGAGATTAATTCATTTATGAATTGGTAGTTGCAGCCCTAATCCATGTATTTGTTTTTAGAAGGGTTATAGGTATATTAATGGGATTACAAGTGTTTTTGTCATTTTAAATAATCAAACTACCAGCCACAACAAGCCCATTGCACAGGTATAACACCCTAACATCGCTAATGTGGGTCAGACTTTGAGAAACCGAGGTACCATGTGAGCAGGAAAGCAGAAATAGACATTTAAAAGTAATGGGAAAATTCTTATTAAATTATATATAGTCAGGTTTTTCATCTTTTCCGTGAATTACATGATTGTAAACTCTTTATTTTTTTATTTTGACTTTGTCAGACAAAACCAGCTACTTTTAAGATGTCACTGCAAGTTTTGGTATATTATGAAGGACATTTCCTAGTAATTTCTCACATTTTATAGACCTAACAACAGTCAGACTACTTGATAATGAAAATAATTTATAGTCGCAGCCGTTTTTAATAATCATGGATAATGTCCTGTTTAAGATTGGTTCAAACAAACACACCTGGAACCTGATGAGTAGTGTTGATGATAAGGGAGTGTTTGAGCTCATCTTACAGGGCATTTCAGGAAAAATGTCAGGGCAACCAGTGGTTTAAGGTCTCTGGTCATTCATCATAAAAGCACGCTGCTGTTTACAAACAGCTGCCACCATTGCTTAGTGACTCAAGGCTTGCCCCTCATGTCCTCACCCTGCCGATAAAGGTCTGTTTGTTTTTCAGTGCGCACTGTGTTAACGCCACCGTGCCCTCTTGGCATTGTTTGATCTGGTCAGCCAGTATGTAAATGCCTTTCGTCAGGCAGCGGGATAAGTGAAGAAGTTGATTAGAGCTTTAGCCAGGAGCAGTTGTTGTGGATTTAGCCAGTAAGCCCCTTCCCCTGTAGACCACAATACAGCCATGCATTCCTGTCCAGCCATTCTGATTCACTGGACACCTGTGCAGCGCCGGAGCCGGGCCGTTCCCCCGCTGCATTAACTCTTAGAGCAGGCTGGAAATGAATTTTAAAGGGCTCCAAAATGAAATACTAATGGAATGTAAAGCTAATCTAAATATGCTAATCCCCAAACACTTCATAAACATAGACAGCAACAGCCCGCCACCCACTCTCTGTAGCTGCTCGCTGAGGAATGCTTTAGCCACAGGGGGTCTCGCAGTAATGACAGGCTTGTGGTGGATTAATGTGGAGTTATTTATTTCCGATTGAGCGAGTCCCCCTCCCACTCACACCCCAGACCCCCCTTTTTTAGCAGTTAGGCCCGGTCTCCATGGCTCCTGGAGATACTCCGAACGAGTAGTCTTAGACGTTCTATTAATGCGGTCCACCTTGCTAACATGTCCAGACCACCGCCGACAGGCCTCACACTGCATTCTGGGATATCTTCAACCCTTTACCTGCTCTTAGCTAATTACTTTTTAGCCGTGCACTCGCACAATAATTGGTCTTGTGCTGCTGCCTCCCCTCCCTGCGCTGCGCCAAGTGCTAGTTTGAGCACCCCCCCCCCCCCCCCCCCCCCCCCCCCCCTTCTCTGTGTCGTCCTTATTCCCCTGTTTTTTATCGTCCTCCAAAAGCCATCCAATTAATATGCTAATGAGCTGATAAATATTTATAGGGGTTTAAATTATGCAGAAAGCTTTCAGAGCCCGGTGTGAAATGCGTCGCTCGCAGGACTTCAAAGCCTTGCATTGCTAACGAGGCAGGGGCAGATTTGCATACGGCTTTAATCAGCTGAATACTGATTATGCTTCATTATAGAGTTGGAGGAGGAGGAGGAGGAGGAGGAGGAGGGTGGGGGGGCAGCGGAGTTGGAGGAGGCCGCCAGCTGCACTTGTCGTTTGTTTCATTCCAGCAAGAGAGGGAGAGGGCGAACTTTTTCAGAAGTACAGACAATCTTGGCACATGAGAGAGAGAGATAGGGAGGGAGGGAGAGTGAGTGCAAAGTCGGCACTGTAAAAGCGAGAGGGGGGGGCAGAGCTATAAGAAAAGAAAAGAGTGCAGAGAGGGAGAGAGAGAGGGAAGGAGAGCTGTTTGCCTAAACCCTGTTGGCTTTCCCAGTGTGCGTATCCCAGTGTTGCTCAGTGAACCGTGCGGCGGACAGTGCCACTGTGTCTGTGTGTAGCTCTAGTTGTATTGAACTCTGCTCGCTGCTGACCAGTGGAGAGTGAAGAGAGGGAGGAGTGGGAGGAGGAACAGAGAGCCAGACGCCCTGTCGGAGGGTTTGCCCGGCAGAGGCAGTTTTCCATGATAGGTTCTGCAACCATGCTGGAAAACACAGGTGGAGCAAGACCTGGTGAGTTTGTGATGAGGTTGTGGCGGAGCTCAGCTGTTGTTGCTCGGCGTCCATGTGTGACATGCGATATGTTGATGCTGATGGAACCCTTTTGAGGTAAAATGTCACTTATAAGAGTTGATCGTGTGAACGTGACATCGGTTATTATGTCAGTCTCACTGTAAACGCAGTTGATTTGAGTGGCTGATTTTGCCGGGCAGTGTTGTTTCCCACTTTGAGTGGTGAGTGTGACAGAGTGTTGCTGCATGAAAGAATTGTCATGCAATTATAGGATACAGGTGACAAAAGTGAGAGCGCTCTTCACATCGAGGCAGTGTGTTTTTCTTCTTTCTTTTTTTTTACTGGCAGCGGGTGTGAGTTTGTCTCACTATCTGTCTCTGTCTGGCTCTTCCAGATGCTAAAGTGAATAATCAGTCAGAAACTACTAAATGTGCAATGGAAAGTGGTGACGGGAACACCGGTGAGTGACCTCCAGATTTTTTTTTCCCATTTTGTTAACTGGAATTGAAATCAGGATGTGTCAAGTTTTGCCTTCTCATTCAACAGGTTTCAAATTAATAGCCAAAAAATGAACATTTTTTTATAGCGCAAATCAGAAACAGCTCACTACTGTCCACCTTTTGTATCATCGTCTCATTAAAAAAGACACGGCTGCTTTCCGAAATCCTTGTTAGCAGGCGTCTTTGTCAAATGAAGTGTTTACCTCACAGAGCAGTTTCCCTCACTTGTGCTTAGTGAATACAACACTAATTTGTGCTTCTGTTATTCTCTGATATGAAGTATCCAACATCGTAGATTCAGTCTTTATATTACTATTGTGTAAAGCTGAATTAAGTAAATATTAATGCTTGGAAATTTTTTTGTGGAAGCCCATGGTGTTAATATTTAATTCGGTGATGATTCACCAGCCCGCATTGAAACAGATTTATGCAGCTGTGTAACGACTGTGGATCACATCACAGTTGCGCATGCTGTCACTCTTTAAAAATATGTTTCCTTGCACCTGACAGCAGTTTGTTTTCCTTAAGTATGCTTCTACAGGTTCGCTGTGGGCTTTCAGTATCGTGTTCCTCATTTCTGCGTTGAACCAATAACATAGATTATATTGCCAGTTAGACCACAATATTCTTCTGACAGGACGTTGCATTAACTTTATTTTTGTCCTCAGGAATCCAAACCAATGGGTTGGACTTTCAGAGGCACACAGTGCCAACCACAAGTGCAATCACTAATGCACACGCACAAGCCCTCCTCCAACAGGTAACACATGCTGCACACCATCACACTTCACTTAACCTCACGTAACTTTTATGTTGTCATGTTTCTTCACAAGGAGCAGATGTCTAACTGATGTTTTTTAGGCGTAGTGACACGTCCTAATTGTAGTGTTACAATGCAATAAGGTCTGAAGTTTGCACAGAGGTATGCTCATCTGCACTCACACAAGCAGAAAGAGTTCATTTAAATCAGCCAGGCTCTCCTTGTGTCGCCTGGCAACACGGCAGATTAATCAACCCTGTATGCTAATTAGCTGCTCTGCGGTTGCTCGGAAACAGATGGCCGAGAATATGCAAATCTATGCAGAATTTACATGCACTGCATAACAGTTATTTTAATTAGCATCTCAACTCTCCCCTCCCTTTCCATTCACTTTCCATGTCTCTGAAGGCTGCAGCACATTTAAATACCCACTTTCTCACTTCCTTTTTAATTCAAATTCCTCTCCCTGCTCAGAGACTAAAGGCTCATTCTCAGAGAGCCGCTCAGGTAGCACAGAGATTTCATGTTTTGTTGTATTTTTAGTGTTATGCTAATTTTATTTAGACTGAATTAAACATCCTTTCATATTGCTTTCAATTAAAATATTTTCAGATTTAGTTATAACAACAATGAAGGCACTTATTTAGGCTTACTTTATGCTGTCAACAATGCTCAGGTAACACCTGTAGGAAGATTTCCTCTAAGCCTTCCTCTTTGCTTCACCTCCACTAGTCTAAGTCGGAAGACTCGAGCGCTCTTCCGACCTCCGTCCAGCAGAGCGTATTGCCTCAAACCCAGCTAATGTTGGCCGGGGGACAGATTGCAGGAGTAAGTGGCCTGTTGCCTCATTGCTTTGAATTAGAACCTAGTCGTAGCCATGCATCGGGGGTGACACCTCAACATGATCAACCCTGGCTGAGAGATTGGGTGATGACATGATCGCTTGCCCTGATTCTGTGGCTGCCGGTGTCTAATGTCTGCCTGTTCATCCCCGTGGTTGTTAGGCTATGTCCAAAATTCTTCCATTACAGAAAATGGAGGGATTGGTTTGGACATAGCCTTGATGTGTCTGTACACTCACAGTCAGGCCAACCACACGGCGCCTTTCATATCCATCCATGTTCTCCCTGAGGTCACACTGTAGATGAGAAGACCGACTGCTATTATGCTATGCGGGGGTGAATGTTTACTGTGCATGTAGATTTGAGTTTGAACATGACATCAACATGCTCATTTGCACTTTGCTCAGCTGCATGAGTCTTCTCTCCATTTGCCTGTCTGAGCTCATGTTAGTGTTGCCACGATAGCAACAATACCTTTCTGTAAAGTTTCAGTCAATGTAAAAATGTAGATTAACAGTCTACATGTTGAGCTAATGTCATCAGCATGATGGGTAATCCATTTAAGGCTGTGTTTGAACTGGAGCATTCATTTAAACAACTGTTGGCAACAGCATGGAATAATACCTGTTGTTGATAAAACTGGAGCATAGCCTGGGTAATTTAGCTTTTATTTTACTGCACTTAAAGGAACACTGCACCCCATAAATGATCATTTGTATGTTAGCTTCTCATCCTGTCTTATGCTGAGATTATGAAGAAAACTTTGGTTTTCTTGCATGCCTCCACAGTTATTAACGGATCCAATAACTGAGAATATTCTTGATGAATTGAAGTAAATGGGGTCCACATTTAACTACAGCAGGTCTAAACCAGGTCTCCCTTACTTCCTTTGTTCCTTCCATTGTTCATGTGGAGGCGTGCAAGAAAAACAAAGTTTTCCTCGTGAATTTAAGGTTATAAGTAAGAGTTATTGATATACAAATGATCATTTTGGGGGTGAAGTATTCCTTTAATGAAGACAGAATCCTAGCCAACATGTCAAGACTAGTGTGTAAAATTTCCCTTTTTTTATAATATCCTGCTGTGGTTTTGTAGTGTAACTTTTCATGGGTATTGGAGCCAAAACTAAAGTATCGTGACAATACTAACTCATCCGATCGCTATGATATAACACAAAAGCTGATTTGCTTAACGCTACTCACTTTCTTCATCTTTGTTCCCCCCTCTCTCTCTCTCTCTCTCTGACCTCCCATCATCACTACGTCCCTCCGTCTGTCTCCATCTGTCTCGTCCACCTTTGTCTGTGTCTCTTTCGGTTCTCCAGTTGACCCTGACCCCAGCGCATCAGCAGCTGTTGCTCCAGCAGGCCCAAGCCCAACTCCTGGCCGCAGCCGTGCAGCATTCAGCCAGCCAGCAGAACAGCACCACTGGGGCCAGCATCTCGGCCTCCGCAGCCACACCCATCACCCAGCTTCCCCTATCGCAGCCCATCCAGATCGCCTCCGTAAGATACAATCACCCATTCAACAGCATTTCTGCAAGTCCTTCAAGATAATATTTAAACAACAGTTACTGTAAATAAACTCACAGCCCTGGAAGGTTGTGAATAAAGCTGACTGTTTAATTTAGATAGTTGCATTTTGTTTCAGTGGAATAATGTCCAAAGTTTGTTTCCAAAGCAATACAAGACTAGAGAATGGAGGGTGGCCAGTATGAGCTATGTTTCCACATGTTAAAGTGGCTAGTCGGCTGCCTGTCAGCAAAGATACAGAAAATAAAATACAGGGCAGCACATATACAACACAAAACACTACATTTCCGCACCTTTACATGGATAGTGTTTGAAATGTTGCCCTAAAGCTCATTGAGTCAATGGAGTGCCGGACCAAAATGAAGGGCCTCTTGTTTTCTTGTTCTTGTTCTCCTCTTGTTTTTCTTAAAAGATAACCAGTTAGTTCCCGGTGAATGGGTGTCGGACTATTGAAAGCAAAATTGAACTGAAACTGACGTTCCTAATCCACCTTTCAGTTTCTTTTTGTGTAATGAGTCAAGCTCTGCTGTGTTAAAGTCCACTTCTTCCATTTCTGATGTTAAAAATACACATATGGACTACTTACCTGTGTACGTACCTGCTTGTTCCTGTCCAAAAATCAGTCTAAAATTTGGTTTGAAAAAAATTAAAAGGTCTAAAAAAAAAAAAAGCATTAAATCTAGGTGTCTAATACCTGTGGTATACTAGGTATACCACTTTCTGTCTGGAGATAAATGCAGCAGCTGTTCACTAACTGAAATGTGGGTAATATGGACATAACCGTAAAACATAAATAACTCATGTTCGGTGTCAGACTAGACAGACTGCCGCAAAAATAACAGTGCTGACTGTGTGATGGCTCCTGCCAGGAGACAGCAGAGCACCTGAGGAACATTTCTCTAATTAAATAACTCCTCCACAAGAATTTATGTAGCGACACTGAACTATGCTGCTGCAAATGACTAAATACAAATTGCTGTTGTAATGGTGCAAAACAATGAATGTGTGTGGTCATTGTTACAACGCTGTAGAGCTGTACTTTCTGAACATGAATTAAATGATAATTGTTTTTTTCTCGCAGCAGTTACAGCCCCAGAATCTAAGTCTGCCTCAGTTTGTGCTGGTGCAGCCCGGCCACCCGATCGCCACACAACTGCAGCCCGCTCAGTTCATCATCTCACAGACACCGCAGGCCCAGCAGGGTGAGGAAAACGCTTGCAGTGTTTGATTTGCATGCAAAATTAAGAAAAGATATATATACATATTTCAAGTCTCTGATTCTTATGAAGTCCTTCTTGTTTTATCTTGACTCCCATGTCTTTCACTCTGTAGGCATATTGCAAGCCCAGGGTCTTCTAACTCAACTACCTCAAAGCCAAGCTAACCTCCTGCCGACTCAACCAAGCATTACCCTTGCAACTCAGGTTCGTAACTATGCAAACTCGTCTTTTAAACTTTGAAGCATAGTTTTACTGTCGGTGCTTACACAAAGCCAATGTTTATATGTTTGCTTGATACATTCTTCTATATTTTCCTTTTGCAGACTCTCCTTAATCGCATAATATGTTTTGTTTGTCTCAGCAGCCTGCCACTCCAACCCGCACAACAGCAGCCACACCTATTCAGACCCTGCCCCACAGTCAGACACCACCCAAACGGTTGGATACCCCCACTATGGAGGAGCCTAGCGATCTGGAGGAACTGGAACAGTTTGCCAAGACCTTCAAACAGAGGCGTATCAAACTGGGCTTCACACAGGTGTGTAAGACTGAATAGACTGATTGATCCACACAGGTTCAGTGATTGTTAGATCTGTAATTACACTGTATTGTACGTATCATAATTGAGGCAGTGCTGCAGGTAAAATTCATTGTGATGCTGGGGCTTCCCTGTTTCATGTTTCTCTCTCTGTGGCCTTCTCACCAGGGGGATGTTGGCCTGGCCATGGGGAAGCTGTACGGAAACGACTTCAGCCAAACTACCATCTCTCGCTTTGAGGCCTTGAATCTGAGCTTTAAGAACATGTGCAAACTCAAGCCATTGCTGGAGAAGTGGCTCAACGATGCAGGTTTGTCCCTGAACCCACCTGAATGAGGGCGAGAACGCTTTGATTACATGTATTCTTTGATTTCATCACATCAGTATTGGTCTCGTGTCACAGGCAAAGGACAGCGTGGGTGGTGAATATTTGAGGTCCCGTCTTTACCTTCCTTCTCTTTCTTTGTGTCGGTGCTGTTTGTGCAGAGAACCTGACATCTGACCAGGCCCTGTCCAGCCCCAGTGCCCTGGGCTCCCCGGGCATGGGCATAGAAGGGATCAACCGCAGACGGAAGAAGAGGACCAGTATTGAGACCAACATCCGAGTGGCCTTAGAAAAGAGCTTTCTGGAGGTTAGAAACTCATATTCCTGAAGTTAACAATATCGATCCAAGCAGGGGAATTGAGTTTGAGCATTAAGTGTTTCAGCTAGTAAAAAATATAAAATTGTCACATTATAAAGTTCGTCAGTGCTCACAGGGAATCCCTGGCTTTTTTGCCCTCTTCAAGCAGAACCAAAAACCTACCTCTGAAGAGATCACCATGATCGCTGACCAGCTCAACATGGAGAAGGAGGTGATTCGGGTCTGGTTCTGCAATCGCCGGCAGAAAGAGAAGAGGATTAACCCCCCCAGCAGCGGCAACAGCGGAGGAGGCAACACTCCCATCAAAACCATCTTCACCCCCAGTAGCCCATTGGTAAAGATGGACACACTCACATGAAAATGGTTCTTGAACAGTTGTTTTCTTGATTTAGATAACCTGTTCTGTTCTTCCATCAATTTGAGGATCAGATACACTTTTATCTGAAAATTTATCAGAACGTGGATTTTGTTCCTTGTTCTCTGGCATAAGCTACAACGCCAAAAGGTTTGTTGAACGGTATTTCTTTGTAGCAGCCCATTTTACACAAAGATCCCATGATAGGGCAGCAGGGAAGATCCTTCATTGCTTTTTTAATACAGAAACAATCAATGCAGGCATAAGGTCGTCCCAGTGTGTGATTGTAGATAGCATGCCGGCATTCCAGAGGCAAATGGAGTGTGACAGAAGCATCGTGTAACGCAACACCATCGGCCTCTAGTGCGACAGATAGCTCCTGGACGTCATTATCTCCCTAATTTACAGACATTTTCAGTTGCTATTCATCTTTGAGTTAGCTGCTAACTGCTATCAGCTGTTTTTTAAATCTCCCAGCGGCGGGTAGCGAACATTACGTCTTCAAAATGTCACACCCGTTCCATCCTATCAACTGTCCCTTTCACACAAACATCATTTCGGCTCTTTACTGCGTCTTCTGCTGGCCTAAAGGTGAAAAAACTCTGTCCCGCCATTCCACAGTCATACCTTTTATACATAACGATGAGGTGGAATAACCATGCGTCGTTCCCGCCTTGAACAGGCAGTGTAAAGGGGCTTACCACAGTAGCTCATTCAGTCCTCCCTCTGATTCTGTTGTGTAGGTGGCCAGCACAGCAAGCCTTGTGAGCAGCCCAACTATTAACACACCCACCACTCTGACTGTAAACCCAGTGATGCCTCTCACCAGCACCAGCGTCTCCAGTTTGTCTTTCACAGGTGTGTACGACATGTGTTTGCCATGATAAAGTGTTTATCCAATCACTTGTAATGTTAAAATTTAATGTTAACTTATGTTTCCTCCCTGCCCCTTCCTCAAAGGCACAACAGTCGGAGCCACAAACACTGCATCCGTCATCTCTGCTGCACCTTTGATTACTACAGCCAGCTCTCCATCTTTAAGCCCGTCGCCTGTTCAGTCCACGACCACGGAGAGCAAAATCGGCACTCAAGCGCAAACCATAGTCACCCAGGCCCCGACATCCATAGCTACCACTTTAGGGACGGGTCAGGTGATGGTGGCGTCTCCAGGGCTGTCTGCGGCGCTGCAGGGTGCCCAGTTACCCACCAGTGCCAGCTTTGCTGCTATGGCTGCTGCTGCTGGGCTCAACCCCGGACTGATGGCCTCGTCCCAGTTCGCTCCAGGGTTAGTATTGGTTATGTTCGATCAAGGCCCCTAATTATTACATTTACCTAATCCTTCAAGTTTCCAGGTGTACTCCGTATTGATCTGAGTGATCTTGTCTGTGTTCCCAGGGGTGCCCTGGCCCTCAGTCTGACTCCCGGTGGCCTTGGCAGTGCGCTGAGTCCTGCCCTCATGAGCAACAGCACCTTAGCTACCATCCAAGGTGTGTACCAATGAATGTATATTAAACACTTGCTTTACAGAGACTGAAAAGACAAGACAGAGTGGGCAAGCATAAAAACTGAACTAGATGCCAAAACTAACAGGATGTCATAATGGTTACTTTTTAAAAACCCCTAAAGCCCACACAGACACTGAGACGTGTGGACATAGTGTGAAATTTTTACAAATTCTGAGCTTATTCTTTCGGTCAGTGTCGAGTGTTATACATATTAAGATTTAGGGAAACTACCCTCTCCCTCTGGTGTAGTGTAAAGTCACCATATAGGCCTGTCATGATTATTGCGTTATCAGTTATTGGCTACTCCTACAAAGGTATGATACAGGGGTTACTTACTTTTTAAAATATGTTAAATATTTTTTTCATAATCCCTTTTTCTAAGAATTAACGCTTAATTGCTCTTTGAAAGGTTGCACTTGCATTATTTCACTATAATGTTATCATTATATCAGTGGCATAAAATGATCACTAAATGATCATGATATTGTTTGTCGTGATTATTTTGGTGACATTAAGTCGTCAAACAAAAAGTAGGTATCATGACAGGCTTATCACCGTCATATTTGACATTCAAAACAAATTACCCAGCGGGGAATAAAAGTGTTTTGTTTCGTAGTCAACCGGGAACTTTATTTTTTGTTCGTTTAGTGCAAATACACCCTCTTCTCAGTGGGTTATAGACATTTATTAGATATTGTCTGGGGCATTTTTTTAGTAGACGATGTGACAATAAAAAAACAATCTTTTCATTCAATTCTGAGAATAAATATTTAAGTTTTACACATCATTGAAAAATAGAAAACTTAATGTGTTGATATATGGAAGACTGCAGTTGACTTACATTTTCAGAACAGAAAAAAAATGTATTCCACACTGACAATTCAAAACACACACACACGCACACGTGCGCGCACACACACACACACACACTTGTGTGAAACTTTCAAATTGCAAACTATTTACATAATAATTCTGAAAACATTATCACTAGAAACGGTTGCCTCCTGTGGCTGAAACGCTGATTGTCACCATTCAAAGTGCTTCTGAAAGCTCAGTCTGACGAGTTAGACACAATTTAAAGCTCGTCTCTCTCATCATGAGCGGCTCTAAAGTTATTTAATGTTACGCTCAGTTTTAGAGGGTTACATTTAAAGAACACAGATAGCTTCTCAGTGACACCAAGGTGATGTTCTCACACAGATTGTATGAACTGCTAAATGCTGTTCAATTAAAAGCCAGTTTAATCATTAGTAGCATGATATGAAGCGATGAGGAAAAAAGCAGTACATAATGTGATAAGTTCAAGAGTATTTTGCCACAAAAGTAGAATAGAAGTCCTTTATTGTCGTTGTACCAGTACAATAAAATATTTTAAAAGCTACAGCTGTACATGGTGCAAGTTAAAAGGTACAAACAAGGGACAACCCAGAAAAATATCTTAATCACATCACTAATAAATAAAAGTAAGATAAATAGGCAAGGCAAGTTTATTTGTAGAGCACAATTCGTACACAAAGTAATTCAAAGTGCTTTACAGAACAAGAAAATGCATTAAAATCACAATACAAAATAAAAACATAAATAATCATTATAAAATGAACTGTGAAAGAGAAGAATGCAGATAAGATCAATATAAATATATATAGATATATAAATATAAAGATAAATATAATTATATAATTTCCTACTGGCCTGCAGCCCAGGTTTAAAAACTTTTTGTATGGAGGACCAAACCTGACTTATTAGGAAATAGACAAATTAATTAATTCATAAATAAAATGGCCAAATAAATTGAGTCGTAAATGAACAAAAATAACATCCAATGCATGTACAAAGGAAATTACCTTAAAAAAGACATTATTAAAATTCATGGTGTGTTTATGAAGATAACCCATTGTTCAAATAATTTGTATAATTAAAGCAAAAATTTAATGAGGCTGCACTGTATTTGCATATTAAGGAAACATTATGCAGGCCACACCCATTAAGGTTAATCGTGCTGAGAGAAAATTACTTCATTAATCCTGCTGAGCGACGATACAGTTTGATGATGAAATAACAAATCCTGCAGAAAGAAATGTCCTGTGGTGAATCAGTTTTAATTCAGTTTAATTATTTTTATGTGTCTAGTTTTTGACTCATAAGCAGAGCTGCTCATAGGGGGAACAAAAGGGGGACGTTTTCTGGGGCCCAGCTGCTACGGAGGCTGGTAATAATCATGTTCATCCTAAATGAAAGCAGTAATAACCACATTTATTAAACCAAAATAATTAGTCTTTAGTATAAAACAGCAAAAGTAAACATTGTATTTGTTGTTGCTTTAGTAAAATGTAGCCTCTTCCCTCTCCTGAGTCAATTTAAATGTACACACAACTGTGACGGCCAGCCTTGTGACCTGAGAAACCTACTGATTTAAACTAGAAGTGATGGAGCAGACACACATGTTGATCCGAGTAAAGCTGGGGAGGGTCCGTTCACTGGTACTTCTCAGGTCCAGTCATTTCTGAGGGCGGGGCTGTTGGTCCTCATTACATGAAAAAATTCCCTGTCTAAACACGCCAACTGTTCTGTCTCCGCAGCTCTGGCATCAGGCGGCACGATCCCCATCACCTCTCTGGATGGCGGAAATCTGCTGTTCGCCAACACCTCTGCTGGTAGCACGCCCAACCTGGTGCCAACGTCGCTCTTCTTGAACCCCCCAAACCTGTCGCTGCTCAACCCCGTCAGCCTGGTGTCGGCTGGGACGGGGGCGCTGCAGGTCACCGCTGATGCTCATCATCAAGCCACCGCGGCTGCTGTGCCTGTGCAAGCCTCGACCATTACCACTGCCTCCAAGGCTCAGTGAAGCCAGTCAGGCTGCGTCCTGAACGAACGCCCTATTTCCTATGTCGTGCACTACTCCTTTCACGCCACGTAGGGAATAGGGAGGGTGTTCGATTATAGGCTCTGCGCTTCACTAACCACCCTACATTCTTTCCATTGTATCTATCATTATTTAATCCTTTTGCTGCCACCAAAAAGAAAACGACCTCAAATGAGGTTGAGGTTGACTTTTTAGTTTTTAGTTTTGTTTCCTGTCTTCTCCTTTATGATTCTTGGATGTTTTTTTTTTCCCACAAACAGTAGCCAGATGGACACTGTTGTTGGCCTGCCGCTCCTCATGAACCTTGAAAAGTGTCCAGGAAGAAAATGTCCTCGGCACCATCAAGCTGTTCACATTTTGTATATATCTATATATATATATATATCTATATATATATCCTCCTATTTCCAGGTCAGAATTTTCTCTGAAATACTTCTAACCAAAAACTTTAGGATTTTTGCTCTTTTAACATTCAAACTAAACTGATTTACTACTAATTTCACAATATTCATCATCACTAATGGGGATTTGTGTGTCACCCCATCTTTAATTATCTCTCTTGGGTTTTTTGGACAGGCCTTGACGTAAATCATATCAAAGTTATATTGTAGATTTTTTCTTTATCTTTGCTGTCTATTTTTTGACATTTTCAGAACTTTGTAAGTCTAATATTAAGTTAAGATTTAACTATCACTTTTTAATCGTGGTTATAAGGCTTTAAAAACAAGTAATAAGTGGCCGATATAATGGTTATCATTGCTTTAAGGGTCAGAGAGTTGTGTCTCTCTGGGTCTCTCTTTCTGGAAACACTGAGTTTTACATTCTGCTGCGGTGGCACTGTCGCCCCTGAGCTTTTGTAAAATGCTGGTCTGGGTGTGGATTATTGACACTGATAGAAAATGACTGAAAACATTGCGTTGAGAGCTTTATAAAGAGCTGCAGACATGCAGCCCCGTGTCTGACTGAGGCTGATTTGTTTTGGATGGTGGTCCATTGGAAAACTGTACATTACGTTTTGGATTCAGAGGTAGAAAATAGAAGTCTGCATGTGTTGTCTACAGCTCAGGCAGGTGCTGAGAGTTCAGTAACTGCATGATCCACGTGGCTCTGTGGCTGACTGGTCTGTTTTGGGGGAGGGCTAGTCAGGGGGCATGGTCATCATACACCAGATGTATGGTGGCGTTGGCTAGATGGGGTTATTGTATTGTGTTTATGTTTTCTTTTTCTTTTTTTTAATAGTAGTACCGTCGTATCTACTTGTGCACAGTATCTGTACCAAAAAACTGGATTGATGAGCTGCAGTCTGCCTGTTTTGGGAGGAATGAAATTCTGTCTTTTTTTTTTTCTTTTTGTCTGCAGTCGTTCGACTGGCTTACGTACTTTAAGATATACCAAAAATATTTGTTAAAATAATTGCTGTGTGTAGTCGGTGTAGCTTAGTCTAGTCGATATATTTATGAGTACAGAATCTCTCTTCATTGTCAACAGAATATAGAAATGCAATATTTTGATGATCATTTTCCAAAGATGAACTTTTTCTTTTTTGATTTGATAAAAGTGTCTCATCGCTCGACTTTTTAATTGGCAGCACAACTGACCAAAAAGAGGATATGGCGGGTTGGAGCACGAGAGAGTAGTTTCCTTTTACTTGTTTTAAATTGGTTTTTATCACCGGGGCCTCGCCCCCCTAACGCCTGATCCTGGTTTCCTTTGAGCCATGTGATGGCTTGTTTTCCTTTTCATCTGTTTTGGCCTTTTTGGTAGCAGTTTTGGACTTTTCTGAAGCATAATAGAAAGGTTCTGTTTTTTGGTTTTGTACTAATATTCAGCCATAAAACAACAGCTTGAACCAAAGTGGTTTTCCTCAGTAGTTGCTGTGCCTGTCCGAGCACGCCGTTCACACGATCTCTACTCGCCACACTGCTGACAAATTGTTTTCCTCCTCTCCCACCTCGGTCAATACCGGATATTCCTGATTTGGTGCTGCTGGATAAGGATCACAGAAACTTTAGCTTTAACAACTTGCTGCTGAAACTCCTGGTGGAGTGGAGCTGTTGAGAGGCCTGCATGCTTTCCTATAGCTTTATGACTGCACCCTGTGAAAATCAGGTTCTGTGGTTTCGACCCTCCTGTCTGGAGGGCTCACTTGTGTAAATGCATAGATCGTATCATCAGATAACACACCGCACCTCCGCTCAGCAGCGCCATTTTGAACCAGCATGCTATGACACAATGTGCTGCTGCTCCCCAAATCTGTCCGTGGACTAGTTTTAAAACCTGCCAAATTATCTTACCCAATGCAGCGCTGGGCTCAGTACTGTCACGTGCGACACATTCAACCAAACCCCACATGAAAAGTAGCTTTGTTCTGCTGCTTCCAAACAACAAAACGAACAGTGATGGTGAAATCGCTGAGACTGTAAGCAGTGAAATCTGTCCATGTTATCCTCTTGTGTACTTCTTTCTGTCGTTTGAATTATTTTGACTGAATATACCTCAGCAGCACTTAAACATAAGGTTCACCTTTTAGGCATTTCTGTGTATAGAACAGTGTAGAATGTATAAGTACTGTCTGGCTCGCCATTCAAAGTTTATACTGATGAACCATACTTAGGAACCACACATAAAAGGACAACCTACTACTGCTATTTTCTAGTACTACTATCTATGGGGTATTTCCAGGTTTGAATATTATTTTGAAAATCCTTCTTGCCAAAGTAAAAGCCTTTCTCTTTGCAGCTATCAGCGGGTGTCTGGCTGCTCACGTTGCTGGTTTCCCCGTCTCTAAAGGCCACAGCGGGCCTCAAGGACTCAGTCCTGTTCCAGTGCTGTTTGTAGTTACTAAAGAGTTGAACATGTGTTAGCGAGATGAACCAGTTGCCGTCGGCACCATAGGATGTTACTGAAATATTTATCTGAGGAAAGACTTAAGAATTAGAGAAACGATCTTTTCTTAATTCTATACATATAAATATATATATAAACACGTGTAAGATATTCATATTTTATATTTGAACCAGTATGTTATCAAGACTGAATGTAGTGTTTATCATGCTTACTAGGAAAAAGAAAAAACTCCCCGAAATCTTCCTTTTTATTATCGCAATTTTCTTTTTTGTTTGTTTTTGAAAACTGACATGACCAAAAAATAGGATAAGAAATCCGAGACCACGCCTCGGTGATGGTGCGTGAGTCGCTGACACCCGCGTCTGTCGTGTATCTGCGAGGTCTTTTCGACAGGAAGTGTTTGTTCGGGCACTCCTGACCCTGAAGCATCTGATCTTAATCTTTTTAATAGTTGGGTTTTTTTGTTTTTTTTTGGGTTGAGTCGTTGTGGACTTGTTTTGTTGTGCTGTCTTTAACAATCATATGATTTTTGTTTTAATAATATTACTTTATGCCTTTAATTGTTTTGTATAGTGTGAGAGGGCAAGATCACTGGCTTTCTTAGTTTGACAAAGAAGATTAACATTATCATTTATGCCTTATTGTTACGTAGAAGACATGAGCATTGTAGCATTGTCGTGCGTGTGTGTTTGTGTATGTGTGTGTGTGTGTGTGTGTGTGTGTGTGGGAGAGCTTGAGCTCACCTGGTGCATTGTTTTCACTGAAACAATACAGTGCACTCTGGGCATTTTGGAGCGTGGGATGATTACGTTGCTACCTATGTTTTTTAGGTGTGACTCAGACAGGTTGAGAATACCTGTGAGAAAAGCTTTACTAATAATTCCAGCAGGTGGATGTGTGTGTGTGTGAGTGTGTGAGTGTCTTATAAAGAGCGAATAGGGAGGGCAGTCTGCAAACCATTATGGTGCATCTTTTTTCCATCTTCCAGCGGGTGTTTGAGTGATTTTTATTTTTAATGGTGAGACATGAGAGTACTGATTTTTGTTTTTTGTCCAGAGGGGAGTCTCTACTGATTAACTAAAGTCTTTAAGGGATAGTTCAGAATTTTAAAAGTGGGGTTGTATGAGGTATTTATCCATAGTCAGTGTAGTATCTACAGTAGACGTCAGGCAGCAGGCAAAAGTTCAATAATGCACTGCTTTGGATGGAGGGCAAAGATGAAACCTATTTAAGCCATCTAAGAATATTGGTATCAATTTAATTGTATATTATTTTGAGTGTATTTTCATAGCTTTACCTTGCACTCGTCAAAACCACCAAACTCCACTGAGAAAAACAGTAATTTTAGCTGGCTGAACACAGGAGCTGCTGGTCAATCATTGCCTCGATCAGTTAGTTACTTTGGGTTATTGTGTGACTTTGGTGAATCCGAACTAACTGCTTTAAAAGCTGAAGTCACAAAATAACAAAAATAAACTTGCTGATTGAGGCAGCAGTAAACCAGCGGCTCCTGTATTCACTTAAGTAAAATCGCTCTTTTTCTCAATGGAGTCTGGCTGTGACGAGAACGATATAATGGCTTCAGTTCCTCGTTGGAAATCGCATCTGATGGCAAGGTAAAGAGGTGAAAATATTCTAAATATAGCGTACACTTAAATTGAAATTAGATTTTTGTATTTTCGGCGGCTAAAATACATTTTGCTGCTGCCTCCGTCCACAGCAACACATTGCTTCACTCTGTGGTTAACACACTGACTATGGATGATGACCTCATTCAACCCCACTTAAAATACTGAACTACCCCTTTAAAGTAAGCCAGTTTATAGTTTATAAACTAAAATGTACAGTTAGTGGTCAAAGTACGACTGCTTGCTCTCTACCAATGATCCTAACTGTCAACTGATGACGATCTGGCTTTGCTTTAACGCTTTAGTTCAGTTACGTGATCCCGAGATTTTTTCGAGATGCTCTTGTGGATCCGCCATGCATCGAGTTGTAGTTTTGTCGACCCACCACACTGGTTTGCTGGTTTTTGTAACGTTGACAAAAGTGTGGAGCACCAGTTAAGGCAAAAGGAGCTGTTGTATACCTCATTTCTAACTCAAGACTGAGTGAAACCTGCTTTAATCTACTTATGAGATAAAAAAAATATTTTAAAAAATCACAAAAAAAAAAGAAAATACACAAACTTGTGTCAGTGGGGGAAGCCCGTTCATACCTGTACTTAGTGAAGGGTTGTGGCAGAAGCCGCCACTAGGGGGAGACAGAATACATACCAGTGCTCATGAATGTCTGCTGTTTTTTATTTCCTTCACAGTTTGGTGTTTTTATGCTGCACTGTTTTTTCAGCATTAACAGAAATGATTTGTTGTAACTTGAGATTTTCTTGTGTATTCCCTTACTTTCATTTAAAAGTTACTTATTTGTATAAATAGATAAAATCTCCATGTTTGAACACTTTTAAGTTTGACAATCCTATTTTTATTTTTATTTTCACTGACTCGGTGCAGGTATGTACGTGTCTTCCCACGTGACGGTGTGCTGTCGCAGCCCGCTCTTGCTTTCCTGTGGTACCAACATTAACCAAAGACTTCTAACTTGATTGTATACGAAACGACACCCGTCTCTCGGCCCATCCCCGCCTCACTGCTCAGCATCAAATCCCGGGCTGCACGCTCTCACCCGAGTCCCCCCAGATTCATCTGTAAAGAGTTTTTCTTTGCTTTTTATTGCATGCGAATGTGTATCCGCCCCGGACTACACTCCGGCGTCCTGACGGCGCGGCGGTTTCAGTGCCTGTGGGCGGGGATTGGAGAGGAGGGGTGGGGGTTGACCAGGGGGCTGAGCGGGCTTCTCCGACAGACACGAACCAATCTGGTGGTAGCTGGGTGATGTTTGTTAATACACACTGAGGGTTAATCCTGTGCACACTGTACATGCTCAGGACTCTGTATGTTTTGTCTGTCTTGAGCGCTGTTGCTAGGATGTCCCCCCCCACTTTCCCCTCCCCTCTCCACTCTTCCGCTCTCTCAAGGACTGTGGTGAAAATGCTGTTCCTGCCTCTCACAGTGTGTCTGTCTCTTCCTCCTCATCTGTACACTGTATAGTCCCAGGACATTTACCCTGTTGTCTCCAGGAATACACATCCTGCGGTCGCTAAACCTGACTGCTGTGCCCCTCCTCCTCTTCCTCCTCCTCACCTCTCCCTTCCTCTGCTCTCTCCTCTCGACATCGTCTCTTCACTACAGACTCTGATCAGCTGTGACACTATGCATCATGGTCCTTCACTCTGCATGGACTGTGTCCCTCCGGCTCAGACCTCTGGCCGACGGGCTTCAGTGACACTTTGTTTAATGCTTTACTCCAAGTGAGGTTGTAGGACCTCGCAAGCGCTATCCCAAAGCAAAAATCCAAATATTTAACTTTTGACAAATGCAGATACCAAAGATATCTCTCTGTCCTGTGTCTCTTTCTCTGTTACTTCTCTCCCTTCCACCCTGCAGCATGTGTATTAAGAGACAAACCCAGCACTGGCTTTAGTCCTAGCCTCAGTAATTCCAAAGCTTAGATGTATATTTTGGTATATTTCTGAGAAAAACTTGCGTGAAAAAAAGCGTCTGTTTCTCGTTTGTTTGTTGTAATCTCTTTTTTCTGTCACAGCATGGAACTAATTGCAGAACTGTCTTACTCTTGGTAGGTTAAAGATATAGTATTTTTGTATGTTTTTGGGTGTGTCATGTGTGTGGTTATCAGTTCACAGCCCAAGTGACCATGGCTTTCAACAACAGAGGAAAAAAAACAAGAAAAAAAAACAAAACAAAAAAAAAAACCGCCAACCATGTACATATTACGTCTGTGTATCTCAAGAACTGCATTCTGTAAAACATTTACTACTCACGTTGGAAAGCTTGGGCTCATCTAAAGGAATGTGTCCCCCGATTTATTTCCCTTTTTCTTATTCTGCAGTCTGATGATAATAATTGTCTGTCCGGGACTCTGAGGTAACGAGTCCTAATTTACACCACGGACAATAAAACTGAGGGACACTGCTCCGATCTGACTACAAGGAAAAAAAACAAACAAACAAACAAAAAAAACAAAACCAAAAAAAAAAAAAAAAAAAAAACTGCCTCCAGTCACGGTGGCGTAGAACTGAAAGATTGTGTAGGATTTTTAAGTATGTGAATCAGGATACATAGTAGATTTTGATGCATTTGTCTGCTGTATTTTTGTTTGTTTTGTTTTTATACACATATAAAGATAATCTTTTACTGTAAATGTACAGTTCTCTTTTGTTGTAAACATCATTAAACCATTTTCCAAGTGTTTTGACATGTGCTTGGTCTTTTATTGGCATCCAGTTACACATGAAACATTACCGTGTGATGATTGACAGCAGCCAGCATCACACAGGACCACCATGAGGTCTAACTTTTAATTGACAACTAAACACTACTGACGCTCCCATCAGCTTCTGTCGCACCTAATGTGATTTTCCGGCCTTTCTCTCCAGCATAATGGAACTACATAGCACTCAGCTTGTGGTGCTCAAAGTGCCAGTTACTTAAAGCAATCCACTGTTTTCTTTCTACTGAACAATGCCCACCAACCGTATCACTGGGCAGAAGGAAGCGTGCATCTACTGAATGAGCTACATGGATGAGAGGCTTGTGTTTGTGACAGTGCGAGGTGTAAAAATGAACGGCGTCCTCCTTAGCTGAGCTGTAACAGTAGCTAGCTGAGTGGTGCTAGGTGAGCTAGCAGTAGATGCAGGCTTCCTTCTGCACAGTGATACGGTTGGTTCAGTAGAAAATAGTCCCGACATGAAACTGCTGCTACATAGCACGACAGGTGAGAGGAAAAATATGTTTTTTGATTTTGGGATGAACTGTCCTTATTTTCATGATCGATTCATCATCGTTTGGTTTATGAAATATAAAAAAATAGTGGGAAAAAAGGTGGTGCAGTGGTTAGCGTTGTCGCTCCTCACTCAAAAATCATGTCCTTAATGGATTCCCTTGTAAGGTGTAACAGATGCCTAAAAGGTCAGGTATGAATGCAGTGACCTGACTCTCTTTAAGCTTATTATGTTTAGAATATATGGACTGTCAGATCAGTTGTGCAGATGTTACAACCATCCCCATTGTTGGATCTGTTGTCACACACTGGGGTTGCTGTTATTTTAAAAGGGAAGATAAAAATTAGAGGCAGACCTAAATTGTTTCATTTCATTGAGATTTTTTTTTTATTGAAATACAACAACTTAACACATCGAGAAAACAAAAACAGGAAACATCATTCCTTTAGGTACATTTTAAAAAAAGAAAAATACATGTGACAACCAACCCCTGAAAAGAATGTGAAAAGTTTCCCCAGCTGGGACTTTTGCCACTGACTAAACAAAAAAATCCAACTACAAAAAAAACCCCCCAAAAAACACTGAAAGTCCTCTCATCCAAATGTCGAGAGTCATTTCAGGACCCTGCAGGTGACCTCTGACCCCAATACTGAAAATTTCAGTACCAACATTTGTTAACAGCGCCCTCCAGGGAGTGAAATCTAATGAATGCAACCCTGTTCTCCCTAAATAAACACTGTATATATTATTACTTCAGGAAAATGTGACATGTTTTATAATGAGAACCCCCTCACCTGAAAATACTCTTTTTTAAAGACATTTTGGGCAACTGGTAAAAAACAACAACAACAACAACAACAAAAAGAAAAAAAGGGGGCAGCTGGCAACATGACATGAGAAATTTAAACTAACGGCCTAAGGTAGTAGTTCCCAACTGATGGGGCCACAAATGACTTGCAGATATCTCAAATTTGTTAAAAAACACACTTTATTTTGAAGTACAGTGAATTTCCAGCACCAAGCTTTTATTCTGAAGTGCCATTTCCTGCTGTAGAGCGAATGACTAATGGACAGGTGGTCGACAGAGACAGAAAACTAGCTCAACAACATGGCTAAATGCAAGTATGAGTTTTAATCATAGACTACACATAAAGATGGACGACATGACAGCTCCCCAAAGCGTAAAACATAAACCTATAAGCCCCGCCCCTCCATGTTAGTGGATGGGACATGGGCCAAACTAAAAACTTAAAAACTCAAAGTACACGTTAAATAATTTTCATTTTAGGCGGTTTAGTAGTCACGTTTTTCTGATAGGTTTGGTTATAATTATTTATTCAATGCTATAAACACGGATTTCTGCAATACGATTGACAACTGTGTGAGCCAATCAGTGGGCTCACATTCAGTGTCACTGCTTGCGACAGGTTGAATGGGGTGTATGAACACGAAACTTGGTATCGCGGAAACGCTACTGTACTGTGGCTCCGAACAGCGTTGCCAGGTGTACGATAATTATCGTATTTGTACGATAACTTGGCCCTCTGTACAATGTACCAATGCCAGAGTTTTTTTGTGAGCCCTGAAGGCATCTGTTCCCATGTGACACTTTTCCAGCCAATCGCACTTTGCTTAGCGTGAGATACGGGTGATGTTTGTCTCTGAACAATGAGCACGATTGGCTGGATGGTCAGCTGTACCCGCCCCTCAAGGCGCTAGGACCCATATATGTCTATGCTAGGACCCGTCAGGAAGTTGAGTGAGAATGAGATTCAGAACAGAAGAAGAAGAAGAAGAAGAGGATAAACAGAAGCAAGGAAAATGGAAAAAAGTAAAAGCATTCCCATAAAACATTATAACGTGTACGATTATTATTATGATTATTGTGTACGATAATTAAAATGAAGACTTTTGGTAAATATAAGGCGCAGCCATCTTTGTTTTCGTCAGTCTTTTGAAACTCGTAATCCTCCGAGTTCATACGAGACTGCAAACGGGTAGAACTGCCTCCAAGAAACGTGTCGCTGTGTAATTTTGTGCAGCTTCCTGTCTTTCCTACCGTCTTACTAGCAGTGAGATCTATATGGAACGGCCCATTACTTCTACTGATGACGTCGCCAGAGCAAGATGGCAGCGGTCGTATCTGGGATATTTTAGCATCACTTCTGTACAGTGGGGGTAAGTGGAGACCAGACACGTCGGCCATCTTTATACAGTCTGTGCCCTGAAGACATTAAAATCTGTGGACTTTGAATTAATGATGAAGGAGAAATCTTGACCCCGTGGCTGGACCAGTTGGGAACCACTGATCTAAACTAACTGTTAGCTTATGTTGGAGTGAATTTCCTCGCTATGGCAGAGAAAAAGAGAGCTGGAAAGGCCTTTAAACCCAAATAATAATGTTGTGACTAACTGTTTTCAGTCAGCTCAGAAAACCCAGCCAGATTGAATGTGAATGAAAGCCAGAGAACTAACGTTACAGCTAGTGAAGAGGTAGCTGGTGTCACAGTATGTGTTTACTAGGAGAAAGAGCACACACATGCATTGATATAAGTAGATCTGGTGAGGGCCCTTTCGCTGGACCTGTTCAGGGGCCCGGTCATTTCTGTGGACGGGCCGGCCCCTGAGTTGAGTGTGGAGACACAGGAGGTGCAGCTGGGCCGTTGGGCATCAAAGTCTCATAGGGATCTCTATCTGCCTCCTCGGCTGCGGCCGCCTGTACAGGAGGGACACAAAGTTCAGACCAGCAGTTTTTTATCTGGTGACATCATTGGGGAGGTTTACGTGTTTTCATTCCTGCTAACCACAGATCAGTTTCACAGAGGAAACTAAAGAGCAGAGGTGATGAAGCACCCATATCCTGTATATAAACACCTGATTAAAGGTGTTGTTATCATATTAATCAGAGTTAATGTTTATTCTTATGCAGGTGTGTTACATTTCCTGTGTCAGTCGTCCACTGCCAAGATGAAACGCTGTAGGTGGCTCCCAGTATGTTTTAGAATAGATTTTAACATTTTACTGATTACGTTTAAGGCTCTTCATGGTCTCTCTCCCAGCTGTATCTCCGATCTCTTAATACCTGTCACAGTCTGCTTCTCTCCCTCACCTGCTCCTGGTAAACTTCCATTTACCTACACCCTGCCAAGCAGCCACACCCCGCTCATTAAGCCAGCTCCACTCACCTGTGCTGCCCTCCCCTCAGTGCAAGACTTTCCAGCATTCACTCTTGGCTTGATTCCACAGTACCGACCCTGCCTGTTCCTGACCTGCCTCCATTGTCTCCGACTCCAAGTCCTGCCTGCTCCCTACCTGGTTCGGCTCGCTACTTCAGTCCTCACTCCACCACCAGTCTCCTGAAACCACCTGCACTCACAGTACAGTCCCCAGCTCTCAGACTGCTCTCGAGTGTTGGCTGTCTCCTCTCGTGTCACTCACTCACCGCAGAGACTGCAGGCAAGCTAAACCCACAAACCCCAGAACTGCTGTATATTGGTGTGTGCATTAAAGATAATGACCAGCTGTCTGCCTGCCTCAGTGTGCTGCATTTGGCTCTGCACTCGACCCCTGACAATACTGTACACACCAGGATGTACTTTGAGGTCCTCGGGCAGAGGTCTTTGTCTGTTCCAGATGTCCGGCTGAAAACTCGGCCTCCATGGGCTTCTTAGCCCGGGCCCCCTAGAGTCTAGGATCACCACTGTGCACGGTCAGGAAATGTTAATAGTAAATAAAATATTGGCTGTGAGAATGACTTTAAATTCAAATCGAGATTGTTGTTATTGTTGATTTAATGTAAGACCTGTATTTGGAGTTTGGCGAGGCATCAAAGAGCTTTCGCCACAGGGAGCTGAGCTGCGACCACGTTTCAGAAATACTAAGTGGAGCAAAACATTTATACTTATGCATCTAAACCATTTCACTTATGTTTCTTTTTATCTTGAACCATAATAATAGAGTTTATTTTCTTTACCTCGGATTTTTTCTTCTTCTTCTTGCCTTTTTTCTAGAAAAGATAAAATACAACACAGTGACTGACAGTGAAGACAGCAGAACAGGTGAGAATGAGACCTTTACAGGTATTAAGTGACTTACTTTTGCTTTTACTGGCTGGAGCACCTCGTAAGGATCATTATCCTTTGTCGTGTCGAGCTCCTGGAGAAGAAATATACAGTTATAACTAAATACCCAACAGCAGAGTTAAACACATCGAGTGGTGTGAGGGTTCTTACCTGGTAAATGCCTCCGTCATCTGCCTGTTTAATCAGTGAGAAATACATACAGTAAGAGTGTGAAATGCACATATTCAAGTAGCGACACATGTACAAATAGATTAAGTTTAAATATCAATGAATTAATGGTGAAGAAATGGAAAATGTGTCAACTTACAGGTGCTGCAGCAGATGGGACGTGAGAAAACTACAGACAGGAAGAAAAAATATATTAAAAACATTATTTTAAGCAAGTGAAGGTGATTGATTAATCATAACCAATTATCATCATTAATGACAAGAGTCCAAATTTATGTCTTCCAGTTAGAGCTGATGAACTGTTTAATATTTTTAGCAAAAAAAGTCAAATATTTTCAGGGTTTAGCTTCTTTAATGTGAGGATTTGTTGCCTCTCTATTGTTATAGATTAAACATATTTGGGTTTTGGACTGTTGTTTCAACAAAACAAGCAATTTAAAGATGTCACATTCCACTCAGGGAATTTGTGATGGGCATTATGTGATTATGTCATTGTATAGATTATTAATTGAATAATCTAAAAAAAAAAAAACAACTGTCAGATTAAATGATGAAGAACAATAAAAATGTATTTAAAAAAACAGGCAGCATTTTTTTCAAATGGGTGAATAGAATCTACGCGTTGCAACATTATTTGTGGTGTACCCCAGGGGTCAGTATTGGGACCACTGCTGTTTCTATTTTATATTGATAACGTAGCTCAGTCGTAACTGTAACTGATGCTGAGACTCTACTGACTGGTAGACGGTGGTGGGTGGCGCAACAGGCCAAAACACAAATTCAAAACATAAACATGATTTTCAGACCATAAAATATTCGAATATTCTGGCCGTACTATTGTTGTCGGTGAGATCATTATGTTATATGAACATTATTCCTTAGTCTCTGTGACATATTAGGATGATTTTACGACTATTTGCTTTAGATTTCTTACATATAGCTCCTTTAAGATAGATAATGTTTATATTGAAAAAGTTTGTGAAAATAAATTTTTGGGATTGTTACTGGATCACAAAATCAGCTGGGAACATTAAATAAGCTATAAATAATGGTTGCTATGTGGTTAAATACAACCTACTTTCATTTAAAATAAAAATGATAAAAAATGAACTTCTCAGGAAAGTCTTTGGCAACAAAAGGTTTCTCAGTATCTTTAAAATATACTCTTTCCCAATGTACAAATGGGCCCTTTTTCTTTTCTTTCTTTTTTTAAAATATTTTTTGAACCTCGAACACAAATGTACGTATCTTTATAAAACATGTCCATCAGCATTTCTTTACTTTTTCATGTTCAGCTAATCTGAACGCAAACAGCTGGTTTCCTGTAATAAAACACCATAATAGTGATTGTCCTCATGCTGTACACACCTGGATATCATATAATTTATTTATCTGGGCTCTGTACAGATGGGGTTTGTATATTTAATATCTAAGGCTGTTGTTTATTTATCTATATTAATGGTTGTAAATTAGTTTGGGATAGCTATCGACAATTTCCTTTTTTAAATGGGATGTGAATACTGAGAAGGAGGGTCGGATTATACAAGTGTACACTTCTTCCTACTTCTTTTTGAGCATGTTTGTTTTTATTTTCTATATTGTTCAAAATAAAGTCATTCATTCATTCATTCATTGCTCGCACATCTTTACACCTGAGAATGCTTAACCAGAAATCATCTGTTATTTCTACTTGCTGAACAAGAAATAACTAACTATTAAAACTCATCAGGTAGATTTCTGTCTGTCAACTGAACAACTACTTGATTAATTACTTCAGTTACATAGGGCCGCAGTCTTGAGGCTTCACTTCTTGTGCTGTAACTCACCTTTTCTTTGAAGAAAAGTGCCGTGGCCACGATGCAGTAAATCACCAGGACTGCATCCAGGAAATAGCAGATGACTGGGTGAGTGAAAAATATCTCTGCAGGACAAACAGAGAAATATTATAAATATTATACAGAATATTTCTGAGGGGTTTCAACATTTCTGTTTTGTGAGACTTTTCCTAAATTAATTTCAGGGAGAAATGTTATTTAAATCCACCACTTTTATTTGATAGCAGTTACATTATCTTTCAGATTTATATTTTAAAAGATAATATCAAATATGACTATATTCATCCTCGGGGAAATTCACATTAGTGCAGCACAAAGGGCAGCATGAGATGTTAAAAGAATAAGAACAATATAAAATAAACTAATTAAAAAAAGGCATTTTATCAAAAGCTTGAAACATTGTACGTATTATTGGACTATTCGTTTTCCAAAGATTATTTCTGTGCAAAAAATAAGGACGGTGCAAGAGAATCCTTTCAGGCCTTTTTCACACAGCCGATATTTTGACTTATCGTGAAAGAACATGTGTCACTAAAAACGTTAATGATGGCTTCTTTTAATTTAAATCTCCCAGTAAAACATGACAACATTTTAGCCTGTCACATATGTCTTCTGTGAAAAAGGCCTATTGTCATTGATTTACAGGATGTAGAAACAGATAGTTAATAGTAAATCTAATAACTTGTATGTAGCCTCGTTACAGCAGTGGAGCTATTATATTCACTAAATATTTAGGCTTTACTTGAATTTTTCAATTTTATTCGACACCTAAAGTTACTACATTGCAGATTAAGATTTTGATTTCAAAACTTAAGTTTATGCATTGTTCAGTGCACAAAATCTGCATTATGAGTCATTTTAATTCATAATTGAGTCCTTTTAAAAGTGAAAAAAAAAAACAGTCTAGGAGCTGTAAGAATATTAAAGCTGTTTAGTATTTTCTGTAATGTAATTTTTCATAATTCTAATGCCGTGACCTGTTTTATTTTTGCTTTCTGTGTATGGTATCTTTCCTGTTTCAAGCTACACACAGAGTAATACAGTAAATAACTGACATCTTTACTGCAATGGCAGATTTTTAAATCTCTCACAACATAACAAGTACTTTTATATTTAATATTTTAATTTGCTGATATTACTTCTGTATTTTACTGAGGAGTCATTTTAAATGTAGGACTTTAGGAATTAAGTATTTTAATAGTGTTACACTTTTACTATAGTAAAGGCTCTGACTTCTTTGAATACTTGGTGTTAGTATGACTAATAATATATTCATACTAATACCAAACATAAGACAGATATCACTGAAGTTGGGTAATAATCATGTATCTTCACTGATGTTAATAAACAAAATAAAAAAAATAAAAAAAACTTGTATCAACCGGTTTCTTTACAATAAATACGAACTGTTAGACAAACTTTCCTTCTAATAGTTATTTATTTTTGCTTAAATAAAACGTTGATTGCAGAAAATATAAATTGTTTTGAGTTATAAAATGAAATACAACAAAAAGAAACAAACAGAAAAAATATTTAGATGTGAGATACATTACATACATCATATCAAAATATATCAATAGATTGTACATTATCTTTGTGTAAATCTATACAATGCAAAACAAAGTGTCCAATGAAGTGATATAGAAACAAGTATTGTAAAGTAATACTTTTTTTTAAATGAAAATCAGTGTTGTACAGTATGCGATAAATGTGCAAAAATATTTAATACTTATTCCATCTAATTCCTGGGAATAATAATATTGTGATACTTGTGATATAATATATATATTGTTTATGTATAATATATTGTCACATATCATACATAAACAATGATAATATAATTTATTTTAAGTGTTATTTGTTATAATATTATTTTTACTCGCTGTGTGTAGAAGGATTCTCTGAATACTTCTTTCACCATTGGGTGTGAATAAGAATAATTATTAATACAATAATATAAATATTATCAGACAAATATCATTGCCGTCGTCAGATAAAAATCATGTATCTTGACTGATCAAAGAACAAAAATAAAAATAAAAAGTCAAATGGAGTATTTAATACTTGTTCCAGTAATATTAAAATATTAATAAAATAGTTTTTCATTTAGCACATTTTATTTGAAAGTCACTACTTTTTTAATTCAATTTAATTTAATTTATTTTAATTTATTTTAGTACTTGTTATTTGTTGTGATATTATTCCTTTAAATTACTGTAAGGGTTCGAGCGCTTCTCTTCTGACTTAAGAAACAAACTAAAAGTAGGGCATAAGGCCTCAGTGTGTGTGTGTGTGTGTGTGTGTGTGAGAGAGAGAGAGAGAGAGAGAGAGAGAGAGAGAGAGACATGACCTACAGGGTACCTATTCAGCTACATGAGATGGAAAATAGCCGGTTAGTGGGCTCATGAGAGCGTTGAGTAAGACCCCCCCTGCAACAGGAAACTACATATGTGCAGTTCAGTAGATAAATGTCTTCCTGTCAGCTCGATGATGGGCTGCTCTGTGGTCTTGGCGTGGCCCGTTTATCTCGTCGTGCGGTCGGAACAGACGCCATGTTGTTAGAACGTCCCCAGTCGTGGTAATTCATTGAAGCTGAAACTTCCTCATCAAATCTAAATCACAGAAAGTTGCCTCAGGATGTTGAGCTTCTGTTTAGATTATTTTTAGACTTCAAAAACAAATTGTGTAATTTCTGTCACTGAGAGGGAAGTGAAGCCGAGCTGGTCAAAGACTCACTCACTCACTCATTCTCAAAATGTCACCTTTCAGACGCCTTTTCACATGGACCCGGGCGTGGATCCAGGTACGACAGTGTTCACACCAATGAAACAAACTGGACTCGGGGATCAAATAAACGGTGGCTGATTTTAGCGCTGCTCATCGTGGACTATATTGCTGTCATTGTTCATTTTAGTCAAACCATACAGTTTGAAAACGAGGCGCGGCTCCAACTAGAAAACAATGTTTTGATGCATTGGATGTGCTGAATGTGCATATTAAGGCAGTACAGGAGGAGGTGCACATTAATAATCAATAAAAAGTTCGATTGAACCAAACCAAACAAGGCAGGTGTGAGTGTGTGAGATAATTAGATCAACAGCCCACTTTTGTGTCTGTACCTTGAATATGGAGCTACAACCAGGTTAGCGTAGCTCAGCAAAAACATAAACCAAAGTCTACTTTTCTATGGTTGCACTGTTTCATGAAATAGAAAATGTTCCAGATCTAGCTACAGCAGCCAGTTAGCTTAGCTTAGCATAAAGACTATAAACAACAACAGGAGAAACAGCCACCCTGGCTCCTCCGACAAACACCTCAGTTTGTGTGTGGAGGAAACTAATGACATATAATATGGTAATTAGTAAGCTGCTGCTGGAAGGTAGATTTTATCCAACACTTTCTCACCTTGTCTCACCTTGTCACATATCAACTTTTGGTCATGGACTTTCCACGTTGACATATGACATGCATGGTACCCTGGGTTAGTGGTGCCAGCAGCCGCAATCCTGTACACACTTACTTCTGCCACCTTGTGACTGACACCACGTTGTGTCGATCCTTTTTACACACTGACATCTGTCCTTAAAGTTTTCGGCACAAGCTTGATTTTCTGCATTTTTTTTTAGAGAGTTGTTTGACCAAAAAGCAGCGAAGAAAAAATGTGGCGTGACTTGCGGCTACATCCGAAACACAAAGAAACAAGGCGCATCATTTCAGTATCATTTCTTAAGTCAGATAACACCTCAGAATGTCAGATAGTAATATTCAGGTGAATTATGATAAGGAGGAGGATGTTATAGAAGATGAAGACTGCACACTGACAGATTTATTATTGGATTACGAATTAAAGAAACGCAGACAAAAAAAAATGCAGACTTGGGGTGCAAAAACTAACTGTCAAACTATTTATTTTACAATAGATTAGATTACTGCAGTGGACTTTCAAAACGAGCTGTTCTGCATCTTCAGCTTATTCAGAATGCTGTTGTTAAGGTCCTGAGAAAAACTAGAAGATATGACCACTTTAGTCCAGCTCTAAAATCCTTACACTGCCCACCTGTCACACGGAGAACTGATTTTAAAACATCACTCTATGGCTCCGCGCCCAAATATATCCCCGACATGCTTGTGAGATATGAACCTTCTCGGACCCTGAGGACATCTGGAGCCGGCCTACTGACCGTCCCAAGAGTTTAAAACAAAGCGTGGTGAAGCAGCGCTTTGTTATCGTGCAGCACAAACCTGGAATAACCTCCCAGATGATGTTAGAAAAGCCCGACTCTGAACACTTTGACGTCGCAGCGAAAAACATTCCTTTTTTACACTGCCTCCTCCACCCTGTAATGACTGCAACCTTATTTTAAAACTCAATTTTAAATCAATTTAAATAATATTTTTATCTCTTATCTGCACTTTTGCTATTTTTAATGGTGATTTTTTAAAACTGTAAATCATTTAGTAACCAATTTTACCTTTTATGTTTTTTTCTCCTTACTCTTTTCTGTCAGCTTTTTTTTTCTTTATTTCTCAATATAAAGCAAGTTATCGTCAGTAAACAGGAGCACCCATTTTAAATGTTATGACTCTATTACATAGACCAGGAGCCGCATGTGGCTCTTTAGACCTTTCTTTTCCTCTAAATTTTGCTAAACTACAGTAGCGGTGGCTAACATGGAGTCTTCTACCAAGGCAAGCTATGGTTTTAAAATCCAAAAAGGGAAATGTCTTGGAGGAAAACAGAGCATTTAATAATATGTGGACAGGTTACATTTGCTTTCATCACCAGTGGTGTGAAATTAAAGTATTACGTACGGCAGGAAGACTGTTTAACACCTCCTGAATCCAGTCACACACACCACATTAGCCTCAACTGGACTGTGGAATGTGCAATTTCAGTTTAATTTTAATTTGATTTATAATTTCTATTTATGCACTTATTTTTAACTTATTTTATTTTATGTCTATTTTAATATCACTGTGGTGTTGTTGTTGATGCGGGGAAATGTGGTTGTTGTTTTTTATAAGCTGCTGCATGGTTGAACTCCCTTCAGGGATGAATAAAGTTCTTTCTATTCTATTCTAAATAGCCCACTGCAGAGTAGCCACCTTGTAGTAAATCATATAATGAATGCAGACAGATTGTTTTTTTCTTTTTTTGGGCCTGCAATGGCTCTTTTAACAGTAAAGGTTGCCGACCTCTGAACCCGTTGTTTGTAAGTGGTTAACAGTGTTGTAGAAATAGGTTAAAGGGCTCCTGCTGCATCGGCGAGCATGTTCAGGACGCTGTTATCACCTTTTTCTCAGCTGTTGGCAATACTTTACATCTCTTTACGATTCAAACAGGCTGTTGTAAATGTATGGTTATGCTTAGGCGCAAAAAAAGATCATGTTTTGACTTCTAACGCCTCCATTTATGGGAACAAATGCGGCTGGAAACGCCTCAATGTCTCACCAGTAAATAATAAGTTGTTGTTTGTTAGTCTCAAATACTGGTCTGCAGCGGTTTGCAGCTTAGCAGCCATCTAGCCTAGATGTCACGCCGTCCACCATTACATTTTTTTCACTGTTGTCATATACACACAAGCCCAAAATACACTCTCATGCACAAACAGGAAATCTACACGCATTAAATGGAGAGATGTCAGAGTGATAACGTTCAAACCAGGTGGAAGGAACTGAGGAATAAAGGCCTCCAGAAGGTCACAAGGTTACAAGTATGCAGCCAGGTGTTCTGACAGCAGCCACCCTTCACACAATACAGAGTTTGTTTCTCCGCTGAGGAAGTTCTGATGTTTCATCTTAACAAGTTGCAACAGCAGAAATTCACCTTCAGTGTTTTCACACGAGGGAGATTATTTATTCATGCACGCTCTCTTGTAATGCCTTCATCATGATGAGTCTGACTGAAATACACGACAGCACTTGAAAGTCTTTTTGGATCATTTTTAAAATGTGTTTTTTCCACAGCCCTCCTTAACTACGACATAAAAGGGAGAGTCTGGGAAACATCAAATGCACATAAACTTCTTCCTCTACTGAAAAAACTTCTCAAGCTAAACACAGAGGAAAGAAAGAATATTATTGTTTGCTTTGTGTTGACGCTGCTGAATTACAGTCAGTCACACATGGATTTATTACAGTTTATGTAAGAAGAATAAAATAACCAAAGCCCTTCTACAGAATGTAAAATTTAAGAGCATTAAACACGTTCTTCTGATTTCAATTTGTGCGTCGGCAATGGACTGCAAGCTTGTTCATTCATTTCAATTTCATTTCCTGAGTTGGAAAATATACACATCAATTTAGATAGCATTGAATGGAAAGTATTAATTTATGTCTTATCTTCTTTACTTTGTGACAAAACCTCAAACACCTCAACTTTTTCCATTAGATAATGCTGTGGGGAGGAAACTTCACTATCTCATCTATTGACAAGTAATTTGAAGTCATTTACAGGATCGAGTGCAGCCTGTTCTCTCAGCTGTCATGTACCCGAGGAGAGACGGCCTGCGTAACGGAAGATAACAAAGATTTCTGTGTCAAAAAGCATCAGAGTTTAGTTTTAAATTAATTCAGCATCAGTCTCTCAACACCCACAGACTCTTTCACAGTGCCGGGTGTCCTTGATCACTTATGCAAACACTTCAGCCCAAACTCATTCCCAAAACAGCTGTTGTGTATTTATATAACTTACCTTTAGAGGAAACAGGCACCACGAGCACAAACAGCACCAACACACCTGTCCTCAGTGAATTCATGACTCTCACTCCTCGTCTCTCTGTCTGTCTAAAACAAGCTTTTCTTTCTTTCTTTCTTTCTTTCTGTCTTTCTCTCCTCTGGTTGTTTCTGGTTGCTTCACTCGGTGATCAGAGGAAGTGGCTGAACTGACTACCTGCCAATGGACTGAGACGTTGACTGTGTGAACTTCAAAGCATCGTACAGCCTTCAACACCCACAGTAACTCTCACTGACTGTGTCATGCTCAACTGTTTCCCCCCCAAAAACCCTGACACAATCTGTCCCTCCAGGCTAATCTCAACATCAATGACGCCCTGCTCTGCCTCTGAGATGCCTCTAGAATCTAGAGCCTGGATTATATAACAAGTTTATGTGAACAGCAGGTCACACTTTCCTTTAAGTCACCCACACAGTTATTCCACTTGTTTAACATGCTGTATGTAATCAGTTAATAAATGCTTTATGACACACTGTAATGCAATGGTACCTCTGGTGAGCACATATTTGTGGTTGAAAAAAATGTTAAAGGGGAACACCACCTAGATTAAAGATTCCAATATGTTATTTCCATTCAACAGCCAAGCAGGTTGTAGTGAAGTCCGCTGGTCAAGTCAAAATGACTGCAGACGGTGTGTTCGCTTGCTGTGCAGGCGCTCTGTCCCTGCTGAGCCCTCTACTTCCATCCTCACGGTGTGCAGGTGTTGTATGGTGGGTCACTGAATGATCAATTGGCGCTGCTTACTTAGATTATTGTCACAGATGGGCAAAAATACATCAAAATGTATTTTGATACAAAACACAAAACACCCCTCAAATAAATGTATCAAAATAAAATACATGTATTTTGTATTTTCAAATACAGAAAATACTTTTTATCTTTTTCTTTATAGCAGCGACCCGCAGCTCTATAGGTCGCTCTGTCGGTCGATCGAATGGTCGGTTGGTCGGTCCAAAAAGCTTTTTGTGAATAACTCAGAAAGACTAAAAATGCTCAAAATTTGCATACTGCAACTAGAGACCATGAGTAACTATGCCAGAAAGAATGCCCAGATTCATCTATACGTGGTGCTATACTAACCGATTAAAATCTTTTTGTGAATAACTCAAAAAGTCCTCGACCAAAAATGCTCAAAATTTACGTGCTGCAATTAGAGAGCACAAGTAACTATGCCAGAAAGAACAACCATGATTCGTCTATTAATGGCGTGATAGTAGCAAATTTGGTCGCAGCTACTGCAAATCTGCGCTTCTTTTCTCACAATTTGGTGTAGGCTACCCTAGAATATTATTTATTGATTCAGATTTAGATTCAGACAACTTTATATATATATATAAAGTTGTCTGAATCTAAATCTGATATATATATAACTATAGATTAAAAAAAAAGTAAAAAATATTGTTACATCCAATATTATTACTATAAGAATGTGTAGCCTATTATTTTTGTTTTTTTGTTATTTTTTGTTTCGTGGAGAAAGTATTTTGAGTATACATACAAGTATAAATACAAGTAATAGAAATACTGCCCATCCCTGATCATTGTTGCGTATCTTTGATGAATAAAGTCCATCTTATGTTTGTTTTGTTTGTTTCACGCCATTCTCTTCACTGCTACAAATGCAGCTGTAGCCAGTGTCTCTCTATCACTATCCTCATTCATATTTTAAGAAGCTACAAATTATATTCAGCCACAAAAGAAGTCTGAAAAGCAAGAAATACAACACATTCTCACTCTGACCTCGTCACTTATCGATGTTTGGTCATGGATTTTGCAAGTCCACATACGATGTGCAAGATACCTGGGGTGTGTTGGTTGGTGACGTTCTGGGACATGTGTCAAGTTCTGCCTGTTACATGCATTGTCTTCTTTCAAGATACACATTTACATACAGTCTTTTCAAAATAAATCAGTACAATACATCAGTACAACACTGCGAATTGATTGTTTTTTCTCCTTCAACAGCAAACACACATGGTTGTGTTTAGGAAAAAAGAACAGGGTTTGGCTTTAGAATCTTACAGGATGCGAACACTGCTCTCTTGGATGAAAGTAAGTGTTTGTTGGACCCATCCACCACCACTCCTGCCCACCCCACTTGGACCTTTGGCGCCTTAACTTTGGTTCTTGTCCCGCCATGTTTCCCCCTGATGCTGCCAGGCACCATTTATCATTCTGACATTAAAGGACGCCTTTTTTCGTTGGTTTATGAAGCCGCAAGTCAATGCACAAGCACCGGATTTCAACGACTTTGGAGTGAGGCCGGTTTTAGGAAATCAGAACGGAAGTACAGAGAGTTGCATAGAGATGATACATCGCCTCTTTGGCTGCACGGGTGTGAACCAGCACCTCACAAGTTGCTGCCTGTTTCAACTCTTCTCTCCGTGAATCTTCGGTCTGAACTGGGCTAAACAGAAAGAATATGTATAGTTTTTGGATTTTGGAGAGAGCTGTTCATGTTAACTTGTTTCTGGACTATCTTAGACCACAGGAATAACATGTATGAATTGTGAAGATGGGCATAGCAGTATTGTACAGTACAATACAATACTGCACCATCAGTGTCTGATTTACTAAACCACAACCGTGTAAGTGAAAAACACCTAAATGCTACATTTAAAATGTTCAGAATTTACCATTAAATTCATGTTAAACCATTTTTTTGTCATTATGAAATAACAGACACTAAACTGCCTCTTTTTAATATGTTACACCTACAGTTTAGTGATATAATTATTGTGATCTATTTTAAATTAACATTTTTTTAAAAATCTACCCTCTGCAAATCTCCAAAGTACCACTAGGGGTACAAATGCTCCCCATTTGAGAAACACTGCTATTATGTGGTGTAGTTGTGAGCCAAAACACCATTTAAGTGTTTCATCATGAGTTCTTAAACCTGTATTATCCTTTCAGGAATTTCTTTCGAGTCTGTATCAATTCGGAAACAAATAATTAATAAATGTTTTAAAAGGTAGTCATAACATACTGTCACTGCTAAATATATTTATACTGTGTCACCAGGCTTTTATTAAATGGTCATATACCAGCTCTTTATATGAGTTATAGCTGTCGACAAATACAATACTAAACACAATAATGTTCTTATATCTGCTTACAGCTACAGTACAGTGTGTTATAAACAATCCATAACATGAAGTAATCCGACTCAAGATGAATTTTGTTCCTTTGTAACCTGGACATTTACAGATATATTGCATCAGTGTTTGAGATACTTGCTCAGATGAACAAACTTTAAAAATGCAGCCCATGTCGCTGGCCTGCATGTATCTAAAAAATGCGGCAACCACATCTTATCAAAGCAGAGAGTAAAAATCTGACTGGACAGATTATATGGTACAAAATGTGACTGTTGGTTAACAACTAGAAAAACATTTTGACTGTGTTCCAAAGGTCAGAAGATAAATTGACCCTATGATGCTTGAATGTTAGTGTGTGTCTGTGTAAAGGAAGAGGTTACAGACATGAGACCCCTGCGTCTTTACAGAGAGTCGCGTCGGTCTCAAGTTGCATAATCACACTGATCTGTGACACTCACGGAGACTATTGAACCAGCAGGCAGATAAGTGAGGGCAGGATAAAGAGGAGACTTCATTTTGACGCTAGTGTGTGAGATGTTCAGGGACCTCTAACTGAGGCCTGACCTTTAATTAGATGCTCACATTCAAGCTTCTGGACCCTGTTAGTTAGTTAAATCAGGTGAGTGTCACTGTCCTGTGAGGGTCACAGCCCCGGCAACAAAACTAACAGATTATGTACAGATGAGCATATGTTTTTTAGTGTAAAATCTTAATCTGGAAAGTAGAAACTTCTGAATAGATGTCCAATAAATGCACTCGAAGAAATGCAACGGGAGAATCCCATTGGCTTTTGGATGAGGAAACCAGAGCAATGCTAACTTCCATGTCGACCTACAAACTCACGTCATCTCTGCAGCACCCTGTGCAGTCAGTTTTGTCCCAACCTTTTGACCTTTGAAGGGTCACAAGATAAATCTGATGGGATCATGACAAAGAGACCCAACTGCACACCGATTTTGAGCAACAAGGCAAAACGTCACTGGTTTAATAATGAATAGCGTTTTGGATTTTATTAGCATATCAAATGTTTTCTTTTTTGGATATAATCCAAAAGTAATTACTGTATAATAGGGGCAAAAAATACAATATTTTCCTCCAGACTTTAGTGGAGGCACAAAAATAGCATAAATACTCAAGTTAAGTACCTTGAAACTGTACTTAAGCACGGTATATGACTAAATGTACTCTCCACAGCTGAATATAGGCATGCTAGTGTCGCATTTAGCCTTTTTAAAAAACATGAATTTATCCTTTAATTCTTAAATAAATAAATAAATAATAAGCATGTTGTGTCGCTGCTGTTGACCACGTGACTTTCTGGGTGTTTCTTTAAGCCTGTGTCACATGACCCTGATGTCAGTCTCTGCTGTAGCTGCGGTGATAAAGTGTGTATAGGCGAGCTAGAATAACCTCACAGCTAGCGTATACGGATATAGAAAAGTTTAAACTTGTAACCAGAGACGCTTGTGGCTTTAGTTACCGAGAGCAGCGCTTTATCACCCCAACAAATCACTGCGTTTGACTTTTATTGTCCCTGTTGTTGTTACGCTAACGTTAGCATAGCTAGCACAACATCTGCTAAGCTAGCTAACTAGCAGCGTCCTGTGTTCGTGTGTTGCCGTGATTTCTTCTTGAGGAGCAGCCCGGAGAGGAACCGGAGAAACATGAAGCAGAGCAGCAGTGTCCAGTCATGGTGTGTGGGAGTAACGACACAGCTGATTTTAGGTGAGTATCGGTTGCTTTAGCTAACGTTACAGTTACCTGGCGAGCAAAACAACGTTACCGAAGGTCACTGATAACCTGCCCTCAACTAGCACGACTGACGTTAGCTCGTTAAAAGCAACGTTTTTGTAGTATTTTAACAGTAATGACTCAAATTAAATGTAGTTTATAGTAGGGGCAACACTATCAGGCCTATACATAATAGATAATGTGGATTTCTTTATGTCAGAATCAGCGTTTTAACTTATAAATGCTGTCTCAGGAGTTAAATGCTGCGTTCACGTCCCTCCTCAGCTGAACTGAAACTGAGTGTTAACAGTCATGGAGTCAATGTAACACAGGATAAATCTCCGTTTGCTCCCTTGTCAAATATCCTTTGTCGTATTTAAAGTAAATGGAGGAGACTATGGGAAAAGGGAGCAGAGAAATAAAAGTAAACGATGTCTAAATCAGTTTCTTTGATAATCCATCATCAATTGGAGAGACTTTATTTATATAGCACCTTTTAAAACAGTTAATAAGTGCTGAACAATCAATCTAAACACATTTAAAACACAAGGAAAATAAAACAACATGTCATTAAATGTCATCTAAGTAAAATAAGGAAACTAAAATCATGATAATAAATGGAATATTACATCATTAGGATGGCAATAAAATAGACACACAGCTCAGATAAAGTCAGGATATGCTCTCTCATTTGAAGTACGTTTGTAGGAGAGACTTAGGATATTTTCACACTTGGTCCATTTCAGCCCTCTAAGCAGATTCAGAGCGGTGACTCAACATTTTTTGCACATATGTGAACACTCCCAAGAGAAGTCAGACCCCTCTGAAGCGTACCAAACTACGACCACCTTAAGGCACGGTGCAGTTTGCTTAACCTCTGCCTTGTGAACACATTTTGCTCTTTGCCATTGTATTTAGCCCTCTATATCACATGCTATTGCACCGGGACGCTTGAAGAAACAGATGAAACCACACTGGGCTGTAAAGCTTAAAAGGACGCAGGACGAGGAGTAGTTGGGTCCACAGAAGATACTGCATGTCCCCAGATGTGGAACCTAGAACACATCAAACGGCAACAGTCTACAGCACAAAAACACTAAGGTTTTCCTCCAGTTTTAAGTTAATCTGAAAGCGAGGTGCTTCGTAACCGCATACTGCAATGCCACGTCAAAGTACAAAAATAAACTATGTCAACATATATTATATATAGGCTGTAGTGTGAACAGGAAGACGATTGAGGCCCCATGAGAGCAGAAGTTGACCGGAAAGAGAACTGAGTCCTTTTTCAAATGAGCTGACAATGTTGTTCCACTTTTTGGCGCACTTTAAGAGGAGTGATTTCGGTTTGTTTAAAAAGCACAATATGTGAAAACACCTGAAAATGCAGCCAGTGACTCATACAGCCTTACTTCGTCGGGCAGGTCGTTCCAGAGCCTCAGGGCCCTGATTGCAAAAGCTCATCCCCTTTAGTCTTCAGTCTGGACTCTGGAACAAACACTAAACTACTGCCCAAGGATCTCAGACTACGTAAAGGTTCATCAGGGACAAACAGGTCTGACATGTAATCTGGAGCCAGGCCATGAAGATCTTTTAAAGTAATCAATAAGATTTTGTAGTCAATCCTAAAACAAACAGGGAGCCAATATAAAGAGGCTAAAACTGGTGGTCGTGCTTCCTGGTTTTGGTTCAAATCCTTGAGGCTGATTCAGTTCTATTAATAGTGGTGAAAAGTAATACGTATATTAAACTCTGTTTTTACACGTTCTTAAAGTATTTTAAAGGTTTTGAAGGTATGTAAAAACACTGTGCTTTGAATAGTAATTTGTGTTTGAAATGGTTTTTAGATACAACAGTTCAGTTACCCTGGTTAAACAGTATAAAAATTACATCTACTCCTTCTCCCTCAGTGCAGAAGTTAAACTGCTGGTCATAAGATGTCTCCTATTTCACTGAAGAGTCAATTTTCAGTGTTTGGGAGCTGATAGTTCAAGTTTCCGAATCACACACACATCTTTTTTTGCGTCTTTTTACATTATTGGATGCTGCTTGATAATTGTCCGTGTCTCTGAATTGCTCTGGTAATCTGTGGTTTATATAACATCGATCCACAGCAGGAATGGGACAGCACCTCACATTCCCACTGTTACACCAGTCTTTATTTACCGTTAAGCACAAATTAGTCCTCTCATTTGCTCTGTCAGATGGTTGAATGGTGCTGTCTAGGATTCAGACAAGTTTTGGTGAATCAGAGGGTATTACAGTGCCTCATCTCCTGGACTATGGTTGACTTCAAAACTAGTGTCACAAAATCATACTCATATGTCTGTGTCTGAAACTGAGATTTAACGTTTTTATCTTCAGCAAATGAGTGTCAAAACTGCCTTCTACTGTCACACTGTGCGGTCAAACAGGTGAAGTAGAGATAAATGGAGCCTTTCTGATACCAATACCAGTAAAAGAAATGTGTCCGATACTCCCTAAAGTAGTTAAACACCCAGATAAAACGGCAGTTCTTCTTTGCTGTTCTACAGCAGTACCCTACACAGCAAGTGGCACTGTGTAGCCACCCACAACCATGTATAACTTTAGCTTTTAGCAAAATGTCAGCAATTTGGCAATATTGGAAACACTGGAAAGTCCCACCAGTAAAAAGGCTACGTGTACAGTGCCTAATTTCAACACCATCATCATGTTTAACCGGAGCCTTGCCGTACAACAGTGATAGAAATCATTTCATATCCTTACAGGGTTAATAGAAGACAGCTGTTAAATTTGTTTTCTAAATGCAGTGGTGTCAGACTAGTACTCTTTATTGGCTGATAAACAAGTTCAGCTATTGGAATCAGCATCAGGAACGAAAAATGGTATCTGAACGTCTCTAATGATAAGCAGAAAATATTTTTGAGTAGAGGGGGTCTTTAATTTTGATTGCACTCAAACGTAACTATATTTCAGAGGCAAATCTTGCACTTAAAAGTTCACCTATTATTTGTTTGATAAGTCTGTTTATTTTTCAAAGGTGCCAAATTTAGCTTCTCATATGCTACTGCTCTAACCCCTGTAAGATGGTGAAATGAATATATTTGGATTTTTAGCTGTTGTTAGACAAGACAAGCTTTTCAAAATAAACATGTCAAATTTGGCTTTTTAATATTTCCTGACATTTTATCACCTGAACAATGAATTTCCCCGTAACACTCCCCTACTTCTTACCCCACTGTACTTAGCTGGCAGCCACAGTTATTAGAATAGCCATCTGGTTGTGCTGCTAATAACCTGCGACCTGTAAGTATTATGCATTAGTGACAAAGCAAAACCTGTAACAGTGTGGTACATACCATGAGGGCTTTTGCCTCTTGCACAGAGGAATTTTCCTTTTCATGCACTGTGTGTGTGTGTTTGAGAAGGAAGCAGCACCCCATAGTGGTTCACACCAGTTCAAACCATTCACATGTTCACAGACAGAATGAAGCACTAAACTTCACTAGTTCAGATGTCGATACAAACCTCATCTCATTGTGTTATTGCCGAGTGAAGGTCCTGAGTACTTGTTTTAACACTGATAAAAAATAGTACAGTCCTAATGCAATCAGACCAAGAGTACAAAATACATCTTTTAGACACAACCTAGTGGAAAGGACAATCTGAATGTTAAATTCAAATATGAGTCTTGTCACATCACGTCACATCAAGTGAAATGCTGTCATTAAAATAGGCCTGTACCTAAAACAGTTACGTCTTTGACAATTCAGTATATTTATTTATGTTAAGCCATTTTAATTATAACTCGGTTTCCATTTTCTGCCACTGATTTAGGTCCAGGTGGCCTTAATTTAATGGATTATATCACTAGGAATTATTGTTAATGGCTTGGAATTGCTGAATCAGTTTCCTAAAATGGACTCTGAAATGGCTTAATCAAAGGCCATAACGACCTGACAGGTTTAATACTTTGTCCAATGTGATTGTGAAACAGGTCTTTGCATTCTTTGTGATATTAAAAAGGTCTTTAAAAGTCTTAAATTTAACTTACAGAACCCTGCAGAAACCCTATGTGTCTTTATTTATATTTTTAAACATGTTGGAAGTACTCTTTTGGTTTAGGCAAAGGGTGGCGCCTGGGGAAGAACATGCAGGAGGCAGGACATGACGCATATTACACCATGGTCTCTTTGTTGTTCCTTAAATTTGTCTGATGATTTCACTGTTGGTTAATACCGACAGAAGTTCCCAAATCTCGTCATCTGTCCAGTCATAATATTTTTTGCTGACTTCATGTAAACGTTTCTTCTTCTTCACCCTTGGATGTTTGATTTCTTGCGATTTCACGAGAGCCATGTAACAGAAACATCATCAGCACACCCACTCACTCGCTGTGAATTCTCCGGAAAATTGCCTGCTCTGTTCACAGGCAGGCTCAGTCGCACATTTTATGGACTTTGAACCAGGGAGCTTGCAGGGTAGGGTCTGTTAAATATCCAATCCAACTGATTTGGACATTTCCATTTTGACATCCAGCTCCCTGGGTAATATCCTAATAATGTCAGATTTGCAGTTCATGTGTGAAAGGGGCTCTAGACTCATAACTGACTATATTTTGCAGCTGCCGTCCTGCACCAGGGTTTGGCTACTGTTGCCCCGCCCACAACTGCCCAAACCACCGCCGCACCACACAAAGACCCTGGCAGACCTGAGAAAGGAAACTACCTGGTCAAAAACATCAACGGTACTACCTGTCTACTGGCATCCATGGGTTTGCAGCTCAACATCACCTTCAACTCTGTCTCCCAGAACAAGGTGCCTAAATATAAACCCTCAAACAGCTGAATGAATTCTGTCGGAGCTAAAAATACAGACACATTAACAAGTTGTAAATGCTAAATGTGATGTCCTTTTAATTCACAGACTTTGCAGGATGTTATGAACCTTCGGCCCAATATGACAAAGTCCTCTGGATCGTGTGACACGGACAGCGCCTCCCTGCAGCTCACGACGGATGCAGACAAGACCAACCTCACCTTTTTCTTCACCCTGGTAAGTTATTGTATCTGCCCTCATAATATGGAGCTTTATCCCTATCTTTATTCAAGAGAGTGGTCTATCAGTTTGAGAGCATTATTTATTGATTTCACGTTCAAAAACCCTGCCCTCGCACTCAGATAGCCTCACCTTGCGCTTGGATCTACTCTGTTTCTGCTCAAACTGTGTGCTTGCACTCAGATACCATGTTGGTTGCACTCAGATACCATGTTGGTTGCACTCAGATACCATGTTGGTTGCACAGATTTCCTGCTCAAGCTTCGGCTTTTCTCCTCACACTGTTTCTGTGCGCTCGCGGAATTTCTGCTCTCAGATTTCTGCCCTGTGCTTGGATCTTTTTGTGTAACAACCCTGTCAAAATCCCCCAACCAATAGAATGCCAGATTTACTGTTGACCAGTGAAATGATCCCTGCCTCCTCGTGGGCTCGCTTGCTTTAGTATTAGAGCGTCCCGTCCGAGCGGGTAGGCTACTCTTTAACCGGGTTCATCCACTCCCACTCTCTTCCCCTGTCGGGAGTTATTTTTCAACAGTCACCGGCTCACTATACATTATCCCCATTGTCATGGCTGTGATTCGGTCGAAGACAATTACAGCCGTGACGATATACAGTACAACATCACAACCTCGAGTGTGATATTGCTTTTATACAACAGCTTAAACAGCAGTGCTGAGAAAGGAAATGTTAACAAAAAGTGATTAAATAAATGATTTAAGTATGTTATGTAGCTCCATGGAAAAACCCCCAGTTCCCCCAGTCTGTTGCCAGGCAACGCAGCACATACGCCAGGAACTCACAAGCTACTTACTATACTGTACTTACATTGATCTGTAACTGTGTAACTTCGTCCAGTTTGGCTGATGAGACATTGGCAAACCTGGATGTTGGCACGGCCGGATTCAAACACACCTGGAGGTCTGCACAGAAGAGTCCTGGCTTTCCTTTTCCTCGTCCTCTCCTGACGACCATTCATAATTTAATTCAAATGTAATTTTGGGGAAAATATCCATCATCTTGGTGGAATGCTATAGTGTCAGTTTGCGTCAATGTAGCGGGTGTGACAGTTGGTTAATTAACAGTTGTATTTATATTTATAACACCTATGAGCAGAGTGATTTTACTGTTATTGTATCTGAGTGTGAGCACACAGTCTGAGCAGAAACAGAGTAGATCCAAGCACAAGCAGAGGCTATTTGAGTGCAAGGGCAGGGTTTTTGAATGTGAGATCAATAAATAATGCTCTCAAACTGATAGACCACTCTATTGAGTAAAGATAGGGATAAAGCTCCATATCATAACTGTGTATATGATCCCTGTGTATTTCCTGAAACAGCCACTAGATGGCAGCAGGCGCTTGATGTAAACCTGCAGTGTCACTGAGTTCTTGTTGCTTCTCTCCAGAATTCTACGTCCCATAAGTACCACCTGAGTGAAGTGTCTCTGTCTGCAGCCTTGCCAGACATGAAAGGTGAGTGAACTTTACCTCCCAGTGTTCATGCTAACTAGCTTTTTTCAGATTAATAAGCAAGTGTTGTCGGCTCAGTGAGGAAGAGGTGGCACCTCAGTTGTGACTTGCTGAAGCATACTTACTGTAATCACTCCCTGTTCTGTCCTCCGCTATAGAGCCTGTTGTAGCCCATAACCGCAGTCTGGACTACCTGCGGGGCACCTATGGTTACTCATACATGTGCCGTGAGGAGCAGACTCTGAATGTGGCTGAGGATTTGTCCATCAACACCTTCCAGGTGCAGGTGCAGCCCTTCGGCCTCACCGGAGATCAGTTTGGAGCAGGTAAACACCTCCGTCTAATACAATGTGATCAAAATAAATCAGCGTTCTCGCCCTAATTTGCCCTCTGTGGTGTTTCCCTGCTCTCAGCTGAGGAGTGCCAGCTGGACGAAGACGACATGTTGATCCCCATCATAGTCGGAGCAGCTTTAGCAGGTCTCGTCCTCATCGTGCTCTTGGCGTACCTCATTGGCAGGAAGAGGAGCCACGCTGGCTACCAAACCATCTGAGGTCACTTGTCACTCTCATGTTCCCAGAGGCCAGAGCGCGCTGTCCCACCCTTCAGATTAACCACTGTTTTATGAGACTTAACACTCCTCCCTTTGTCCCTTCTCTATCCCTCCATCCTCCACCCTCCCTGCCTGTGTGTGTGCTGTTTTCCGCCCTCATCAGTAACACTAGTCATTATCACTTTGTGGAGGTTGATACGCTCTTTCTAAACTGACCCGCTCATTCATAAAAAAGGGGCTTTGTTTGGAGATAGTAATGAAATGACAGAAGAACCTACAGGTACGACATAAAGCAGGGGATGGATGTTGATCAGAGGGTCCATGAGAGTCTCAAATTGTATTGTACTATTTATGATTTCTGTGAAAGGAATTTTGAGGGATTTATGGGATTTGAGGGAATTGCTACTGTAGCTTTTCTTATCGTTGATCTGCTTTAGGGCGACCTTTTTTAGTCGTCAGTGAGGTCTGTTGTTATTATAAAGGGAATATTTCTGCGTGTTAAACTTAATTTACTGCAGACAGTCATCATCTGACTTTTTTTATTGCAGCTCTACCTTTAGCCCAAGTATGCAGATTTTACATAACATACTAAAAACACAGTAACCCAATCTGATAAAGGACATGTGAGGAGTCCCCCAAGTAGTTAAGATGCATTTAGGAATTGATTTGTTCACTGGGATTGGTGGTCATATGTCCCGTTCCCTCTGAAAGGTACTCAACTAATTTTGTATGGAGACTGAAGATGCAGTCGTCAGCTGTGTAAGATAATTGTGTTTTGGCTATTTCATCTTATTTAAAGGAATAATTCAACATTTTAGGAAGTAGGCTTATTTTCTTTTTTCCAATTGTTGCATGAGGATTGATACCACTCTCATATTTGCTTAATATGAAGCCACAGGTAGCTCTGAATCTCATTATACAATGCAAGGATTGCCAGCTAGTGTTTCTGGGGAAAATCAAAGTGAGGGCCAACCCCAGCTTTGTTCCCTTATTTTGTCGCTCTGTCCATGATTTTCACAGCTCCTGATCGCTGCTTTTTAATGCAGTCCCAGCCTCACCTACATGCTGCTACTGACTGAGGGCTACATGCCCAAAAATGTATATATACAGGCAGAGGGCAGAGTCTCTGCAGACAAACAAAATGTGATGCTTTCACATTTCAGTTTTTGTACTGAAAAAAAAAAGATATGTGTTGATAAGTGAACTTTAGGGGTGCTGGTAAGAAGATTTGTTACCTTAAAATAGAGGTAGGCTAGCTGTTTCCCCCTGTTTCTCGTCTTAACGCTAAGCTAAGAGTTTCCTAGCAGTACAGTGAGAGTGGTATCAATCTTCTCATCTAACTCTGGGCATAAATGTGAATTTCCTAAAATGTCAAACTCTTCCTTTAAAGGAATAATTTACCCACAAATTATCATTTGTATATCAGTTACTCGCCTCATGTTAAGTTCAATTTGTGAGGAAACATTGTTTTTCTCTTACGCCTTCCAGGTGAACGGAGAATCCAAAAATGGAAAAAAATACTTAATGAATTGAAGTCACATGGGTTGATGTTTAACAGGAGCAAAACTGTATCTGAATATCCATTAACAGACTCTCGCACAACTCATGCAGTATAATCAAAACCTCATTTATCCAGTCATATGCTCATTACTATTCAAAACAAACACATAAACCGTCTCAAGCACGGACGAGTAGCGCACCTTAGCGACTCAATTAAATGCACAAGCAGAGGTCAAACACATGCGCTTGCCCTCATATATGAAAGTGTCTTAAATGATAAGGTTTAAGCGAAAGGTTTTAGCCGCTTTGCTCCAGTTCCTCAGAAATTTTCTCCGTTTTTGGATTCATCACCCACCATGGAGGCATGTAAGGAGAGCAACGTTTTCTTCAAGAATTCATTGTAACATAGGATAAGTAGCTGATCAACAAGTGATCATTTTATGGGTAACATATTCCTTTAGAATAACAATAGCCACTTTAGTTGGATTCTGCTGTTACAGTTCTCACAGGCAACAGGAGTTGCATAAAAACACAAACACACAGCTGTTGGTTTATGTGGATGAAAAAGCTCAGGACATCACTGTAAGAGTGTAATCATGTTGAAGTGTTTTACTCCACTGGGTGGTTTTGTTTGTTTTCTTTTCCCCTGAATATGGGCCCACTCTGGGTTTTGGTAGCTGAAGGGAGAAGTTGCACTAAAGTTCTGACAAACAGCCCCATGTAATGATTAAAGTGGCCAAAATGCTCTGGTCAGTGTTCATCAGTGCCTTCCCAGCTGTGACATAGATGGGATTAAAGTAAAGCCAATGCCGTAGAGGTACTCACTCATTCACTCACTGACACTGTGTGCTGCCATGTCTGGGACATTTTCTTTGTGTCTCACGTAGCCTTCATGTACTGTTACTACCATAAATATGCATTGTTCAGTGTCGTAGGAGAAACTGCAGATATTTGTTTTTTTTATGTTGTTTTTTCTCCCGCATCTAAATATTCATGTAGTGATTTAATAAGGTTTTAATGGATTTGTTTGAACTGTTTTCTAAAGGAGAGGTCAATAAAAGTGAATGAACGTGACTGCTTGACTTTTGTTTTGCCTTCAAACAGTTCATCAGTTGTTGAACCTGTTCCTGGTTTGTTTGGACTTCTTAGAAGAGTTGGTACAGTATTCGAGGATAACTGTGGCATTATGCGTTGTTTTTTGTCTGTATCAAAGACTAAATTACATCATTGTGAAAAGAGTCCTACTTTTAAAAATAGTTAAACCACTGTTTTGAGTTTTGAGCTGTGGATAGACTTTAACATGCAGGTTTTGTAGACTGAAATGAAAGCCCGCAGGACTCTGAACTACAGTGTTTTATTTCTTTAAAGTTTGATCACTTCTCGGCTCATCAGTCTGTCTGTCTGTAGGGCAGGGTGGGGGAAAGTTGTCCAAAGGTGTATGACTGTTAAAAATGCCCTCAGGCACCTGGAGCCTGTTACAAGAAGCACATTCACTTAAGTATCTGAGTAGAAACAGGAAATGTGAAATTTACAACAGTTCATGGACTCAATTTTATTTTTTTATTTTATTTATTTATTTGAATGGGACAGTGCACATTGATGAACATGTTAAAACATGTAAAGATGCCGGATTGTAGCTTGATGCTAATTTCCATCCGTAGTCCCATTTACATAAAAACAAATTAAGACAGTACAACATTTCACAGTAAGAAAAAAGGAGCAGTAGCAATAAAACATGCATGGCTGAAGTGAGAGGAGTAGCCGATCAGAGTCCAGGGAGGGTAGTGGACATCCCTGAGATCCAGAGAGAAGCAGACAGAGGGGTCTACAGTCTGTGTTTGAAGGATATATCCAGGATGTCAAACTGACAAAGCAGCAACAACAGGTTAAAAAGACAAAGATAGTTAGAAGCTAAAGCCGAACTATAGGCTACAGATCACAGAGTAAAAGTGAACCACCACATCACTGCTGATCGCTGCAGATGCTGATAATGAACCAGCTGTGTGGCATCGCAGTGTGTGCAGATGTATATCATGGATGTCATCAGCTTAAGAGATGCTAAACTACTAAAAAGAGATATGATACCATAGAGACATTAAATGGGTCACAAAATGACAACAAACAAGACATCATGTCTGTTGAGGGGCCTGTTGTCTCATCATTCATCATTTAAATGATAATGTACAAGTTATTACTGCCCAGAATTGTGACTCTAAATGTGAGTCTTAATATATTTTTACTCCTGTACAAATGTGCCCTGCTCTTTTAAAACTTTGTGCAGATTTGAGGAGGCTCTGGGTTTCTAGCTGTTAACAAAGAAAAGCCTTTTGTCTGAGCTCAGAAATGAGTAGCTTTTGTTACTGGATTTATAAACTTTATATACAGCCACAGGTTTGGAGCGCCTGACTGAACCGTTGCTTGAGAGCAACACTGAACACTGAAATAACCACTTCTCCCTACCTTTGTTTGGCAGAGGCTGTTTTGAGGTCAGTCACATCAGGTCAAATTATTAGGTTTCTGTTAACAATAAAAAGTGAAACACAAAGTTCTGTAAATTAGGACATCTCATTTTACTTCAGAAAGAGAAATGGATGGTTACAATAGTGTTTCAGGTGAGCAATAATTCCCTTTTTTCTCCGTTCTCCACAACAACAAAACAAATGACCATACTACAACAAACAAACACTAGTGCAAGTAATTAAAAGCATGGCAGATTGAAATACTTTGGTCGTGAAGTATCTAGCAGCAGAATATGGGACCATGAACAAAAGACAAGGTAAAAAATACAAAATCTACATAAGTGAGGAAGCTTCAGCACATTCTTCCGATATCCAGTTCACTGGTACTGGAGTGTGAAATAGCTGTTTTTAACAGAGGCAACCAAACAAACAAACAAAAAACCCACCAGTATGTCCATTTGGTAATAGTTAATTGTTCCTGATAGTACAGTGTTAACGTCCTTACACTGAATGAAAGCCAAAGGGATACACAGTGGATCCAAAACTTCACGGCCGTCCATATTCTTCCTCCAGTATCCGCTGTCGGCATTTCTCCCTCAGTTTATTTATAGTTGCCATCGACAGGCTCCCAGGTTCTGTAAAGATTTTCTGTAAAAAGCAAGTTTGAGAGAATGTCACCAAATTGATTAAGGTTCAAGATTTCTTTAAAAATTAGTACACACCAAGATGTGTTTACATGCACCCTGTAATTTCCCTCATATTAAGATAGCATAACATAATAAGCTTCATGTTAACACCGGGTCGCGGGAGCAGCAGGCCGAGCAAAGTACCCCAGATGTTCCTCTCGCCAGCAACCCACTCCTCCTGTTTTGAGCACATGTAGCAACAACCAGAGTTTGTCTTTTCTCATCGCACCTGCATGAAGGTGTGGCAGTCCAGAGTGAAAGCTCCACTGGTGATTTGTTTGAAGCACTCGCACACATCGGTCAAAGAGCGAGCTCTCAGGATCTCCGGCTGGTGGTGAATTATGAGAGTCAGAGCAACACGGAAAAGAACCTTGGAGCCCTCGTAGAAAAGACAATCCCAGACCCGCAGAACTGTCTGCAAGCAAAAGGAACAAGAAAGACACCTGTAAAATTGCATGTGCAACATCATGAATTTCTCATTGGTTTTTTTACCAACTCTTCCTTACCTCAATGGGGAGTATGTCAATATAGAGGCAGATGAACCAGCGAGACACCACCAGTGTCCATATACCAGGATACTGGTCCATGAGCTGTCCTACTGCAGGAGCTTTAGCCTTCACCAGCTCCCCGAGAACCTCCTGATCTGTCTTCAGGCCCAACATGGCCGGGCTGTAGAAGTCTACAATATCCACAAAGTAGGTGAGTTGACTTTTCATCTGAGTGAATTTGTGATAGTTATTGGTCAGCATATTAAGCACTGTTGTGAACTGGTTTTATTTATATCTCTAAGGTCAAATCTAAATGTTTCAGATTGTTGTACTAGTCCAGGACTTGAATTGAATTTTCTACATGGAGTACCACAAGGCTCTAACCTGGGTCCACTACACTTCAGTCTTTTGTATAACAACTAGGGTATAGAGCAAGCACTGTTTATTTACATTGTTGCAGCTGACGCACAATCATATATAGTCATTGCGACAAATATTTAAACTGCCTTAATTCCCTCAAAAAAATCTGACATCAGTGACCCAAGAAGGCCGTGATAAAACAGTTAAGAAGTACAAAAAAGAGGAGCACTGTCGAGCATAGGCTAATACATTTAAATGTCATTACAAATCTAGCAAAGGTAAGATCTTATCTTTCTTCCCCTATAAACAGGAACATATTCAGACCTTTATTGTAAGCAGGGTTAAATTACTGTGCTGTGTCACTCTCAGGTCTGTAAAGTCTGTTCTCTTCTGTTCTGATGTCATAGCTTTTATTAGAGCAAAGCAGGACTCATCACATCTTTTCTAAGGAGTCTATGCATCTTTCATATCATTTAATGTAATCAAAATCCTTTTAGAGGAGATATTTAAAACTGGTTATAAACTTAATATTTAACTGAATTTGCCTTTACAAACTGCATGCTGCCGGATTATGACCATGATCATCTCCTCTAACTGAGCACTGCTACATTCACTGGCTATGTTATTAATTTTTAGTACATTTAAGCTTTTTCTTAGCTTTAATGTTTTATTTAAGCCTTGGTTTGCTGACTCAGGTGTTTTCACTTACATTTCCTCATTAGGCCTCTTCTAAGGACTTTGATTGACATCTCCCTCGCTACCCTGATAGTTAGGCCGCAGCTGTAAGGGCTGGACACTGACTTTGCTTACCTCGTCATACACTCACCTAGGACCTGAGCAGATCTCTAATCAGACTAATTTAAAACACATTTGGGAGGGTGCAGGGACTTGTGTGTGTAAGTATTTAAAATAGAAACTTTACCTGGGAGCATTCTGCCCAACAGTGCGTCCATGAGCCAGAAGGACTTCTCTTCATCTTTTGTGATGATCATGAGGTAGCCTGCGATGAAGTTCATGCCCTGATATGAACAGAGACAGAGATGATCTAACTGGTGAGTCCACTGACATACTGTAGGTTTACAGACACATGGAGCCAGATACACAGCAGAATTTATGCTGCACATATGAACAGCCCATATAAACCCATTGATTTCCTTTTTTAGTTCAAAGAGGAAGTTATGACTTCAGTATAAATTAAAGCATGACCTTAATTTAAATTAAACGATTAAGTTTGCTGTGCAGGAAGCTAACAGGGTCAGTGAAAGCTAGATTCAGGGAAAATCCTACACAGTATTTAAATTAATCAAGAACTAGTCAGTCCTGTTCTTTATGTAAAGTGTAAAGTGAGAGGAGGAGAAAGTCTTTCCTTCACCTGACAGTACCCCACTTCCTTATTGTGGTGTCCATAGGCCAGCAGCACATTGTACAGAGCCTTCTGCAGGCTCGGCTCTGCTTGACTCTGGAAGAGGACGTTGTCAGGAAAGGTCCTATGCATGTCTGTCAATAAACAAGGCAAGAATTGTGAATTGATTAGGGCCTGTGTGTTGATGGGAGCTGAGCTGTGCTTTTTTTTTTTTTTTTTTGCAGGGGAGTTGGGAGACACTATATTTCCCTGTTTCCACATAACTAGCTCTGAATATACATATGCAAGTCAACTCAAAAGTCTCCAGTGGCTCTGTGATCTTCAATGTGTTTGTGAAACTCCTCCTTCCACCTTTTCTTTTCTCAGCCTGGAAGCCTTGAGTCCTTTGAAAAAAACTCAACTTTTGAGACAGATTTTGGACACACTGCATACACTAAGTTAGCATAAAAATTGATTAGCTAACATCCATCCATTTTCATCTACTTATCTGGGGCTGGGTCGTTGGGGCAGCAGGCCAAGCAAAGCACCCCAGACGTCCCTCTCCCCAGCAACACTTTCCAGCTCTTCCTGGGGGACCCCAAGGTGTTCCCAGGCCAGATGAGATATGTAATCCTCCAGCATGTCCTGGGTCTGCCCCGGGGCCTCCTACCAGTGGGACGTGCCTCCTGATCAGATGCCTGAACCACCTCAACTGACCCCTTTCGAAGCCAAGGAGCAGCAGCTCTACTCCGAGCTCCTTACCCTCTCTCTCAGGCTGAGCCCAGCCATCCTATGGAGGAAACTCATTCCGGCCAGACTTTCCTCCGAGAATCGCCACCTTAGCGTGGTGGAGAGGTTTACGTGTCCCTGTGAACCTGGGAGCTGTGTTGTCCGGGGCTAATACCACCTGATAGGGTTTGGGGTCCCAGAGTATGAGCGATTCAAAGAGACCTTGATGACACAGTATATTTAGACTTTGAACACCTCGCTACCCAAAATGTACTTTCTATGGAGACATTTCTATCCAACCATCAAGAGATGCATTTCCTTGTGTTACAGAAACATGGACACAAAACAAAACTGTGTGGAAATGAGCTGCACATATACTGGCTTATCACAGTAGTAAAAGCTCAGGTGACACTAACAACATTGATGAAGACTCTATTCACGTGTCCCAGTAAACCATGACAGTGTGACAATGTAATACAAGGACCCTGCAACTGAAGCAGCTACATGGAATTCAGCCATCATTCCTTTGACATGTCAAGATATCTTGATATCTTTTTGTTGTACCTGTGTGAATGGTCTCCTTCAGCTTGGCGTCGTGCTCCATGGCCAGCAGAGACTGGTAATAACCCGGGTTGCTCTCCAGTTGTTTCTCTGCACCACTGGCTGCCATCCAAATCCTGGCACGGTGCTCATTGGGCACACCTTTACGCACATACCTTTTCACTTCCAAAACAGATTTCATAAATACATCACATCACCACAGACGGCACACAAAAGACACCAAGAGGAAATGGTGGTGTGTTTGAATGCGTGTTTATTACTTCCTACCTGTCAGATTCTTCTCCACGTGCGGCTTCTCTTGAAGGAGCTTGGACCATCTCATCGACCTTCTGTTGAGGACGGCCACATACTCATTCATCATCTCCTTGTAGGATTCGAAATCGTGACGTCTCTCAAAGCCATAGGGGTCAATCCTGCCGAGGCAAATCCACACAGTGTGGTACAGATGAATGAGAAAAAGAAACGACTGACAGCTGGGGTCACTTTTCCTCCCCACCCTTCTTTCTCACTCCTATTCCCCGATGACAGACACTACAACAGCCTCCGCTGGGTTGGGTTTCTGTAGCAGGGAGATCAAATACCCAAGCTGGATGATTAGCCAGTTTTAAATTACTTTCAAGTGGGATTAGTAGCAAGGAGCAAAACTCAAGCTCAAAAATAACCTTGAAAAATTTCATATTTTCCACAAAACTATTCTTAGCATTTATATATCACTGAGCTTGATGGTTGGCTTTTCATAACAGCTTTACACATTTGTTAAATGAAACATTAAGTGCAGCGAGTTATTAAAGGAAGAAGCTGATGCAAAGAACTGGTAGAAGAATACACATGTAACCACCACGACTAAAACAAGGCCATGAAGTCAGAGTAAACACATCAACACAAAGCTCACCTTTCACTGTCATTAGAACACGTAAGAGGCTGAGGAACGTCTCCTTTCATTTCCATCTCCATTGTGTGTCATGTGCTGCAGGTAAAGTCCACCGAGGCTGTAAACGACCTGCACGGAGGAGCCTATTTCATTTCTCCTCCTTGGGAAAGAACTGCTGGCTACTGTCAAGGTAAATAACAAAAGCAGTCTGAGTTTCAAATGAATCACCTTACACTTTTCACCGGGAGGAGGGGCTAGTTTAAATAACACCCAGGTAACATCCCCAGGTGCTTTATTTGCATGCAAAACAATTGGAGGAACAGAAACAGTGATGTTTGCGTGTACGTCCACATGTTACTGTCAATAAAATAAAATAAGAAAATGAAAATAAGATAAAATAAATGCCCATTTAATTTTCCCCCTCAAACATCTGTAGAACAAAAGCTCATTTTATGATTATTACATCCACCAAATTACCAGAAATTATTCCGAGGACTAGGGCTGCAAATAATGATTATTTCCATTGTCGATTAGTCTGCTGATTATTTTGTTGCTCAATCAATTAGTTGTTGTCAATCATCAAAGATGTCAATCAGTGTTTACAAAAGCCGGAGATGACGTCCTGACATGTTTTGTTTTTTCAACAACCCAAAGATATTCAGTTAACTGTCACAGAGCAGCAAAGAAACAAGAATATATTCACAGTTAGGAAACTGGAATTGGAGAATTTTGACTTTTTTCCTAAAAAAATAAATAAATCACAGATTATAGATGGGGTTGAGGAAGTCCTGTATCTTGAATTAGTTTAAAAAAAAAATTCCCCCCCCCTTTATTTACTTTATATGCATGTAATACACCTATATTTTGTCCTGTTTACATGTTCGAGTTTTCCTGCATCTGTGAACTTACCATTTCAAAACTTTTTCTTGTAAAATGAAATGAGCGCTGACACTACAACATGATATATGTAATTTCACCTTTGGCTCAATAAGAATACTCAGATTGATTACCAAATTAGTTTGTAATTAAATTAACAGTTGAAAACCAGTGGTGATCTTAGACTCTGGGGGACCCCAGGTAAAGAAGCCCATCGAGGTCATACATTAGTCAGAGGGGGACCAATTTAGGGTTTTTGGGGGGGCGGGGGCTGCCCAATCATTTGCCTGGTTTGCCTCTTCTCATGGTCTGCCGCTGTTGACAATCAAGACATTTATTGTTGAAGCTTTGCTGTGGACACATCCTTGTTGTCCGTAAAGAATATGGCCATTCATGTCTGTGTTTGAAAACAACAGTAAGGTGCCCATATGTAAACTGAAACTGGTTTTACTTGTTGTTATTATTCCTCCCGTTCATACTGACCACTAAAACATCCCTTCCTGATGAGCTTCTAATGGAGGTGCGGGGGAACAAAGCCCACAGTCCTTTGGCATCTGACTATTTTTCTGTAAGACTTTAAGAAATGTGAAGTTATCCTTAAATGGTAGCTGCAGCAGTGACATAAAGTTTTGGCACCCAAAATAAAATTTGACATTGAAAAAGACATTGGTGTAGAAAAAAAAGCAAAAAACAGGCATTAAAATTATTTCATTTTGATATTTTTTCATTCTGATGTGATTTCCAGTGACAATTTTGAGATTTCTTTCTGTTCTAACTTCCTCTCACCACGTGGAGAGGAGGAGTTTGAGTAGAGAGACAACAACAGTGTGATTTACATATAATCTGCATACTGAGGAGAACGTCACACTTCTGGCCCCACACAGTCCACTCTGAAGCCTCTGTCATATGTAAATATCTTCCATGAGTTCACCTGAAACTCCCAAACAGCAAGTCTGTTGAGTTTGAGTCGGTTAAAGTCAGGTCCACTGAAACAAGCACTAACACCAGCGTCAAAAAAATTGACACTTGTAAAAAGGTGGCATGAAGAAAAAATGAGAAGATTGTCATTAAAAACACCTCAGATTGAAAACATATCAAAGCAAAATGAAGTAAATTTTAATGATTTTATTTTTCAGCATAGACAGTAAGAATAATGGATGTAGCTATTGTGACGTCACCCACTGGTTGGTGGACTCCTGTTTTGAGGCCTTCAGTTCGGGCATTTTGCCCGTCGCCATCTTGGTTTTTTGGAGCCAGAAGTGACCATATTTGGAAGAGACGCTGGAGCCCAGGACTGAGAAGCCAAGGACACTATCAGCAGACAGCGTGTCACTCAAAGCGGCTTGTCCTTAATTATGCATAATTTTAAGCCTTAATAAAATGCAAAGGGATGAGTAATATAAAAATTCACCCTCCATACAGCTGTCATGAAGGAACACATTAGCTTTAGTTGTTTGTACCAGTCTGTAAACATGTTTATTTCTCCTGTAAAGTTGGGCATTTTAACACGGAGGTCTATGGGGACTGACTCGCTTCTGAAACCAGCCTCAAGTGACCGTGCAGTTTTTGGCACCTCCGTATTGGCTTCGTTTTTCAGCCCTGGAGGCTGCCACTTGTTTTTCAGTTAAATCTTTTTACAATGCCAAAATTTACTGTCACTGTTCTGACTCCATACAGCCACAGCTTGAGTTCTTTTTCTGTCATTCTCAATAGAATAAAACATAAATATCGTAAGGTTAAGTATTTTGGGGGCCTTTTATGCCTTGGTAGCAATAATAGAGATGAACAGAAACTAGGGAGAGACACAAACAAAGGTCATCAATCAGATTCCAATTGTAATCGAACTGAACATTAACTTCTATACTCCTTAGTTTCAAGATACTTAAAAAATAAACTTTTATGTTGGCTACAAAGAGGTCCTGATCTTTTGCAAAGGATAGCACAGCATGCAGATATATGACGGCAGAAATATTATTTTAAATAGGGATGCACGATAATGTCGGCGTGTCTAAGTATCGGCTGATATCGGCTTTAAAATGAACTATTGAAATCCGCCAACATGGGGATAATGTTGGCTTTCAAATCAATCAGAATCAGCCAACATACTTTTCCTTATACTACTCAATGAATGAATGAATATAATTCCACTACAGAAGAGACATAAGAGAAAAAAGCGGGTATTGATATTGTTATCGGTCAAATGAGTTGTCACATGTCGGCATGTCGATATCTGCAAAGAATCCAATATCGTGCATCCCTAATTTCAAAGTCACATGACCCGCCTTGTATAATGAAGTAGGATGTTGAATAAACATGTTAAACTTTACGATCATACTACAGACATTTTGATCAGCTCATCATCATCATCATCACCCCATACAGCTTCACTCATGTTAAATTGTAAGGTTGCTAACTAGGGAATAACAAAAACATAATGGGTACAGCGGGTAACTATTCCCTGGTGGAGTTGCTTTACAAAGCACCATTGTCAAATTAACCAAATTATCACAGCTAAGTACTGACAATAACTCTTGTTAAATATTGTATATCATTAACAATCAACATGGTTTAATATTCTAAAAATGTGATATTAAAGCTTTGACAAATATCAGTGTGGTTATGAATCTTTTTTACACTCTGGCTCGATCCTAACTGTGCTTTATGAAATACGCTCTTGTCTAAGCAGCTTTGTGCTGTAAGTGATATTAACTGTTTCCCTCATCTGTCTCATCACCAATAAAAGAACTATTTGCATGTATGATTATGGAAAAAACACATGCTTTATTCATCTTTCTTAAATGAACAATATACTTAGGCTACTTACATGACTTATTAACAATATATTCTAATTTTCACTACCTTCAGTAACACTGGACAGATGGGCGTGAACAGAAATATAAATATTGAACAGACAGATATTTATTCTTAAGGCTTACTTTGTTGTCGTGTTGTTGCCCTCGTTAGTGTCCTGGCTTTTGAACTTCGCACTGCCATAACATACAGATATGTGCCATGCAATCCTAAGGGTCTGTAATGTCTTAACTTACATGTCACTTAAATGCTTTAGCATCGTTAACGTCTCGGGAGGGCTGAAAACGACACACTTTGCCCGACAGTTAGAGAGAAAATCATCCTTTGAAAACAAAATGCTGTGGATTACGTCACACGTAGGATTCAAGACCCACTCCCGACTGAGATTAACCTGACAAATGAACACCACCAACCAATATATCTAAATTAAAGCACTGCCTTTACTTGTGTATTTGTGAAACCAGCCCAAGGTGACGTAAAATGTGTTTAACATGCTTTCAATGAGAAGCTCACAATTCCATGACTTGACAGATCCACCTAGCAATTAAACCAACAGCATATCATCCACAATATTGAGGCATCCCGTTAGAGATCTTAGCATTTACTGTACATAAAAGAATCATCTGTTGCATTTATAAATTGAACGTATTTATATTATTCTTCATATAGCTCTCTTTGTAAACTGTCCCAATAGATACAGTATGTACAGTAAAAACTGCAACAGTTCTGTTGGTGCTGGTGTAGTGAGCACTCTGTCTCCAAGTTAGAGTAAGACATGGGAACTTTGCACAGTCACTCAGAGCTTCATATAACAAACCAAAGCTGACTTAAAACACACAGTTTTCTCCTCTCCAGTCCTTTTAGAGTACACACAGCCAGCGAACCTCCTCTCAGCGCTGTGTCCATCCCCACTTACAGGGCTGTGGCCTGACAGGTAGTGCTCCTCCTGGAGCAGAGCAGAGGGGCGTCCAGGATGCTGAGAACACAACAGGAGAGACAACGGCGACTCTGGCAATGTCTGTATGACGCCTCAGTCTCCCGAGGACAAGAGATGTGGCCGGTTGTTCTCATAGTTTTTTACTCAGCTCCCTGAAAGGTGGTTTCCTGACAGTTTCAAGTGCTTCTGTTTTCTCTCTGCAGTCTACGATTTTCACTTTTTTTGTACAAGTCTTAAAAAAAACTATGAAGTCACTGTAAAAGAAACAAGGTTCTGGCTTTCCAGAGTTGGGATTGGATTTAGAGAGTTTTACGTTTTGATCCCGTTACAATTGGTCGCGCGAATTCCACAAAATCATCTATAAGGACTGGCCACGCTCCTGAGGAAGACACACCAACAAGATCTCATTAGTGACACAGTGATTTAAATACATCCATATTCACAGCATTACAGAGACAGCAGATGGAGCAATGCTAAATCTGGCTGAATCCAAATGTCCATCCTCTTGACTTGTGGACTGAGCCCTTCAGTTGCACTTACTGTGACGTGTTTACCGTCACCTCGTCAAATCTGTGAGGGGGCAAGACTGCAATGTTGTAAATGTTGCTGATAGACGGGCCATGAAAGTTGATGATCTTTAGGCCCAGTTAAGACCAATGATTCGCGATGAGACAAAACCGTTTTAGAAAGTTGCAGAGAAAAGTTGCAGTGGTGTGAAGTAGCTGTCTGAGCTCGACTCAAGTCGGCTGATGGTGTCAGCTGAAATTCAATTGGTCAAATCGCCGCCGGCTGTTTTAGACCATAAAGCACATCACCTGTTTCAACAGGCAATTTCCTATATCTGCCGATCAAGTCAATATGGCCGTGCTGCAGCAGGTGCTCCGCCCCTGCTGAGCCCTCTGTTTCTGTCCTCACAGTGTGCTTGTGTTGGACGGTGGATGCTGCTGCTACTCGCTGTATGTGCTTATGCCCCCTCACACACACACAGTCAATGACTAACTAATTGGCGCTGCTTACATATATTATTGTGGCGTATTTATTATGAACACAGTCCATCTGATGCTATATTTTGTTTCTGTTTTTCACTGTTTCATCACTGTTACAAATGCAGCTGTAGCCAGTATCCCACTATCACTATCCTTATTCATATTGTAGAAGCTACAAATTATATTCAGCCACAAAATAAGTCTGAAAAGCTGAAAAATAGAAGTACAGAGATTGTTGTTGCATAGAGATGATACACTGTCTCATCTAGTTGCACTGGTGTGAACTGGCAGGGTTTTAGAACATTGCAGAACGGTGCCTGTTGCGAGTCTTTGGTCAAAAGTTTCGGACTCAATGTGCAGACGTGACTGACACAATGTGTGGTCGTCTTTATTTTTAGATGTAAAACAATTTCAATCAGACTCAGTGTGCAAAGGCCTTAAACTGCAAAAAGTTCGCTTGAGGCCTCTGAACTGGATGAATTGCGCATTCGGACGGCCCTCAACAGTCGCTGATTTCCAAGAAACAAGTTCATAAAGTTGGTGAGTCTGCGGTGATGTCTGAACATTTGGATTCAGCCCCTGAAGGAAATTTGTGACACTCACCTTCCTCATCATAGTTTGACATGTCATCTGCAATCATGTTACCAAAGTCCAACAATAGGTTCCATGTGTCCTTTGGGATGGATCGTTTATGGTGTTCCTGTAAATGACAAGTGCTGGTCAACATATTGGTATAAACATGTTTTCACACAGGTACCTCTGTCACCACACAAACTCTTTTTGCCTTTAAAACTCAGTATAAAGTGTAAACTTAAAGACCAGTGGGGCAGCATGTGTTCTGAAGTCCATGCGTCTGCAGGTTTTCATTCCAACCAAACACCATCTGGTTGCACTTGCTGATCCCTCTGAGGTCGATGTAATGAAAGCTGGCACAGCCTTAGCCAAGTTTCCCATCACTGGGGCAAATACATTTCAATGAGGGAAGCACCCATCCAACTTTCTCTCACGTGATATCAGTTCCAACCCAGGCATCTTGTAATATCAAGAACAGATCTAATACCAGTGCATTTTTCAAACTCGCATAAGTAGGCGGGCGTGTAGAAACAAAAAAAAGGGAGAATTGTTGCGCCCAAGTCTGACAATGGTTGGGAAAACCCTGCTGGTTATTCTGGCATCATGTTGGGGACATTCGTATGTGTGTACAAACAAGCACGTTAACACAACGCGCAATATCGAGGTCAGCAACACGATCGAGGTCATGTCCATGGCCGATACATCATGGCCAATACTTGATCTGCATTTTACAGTCAGCTCATTCGCTGATACCGATCCAACATATTTAATTGGTGCATCTTTAATTTCAGTTCTCTGACTCACCAAAAGGAATCTGTTCCAAAGATCAAGGAACTTAAATCGTCCTGACAGAACCAGGTTCCAGTAGGCTACAGCCATGTCCAAGTCTGCACACAGACACAAAGCACAACACTTAGTCCCAACAGTTTGTAATTCAGTGACACCATTCAGCAAGTTGTCATTGTCACTCTTACCTAGACCCTTCTGTCCAGGATTTTTGGCGAAGTTAAAGGTGAACTGGTAGAAGTCCTTGAACTTCCCGCTGTCTTTGAGCTCCTGCTCTAATCTTGGCAAAAGGGCCTTCAGTTTTTCGGGGCTGTCACACCTAGAAAAACAGACAGTTTGAGCAATGAATACACAAACTGATTAAATACACACTTGAGCTTTCATATTCTGGTTGTTTGGTCGATTGGTTGGTGAATGTGTTATTGTCTGACCAAATTCTCATTGGTTGGACATTCGCTGGTGTTACTTTAATAAAGCTGCGTGCCCACCAAAGCATTTCTTGTCCCATCTGAAAATGGCAGTTGTTGTTTTCGGGGACTTGTAAATGTCCTGTGTGACAGCCGGTCTTTGTGGCATTTGTCCCACCCCTTCTCCACTGTGATTGGACAGCTGGTGGCATTGACCAGCCCAGTGTTTTAACCAAAGTTAGACATTTTTCAACTCGTGTTTTTAGTCAGAAAAATGGATAAATACCACAAAAGACTTTCAGTGTCAGATTTATCACTCTGGATTTATTTTATAACAATTCCAAAAAGACGGTGCAGTTTAAGGCCAGATTATAAAGCTTCTGAAAAGAATAAAATCACACTGGAGCCCATGTTGGAGCGGCACAGTGGCTCAAGTTAGCTACTGGATTAAATATAGTAAGTCTCTCTCACATGCAGCATTACAGAGATATTTAATGTTGGTAATGTTACGCCGTATATGACATTATCAACCCCAGGGTTAACTTCTGTTGTGTCCAGTATGTCAGATTTTCTCATCAGTCCCATTCAGTGCTTAGTGGTGAGACAATCACGTGTACAGCTCAGCTGGACACTCCCAGCGATACAGTGCACGGTTTATTTTCAGATAATATTACAGTGGATATAATTTATGTTTCACTCAAGGCAATCCACGTGCCTAAACACAAAGTTAACTTGCCTTGGACAAGTTTTACTGTTGAGCTGTGTGACAGGAAAGAAGACCAATTGATTGGTGGAAGAGAAGGTAGAATTTAATTCGACCAAGATTTTCCTTGGTTGATTACAGCCCTGACACACACTGACCACCTAAATCAGTTGCAACATGACCGTCCCGATGCTAATGACAAACTGACCGAAGTTAACTCTGACACATGAACCTCTGGAGTCAAAACACTGCAGCTCTTCCACTGAGTCATTCCACGAAGACACAGAATACCCAAGCTGTGGTTGAGTGGCTCTATATATAGACAACCTTCCCTCTCTGGAGCTACACTAAGAGAACCACCATGCGAAGATACTTCAGGCAAGTGTTTATGTCCCACTTTGGAGCGTGTTTCACGCTGTTGATGTCAACACTCACCCCAACTCTGTCATTCCGTCCAGAAATTCCTTCTTGGTGAACTCGCACTGAGTGGCCGCACGAAACTTCCACGCGACAACCAGCACGGTGATGCTTGCTGGATCCAGCGAGAGGTCATCACAAAACTGCTGGATCCCATCGATACCAATCTTATTCTCATCCTGGGGATCTATGAAGGCGAAAAAAGAGTTACACTGACAGTTGTTGCAAAGAAGTAGTGTCTCTAACTTTTAAAGAACACAGTCCTTTCTGGAACAGCTCTGTTCTAGTAAATATTTCAAGTTACAGCGTAAAACGCAGACGATCCCACTAACCTTTGTAGCGATTGTAGAGCTGCTCCAGCTTTTTCCGGTCTACTGATGTTTTCATGGATTCCTTACAATAGAGATCTGGATTCTGAAAGTAGTTGTCGGTAGCAACTTCTAGTTTCCAATCATTCTGTGTGAGGCAGTACACAGCTGTCTTCTCCCCAGCCTGTGTGAAGGACATGAACTGCCGTACCTTGTCCCTCTGCGAAGACTTCAGCTTATGCTGTGTAAGTACAGGACATGGGCTGTCAGACACGGGAGCGATCAGACCAGTGAACACTGACAGCAACACACAGACACAGACGGAAACACAGACAAAAACACACAGCGAGACGCACACATCTACAGGCATTCAGGCAACAGTAAGGACAGCGAGGCGCTCAGAAACACTCATATTTCAAAAGGTTAGTCTGTCACACTGACACACACACATCATAGGTGGTGAGCCAAGACGCTGTGCTGGTAACTATGTTCTATCCAAGAGCAACATGGGCTTTTCTGAAGGAGGATGTTGTGGATTCTCAAAGCACATGCTGTACCCGGGAGGGCCCCTCAGATAACTACAGTCATAGATGTAACATGAGCAGGGAAATGGGATGCCATCACCCAGACCTAGAGGTGCAACAAGTCTGGAGTGTAACACAAGCACCCTGCCAAAAATACATGGCAATATTAAAAAAAGAAAAAATCAAATGTCATGTGACTGTAAACATGATTTCTATACTGATATTTTCAGCAGTATGAAAATCTGCACTTTTACAAGATATGTGCACATGAAATTGGTTATAGATGCAAGAATAAAGAGGCGTTCAATGAACATTTTACTCGGCTAGTATCAGGGTTGTGAATAAACTATTTTGTCCACCTGCCATTGGAGTTGGTGGACTCCAAAATCTACCAGCCACTCAACAGATTACCATTGGGTTTTTTTTAAGATGGTAAGTGAAGCAAATCTAGCAACCATGTGCACATTTTACCAGTGTTTGGCTGATGGCTGGTGCTCATCTAAACTCTGGCTAGTGTCAGCCAGCAAAATAAGTTCAGAATACGTATCATTAAACCGCAATGCCACGATTAAAGACCAGTGATGAACAACAGTTAGCTTTGAGTTCTTGAATGTTGTATGTATGGTAGGGACTGGGTAAAGCTGCAAATGAATTGCTCTTGTGGCACAAATAAAGTTGTCTTAACTGAACTGAAGACAATGTCATACTTGAACCTAATTCCAGGCCATTTCTGGTTTCCTAGTCCTATATAGATATCATGCTTGGTTGATCATCAATTAGTTGATTGACTGAAATTAATCTGCAACAAATTTGATAATCGTTTAAGTCATTTTTTAAAGAAAACACATGTCAAAACTCCAGTGGTCAGCTGCTCAAGTGTTAGGATTTGCTTATTTCCTTACTCTTCTGTGAAAGTAAATTCATATCTCTGAGTCTGAGACTGTTGATTTAAAGTTGTCTGAACTTAACTCATACTTTAACCAAATTCCAGACCATTTCTGGTTTCCTAAGCCTGTATAGATAGATGTCATGCTTGGTTGATCATCAATTAGTTGATTGACTGTAATGAATCTGCAACAACTTCGATAATCAATTAGTGGTTTAAGTCATTTTTAGAGAAAACAAATGCCCAAACTTCACTGGTCAGCTGCTCACATGTTAGGATTTGCTTATTTCCTTACTCTTCTATGATAGCAATATGAATATCTCTGAGTTTGGGACTGCTGATTTGACAAACAACCCATTTGAAGACACCACCTTAGGGCTTTTCAAAACTGTGATGTGGCCCTTTTGCTATTTACTTAATGAGTAATAAACAGCAGCTTATATCCCAGCCATAATCGATATCATCCAGTGATAAAATCACCATGACACCTCCTCACAGCAGCTGCAGTATATGAGCACTTGCACTTCACTGAAGAAGAGCAGCATTTCCTGAAACCGGAGACTAAAACTGTGAGTTCACCAAGCTGCTAATGACTCCACCAACCGCCACCGATTATTCTTGATAACACCACATGAAGTCAAATGTCTGTGCTGGCTGCTGTTCACACTGCACGGATTACTGTGCGACCAGATGGGTAACGTTAGGTTAGCATTGTCTACACAGCACCAGCTAGTAACTTCTACTGGCTAACGTTAGCTAAGTTAGCCAGAATGTATCACTGACAGTAACTATAGGGGACAGTAACACGGGAACAGACTGTCAGTATGGTTATGGAGAAGCCGGGATTTCACTCAAACTACCCCGTGTCTGTCTGTCTTTGTGGTCCACCGACTGACCTGCTCACAGCCGAAGTTACAGACTGCCAAAAAGGGACGTGTAGCTAGCTAGCTACTCTCAAAATATCAACTGACCTTCCCTGTAATAGCGGCGAACACAAGTAACTAGTCATTGTAGGCTTGTCAAAACGCGACACGGCATGTACTTTAATACTACAACAATATTCTTCAATGTAAGCCTTAATGGCACCAAAGCCATTGCCCGGGTTTGTGTTTATTTTGGTTACCTACCATTTTCACACCCGCTGTTTGACCAGTTTGGTAGCCCGACTGACGCTCATTCTGCGCATGCGCGGAAGTAGTCGAGCCGCTATTGTAGGTTCCAGTGGAGAGATGAGGTCTGCAGCAGCTGCTCTGCTGTCACCTGCCTTTTTTGTAACTATTTGCCAAAATGCATCCTTGAGCATGTTTGTCTGAGAGAACAACACTTACACTTTTTGTTACATCATGTAGTCACACCACATATACCACAGGACTCCCTCACCCACCCACCCCCACCCAAAAAACTGCAAACAACACTGTTAAAAATAAAACTGAACCCCACCCTTCACCCCCTACTCCTAAAAACACTCTGTGACTACTAACACCCACAGAGATATCATCCCAAACACTATAAAACATGACATCAGTCCTTCCCTCACCGGACAGTGTCCTCGTAACACACACATTAGCAGACAGTTAATCGACGTCCAAATCTACTATAATAAGTGCACTCCAACTCCATAAGAATAACACTTCCAAGGGACCAAAAAATGAAAGTGAATCCCTCTCAGACAAACAACTTAACGCCATTCCAGGGGGCCCCACAACTCCAGATTTGCTGTGTCTCAGCTGGTTCGTGCCTCATTATTTTGCATATGTATGTAGCGGTGCATAATCAACTGATGCAAAAAAGGAAAGATGGGCCCTACTCTGGTAACTAATCTTGAGGCCCTGCCTTAAAGGGCCCCCCCTGTGTCAAATCTAGTTTGAGATATTGTTTTAGTTCAGTAGCTACTTGATGCATGTGCTTGTTGAATCATATTACCACTCAGTGAATCTGGGGCGAGACAGTTTTCAGGCATAGAACAAGTGTACACCTTACACAAAGCGTATGAGGGACAGGGGGCCCCAGCTGCTCATTTTCTGCCCCCTTCACTGATGAACAATGAGGAACTTGAGTCTCCATATGACATGAGAAAAAACCCACAACAGCTCATCTTATGAGAAAAATGTGATATGCTGTATGTACGCCTGTTGGACTGACTCCCGCTCAGCTGAGTTTTATCTCGTGTGAAAATGAATACACCCTTCAACAAATGTGAAGGGTGTATAGATAACTGAGTATCTGTGGGTGTCAGTCTTTCTTTTTTGAGTTCACTCAGAGGATGTGGAGGGAAAACTGCTGTCATTCATACATTGTGAAACACATTCATGGGTGTTACTCTGACTGTACTCAGCAGTTTGTGGGGCTGTTGAATTGTATTTTGTAATACTGTGAGATGTTTCTAATATTAAGTCATCATTAAGTCATCCCCACAAAATACATCCTACAAAATTATTATTAAGTTAAATCAGCACCTCACAAAAAAACAAAAACTGAACACTAAAAATGTTGTTATGTTACTGCATAATTTTGAGGTTATAATGTTTAGTTTTTGTTAAAATAGGTTTACAGAAGCAGATTCGACTTTGCTGTCATTTTAGAGGTTATAAATTTGTGGTGCTCTTGAACTTTATTGCTTTATATAGAGAGATGTCTCTAATATGTCCAACCCACTCAAATCAGTGAGGGTTGAGTAACTAATAGTAACACTTCTCAGTATAATTCAAAATCATTCAGCAGCACCACAACCTTCATGAAGATAGGATTTATTTAGGGCTGTTGTATTAGACTGCTTTAGTTCTAGCTAGGTGTACCTAATAAACTGACCACTGTGTATATTTGTAAGTTGTAAATACCCTAATATTTGAAAATACCAGTAAAGAATAGAAGTTGGTGATTTGAGGGATGTTTGACTTTTCATTCAAAAACTCTGTGAATCTCATCGTCAGTCTAATAAGGCAGCACATGTGGCAGACAACTTACTGGATCCCTGTTTATGAGATCCACGACGACCTTAAATACAATGCAAAAGAGACTCAGCAGGCATCATGGGAGGAAACTGTCAAATTATTAAAGACAAAACAAAGGTTATTACTTCTCAAAGGAACATTGTCTTTGCAGCAAAACTGACCAAATCCAATACAGCTGTTTACTTTCAAAAAGTACAGTAATTACAATGACTTTAAAGCTACACTGAATAACATAAAATACTAAAGCGGGGTATTAAAACTTGAAGAGCAGTATCTGGCGGTAGTGATTTCATGGTATCAAGGTATTACAGAATTATTGTTATTATTATCTGTCAGAATGACCCTTAAAGGAATTAAAACAGACGGATTATTTCTGGTTAAACAAACATTTTACCACTATATTCCAGACTTTACAACAATTTTAAAGGAAGTGTGTAAAAAGTCTCCCTTTTGAATATAATTTAAATAAAGTTGAGATTTTCTGTCCAGTTGTATTTTTTTCAGTGTCGTAATGTACACCATACAATAACTGTCACTTTTAATATCACAGTTTACCTTGAAACCGGTACATCGTTGCAACCCTGTGTGACAGTTGGAAAGAAGGTGGTTGATTATTGTTTGGCATGTTTGAGGGAGGAGGTTGTGTAGAGCAGGTTAGGATTTGGATCATTTAGGTTTATTGATGTACCAAGGATTTTTGCATTGGGCTCTTTTTTATTTGTTTTTTGAATTTTTGACCCTGCAGACCATCTTGGATTTACTCTGTATCAGATCTGATTGCAACTTGACACACTGCTTGAACTGAATGTTACCTCCCAGCTCATATCTGATGTTGTCTACACTAATCCGTGGCTGCTGCCAAACTGGGGGGAAAAAACCCATTTGTATCCTGCCATGCAGTCAAGGGGTAGCCATGATTTGGAAAAACACAGAGGTCATTCCCCCAGTGCATGTTACCACCTCTCAAAAGTGTCTGACATCTTGAGAAGTTTGTGAATCTTTTTTTCTTTTGGCAAGACATAGAGCAGATCATCCATGAATTGCAGGGCTGGTGGTTTGATCCCAGGCTCCTCTTGTCCACTTGTAAACTGCCTTTGAACCTTAACTGCAGAGTAGCTTGCATGAGGTCTTGCTGCCATTGGTGTGCACATGTGAAGGAGAGGCTATAGTATAAAAAGTGCTAGCAACGTCAATGCAGTCCAGTCCAATTTTATTTTCAGCATTTCTCTATTCATTTGAATGATCAGTTATGTTTCTGTTAATTCTGTCTTCCACCATTTGGTTTATGGCTCTTGTGAAGCCTTCACCACATTGGCAGGAATTTTATTCTGGTGTAGAAATGCTTACTCCATCTATTATGGTTTAATTTAATGAATAAATGATTTTTTTTCTGCCTGTGTTGAATTAAATATGAGTGTAAAACGCCCTAAAACCCACCATGTGTAATATATATGTATGATAGTAGGTATAATCGAAACCAGCTCCCCTTAGACGTGGCAAAATATACATGCACACAATGATTTAACATCAATCAAAAGCATAATCTATTGACCTTTGCCAGCTTTGTGTGTCTTGCTGATGCTAGTGTACAAAGTGATTAATGATCTGGCTGCTCCTCCATTAAAAGAGTTTATACAACTGTGCTCAGACAGTGGGAGGACATCTTGGCCGACCATCAGAGGCAACTGTGCAGTACAGCACAGATCTACTGAGTTTGGTAGATCAGTCTTCTCTGTTGAACTCAAGGGAGATAAGATGGTGCAGCAGCTTTGCTGGTTTTAAATTGAACCCTCTGAAACCTGGAGAGACATTAGTTTTCTTGTGCTGTGTTCAGGTGCCTTTCACAAGCATTTAAACCTTTCAAATCTGAGCAAATTGGTTTGGTTTTCTTTCAAAAGCAACTTGGCAAGGCAAGAAGTGTTGCGCATATTGCAAGAAAACAGTGAAACGTGACAAGAAAAATAACCTGAAAAAGAAAAGAGAGATTCAAATAAAAACTATCAAAAAAACTAGGAATAAAAGCCTAGAGAAATGTTTTTATAATTATTATAACTGTAGTATTTAAATTAGATTACAAAAAAATCTCTTTCTCTCTATATATATTCAGCTTTTTTCAGGCTATTTCCATCTTTGTTTTTTTTTTTTTTTTATTACCTTTTCTCAACTATTTGTCAGGACATTTTCTGTACCATCTACTGATTTCTTGTTAATTTTTGGATCCTTTCCTGTTAAGTTGCTCGTTGCCTTTGTTGTGAATAATTTGCTCAGGTTATTGTTAATCATCACAAACATTAAGTCAAACACTTGATATAACATTATGAAATCTTGTTATATCATATTCATCATCATTAATATGTTCTATTTGCTAATTGTGTGTGTGATTTTTTTTTTTTTCTTCAAATATATAATTGTGTTTTTTAGCAGATTAATTATTCTAAGTTTCTTGCCCAGGGACTACAGATGTGCAGCAAAGTAATTGTGCTCTGTTCCTGTTAAATAAATGAAATAAAAAGAATGTAAACTCCCCCTGGGTGATTGAAACCCTCATGTTCCCAGAAACGATATGGAGACCACCATAGTAGAAGTCAAGACATGAGAAGACAAATTAATGAAGTGGCTTTTCTGCAGGTACAGGTCTAACCTTAAATGCATACATAGGTTTGGGAGTTTTGTCATGCTATTCACACACTACAGAGTTGACAAGGTGGCTCTTTGTTGCAGGTGAGAGGCAATGTGTTTTTAATCCATGTGTGATCAGAGCTGTCTTCAAAGTACCATCTTTAGAGAAAATATAATGAGCAGTGCGTAAGTGAGCTGTCTCCTCAAACACTCCTGCGCAGCAGATGGCGGTGTGTGTGTATTTGAGGCTGGCTGCTCTCCACCAATCCCAGGAGATGCAGGTTGTGGGCATGAACTACTTTGACTGCTCTGCTTTCGTCTCACCGATGCTGTCCAATCAGACGCCGCCATAGCGAGACACCGCCAAGATCAGATTGTGAGACGCGCTGCTGTAGCAAGGCTAGCGGAGAGTGGACAGAAAAGGCTAACAAACAATTTGCTAACTTGTGAAGTGCACCGGTAAGCCGCATTTAACGACTTGTGGCTCACTATGCAGCCGCCGCATGAGAAAGTTCTTGACCTTAAATATGTACTTTACCATGTATTATGTTTTTAAATGTCTTTGAAATATCCTGGCAACACACACGAAGCTAACATAGTAAAATTGAAGCTAATACTGGCAGTGTTGTCGATGACAGCTGTGGATTAGCTCGACCGCGAGCTACTAGCTAGCGTAATGGCAGTTGGCTAACAAAGCGCTGGTGGTCCTAGCTTTCTAACCGTAATCACCGGTTAGCTCGTTGCTAAAACCCTCCGGTGACATTGCTAACTAGCAAAATAATAGTCGCTGCCGTGCTTTGTGCGTTAACTTTAAAATATCATTTGACAAGTAGCTAGCTTACCGTGTGTGGCAAACGGTCATCAACAGGGCTTTGGTCAGTTTAACACAGCAGTTATCGGTTATTACAATGGAAATGGCTACATTAACACATTTAACTCGTCTGATATTAAACGGTTAGATTTTTGTAAACGTTTAAACGGACGTCGGTGTCCTGTAACGTCATTTATAAGTGTTTACCGGTTGAGCAAGTCACACCAGAAGCGTTGAATAAAGCCAAAGTTATGCATCGTAACTTTAGGTTGGTGTTTAATCACAATAAAATAATCAGGCTAGTTAGGTGTGTTTTAGTAAATTTATAATAACAGTAGTGTGAGTGTTTGTGAAAGTCAGCTCACTGTTGTTGACTAATGTGCAACTGACATGTATCTAACAGTAAGAGACCCATCTCTGTCAGTGAATCACATTTAAACATTAATAATATAATCACCAGCAAGTGACAATTATATCAGAAGTATATTGGGTGTGAGTTTGAAATGTCTCATAACGTTTGCAGTCTGAATAAAACACACATTTCTTTTGTGTCATTGGTAACTTTATTTGTTTACTTTTTCAGTGGATGATCTTTCTCCATATGAAAACGATCACTTTTTAATACAGCTTCAGTAACGTTACTCGACCTAACAGGGGAATCCAGGCTTTACTGACTGTGCAACGCCAAACACAGAAAGTTGACGAAAAAATAAACTCAAGAGTTAAATACTCAACACTAATAAAATATTTTACCCGTGGAAATAACTGCAGAATTATCTAAAAGTACTTCGACATTGCTTAGTTTGTTTCCTGTTTGGTAGGGATTTAGACCTCCTCTTCCTCCATTCTCAAATGCCAACAACAACAGCCGTCGAAGAAACAGGAGAGTGCACTCGTAAGTGCACAAAATCACCATATTAACTTCTTTCACCGTGCGAAACGCGCACACGTTTCTTAAATGTTAACCCGTGCTTAACTTTGCCTGTAATCTGCAGCACGGAGCCAAATAATCGAAAAATTTTGTGTGAATCCTTTCAAAACGTGCATAAGCTAACTAGCTAGCTAACGCCAGCAAGCTGGATCTAACGCTAACTGTTAGCAGGAACAGTTAGCTAGCTGCATTCAACAAAAGGTTGTTCATTGCTATCGTCGTGTGGTTTGAATGATGTTACTGCCGCATGCAGGAGTGATATCTGTGGCCGTGTGATGTTATCACTTTTGTCACATTAATAGTTTTGCGCCGGTCCGATAAAGTTAGCATGTTTGCGTGACCTGTAACGTTAGCAGAAGTTCGACGATGCCTCTCCTCCGGACGTGCTCGGTACCTGAAGTAGGCCTTGTGCACACTTAGCGTAGTAAAAGTTGTGAGGATCAAGGGGTGGTTTAATGTGGCTTTCTGTGTAAACCATGCATTCAGAAGTACCCCTCAATGGTTCATACAAGCGAGATTGGTCTGAAATATACACATTTCCCGTCAATTATATCTTGTAAGAAGAACAACCGCAACTCAAGCTAACGTTAGTGATGTAGCTATGAACAGTGTGCTGACAGCAAGCACTTCACATGGGCCTCACAAATAAGTTTACTTTAATTTCACAACCAAAGTAGAGTAAAATATATTTAAGCCCAGGAAATATGACAGAAAAAATGTGATGCATGCATTAACCCAGAAACTTGTCATATAATATTTTGCCCCCTTTCTGTCCTCAGGGGTCTGAAAAGTGATAAAGAGAAGAACATTTTCTTTTTAGCCTGAAGCTCAACTCCTCCGGTCCTTTGGGATCATGGCTAAAGATGTAAGTAACTGTAAACATGGTTTTTACTGGAATAAGGTTGTTTACTGTAGTAGGCACCTTAGCTGGAGGTATATGTATTAAAGGGGAGCTACACCCATCTTTAAAATTCATACAAGTTTTTCAAGACAGGTGTGTCAGGCTAATTAAAGTTCAGGGGATACATACAGCCCAGTTTGATCTCAAGTGGGCCAGAAATCACCGCATAGTACCCTATAAATATTAACACCTTCAAATTTTTCTTACATTTCAAAAGCATTCATCCATTTACCAAACCAAGAAGAAAGAAAATTATGTGTAAATTCAAGAGTATGCCCTTTTTTTCCGCTTTTAGTTAATCTACCACTCACTTTCATTATATTTGACTTTTTTTTGTAAATTTCCACTAAAGTGGAGGCTATGAAAGAAGCAGGTTAAGTCATCCCCTGCCTTACAATCTTAAGTTTTATCAGTGCCTCAGCAGCAAGGTTCCACCATGTTGTTTTATGATAGAAGTCCGATACAGATTCTTTTGAACTGAAGCTGCTGGTTGATAATATTTTGCACAATGTTCAATACCTTGTTGTACTTATTGTTATTTCAGAGAACTGTATCCTGGTCAGAGTGAAAAAACCTCTAAGGCAGTATTTTACAAGAAGTATCTGCTCGCTGTTTTAATTGCTCCTGAAACCTCTCAGCCTTCACATGTGCATCAATAGTAGGTGTGCAAAGTTAGCCAGAGGGCCGGATTGGACCCTTTGGTGGGCCGGTTCAGTCCCCTGGGCCGTATGTTTGACACCCCCGGTCTTAGACAATCCGAAAATATAAGTAGAAATGAACAACTCTCTCCCAAACCCAAAAGAATAGAATAGACTTTATTGTCATTGCACAAGGAGTACGCCGAAATTTGCTGTGCCATGATCGAAATATAAGAAAACTACAGTGCCAAAACTCAAATCTGTGATGTCAGAGTATAAAGCCTGGATCTTCTCCATAGACACTGATTTGGGAAAGATGTTGCAGAAAACGCTGAGAGCACCCAGGGGAATGTTCTGAGTATATGGGTACATTTTCTGTTTCACTACATAGAACACCACAATAGAATGAATCTATTTTGGGTATATAATAAAGGAAACTAGACTTTCCGTGGTTCCACAAAATCGGTCTCCTATTCATTGTCTAAGGAGCAGCTCCAGACTTTATACCCCATGACCTCTCAAGATTGAGACTGTCTTCTCTGGTTTTTGGTTTCTAAAGAGAAGCTCATGTTCACAGATACTGAACTTTCCTAGGACATGGAAATAACATTGGAATTCTTCATTTAGGTGGTGTTCCCCTCTAAGTTGCTATAACTTAAGACGTAGCTCATAACCTCAATTTCTTCCTCCGTACTCTTTTTGTTTAACTAGACTCATGTAGTATCTTTAATGTTGTGATTTTTAAGTGTATTGTCTTTCTTGTCTTTGGCAGGCTGGTCTGATAGAAACAAATGGAGAACTGAAGGTTTTCATCGATCAGAATCTGAGCCCGAGCAAAGGTAAATAATAGTAATACAGCAATTACACTCAGTAGTTTCTATGGATGTTCTGATAAAGTTTTTTTGCCCAGGAGGCCAGGACCTCTGTCCGAGTCATTTAATATTGAGTTCTGTTGATACAGAGTCCCGATCTGACACCTCTGTTTTCCTAGATAATATCACTGCACAGTGCACTCTACAAGTACTTTAAAGTTATTTAAATCAAACTGATGTATAGACCATGCTTTGCAGTTGAGGTATAAAATAATAAATACCCTCTTAAATCTTTGTGGCTTCATCACTTTCTTGAGAGAAATTCTCTGTCCATTTAAGAGAGTATTCTCCAGTGTTTGCAGCATCGGTGCATCTTTTGCTAGAGTTATCTAAATTAACTTCCATTTTTGTCATCTGTGCATCTTTTTCGTGGATTAAGCTACATTAATAAATTAATTTTATTGGCTTTTTGCTCGCGGGGCTTTCGTTACACTTGGAGTGGCGTGGTGAGTTTGGTTGTTGGAAGCACAGCAACTATGTCTGTTTCTCCTCTGAGCAGGGCAGTAAAACACATGCACCATAGATGACAGCAAAAATCAGTAGACTCACACACTAAATTTGCCAAAAAACATAAATAGTCTCATACTGAATTTTGCTATCGTTTATAGCATGTGGTGTTAAAGTGTAGGCAGGCCCCAGACCCTGCTTTTACATACACACGGATCTTAGTGGAGAGTTGACGATGGTTGCATTCTGAGTTGCTGTGCATAAAAGTTTTAATAAGAGTAAAAACACCTGTATAACAACTGACGTAAAACACGAGATTGGATCGGGCTCGGATAGTTCGGTATAGCCGATCCAGATCAGCTAACAGTGCCTTGATTGGCCCCTATACTCATCTTTGAGATCAAATTGGGACATCCCTAGTATTTTCATACATAGGGATCACTGTGTCCTACTCCTCGTTTTACATTTCATTTTAACCACTAAAAAATGATGGTTTAATAATTTTACTTAATTTAATGGTGTTAAACTAAAGTCTAATAGTTAACTCTCTAACTGAATATCATTTTTACTAGGGCTGACCCAAAAACATCGAAGCTTCGAAGCTTCATTCGATGGCACGGGATTCGATTGTGGAAAAAAAAAAATCAAAGCTTTGGCGCTTTTTTTCCGTTTTTTGGGGGAAGGCCAACACTAACACCGTCAACAAGCCAGAAACACTACATTACCCCAAATTCTTGCACGTTTCTGCCATGGCGATGTGAAAAATACATGTCGAGCAGTCTTTTGAGTGACACTGGTGCACGGAGCGGTGTCCGCACGGTCGAAAAATCTGAGCTTTGCGCGCACAGGGCTTGCGGATGTTTAATTGAATGCCTGTCCCACATAGGAAATGCTGTTTTTTCACATGTAGGCACATGTGCTTGTAGTTGGACGACAGGGGGCAATGGAGTATTAGTCAAGAGCTCTACTCATTACTGGTCTTCTTATGTCTTCCATTAGGTGTCCTATCTTTGGTTACTGTCCAGCCTACAGCTGCCCCCGTGGCCAAACAGCTACTACCCAAAACACTTGGGCCATCCAATGTGAACGTTGCTGCACACATGCAACATGTGCCACACATGGTGAGTGATTCTCTGCACAACTACCACACTTTATGGTCTAATAATGCCACGACCTTTCTGCTTTCTTGACTACATTTGTATTATAGTGTAAGATCTCTCCATAGATATAAAAAAGGTTCAGCTGTGTAAACTGTCAGTGAGCAGCAGATGTATTTGTGTGTAGATTTGCTCGCTGGGTTTCTGTGCTGTGTCTTACTGTTGTGTAAGCCCCTCCATTATCATTGTGAGGTGACCGGGCGGAGGGTAGGTGGAGGCAGTTGATCCTAAGCTTATCAACTCTACAGTCAGCAGGATTACACCCATCATCCCATTATATACATGGAATGTATACATAACGGAAATCAGCTTAGATATCACCTTAGTGAAGGAATAAATGTGTATAAAATAGATAATGTGAATTAAAAGAAACTTGAGTCACAAATTAAATTAAGTAATTGTAATACAGCTTTCCTGCTTCTGCTCCGCCTGTCATTCTTCAACAAATGGCGGAACAAATTAAAAGGACCAAACTCTAATTCCAGTTTGTATTGAGAGTGATTAAAAAGGGGTTGTAGCCTACAAGGAACAATGGGAATGGAGTCATCAGGGACAGCTACTTGTCTCTTAATGTGGATAAGAGAAAATAAAATGATTGTGGACTTCTGGAGGGCAAGGGATGACCATGACCAAATACACTCCAGTGATTCCTAAGAGGGTCGGAATCAAACAAATTCCTTGGTGTTCACATCAACCAATGACTCCGCTGGTCTCTGAACACAAGCGAGCCACAAGTCAGTAACCACTATGCTTTCATTATTATATCCTTTCTTTTGCTCTTTCCCTTTGTAGGTGATAGGAACACCCCAGAGGCCCACGGTATCCAATACCATTTTGGTTAACAGTCCACATACACCCAGTTCCCAGTTTCTCACTCAGAGTCAGCCATCGGACGCCTCTCCGTGGTCATCAGGGTAAGTCTTCAAAAGATCCTTAAGTTCCTAAGCTTTAAACATCATTGTGAATATCGGTACATAAGGTAATAAAATACGCAAGTCTGACATACTGATTATTGTGTTTGATGTGAAAATTGAGTAACTTGATCTCTTCTGTTTGTAGAAAACGTGGTAAGAAAGGGGAAAAGAATGGGAAGGGCTTGAGGCATTTCTCCATGAAAGTGTGTGAGAAGGTGCAGAAGAAAGGAGTAACCACGTACAATGAAGTGGCAGATGAACTGGTCGCAGAATTCAGCTCTGCGGACAACCACATGTCACCCAATGACGCAGTGAGTGTCACAGCCATGACATCTTCTCATAATGATGCAGAAATATGTATCTTAAAAAGGGCATATAATATAGTGCTGGATTTTATGATCATCTTTTAACAATTTAGAATTTGTTGTCAATATTTTGAATGTTGTTTTTCCATTTCAGCATGTCTATGACCAGAAGAACATTCGGCGGCGTGTGTACGATGCACTTAATGTGCTCATGGCCATGAACATTATCTCTAAAGAGAAGAAGGAAATCAAATGGATTGGCCTTCCCACCAACTCAGCACAAGAGTGCCAAAACCTAGAGGTAGAAACCTATAAAGAAGAAAAGCTTCGGTCCGCAGTGTCTTGCCTTTTCAACTGTTAATCGTTCTTCCTTTATTGTACCTGCAGGTGGAGAGACAAAGGCGGCTGGAGAGGATTAAGCAGAAACAATCACAGCTTCAGGAGCTCATACTGCAGGTAGGAATGAACTCTTTGTACTTGTCTTTATCTGTGCAGTCCAAACACAAAGCCTCATAGCTGTGATGTCAGTTCTGCTGAAGGTGATAATTCATTCATTCCTCTTCCTTATGGAGCTTGTGAGCACATAGATATACACTCAGTGGCCACTTTATTATGTACACCCGCAACCCAATACAACAGCTCTGACATAAATTCATAGATTTGCATCACCAGATCAATTCCTAAATGTGAGTTAGTCTGGAACCTCTTAGTTCATTTCAAATTTTCAAAGGACCTGATCAATGGCTGTAGACCAAAATTTTTCTTAACTGTGATGGTGTAGCATCAACATAGCTGCTTTCTCATATGAACTCCAGACAATGTCGGAGAGCCAAGCCAGGATATTGCCTGTAGTTTCTGTTTCACGCATGTAGCACACAACAGGAGATTGTCTGTGTCAGAAGCATTCTCATCTACTGGAAGTACTTCCTTTGGTCTATAAGAGGGGCAATGAATAACTGAGTGGTATATATGTTCAAGTAGCGCTCCTAAAAAATGGTCCACCTCCAAAAAAGCAAAGGGCCACAGGCTGGAGTTGAACCCAGGCCGCTGCGGCAACAGCCCTGTACATGGGCTCATCACTAGGCCACCGACGTCCCACTCAAAGTAACTCTCTGACGGTGACAGTCAGAACTGAGCTTTATTATCTTCGTAAAGATATAATTAATGGCTGAGATTTATTCATCCATTTACATCCTCTTATCCGGGGCGTGGTTGCGGGGACAGCAGGCTGAGCAAGGTATTCCAGATATCCCTTTTCCCAGCAACGTTTTCCAGCTCCTCCTGGTAGATCCTGAGGCATTACCGGGCCAGATGAGATATATAATCCCTCCAGCATGTTCAGGGTTTACCCCGGGGCCTCCTACCAGTGGGATGTGCCTGGAAAACCTCTATCACAAGTACCCAGGAGGCATCCTGATCAGATGCCCGAACCACCTCAACTGGCCCATTTTCATGCTTAGGAGCTCTACTCCAAGTTGCCTCTGGATGTCTGAGCTCCTCACCCTATCTCTACCCTATAGAGGACACTAATATAGGCTGTTTGTATCTGGTATCTCCGGAACAGCAACTCTCCCAACCCAGAGGGTGCAATCCACTGTTTTCTGGCAGAGAACCATGTCCTTAGACTCTCAGGTGCTGACTCTCATCCCAACTGCCTCATGATGCCCCAGTGCACGCTGTGGGTCACAGTATTATGAAACCAATAGAACCACATCATCTGCAAAGAGCGGAGATGCATTTCGGAGGTCCACAAACCAGACACTCTCTTCCCGATAGGACCCTTGTGGTGACCCACACCCACTGAAAATGTGTTTGCTGAGGTGTTGTATTGTATTACATCACAGTGTCTCTATTCCATTACTTCGAAAACATAATAAATGTACCACACAGCTTGATAACGTACATCACGTCCACTAAGTGCGATGGTGATGGTTTAATCAGCGGGAGAAATTCTGTTCTGAACTACAAACCAGTTGCTTCGCTGGTGACTTTTCTTGCTGGACTACTCTAACAATACAGTTTTATGAATCCAGCTAAAGCATGCTGAAGAATGTATCAGAAATCATGTTTTGTTTTTGAAAAATTGAATGTGCTGTTAATCTGAGATCTCTGCAACTGCCTCAAAGTCTCAATCTTTGTTTGGTCTTGTCTTTCAGCAAATAGCTTTTAGGAACCTGGTCCAGCGAAACAGACAGACAGAGCAGCAGGCAAACAGACCTCCACCTCCCAACTCCATCATCCACCTCCCCTTCATTATTGTCAACACCAGCAAGAAAACTGTCATCGACTGCAGCATCTCCAGCGACAAGTATGTGGTTGTGCTAGCCTTCAGTTTCAGCACTTTTATGTGTAAAGTTATGACCTATATACTGCAGCCAGTGAAAAAGGGGCCATTGAGACATTGAGGCTTCACTTTTGGTTAGCTGCCATGTCGACTATCTTTTTAATACAGTCTGTGATAAGGTGGTGTTAGCCATGTGATGCTAATAGTTAGTCATGTCACCATGTGTGTGCGCGTGTGTAATCCCCACCAACTGTCGCCGACGCAGACACACTGTAGCAGTAGTCTACTGGTCGTCTAGCATGACAAACCTCCCACTGGTTAAAAAGAACACATTTGGTCTTTGCAAACAGAAATGATGTACATTTTAATTTGCATATGGTGTGGGGAAGTGAGATCTCATCAGAATTGGTCACTTGAGGCGCATGCAGAGACTTCATTCTAATGTCAGGTTTGAACAGACTGACTTGGAGCTGTCACATAGTTGTATTTAGTGTCTGTTTAGTTTAATATTTGCAGGTTAATAGTTTTCTAGCCCTTGGCAACTAAACCAAAGTTTATTTGGAAATCCTGAGTGCCAAGTTATTAAGGTTGGGTGTCAGGGTGAGCGGGATAAACAGTCAGTTTCTTGAGAAGATGACTCAGCAGTTCAGTATGTAGTGTTCAGCAGCTAACTTTGAATGTGAGACCTTCCCTGTGGCATCTAAAATAATTAAGGCTAATGTAGGATGAAAATAGTCCTGTCTTGCTATCGGCCCTTCAAACTCTGTGCGTACCATTAATAAGGATTGTATGCTGCCCATGGAACTGCAGGGCATGGCTTTAATGTTGCTCAGTAGCAGTTAGGTTTATGAACAGTTGCAGTCTGAACTTAATAACCTTCTGTGCGACCATGACATTAGCTATTATGATGACATGCCTTTGATGGTAAAAAAGAGAATGTATTAAATGAGTCTCATCAGCATGGGGGCATATCTAAACTGTCATTGTGTAATCTGCAACAAACACATGCACCTAAAGTGCCACTCTTCTCCAAATGTGGTGAAATTGTAACCTTTAAGGCTTTTTATAGGATTGGATTGTTTCAGGTTTATCCACAAAGTCTGGAGAACCATGTGGTGTGTAATGTTTTCTCAGCCAACTGAGGGCAGATCACATCCAACAACATTGTCACATTAGATAAGACTATGTTTATTAGCCATTTAGCTCCTTAGCAGAAATGGTTTGTGTTGTTGTTTGCAAGCACACAGTAAATATCTGTTGTTCTTTAAGCATTAGGTTGTGTTGTTAATGTGCTAACTGGCTAACTAGCGCCTTGAATCCGTCCTGTTGGTCCTCCGGTTTTCAGAGCAACTTTTTGGCTGAGACACAAGCGGCGTGAGGTGATGCAACAGTCGTTCTTTGTCCCCACAAGTTTTTTTTGGTGTGTCTGGGCTTTAACATTTAATTTCTCTCGCCATCCATGCTTCAGGATATATATTGTTGCCACTGTCCTGCACCGTGCTACTCCTTAAAACACGGTGGATCTGTTTCTAAATTGCACAATTACCTCAAACCACATTCAGAATAGATGGGGAATTTTTTGTTTGGTAAAAAAGTGATGTTTCACCATTTCTTATGTCTCTCGTTCTTCCTCTTTCTCACCTGCAGGTTCGAGTATTTGTTCAATTTCGACAGCATGTTTGAGATCCATGATGACATCGAGGTGCTGAAGCGTATGGGCATGGCCTGCGGTTTGGAGGTGGGAAAGTGTTCTCCAGAGGATCTGAAGGTTGCACGTAGCCTGGTGCCCAAAGCTCTGGAGCCCTACGTTATAGGTCAGTGCCATATATTTGTTTTACAAGTTTTTGTCAGTTGCTGTTAAGATTCGGTTGATGCCAACCACATGCAAACATTTCTCTGCTTCTTATCAAAAAAAACTTGACTTGGTGAACATACAAAGTTTTATATTGCAAAGAAGCTACATAAAGCTCAGCTCAGACAGCACCGGTGTTTGCTGAAAGTGATCTTGTACATTTTGCTGAGCTGTTTTTGCTCAGCGGATTAGTTTTAACAGTAAAAGAAGCAGCAGTTTGTATTACAGTCTGCAGGTGGAATGCTTTTACTATACTTTGGTTTAGTTTCCTACATCTTAGTATGTCTACAAGCTACGATACAGCTTTTGCTGTGCCTCTCCTTTTGTATGGATGACCACTTTCAGCTTGCCCATGTCCCAGTAGGCAGAGCAGTAAGGCAGGTGTCTGGAAAGATGACATAGGAGGAGTAAATGCATTGAAATGATGAGTTTACATTCACAGTGAAGCTGCGGCCATGTCTTCTGAAATAAAGACAGTCCATTTCTCCTATTCTCTGGGTAAAGTTCCTCCTCTAGACCTCAGGGAAAAAGTCAGCTTTTCCATTATACAGATCTCCTTGATTATGTCCATCCATTGTTTAAAGCTTGGAGGCTCAGATTTGTACCAGTTGTTTTCGTAATTGTTTTCTTGCCAGCAAGCCTGTTTTGATTTTATTAACTGTGTCTGACTGACTTGATAGCTCAGCACAATCAAGTGCTCTACTTTTAAACTTTTTTGATGGTGGTTTTGACCCGATAGTGATTTTAATCTGTTTTCCCCTTAACATTTTCTGTGCACAAATTAAAAAAACCAAAGGGAAGAAATCAAAAGTTAATAGATATCAACTTCTGTAAAAATACGGATTAAATTGTCCCGCTGACTTTTCAATGATTTGCAAAAAGGTGATTTCATGCAAGACTTGAGTGGATGAATATCTGTGGAGATGATAACTATTTCAGTATCTAGGATCCTTTTTTGTGTGTTCCATGTTGAAAAAAAAAAAACATAACATAAAATACAAGAGGCCTTGGCTTTTAGTCAGTCACTCCGGTGACTCATTGAGCTGTAGCGCCACATTTCAAAGTGCTGTCCATTTAGAGGTGGTGGACTTGTAATGGTTTTAGTTGTAAATGTCTTGTCTTTGTATTTTCTGTCAGTTTGCCTGACAGACAGCTGGCTCGCCAAGTTGACATGCGGAAACAAAGTGCCCACTGCCCAATCTCCAGTCTCCATTGGTTAGCTAAATTGAGCCTTTGCTGCTCTGTACTGCGCACCACCCAGGTTGGATAAGATTAGCTAGTGGCGGCACTTATTTGTGATTGCTGCTGCTAATTTTGCTCTGGGGGCAGGATGGCGTCGCTGTGGAAACATGGTTGCCACCCTGCGGTCTTCTCCCAGATAGCCCTGGGGAGTAAGCAGCTTAATTTACTCACCATGGTGGCGTTATTCGTGGTAATCGCCGACTGAGCAGTGCTGCCAGCTAGCTCCCAACAGACCCAGGTGCCGTGCGGTGTAGTAAACTGAAGAGTAGCAAAATTGACCCATAGAACGATTATATGAATAACCCATCAAAAAATATTTTCTTCAGCTAACTGATTAACGATTAACTTCTGGCATCCCTGACAGAAACTAAAACTTTACATAGACTTACATAAATTGTTGGATAAAATCGCTCCCTGCTGATTCATACCATGTTTGTGGAGGAGAGTGTTGACTTCATGAATCATCAAAGTCATATTTCTTTGCTGATGGTGGCTTCTTTTTTTTCCTCCAGAGATGGCTAAGGGTCCCATCAGTAACGTCTATATCACTGGAGGGTCCTCAGCAAATGGAGCCCGTTACCCTGCAAGCAGGTGAGGGGTTTAAACTAACGCTGTGACAGAAAGCATCAATTGTTCTGCCACTCAATCACCTTTAAAACAAATAATCCAATTCACTGCCCTTCTTCTTGTAGTGATGGCTGCACTGATGGCACCATGGCCTCCAGCTCCAATGACTCTCACTACAGCGGGTCTCGCGTTGAGACTCCAGTGTCTTATATGGGAGATGACGACGACGAGGACGAGTACGATGAGAACGACGACGAAGACTAACCTGTCTGCGCCTCGCCACTCCAACAAGCACAGTCCTTCAAACCACCTTCACCGTGGGAATTTAGTCCCCTTTTGTGTGTGCTTCTTCAACCTTTTCCCCTGTCTCCCATGCCTGTATTTCTGTCTGGCTTTCTCAGGGGTGTAGATGAATATTGAAAGAACAGAGGTGTATGTTGCACCCACCTTTTTTCTGCTCCTGAATCACGTGCACCTGCACCACAGCTCTGGGGGAGGTGTCGTCTAAGGGAACTGTAGTCTGTGGCCCGGCCACCAGGCTGAAGTCTTTGTATGTTTAATCCACTTCTCAATAAGCCATCCCACTAAAAAAAAAACAACCTCTGTAAAACCTACTGCTGTTGGAGAATGTATAATGTACCTGTTTGAATAGTTATTCTTATTATTTTGCAATTACAAATGGCAGACATGATAATGATGATCAAAATGTTCCAAGATGGCCAAAGTGTCTGCTTTAACATGCCGTGTTAGTGCAACACCGTGGTTTCTGATGGCCTAATGCAGTTGCAACGGCATCGGAGGATGGGGCTCCATCAGATGTGTTGATACTTTCTGTTTTGTGTTCTGGGCAATAATTTGAACTAGTTTCTTATCCTCCATTGTGTTGGGCTGGCTTCCTTCTGTTCTGTAGGCAGCTGCTTTCCTGATCTTGTTTGCTAGTTATTTGTTTTGTTTTTTTTGTATTCTGGAGTTGAAGAATTCTCCGTCACCGCCCTGTCGACGCCTTGGTAGTGTTTACAAAATAATGGCACCAGCAAGGTAAAGACTTTTTTATAACCCAGGCTCCTGATAGGTAAATAAGCTTTGTTTGTGAATTACGTATATGGATCCTACAACGATTGTAGCTTATAGTATCCTTTAGAGGCCAGTGGTAAGATAGACCTTCAAAAATTATTGATGTAACAAAATGTGTGGTTGCATAGGTCTTTATTGTACTCCCTTCAAAGATCTCCCTTTTAAAACTTAGCAACACATGTACTGACTCTTCCAAAAACCTTTTCTGTAATCTAATATAAGTTTGCAAATTAAAATATAGATTGTTTTAATAATTTTGTATCTATAATTTATGTGGGTTTCATGCAGAAACAAGAAGGTAGCTTTTTATTTGTCAGGGCACGATGAGGTAAGATTTTATTCATCACAGTAGGTGGACTCCTCAAACATTTAATCTGCTTAAGGACCTTGTAAAAGAGTATTTTTTATACCTTTTAAGACCCTCAACTGACTTGAGTCTCGTGGTTCTTTTAAGAAGGGACTTCTCCCTGACATGAATGTGCTGAGGAAGGTGGGGCTGAAGAGGTTTGTCAGAGGAGAGCCACAGGAAACATGCTAGACACTCTAGAGGAGGATTGCTATGAGGTGAGAGCAACTGATTATTAGCTTCTTTACCCACTTAAATTGTTCTACCATTGTTTCACGTCTGTCAGCTTTTAATTGAAATGTATGGATAGAGCTAAAAGACAGGGCCCTTTTTTGAAAGACTGAGCAGCCCAGATGTTTTTGACATGGAGAACGGATAAGGGCCGAAATGAAGCACATGCTACAGGCACTGGATAATTTGGAAGATTTATGAAGTGTCTATTTGCTTTATAAGTCTGATCGACGAAGGCAGGGAAACATATCAGAGCCTGACTTTTAGGCTCCCTTTTGTCCCTTAAAATCTGCACATTTTAAAGGAATAGTTCATTTTTTTCCCAAGCTCAAAATCATTGTATGTACAATGAAAGGATTATAGGTGGCTGCAATCATTCCTCCTGTTTATACTGGCTGCTACAAAATCCCTTTCTAGAACTCTCAGTGTAAGTTATGGGGGACAAAACACTCCCTAGTCCTGTGTAAAATTACACTATAAAGTACAACTGAAGCTAATATGATGCTTCAGCAGTCTTAGTTAAAAAGACAGTTTCTCCCTTACCAGTAGTGCTATTTATAAATCATTTTGGTGTGAGTTGCAGAGTGTTTGAGATATCGGCCATAGAGATGTCTGCTTTCTCTCCAATATAATGGAACTCGATGGTACTCAGCTTGTGGTGCTCAAAGTGCCACAAAGAAAATCCACATCTAAAAAACTCAACAGCAACAGTCTCCTTCCAGAAATCGTGACCTGGCTACTCAAGATAATCCACAGACCTGCTTGTGAGAAGTTTAATGTAGGAACTATTTTCTTTTAGGGACATTGCTGTTGAGTTTTAAAATATATCTTATTGGTGCTTTGAGCACCATAAGCTGAGTGCCAGCTGAGCCTTGTTCTCCACCGAGCAGTACGGTACGGTTCATTTCAGTACGCTTTTTTCAGTTTCCACTGTGAAAAGTTGTGGATGGTACCAATGGAACCGTTCTGTATCGTCCCCATTTTTGGTCCCCCCTCTGTTGGGGCGCCTAGCGCACAGACTTGGTACTAAAAGGTACTAAAATTAAAGGATGTTTTGCTGCCTCTTGAAGCAGCAGATGAAGTAAAAATTAACTTTCACTGGGCCGCCTGCCGGCGACTTTTAAGGTGGAACGTTAACTTGAATCCATCAGCACACCTTCAATATCACTGTGACAGCTTTGACATTAACTTTAGTTTTTATATGACACACAGTTTTAGTAATGGGTGGATCTACAAGTGTTTATATATATCAATTTTGGCTGGAACTGCATATATTCTAATCCTCACTAGAAGGAAAAAAAAAACTGTTGCAGAGCGTCATTCCTGTGGGCTACAACAACACTAAACCCCTGAGCTTGCCTGGGGAGGACTAAATGCACAAACCTGCTATTTTTAAATATCCCATGGAGAGACTCTCACTGCAGCCTGTTTTATTTTGTCCTGAAAATGTTGGCATGCAGCCTCGTTCTGTGGACGATAAACGAGGTGCAGACTGATGGAGTGCTGGACTGAGCAATGACCCGCCCACATTTAAGAGTACTGTTTGCAGTGGAAACACTAGGGTCTAGGTACCATGTCTGAAGGGTTACTGTTGGTTCCAAAGGTACCATACTGAAAGTGTTGGGTGGAAACAGGGCTCAAGTTCTATTATATTAGAGAGAAGGCCAACATCTCCAACCTTCTGCAACTCACACCAAAATAATCCAGACTGATAAACAGCACTACAGTTAAGAGAACAAATATGTACTTCTGATTCTGGGGTGAACCATCCCTTTAAATGAAGGATTATCCCCTAAAGTTTGTCTGTTAGAAAGAGATTCCGTCTTTGTTCTTCCACAGACTGCTTCCTTGCTAAGCAGCAGGACCGTGACACAAAGTAATTTGATGTTATAAAGGCCAAAATAACACTCAGACTGCTATAGCCTCATGTTGTCTTTCACCAAACTTGAGAATGTAATTTTACACACAGCCAGGACTTTGAGTTCAGATCTTTCTGTGGCCAGCACAGACAGGAGGAACGTTTCCTGCAACCAGTAATCCTTTCACTGTATGTATTAGTGTATCAGGATTGTATCGAGATATAAGTAAAAACTTTGGACCTATCCTTTAATATTTCCTACTTTACAGAGTGTTTTATTTAGATAAGGATTTAATATAATCTATTATATGAATTTAAACACCATCTGGTGTATCGATGAAAAAAAAAAAAATCTCATGTATTTTGTCCGAGTTGATCACAAACATAACTTGTTGCTTATTCAAACCCGAGCTTCTCTTTTACCACCCAGCCACTGTTTGATTAGTCTACACCAGTGTCCCGCTGCTAATTGTGATTTGCCAGTTGACTGAGTAGTGAAAACTCCAGCTGCATATGCTGCCTGTGTTCTTCTGTTCCAGCATGTGCTCGCACACTTTGTCTGGGGCATTAGGGTGTTAATGGATTAAAGAAAGGTGTTGACTCAGGTGTGTGCGTGTTTGTGTGCGCGTGTGTAAATGAGTGTGACGCAGTGCTCAAAGTGTGTGGGGATCTAGTTGAGACACCAGTCTCAGGTTCCCGTCCCTCTCTCATGCTGCCTCTCCCACTCCTCTCTGATCCGGATCCTCTTTTCTCACCCTCGCTTCATCCTTTCACCACCTCGCCACTGCACGTTAGTGAGCAGCGTTTACCCGCTTTGTTTTCTTTGCAATGTCTCCTCTCTGCGTTGCCTAACAGTCACCTGCCCTCAACATGGATATCGGAGGACTGACCACAGTGGTAGCGAACTCCGCTTACATCAATGCCCGTGGAAGCATCGACGGCTCCAATGTGGCCGCAGCTCGGGACAAGAAGTACCACTCTCGCCTCAAGCTGCCCCACATCACAGTGTGCGAAGGCCTGAGGGACACCCTGGATCTGACCTTTGACATTGTCTGTGTGCAACAACCTATTGGCAAACGCCTCTTTAGGGAATTCTTGGATGCAAACACAGATTATCACGGGTCTTGCCGTTTGTGGAAAGACATCGAGGGGTATGACCTGGCGGAGGATTCTGACAGGGAGAAGAAGGCCTCGAAGATTGTCCAGCGTTACATGGACCCCTCTGCCAAACACTACTGCCCGTTCCTGTCTGAGGACATCATAGCCAAGGTGAAGGAGAACCAGGCGGCTGCAGGCGATGATTTGTTCACCACAGCCTTGGACACGACATTGGACTATCTGCGCGAGGCCCCCTACACTTTCTTCCTGGAGAGCCTGTATCTGAAGAGGTACCTGCAGTGGAAGTGGCTTGAGATGCAGCCCATGGACGCAGACTGGTTCCTGGACTTCCGTGTGCTGGGGAAAGGTGGGTTCGGGGAGGTGTCTGCCTGTCAGATGAAAGCAACGGGAAAACTGTACGCCTGTAAGAAACTCAACAAGAAGAGGCTGAAGAAGAGGAAAGGCTATGAGGTGAGAGAACAACTGTCACTCTTGATAATGAGCTCCTTTGCTCACCGTGCGTTTTGCTTAATTTTAATGGCCATAGCTTTAAAACGAGGGCTTCATTTACACTGTACACAAACATATTGGAGCAGTAAAAGAATTTTGGGCACTTTGTTTGAAAGTAATATTTTTCAGTGTCTGACATCTTGATGCCTTTACTTTTATTATCTAAATATCAGTCATAAACCCAGCTCCAGTTTACAGAATGTGCCGCAGCATGAGTGCAGTACTGCCGCATTTCCTCGCATGACATTTCAGGGAAACGCAGAGCTCTTTTAATTGTGATGCATGCAGTGATTTGATTAATAAAGGCATTTCGTCGGCTTCACGTTCCAGAGAAAGTGCCCCGCGTTGAGCAGACTGCGATGGTGCTAATCATCTTTGTCTCTGCCTCTGTCTCATTTGGCTTGAGCCTGCAGTTTTAAACACTGAGACAGGGATAGAGTGATTACTGGGAGCTTTAGTGGAAAGCTCTTCTGAATGGAACTTCTTGGCACACTTACATCTTGCCCTTGACTTGTTTGAGGTCATTTTTATATCTCTGTCAAATGGTATGTATATCAGAATATTCGTCTTCAACCCAATAGAGGAAAGGTCTGTAGTTGTAAGTTTCTCTGTTGAAAAAAAAAAGTCTGTGTGCCATTGTTTTTCAAAAGCAGTCTTTCCTAATTTCTTCCTGTAGGGGGCGATGGTGGAGAAAAGGATTCTCGAAAAGGTTCACAGTCGCTTCATTGTGTCGTTAGCGTACGCCTTCCAGACAAAGGAAGAACTTTGCCTGGTCATGACCATCATGAACGGAGGAGACCTCAAGTAACGTCACATTCTTAGAGTGCAAACATGAACAGATGTCACACAGGCTCACTCATGTTCTTTATCCCCGCTGTGATGCGGTGTTATTTAGAGCCTTTTTAATTTGACAGACAGCAGCATCTCCACTGCCAACAGCAGGTGTGCGGTCGACCAAAAAGACTGATGTGACAGATGTTGTGATATAAGTCACCAGACAGGAACACATTTGCAGTCGTAGATTTTGACGGGGGACACAGGGGACATCTCAAAATTTAGAACATGTGCTTGAAAGTAGCAGAGGACCTTAACTTTGAGCAAATTAAAGACATAAAGTGGTGCAGAAAATTCACCAAAACACAAAAGAATTAAGTGTTTGATGCTCAAAATGTTCTGGTGGAGGATCCCCAACCTCCCTTTTCATGTGTCCCCTCAAAATTTTGACACTAAACCTGCACCCCTGAACACATTTAACAATCTAATGTGCCACAATTCAAACTACATTGTCTTTACAGCAGGACACATTTATCTAATAATATACACATTTGGTTGCTTTAACAGCTGAACGGTTCTGTGTCTGTAAACAGACACATGGCTGCAGCTGCATGTTTGTCAGTTACAGAATCTCAGTAACATTCATGAGCTGCTCAGAACCAGCTGTTGAAAACATGCTGAACTGCAGGTGTTATGCAAATTGGAGCTGTTGTTCCCCTGAGACATGAGGTAGAAACTGCACCAGACACTTAAAGTCACACTGTCAGAAAACAATTAATCACTTGAGGAGAGATTTCTCATTTTTAAAATCTATTTATTTCTTCAAAATCAGATGTCTGCAGAATGTTTGTAAAAAGAGAGTTTAACCAGAAAAGCAGGAACATTAACATGTAAAACCCATGTAACAACAACTTCTATAAGTTGCATATATACAATACTGCACATGTATGCAGGTCGCTCACCTGTCCTCTGTTCCCTAAAGGTACCACATCTACCTGGTGGATGAGAACAACCCAGGGTTTGATGAGCCCAGAGCCTGTTTCTACATCGCTCAGATCATCCAGGGCATGGAGCACCTCCACCAGAAAAGAATCATCTACAGAGATCTTAAACCAGAGAACGTACTGCTAGACAATGATGGTAATACATAGTTAACTAAACAGAAGGAAAAAAAAAGACCAATATTTGTGCTAAATTAATCACTAATTAAGATATGTTGTCAAACAGGGAACGTGCGTATATCTGACCTTGGTCTCGCTGTGGAGCTCAAAGAAGGCAAAACACTGACCAAAGGATATGCTGGGACCCCAGGTGAGTCTCATCTGTATCTACAAAGTTGATGCTATACAATTGATTTCTAATGTAGAGGTGTAATATTCATGTTTAGATATGTACATCCAAATATTTGACTTTGGGTCTTGCAGGATACATGGCTCCAGAGATGCTGAAAGGAGAGAAGTATGACACATCGGTCGACTACTTCACTCTGGGAGTGACACTGTTTGAGTTTATCGCTGCCAAGAATCCATTCAGAAACAGAGGGGAAAAAGTTAGTCACTTTGTTTTTAATTAAACTTTCAGCTTTATGCTAAACTTTATCTTCAAAAATGAAGGATACCTGCCTTGTGTTTAGGTCGATCGCGAGGAGATGAAAGAACGCATGCTGACACGGGAGGTGGAATATTCAGAGTTGTTCAGTGAGCACGCAAAGTCGCTCTGTGCGGGGCTGCTGGCCAAAGAGGTTTCTCAGAGGATGGGTTTTAAGAACAACTGCTGTGATGAGATCAGAGTGCATCCATTTTTCAATGACATAAACTGGAGGAAACTGAATGCAGGTACCATCTATTTTTCTGTAAATGTTCAGGGTTGAGTATAACTTCTACACCTGGAAATAAACATTGGCATTTTATTTCTTATTTCCTTCAGACCAGTGGTTCCTAAATGTTTTACACCGTGTACCACCGCTGCTCCAACTGAATCCAAATTTGAGATAACACAGGTCTTATCTTTGACTGTTTTGCACTGCAAAACAGTGTTTTATTTTTATTCTTATTCTTGTTATTCTTTTTTTTCTTATTCCCATTCTTATTTTAATTCTCATTCTTATTCTTATTTTATTCTTACTCTTCTTATTTTTCTTAATTAATTCTTATTTTAATTCTTGTCCTTATTCTTATTTTTATTTTTATTCTTAATCTTATTTTTATTCTAATTTTATTCTTATTCCTTTTCTTATTCTTTAATTCTTGTTCTTATTTTATTTTTCTTCCTTTTCTTTTCCTATTGTTATTCTTATTTTTTCCTATTTTTATTCTTATTCTTATTTCATTCTTAATTTAATTCTTATTCTAATTTTGCTAATCTTGCAGCTTTTATTTTAAATTACATTTGAGGGATTTTTTAGTATTTTAATTTGAAATCGGGGAGTATTTCTATGGTATTATGTTTTTAAATTAATTAATTAAATTTTCAAAAATATTTCAGATTTTCCTCCGTGTACCACTAGAGGGAAATTGGGTACCACTGGTGGTGTGTTAACTGTGGTTTGAGAACCAGAGCTTTAGACTCCGAAAATGGCTTTAATTCTTAATTTCCATTTCTCTCCTCTCCAGGTATTATTCCTCCTCCTTTTGTCCCGGACCCTAAAGTGGTGTACGCTAAAAGTCTAGATGACGTTGGGGCTTTCTCCTCAGTGAAGGGAGTGGCCTTGGAAGATCCAGACAAGACCTTTTTCGATGAGTTTTCCTCGGGCAACATCCCCATCCCCTGGCAAGAGGAGATGATCGAAATGGGCATTTATGGAGAACTCAACGTTTGGGGACCTGAGGGCAGCATCCCGAACGACCTCCGCAGGGAGTCCATACTAGAGCAGCCAAAGTCATCAACCTGCTGCTTATCGTAGAGCCGCTGAAACACCTTTGAAGATATATCAACCACACAGCGCACAGACTTGTGCTGCACGAGGACTCAAATGCTCAGGACAGACACAAGTCTCTTCTGAACTTTCTGATCGCAGAGTTAAATCAGTTTGAGACTCTAAACTTTAATCAGTTAACACAGGAAACAACCAGAAAAGACTGCAGGTGGACTTTCAATCTGGAATGAACTTAAACATAGGTTTAGGTTTTAAAAAAAGAAATTTACTGACATTATATCTTCTGTTTCATTCTCTTTATCTCCTCTTTCTCTGTCCCTCTTTCAATCCTCCTACTCTCTTCTCTTTGTGCGTGCATGTGTTAAATGATTGTAATGCTTTTAGATTAAAATGCATTTTAAATAACACATTTTTAAGCGTTTACATAGGTGCTGAGTCACATGTTGAACATGTAGAATATTGATTTCCTTCTTTTGCATATGTGCATACCATGTAATGGAAAGTGCATATTTCTTAATGAGTTTACTGTCCCTTAGTTTTTACTATAAACAGCTAAATGACCCACTGCTGTTGGGATACCGAAAGCCGCGACACCAGAAACACAAAGGTTTTTATGCTTTTGGAAAACATTTTCTCATGTCTTTATTTAATGGTTCATAATCGACTCTTTGCACAAATAGCCAAGAGCAGAGCACCTTTGATGAAAGCTCATGTAGTCTAGATGTTATGAGACAAATCTGAATATAGGGAGATGTTTACAGCAAATTTATTTACTTTTAAAAACAAATTGTTAAGCAGATGTTGACTAAAGTCAGAGATATCATCTGTATGAAAGAGTGTTGGCAAATAAAATAACTTATTGAAATGGAAATTTGAGATTTATTTCTGCGTTACAGTCACAGCACAGTCCAGGAATGTTGTGTAAACAGGTCAAAACCAGATTTTTCTCAACATTTATTTAAATCAGTGAGAAGAAAATGGAATTTGCTTTTTCCCTTGAAATTTTAACAATATTCGTTTAAAGGTCCAGTGTGTAAGATTTCGGGGGATTTAGTGACATCTAGTGGTGAGGATTGCAGATTGCAACCAGCTGAAACATCTCGTGGTTAAAATTCCTTCAGTGTTCCTTGTTCAGGAGGTTTTTTTTACCAGGAGCCAAATTATCCGCAGATGTCTCCTCTTCTCCAAAACAAACAGACCTGGTGATTTTAATCCGCAAAAACACAGAATAAAGCATTTTCACGTCACAAATAGGTGTTTCACCGATGCTGTTTGGCCAACACATTCTCACTCTGACCTCGTCACATAGCGACATTTTGGTCATGAACTTTCCATGTCCACATATGACGTGCAAGGTACCCTGGGTGCATTGGCTGTTGACGCTCTGGGACACCGTGTCAACTTCTCTTCTTTCTAGATACACTTCCATTTTCACAAGAAATTAAAGTTAACATACAGTCTCTTTCAAAATAAATGTACTGCGTCGGTAGCACACCGCATATTGACATTTTTTTTTCCTTCAACTAATGCACGCGGTTAGGTTTAGGAAAAAGGAACAAAGTTTGGCTTAATAATCTTACAGGACACAAACACCGCTTTCTCGGGTGAAAGTCGGTGTTTGATTGACCCATCCACTACCCTTTCTCTTGCCCCACTCGGACTTTTGGCGCCTTTACTTTCGCCCTTGTCCCTCCGTGTTTCCCCCTGATGCCGCTGGGTGCCGTTAGACTGCAACAGCAACCGGCCGTGTATCATGCTGATGTTAAAGGACGGCTTTTTTGGTTGGTTTCTGACGTTGCAAGTCGCTGTCCAAGACAACTTCGGCATGAGACCGTCATCGTTTGGCCTGTCTGCAATGAGCACCTGCCAATGAGTGCTCACCTTTTTTCTAATCCTCAAAGTCCTCTGGCTCTTACTACGATGTCTGATGCAAAAACGCAAATGGCCTTGTTTAGAGCCAGTGTTTGGTTTGTCTGTTCTGGGCCACTGTAGAAACATGGCGGTGCAACTTTGCGGATTCCATGGACGAGGACCCGCTCCCTATGTAGATGTAAATGGCTCATAGTAAAGACAACGATTCTTAATTTCAGGTGATTATAAACTAAAGAAAACAGACGGATTATATTCCATTTCTCCCAATATATCCCCCTAAATCCACCACACTGGACCTTTAACATCTCAGGAATCTCCACCCTCTGAAGCTCCACCATCACTCCTTCGCTGTGGCCTTGTATATCCTCACCTCCTGCTGTGGGAGCTCAGCGAGCAGCGTGGCGTTAAAACTGCTCTCAAAGCACTCTGTGAACTTCAAGTCTGACTCGAACCGGATCTTGTTGGCCAACAGCAGCGTTGTCTGACTCCCCGGCCGACAAAAGTAAAGCATGGTTTCTAGCAGTTCCTCAAGGCAGCCATGGGGATAGATCACGTCAGCTGCGAGTACATAGTCGTAGTTGTAGGACAGGTTTGGGAAGTCTCGCTTCAGGTCCTGTGCCCAGGTCAGGGCAGCTACCTGGGGGGTGTAGCGGGACCGGCCCTTGGTGTTCCGCATAAGGTTAAAGGTCAGGTTAGGTAAGATGTCTGGTAGATCAGTAGCTGTCACCCATGCCCCTGAAAAAGAGAAGAAAACACCAAGACAGCTGAAGTTTTGAGCCATGACTCCTTCTATTCTGGCTCCCAAAAACGCAACAAGACAACATTTTAAGACTCCTATGTAGCCTACAGCCCTGTGGTGGCGAGTCATGTTTTGCCTCCAGCTAGTAAAATTATGTAATAGTGACGTCAGCCCTAAAATTGTCTGTACCTTTCAAACCTTGATCTGGTTTTAACGTCAGTAATGCTTGTGTTGAAATGTAGGAAGAATAATTGTAACTTTATGGATTTCTTTTAGTTGATACAGACGAGGGAACAAAGAGAAAACAGAGGAATCAGTTCGATATCATTGCAATGATTCAAGTTATGTTGTATGTCATCTGGAATAAAATGATATTTTTCCCACTGCATGATTAATGGAGGAAACCAAAGGATGGCACTATCAGTCCAATAATCACTTTGTTTGTCAAGATATCTTTACAGCTACTGGCCTGTTTACAATGCAGACATTTTAGTGTGGGTGGACAGTCAGTCCTCAGACAATGACTCCCAGTGTGTCAGTGACCTGCTGAGGTTTCCTCGAGTGCCACCAACAGGTCAAAATGTTCATTTTGTACAAAAGATGAACAGATACTCGTAAAATATTCAGTGCATATTTATGCAATAAACCTTCAATGGCTTTCCCTCCAGCCTCAGTCAAATAGACTACAAGTACTGAATGTCTTAAGTAGGAAATTCAGAACAGTAACTTCTATATGTCATGAGAAATGGTTTTTTTTTATACAACTAGCTGTAATTGCTGCAGTGATGTTGGCAAAGGGCATGCTGGTGACTTATGAAATTCTTGCAGATACAGTATAGTTTCATACATACTGTACATATTGTGTTAAGTACAAATTATCATAGACTTACCGAGCAGACTGGCCACTATTGAGAGCAGGCCAGTCCCAGCTCCTATCTCCAGCACCGCTTTGTCCATCAGGTTCACTTGTTGCTGGTTGTTTTCCAAGAACTGACTCAAAGCGATTGCCTACAAAATAAATGAGTCATTATCACAACAACAGAGGAGATCAGAGAATGTGCAGATACACACAGTCACACAGTAGCAGGGCGTACCCCGGGCCAGATCAGAGCGCCGAAAGTATCCATGGACTCTCGGATGCTGATGTCATGACCAGCAAAACAGAAAGACTCATTCCCCAGCGCGTAGTAAACACTCGGCTCCCAGATGTTCCTCCTGTCCGAAGCCTCTCCTGCCATCAGTTTCTGGTCTGTTAATGCTGTAGAGGACAGTGTGACATGAAGGTTACAATGCTGCAGACTTATAAAACTCACCAGTGTAAAGAATCTGCATGATGTCCATCTGTTTCTCTGCAGCACAGAAATTAGACAAGTGATGGCAGTGACGTATTCAGAGATACACATATTATGAGAATTCAGTTACCTTCATCTATGGTCCGCTGCTTCACCTGTAGTTTCCCATCCTTTGTGTCACCCACCTCCTTTTTCTTTCCAGAATGCTTCTGTTGGATACATTGACCAACTGTGGACAGTCTCTCCATTATCACTGAATACTGTTGAAGGGAAAGTAGTTTAACTACATTTCAGTCAGAAACACTTAACTCAACAAAAACTTTATTTCCATTTGCGTATAATATTTGGCAGTATGGCTTTGTTCTGGGGCCTCTCTGCCTTTCCTAGGCCTATGCAGAAAGCCTCTTCCATGCACCTACGTGGGAAGCCTAAGGTGGAGTGAGAACATCTCCCTGCACTTCCATGCGCCCACATGAAAAGCCTAAGGAGCAGCAACAAGACCCCCCTTGGGTCTCCTGACTTGAACCCCATTGAGAATCTATGGCGTATCGTCAAGAGGAAGATGAGAGACACCAGACCCAACAATACAGATGAGCTGAAGGTTGCTATCAAAGCTACCTGGGCTTCCTTAACGCCTCAGCAGTGTCACGGGATGATGGCCTCCATGTCACACCGCATTGATGCAGTAATTCGTGCAAAAGAAGCCCCACCAAATATTGAGTGCATAAATGAACAAACTTTTCAGAAGGTTGACATTTCTGTATTATAAATTATATTCTAATATTTAGAGATACTGGATTTTTGGTTTCATGAGCTGTAAGTCCTAATCATCAAAATTAAAACAAAAAAATGAATTTAATGAATCTAGAAGACACAAAATTTTCACTGCTTGATATAAATATATGTAAGCTATTCCCCTATTACATTTTACCAAGTATGAATATGTGTTAAAATAATTATTGACTCACATTATTAGAAATGCATTTGTATTCAGTGAGGCATTTAAGCTGCGTGGTCAGGTTGTATATCTTTACTGTTTAATTATCTGGATTATAACAAACATTTGCATTGTTTCTCTGGCTAGTGTTTTATTTTTAGTGTGCACTGTTAAATGATTTGTATGTTTGTGACTTATTTTTGGCTCTGCAACAGTTGGAATGGATTCAGAACGGACTAGATTTAGTTCACTAGTCTCTTTGGCTGACACTGGACTCCAGTCTGGAGCCCAGCAGCACAGGTGGTTAAAGCCTCAGGTCAAACACAGGGATACAGAGGACATGTTGGATCGCTCATAACCACTGATGCACATCACATTCAGCTCCATGCAAATGTAAAGGGAACACTGGGATGTTACTTAAAAATGAGGTATATGTAATACACTGATTTTCTTCTTATTTTACTCATTCACTGGAAAAGTTTTTGATAAGTTGAACAAAAAACGACAAACATAAAATATATTGCTGAAACATACCTGTGTGAAGCAGTCGTCTCTTCTTGTCTCTTCTCGTTCTTGTGTCTGAATTTCTCTCTGCTCAGTTTGTCGAAGCTGTGACACACCCCTGAGCGAGGCTGGGGTATTTGGACACACAGAAGCAGAGAAACAGATTTATAATCTCTGACAGAGAGATGACCAGCACTGACCCCTCCCAGAACTTTGCCATCAGCTTTTGTTGACTGTGTGTATATTCTCTATTACTGTACACTACTGCGGCTTTAAAATCAGATCCAGCATTTTGTTTCCTCTGAAGATTCTTCACAACATCTGCAGAACGCTCCCTCCTGTTATCCTTAATGAACCAGACATCTGGTATAAGCAGGGGTCTCAGGTAAAGCTGTAGGGACATGCAAACATTGGAGAACAACATGTTTTTATACGATGTGTGTGGTGCCAACATATTTGCATAGTTATGTTTACCCTGGGAGGGAGATCTGTACGAGGTTTGTTATGGATGTGTGAGATGGATATGTGCCACCTGGCAGGCTTCACAGGGAAAAGTGTTAATTTCTAACGCAATCAGAAGGAGAGTGAGAAAACTGTTTTCACAAGCCTGACCTGGAATTAACACGTCCACCTTTAATACCTTTATCAAGCGTTTATCCTTCCCCTCTTCACCCCCTGGCACGTGCCATCTCTTGACCCTCTCCTACTCCCTGTGTTGCTCATAAACACACTGGACTTAAGTTTGTTAGTAAATAAATCACAGAAGAAGAAGCTGTGAACTGGAAAACTATTCCACGGACTGTATGAAAGTTATTGGGGTGGCGAGGGGGGCTTGACTTTATAATTCACTTTGTAAATTAAAGAAAAAAAGTAACTTTACAGGGTCATTAATGTTTTATCAAACATCAATATCTTTCTTACTTTTTTGGGCAGCTTGATCTCTTTATTAAATAGTGATGGTTGAGAGATGACAGGAAATGAGGGTAAGAGATGCAACAAAAGCTCTCACAATGATTTGTGATACAGAGACAGATTATATAATTATTCATTCATTCAATAATTCAAACATTCATTTAAGACTGGAAATTCTTTTCAGTGATGCCGAGCGTGAACAAAGACATTGAAATCAATCCATAAGCAAACAAAGAACCATCATGCATATCAATTTAAACAGATATGAAATCATACAAATGACAATAACAATGAATGATCGCTTAATACAGGATGATAAACATTTTGAGGTGTAGATGAAAAGTTAAAAGTAGTCTTTTGCAGATTATTCCATGTGTAAGGAGCACTTTGAGAAAATGACATTCTTATATCATTTATGTAAATTGAGAACAATATTGTCCCTAACATTGAGCCCTGTGGGACACCTTTTGTAATATTTACAAAACCCACCCACCAATCTTTACACCTTGTAGTCTATTGGAGAGGTAGTTTTCAAACCACAGGCGGCCGACAGAATCAAGCCAAATGGGAAGGTTTCTTTAAAGATAACAAATGGTCAACTGTGTCAGATGCTTTAGACGAGTTTATAAACAGAGAAGCACATGACATTCCATGACCACTTTTGTGTTGGAATCGGCTGCAGACTGACTTGGCAGAGATGGCTGCCATTTTGTCTTTACATGGATTAGTGTATTGTGCTCTTACCGCCACTAGATGGGACAAAAAGTGTCCATGAACGAGGACAACAGGTCTAAGTTAAGTAGAATTAAGTATAAGGTTAAGTAAACCCAGGAGATTATATCATTTGTAGAAAGTGGGCTTTTTTTCCTTGGATTTAATAAACTATTGGTTTGCACAGATTTCCCTGCAATATAAAATTTATTACACAGACTTATTGAAAAATCTAAACGTTTATAGAACACAATAACAATTGGTAGAGGAAATACAGTAAACGTGATTTGTAGTTAAGGTAAACACGATCTCTTACGTAAATTCCCACCTTTGATATTAGTTATTTGTTCTTGACAATGGCTTTTAATATCTGACTATATACAACCGAGGAACTTTATTTGCCTGTTATTTGTCTGTTTAGAGCTGCCATGAACACCAATATGACGAAGAGCACTCAGATTAGTGCTGGTACATATCTACACTACAAAAGGCTGTGGTGTGAACGTTGTTTACAGTCTGTTTTGTATCACATTCCAGTCTGTAATGTAAAGTTTATGTCTGAGGATGGATACAGTGATATTCAGAGTGTTTGTAAGCCGTGTTGTGGGGCTCTGTGAGGAGGATTCACAGCCTCAGTGCGTGAACACACACTCACTCACACACAAACAAACAAACTGACAACTGGTTGGGCCGAATGAAGCTTGAAAATGACTTGTACTGACAGATGGCAAACAGCAACTCTGAGTCACTCTCATCTAAACAGCAACATTACAATAAGCAGTCAAGGTATTAGGGGATTTCCAGAGCATCAGGATCTCAACACCAGGAGTCCAGCGCTTGCTATTTTATTTGTCATTGTGGATTAATGATGTATTGCACAGATGCAGGGCTGGCCCAAGACTTATGGGGGCCCTGGGCAGGATTTGGTTTGGGGGAGAGGGGCCCTCACTGGCCCCACGTCCACTAAAAGTGCTTGCTTTTGCCACTAAAAGGCTCTGATTTAAAGTGTCTCACCAGCTCTGGGTTGGTTGAAATAAACTCTTAACTCACCCAGTTAGATGTGAAAATATGCTGAATCTATACATGCTGAAATAACTGTTTATTTAAATGGAGCCTGGTGGGTTTGGCGACAGTGACTTGGGGCAGTTTCCGGTTAAACAAAAAGGATCCTACCTCATCAAAAAGGACCTTCTCTGTAGGGATTCTTTCCATAATGTTGTCAGATATTTAGAATAAAAATCTGAGCCTGTCAGTGGCAAAAACAAGCACTTTTAGTGGACATAAATTAATGGTGCACAAATGCCCCAAGCGGTTGCATTGCAGCCTGTTTCACTGCTGCAGCTGAAGTGGTCTCACTCAATACTGGACTAATTTTAAAAACTGTTGTTCCCATTAGTCACTTACACACAAGAACATGGGATAATAGGGGCCAGGTTGGAAATACTGGAGTTACCCTTTAATGGGTAATGACATTTTCCAATAGGTCTCCACAGATTGTTTTGCTTTGCTTTCTGGTTTAATTAATTTCTGATTCATCTGTTTCAATGTATATACCCACCTGATGATGACTAACCAGATCCAAATATGTATATAGGAGTCTAAAAATAGGATTTTGTAATGTACACACATGATGTACAGCAAAGCCAGTTATAGACTGGAGATACACATTCAGCTGTGATCTCTTAAATCCAGCAAAAGTCACTTTTCCAGGAAGGGGACAATAGAGAATCTGCAACGCTCACATGTGTCAAATATTGTGTTTCTCAAAAAATAGCTCAGGACTGTAATTTTTTTCATATTAATGAATTATTTTGTGCAGTGGTGGATGTCAATATATGTGGAGCTGAGGGCAATTAAAATAGAAGGATAAAGAGCTGCCAGTCATCACCTTAGAGGTGGTAATCCTCACCTCCACATCCAAAGGGCAGGGAAAGGTTGTGTAGGCCAGTGGAAAATGAGTCACAGTCACACACAGCAACATGTGAGTCCTGGCAGGCTTTACAGTAGCTGCATGTGCAGCGTGAGTGTGTAAATACATCAGTTAATGGGCGCTAAGCTGCTGTAATTTAAAATGGGAAGGCAAGGATTGGAATCCATCGAGGCTAGATGCCACATCGGCAGAGGAACATAAACATCAAGACAGCAATGTTGCAGACAGTGAACACAAAATCTGAAATATGGGTGTGAGTGTTTTATATCATCATGACATTTTTTTGGCAACAGAGGAGATCAGTCTCCAGCAACTGCTCCCTGATCTGGTGAAATAAGCCAGAATTCCTGGACTCCATGAGTTGGGTGAGGCTGGTTGGCCATATATGGGTGCTGGGTGGACTGGAGGTTTGGATACACCCAACGGACTGATGGTTGTGTCACTGTTCCTGGTAACATTCATCACCTAAACCTCAAAAACAGCTGGTTAAACCCCCAGATCAACAAAGCACATACAGGGAAACAGAGGACACTTTGGGTTGTTTTTTACATCATGCACATCATCACATTCAGAAACATGGTTTGATATCATTAAAAAATTATTATTGTCAACTGAAGTACACGTGATATGCTGATTTTCTTCTCTATCTTCTTCTTCTTTCTCATATATTAGCAAAGTTTCTCATTTCTCGTCATGTCAAACTTTTCTCCGCAACAGACCAGGGTTTGCTCGTTTGGTCCGCAACCGAGTTCGAATGAGTGTGAATGCGTCCTTAAACTGATGTTTTTTCACAGCAGGGCAGGTAAAAGAAGTTTACCTGTTGGAGGTGAGCTGTTTGCAGAGGTGCAGTAAGAGCCTGTTGTCTGCAGCTCTTCATCATCATCTGACTCTGACAATGAATGAAAGACAGATTTTGTGGACACACATAGTTTTTGTTTTCTTATTGTAGTGTTCTCAGAACAGAAAATGAACCTCAGTGTCGTCTATAACATCTTTCCAAATGTAAGTCTGTGGAGCAGCTCCAGACTTTAAACCCTATGACATCACAAATTTGAGTTTTAGCACTCTAGCTTTTGGATTTAGGAGAGTTGTTCATTTTTACTTTATTTTATTTTGGGACCATCTTAGAACATAGGAATAACATGTATGAGTTTTGAAAAAGGGTCCCCTTTAAATAAGTGTAAGAACTATCTGTTCAGTTAAGCTTTAAACAACAATCTGACTCCGACCACGTGGCTCCACTTCCACACAGTTCTCCACATCTGCTGCGTTATTGGGCTCCCCTGACAGCCAATCAGCATAAGCCCAGTGGGAGCCATCCAACCAAATAAAGCGACCGGTCTGTTAGATGATAGGAGATTAACGAGGTGAAATCAGATGGAGGAGTCGTTTATTTGATTCACTCTCCAGATACTAACACGACAATGAAATTAACCACTCTCATGATGTGATTAGTGAGTGGGTAGTTACGCTTTATTCCCTGACTGAACACACACACCTCCAGATATCGTAGTCTTCCAATCCAGGAGTGTGTGTGAGGCCCGCTCTACTGCAGCTGGGCTTGCGATGGAGGCCAGGTGGCCACCAGGAAAATGTTCCTGGCAGAAGAACTGCAGTGAAACAGAGAGGAACAGTGACAGTGGTGATTATGCACATTATTGTCTGTGTGTGGCTGAAGTAGTCTGACTGTATAAACATTCACAGTGCATCTATGGGATAGTGGAGAACATGTTCATACCTCAGCATGTGCAGCCCTCTGTGGCTCTCTCAAGAACTGGTAACACTTCCCCTGGAGTATCACACCGGGGCAACAGCACCACCCTGTGGCCAAAAGGTGGAATTGCAGCATTTATTTTATTACTCCAGTCTTTTTTTTGCCTTTATTTACTCTTTGAGAATAACTCTTTCAAATATTTCCTGTTATACTTGACCACTGTGTGAGTGGGTCAATTAACCCTTTCACACATACTGGTCACTACAGTGGATAGCTATTTAAAAGCCATTTTCTTGTATATGCATTGGTTCTGATGCTATAGTTGCATTTAACTCACCACAGTGGACCTTACTTCATCATGCCATACACTGCCACCTACTAGCCAGGTGTTGTCAGTGCAACACAAAGCTCTCAAAACCAAGATGGCCGACAGGAAGAAAGAAATGTGCAGCTCAGGAATATCTTGCCAATCCTTCTATAATAGGAGACCCTGGCAGGTAAATAACATCTGGAAAAATCAAGTAATATCTAATCAATTTTCCAAGTATTAATTTTATGTTGTGAGGAAATTACAATTAATCATCTGTCCACTGAACTGGGCATCATGCATCACTGACTTTGTTGCAACTTTGTTGTTCTGTCCACCCGAGTGCATATGTGAAAAACTCCTAGCAAAATACATGCTTTAAAAAATTAACTTCATATTTTTTCATGCCAAAAGAGGAATAAAACACTTAAGACGAAAAGAATTCTGGACTAGCGAACAGAAAACACCCAAACATTTAGGTGATTATTTTAGTTTATACTTTTGTTCTGGAGATCTATTTAAAAAGCACATGTCTCATTTGCATATTTAAAGGTCCAGTGTGTAGTGGCAGAGATTAAATATAATTTAAGAGGTATGTTTTCTTTAGTGTTCCATCACCTGAAAATATCAACTGTTGTGTTTTTGTTGCCTTTGAAGGAGCCGTTTATATCTACACAGGATGTTGGGCCTTGTGTACGAAGGTCACCATGTTGCACCATTGTGTTTCTACAGTAGCCCAGTATGAACAAACCAGACAATGGCTATACATAGTGTTATTCACATTTTCACCTCAGCCACTGTGGTTAGCAGCCCTTCTGTGATGAGCAGCGTTGGAAAAACGTGACACTGCTTTATTCAGTGGGTCTCAGTCATAAAATGTGAGCAGGACAAATTTGTGTGTTAAGTGTTAGAGAATGTTTGTAGTTTAATATGGCAACAAATCTGACCAACTTTAGCAACAGTAACAGGTTGAGATGCTGTTTATTTATTATTGTCTCATTTGACGACATTGGGACTTTATAATCGTTGTTGATGTTTAGTTTTTTTATACTTATGAGGTCCTATTGGTCCCAAATAGCTATGAGAAATTAAAAATGCATACCAAACAAACATTCGGGTTCCAGGAGGATAAATAACATGTGCATTTGTCCCCCCAATAAAAACATCAAAGTAGCAGAAGACTTTTATTTTGGTAAAAATGAAAGACATCGACACCATACATTAAAGCAGAAAAGGCACAAATTGGTGCATACAAATTACAACACTACATCCATTTTAACACTATTGAATTACAGCATTTTCAAACTTGTTTCTCTTTACAGGATACTTTCACATTTGTTTTTCTAAACCTATTTTACAAAAAACAAACAAAATCACATGCATCTATGAACACTGATTGTCAGTCACTGTAATCATTCCTCATGTCCATACTGTATGTTTGTATATTCATACTATTTTATTTACACTTAACCTTGCTTTGGTGATTGCCTCAGCAAACACCTTCTTTCTCTTTGAGGTGCCGTACCAATCTGATCTCTGATCTAATGCACAGGACCGCCCTACATTGCTGGCTCCTCAAAGAGCTCTTCCTCTCTGACTGACTCTCTCCCTGGTTCCTCCATCATCACATAGTCCGGCACCTTCATCATACGAGAGTTTTGCTGTTCGTCCTGCCCCATCCATACCCTAGCCTCTTCATTTGGGTAATACTCCTCTAAAGGTAGCATCGGCTGCCCCAAACTGTCCAAAGCTGGCCCTTCATCCATGAGAGCAGCATCTGGTATGATCTGTTGATATAAACGAGGCTTTTCAGGGTTCATCCCCTTGATTGGTTCTTCATCTAAAACATACATCCTCTCCTTTACAAGCCCCTCCTCCTCTGGCAGAAGTTGATAGACCGGATCTTGATTCTGAAATGACGCCCTCATAGACTTTTCCACTTCTGACAGCTCTGAGTCGTCGTCCTCCAGCGGTACCAACTCCATGATTGGCTCGCCCACCACTTCAAGGTTTCCCTTTGCTCCTGACAGCACTGAATTACTCAGTTTCTCTGCAGGCACATTGTCGTCATCCAGTGGCTCCAGCTCCATGATTGGCTCTTCATTCAAAACATAGGTCCTCTCCCGTATGAGCCCCTCCTCTTCCTCTGGCAGAGGTTGATTGACAGGGACTTGATTCTGAAATGCTGCCCTCATAGACTTTTCTACTTCTGACAGCTCTGAGTCGTCGTCCTCCGGCGGTACCAACTCCATGATTTGCTCGCCCACCACTTCAGGGTATCCCTTTGCTCCTGACAGCACTGAATTACTCAGTTTCTCTGCAGGCATGTTGTCGACATCCGGCGGTACCAACTCCATGATTGGCTCGCCCACCACTTCAAGGTTTCCCTTCGCTCCTGACAGCACTGAATTACTCAGTTTCTCTGCAGGCACGTTGTCGTCATCCAGTGGCTCCAGCTCCATGATTGGCTCTTCATTCAAAACATAGGTCCTCTCCCGCATGAGCCCCTCCTCTTCCTCTGGCAGAGGTTGATTGACAGGGACTTGATTCTGAAATGCTGCCCTCATAGACTTTTCTACTTCTGACAGCTCCGTGTCGTCATCGTCATCCATAGGCTCCAAGTCCATGGTTGGCGCAGCCACCATTTCATATTCTCCCTCCATGTCGATGTGCCTCTCTTCGATGTCCTGACTTGTTTCAGTCTCTGCCTCGAGGTTCATTCGCCTCTGAAACATCTCTAGAACATCTGGCTCCACCTTAACCTCTGACTCCACCATAAAGTCGGGGTCATCTTTGAGCTCTGGCTCCATCTCAACCTCTGGTTTCATGTCAACCTTGAATTCAGCCATAACTTCTGGCTCTGCTTTCACCTCTGGCTCTGCTTTCACCTCAGGCTCCATCTTCACCTCTGGCTCCACCTTCACTTCTGGCTCCACCTTCACCTCTGGCTCCACCTTCACTTCTGGCTCCACCTTCACCTCTGGCTCCGGCTTATCCTCTGTCTTTACTTCACCGCCTTTCGTATCTTCTACTCGTGGCTTCACTTTGCTCTCTAGCTCCACCACGCTCGGCTTCATGTCCACTGGCACTGGAGCCAATTTGTCCTGCTGCTCCTTGGAGCTTGGCTTGATTTGTGGTGCAGATTCCTCCACCACCACATGACCCTGCACAGGAACCCAGTCTCCCTTCACAGGGCTCTGGTTTTCTTCAGTCAACACAGGGTTTTGTGCCACGTCTTGAGCAAATGGTGGCATCCCCAGAGCCACTGCAAAGACACAATAAAAGACAAAATAGTTGAAGTTAGACAGATTCCCTTACCTGCATCCACAGACAGATTATGAGACAACAGACGTGTAAAAATCCTCCTAGATAGGAGCAAGACAGTCAGACTGTCAGTCTGTGTGTCTCTTTGTGCTCATTTTGTGGTCACTCTGCATATTTTGTGGTCATTTTGTGTCTCTTTTTGGTTGTTTTTAGTCTTTTTGTTGTCATTTTGTAGACTTTCCAACAAGAAATGTCAACAACAGTCACTTCAGATGGTAGACAATCTGATGCCACATAAAACATGGCCAGAATTGACAATAACGAACCATACTTTCATGCAGGGGTCAGCAGTGTGTGCTGATTCACGAGGTGAATATTCAGTCTACTAGAGTAAAAGCTAACCAATTACAGTTTGAAGATGTAAAATTAACCAATGCTGAAGATCCGGTTTGACTTTGATTTAATTTCATTACAGTATACCTTGATATTCCTTGCCTGAACCTCTCTGAAAAGACTCTGCCAGTGAACTTTGTCTGTGTCTGGGGTCTGGATTCTGAGGCTTATTCTCTGTTTCTCCTGTTTTTTTTTTCCTGTTTTGTTCAGCCATTGCATCAATTATGTGTCGAGTTATACTGGTAAGGATTCTCACCACGAGCCAAGACAAGTATGTTGTTTGAGTGTACACAACAGGGCAACAGCAGTGAAAAAACAAAGAGTTCAAGCACTTGATGCGTTCGTAACATTGCGTTGATAATTAACTAGACTCTCTCAAAGGACGTGATAATGCTCATAGACCAAATCACAGGCAGATATGTTTTTACTTCAGACACAATAAAACAGAGAAGTAGGAATCAGTCTTTTGGAGAACACACTTGTAGAAAAATGTAAAAGAAATCTCTTACCTGCCAGGCTCAGCGAGAGCAATGCCAGCGTCTTCATCCTGATGTGTTTGACTGAATCTGTGTTTCAGATTGTAGACTGTGATTTACTGTCAGATATGCCTTGTGTCTGTGAGTTATTTCCACCTGTTAATGTGTTCCTTCTTCCTTGTGCGACTGCTATTTATCAGTGATTGCTTATGGTACACCTAATCTTTATGAACACCATAAGTCCTACCCCTTTTATTTCTACTGTCTTTCAGTAAGTCATAAAACGGGACCTTCCCGTTACCTTATCTCAGCTAAAGAACATGTTTTTTCTCTTTGTTTCCTCTTGGCATGAAGTCGGTCATAAATCAGTGGGTAGAAAGGTCACATTCAAGGCTCCTCCAAAGAAATTAATGACCAGGAAAGTAAACAATCATATCTGAATCAGAACTGTTGATCAACACAGATCAAAACAAGACACTATGACAGACTCTCAGTGTATATGTTTGTATTCTCACATTCACCTGTTCATTCACTCTGTTTAATATGGATTATATGGGTGCAACTGAAGATAAATACACACTCACTAGCCTTTTTATTAGGTACACCTTGCTAGTACCAGGTTCGACCCCTTTTGCCTTCAGGACTGCTGTAATTCTTCATGGCATAGATTGAACAAGGTGCTGGAAACATTCCTCAGAGATTTTGCTCCATATTGACATGATGACAACACACAGTTGCTGTAGATTCGTCGGCTGCACATCCATGATGTGAATCTCCCGTTCCACCACATCCCAAAGGTGCTCTATTGGATTGAGATCTGGTGACTGTGGAGGCCATTGGAGTTCATGTTCAAGAAACCAGTTTGAGATGATTTGAGCTTTGTGACATGGTGCGTTATCCTGCTGGAAGTAGCCATCAGAAGATGGGTACACTGTGGTCATAAAGGGATGGACATGGTCAGCAACAATACTCAGGTAGGCTGTGGTGTTTAAACCATGCTCAGTTGGTACTAAGGGGCCCAAAGTGTGCCAAGAAAATCTCCCCCACACCATTACACCACCACCACCAGCCTGAACCGTTGATACAAGGCAGGATGGATCCATGATTTCATGTTGTTTAGACCAAATTCTGACCCTACCATCTGAATGTGGCAGCAGAAATCCAGACTCATCTGACCAGGCAACGTTTTTCCAATCTTCTATTGTCCAGTTTTGGTGAGCCTGTGTGAAGTGTAGCCTCAGTTTCCTGTTGTTAGCTGACAGCAGTGGCACCTGGTGTGGTCTTCTGCTGCTGTAGCCCATCTGCTTCAAGGTTGGACGTGTTGTTGGTTCAGAGATGGTCTTCTGCAGACCTTGGTTGTAACCAGTGGTTATTTGAGTTACTGTTGCCTTTCTATCATCTTGAACCAGTCTGGCCATTCTCCTCTGACCTCTGGCATCAACAAGGCATTTTGGCTCACTGGATATTTCCTCTTTTTGGGAGCATCCTCTGTAAACCCTAGAGATGGTTGTGTGTGAAAATCCCAGTAAATACTCAGACCAGCCCGTCTGGCACCAACAACCATGCCACGTTCAAAGTCACTTAAATCACCTTTCTTCCACATTCTGATGCTCAGTTTGAACTTCAGCAGGTCTTGACCATGTCTACATGACTAAATGCATTGAGTTGCTGCCATGTGATTGGCTGATTAGCTATTTGCATTCACGAGCAATTAAACAAATGTACCTAATAAAGTGGACAGTCAGTGTATGTACAGATACCAGTGCAGATACAGATTTTTCTTTGTGTGTGTGTTTAAGATGCTTAAAAGTAAAAAGTAATGGCAAAATATGAAATATAAAAAGCACAGAAGGTGAAATATGAAGTGCTAACAGAAAATGTTTGACACTTTTTATATGTCAGACATTTGTGTAAGTTGAAATAGTAACCTTCCAGTTACTCAGATATTCTACATCCTGACCCCAACCTGTTAAACTACAGGAAATAATTGCGTGTATTTAAGTGGTTTCTTTAGCAAAACACTTCATGCCTGGCATGACTGATAACCTTGAGAAACTATTAAGTACTTTCTGTCTCTCTTGAATGCTGCTGTAAATAAGCTATGGAGAGGTGCAGACTGCGGCCAAGAGGAAATGCACTTTAAACTTGTTGTTGTTAACAGCGACATGTGAGCTATAAAAATTAACTGATTTATTGTGTTTCAGTCTATTTCCTTATAGCAGCATATCTCCACAGACACCAGGGTTCATTTAATCAGAATGAATATTTCTTCACTCTGTTTATCCAGTTTTGGGGATGTATAATCTTGCAGCCCTCTCACCTTTAAATCTGGCAACTTGCTGTTTGAGTCCCCCTGAAAATCTGTGTTGTTCTGAGCTGTGATTGGCTGGTAGGGAAGCTGGCTGCAGCTCGATCTTTAGTAGCTGCCTTGGTTGTTGTTTTTTGCCTTTATTTGATATAGTTCTTTTTTCACAGCACGCATTTTGACATGTCAAAGCGAGAAAAAGCACAGGTGTAATTAGTAACATTAATGATGTCCGCAGACCGTTTTGTGGGTCTTTCAATATCTTTTGGTCAGCACATGTTAATTTGGGTGGCATTTTGCAGGTGCAGGCCTTCCATTAGTTTTACCGGTTTCAGAGTCCTTGTATTGAAAATTCTGGCTCAAATGAACTACAAGAAAAGAGAGGATGATGTGCAACAAATGTCCCCAGAAAAAAATTACATTTGTGTCACAATACCAAGCGGCAACTTGCTACACACGTTTTGGTTTGGGTGACATCAACAAAACAGAAGTGACAGCAGCTAGATTAACATTTAAATCAGGTATTACACAAATTAAATTGAACCTTTATTTAATCTAATTAACCTTAGTTTTCATTTGACTCAGTCCGCCTTGGGTCTCTGTCTCCAGCCACTTCTCACATTCTGCATCTCTAGACTTGCCATTCCTCCTCCATCCACCAGATGCCCTCAGACTTTCCAACTTGTCCCAGTCACCTGACTCTCCTTCACCTGCTCACCTGCTCCCACTTTCCCTCATCAGCCCTGCAGCGTAAAACCGACCCCTTTTTCTACTCAGTCACAGCCAGCTCTTCAAAGATGCTTTTGCTTTCCAGCTACTCAAACCCAAACCTGTCGTCCCCTCTTGGATTTATTGGACTGTTTTCCTGTTGCAACCTTCTGCTTAAGAAAATGTCCCTTCATCCTCTCTGCATTCCTTGTGTGTGTTTGTCTACATTTGAGTCCTCCTCCTTTTTTGGTGCAATTCATCGGCCCTGTCACATGCACACAAGTACATCTAAATGAAGATACTGTCAGACAGGTAGGGCACCAACATCTCCTACCATTAACGCTTAGAACCTCCAGTGAAACTTTAAATCATTGTTAAAGTCTGTAGATTGAGTTTACCCATATTTCATTACAATGCACTTGATCATTTTGCTTTATGTTGTGTAAAATCCCAGTTATTGAAAATTTAAGTGCTAATTTAGAGAGAACTCCACTGATGAGCACATCACACTGAGGTTTAAAGCTGCCACTAGGTTTTTAAGTGCTATATCGTAGGCAACTGGACCTGCTTACTCCAGTTCCCTACGATATAGCATTTAAGATTACCATGACCTGGATGACTGACAGTCTTCACCAACAGCCACAGTGTTTCGTTAATCTCTGTGCAGTAAAATGTGAGACAGTTGTTTCAATGATGCTCGATGTGTAACATGGCTGCTACCAAAGATCAGTGTCAGTGCTTCATGTGTGTTTGGTTCATATAAGGTTCACTGTATGGGGGAGATTGTTAATGTGAAACATATATGTGTAAAGTGAGCAGTGGGTGCTGTGCTGTGTTGTTATGTGTGTGTGTGTGTGTGTGTGTGTGTGTGTGTAACATGACATCAGTGTGTCCCGCCCGCAGCGGAGCAGCTGGGATTGCTGATGGTGAACAGGTGCTGCAGCAGAGATTTTGCGACTTTGTATTTCCCTCTTATGCGTCTGCACACGTGTCTGCATGTATGGCCCCCGTGTGTGTGTGTCTTTGTGTGTGCATGTGGCCACAAATGTAAGCATGTGTGCACATTAACCAGAGTGAGCGACAATGAGCTGTTGTGTGGCTGCTGGTGGTGGGAAACCTAATAGCCAAGGACACAGTAGCTCAGCCAGCAGCTGTCACATCTCCGCACCTCCTGTTACACGCACAACTCTCACCATGGTGATTTTTCATCTTTTGAATTCAGACGGACAATTACACGGTTTTTAAAAATTGTCGGAGACTGCACTTATCTGTTCCTAAGAAGCTGAATACGTTTTTTCACACGATTTGTCAACAAAAGATTGGAAAAGAATTTCAAGGTGGTTTTGCAAAATATTAAAGTCTGGTAACCTTTTCCTTCCATATTTTCTAGTTTTAAATGCTCAACCTTGACTAGGTGACACAACAGTAGAATGAAACAACTTATTAGTTTGAGAACAATGCGTCTTATCATGTATTTTGTTATTGGAGGTGTATTATATGAATGCGCCCACCCAGGACTCTGTGTTTCATGGTGCATTGAGATTTATTACCGACTGCAAGCCACTAACTCATCACTGTGTCCTGTACACTCAGGTTTGCTGGCTCTTGTTTTTCTGGTTAATAAAGGTAAAATAAATACAACAAATTATAAAATCTTAATCTCTAATCTAACTAGTGACTAAAGCTGTCAGATAAGTGGATTAACGTACCAGATTTGACTTTGAAATGTGTGGAGTGGAGGTAAAAAGTAGAAAAACTCGAGTAAAGCCGCCCAGTCACCAAAGGAGACTGTTTGTATTTGGCGTTGTACGTTTCTTTAAACCACAAATTTGTGACATTTGCACAATTCTTACATATGTCAACGCTTCTATAGTGACGTTTGTACAATCTGAGTTAGACACTGTGTGGTGGAGGGGTTGGTTGACGGAGTTACACTTAGGCAAGACACCTGCCAAGTTTTAGACCACTGTTCGAAACCAACAATTAAACAATGCTGGCTGTTTATTTTGAGACCCTTTGTGGAGTTTTGACCAGCATTTGTGGCACTGAACCTGGGTGTCTATTACTGACAAATTCTGCAAATTGCCAGATGTGTTGGAGCCACTGAACTTGGGTGTGGTTTACCAAGTTGCAGACCACTGTTTGAGACCAATTTAAAACGGCACTGGTTGTCTTTTGGAAACCTTTTGTGGTGCTTCCACCTCTGTTTGTGGCACCGAACCTGTCTTTCACCGACCCATCCCTGCTTTTTCACACTCGGGTTTGCGCTCGTGTTTTAAGCCACAACATGGTCTTTTCCAGATTTCAATGCATCCGCTACAAAATAATCTACAAATGTAAAATATCCGTTGTTTGCAAAAACCTAAAATGTCGATTGAGTAGAGTAACATACAAGTACCTCAAAATTGTTCTTGATTTTATTTTTAATCACTGATTTTCTGTTTTTTTCTTTGGCCTCTTGGCAGCAGCACAAACAAGTTGTTGGCAAACAGTTGCTAATTTACTCATCCAGCAGTCAGGAAGCAAATTTATGACTTCATGGAGTAGTGTCTGTCAACCTGATGAATGTAAGTCCAATAATCACTATGTTTTAGCTCTGTTTTTGGTCTCCACCAACTCCTGAAGGAAATATCTGTCTCTTGAGCTGCTAAATGCTTCACTAGTTTCACCAGCTTGTGGCTAACTGTGAGGTGTCTTGCTGCTAATCGTATAGCATGGTTTTAGAGTTTCTTTTTTAAAAACAAGAGTTAGAATAAATCAAAACATTTAAGCCGAAGGAAGTTGCAGATTCAGGTGATAATTCTCTGTAGGTTTATCACTATGAGCGACTTCTTTCAGGTCGTCTCAGTGTTTCTGAACGTGAATTTAAAATACATTGAAATTAAAATGTCTGTTATACTAAATAAATGAACTTAGTTACACTCCACCTTCAGTTAAATGCTTGAGTGATGCTGAATTCACACCAGGAGTCCTGCATCTTTAGTCTGTTTGCACCAAGAGCCACAATGTAAATATGTGTTTGACTTTATTGTGACATTTTTAAGGTTTACAATGTCCAAATAAATAAATGAACTAGGTAATATTAGAGGCATTTGAATACTGTTGTAATGACACTGTATACTGACATGGCAGATCAGAGAAAACACCCGAGTCAAAATAAAAAGGAGGCTCATGTTTCCTGCTCTGCCTGCTGAGAGGCCGCTGTAGTCTTAGCCCAGCGCGCGCCCCTCGCCAGTTGTCCAGGAAACGCGAGAGTGCGCGCGTGCCGCAGATGAAATTTGAAGAAGCTGCAGAGTTTGGAGTAAAACTGAGCGGACACACACACACACACACACACACCCACACACACACACACAGACCTCAGGACGGACCTCAACTCACCGTGAAGATGTTGGCGCTGCCTCTTCTCATCTCTCTGATGCTCAGTGAGTTATTTTTTTCCCTGTTTTCAGAAACTATGAAACAATTTGCTGAAGTTAAGCTGCAATAGGCGACTAGATATATGGATAGAAGTTTTCAGAGGAAGAGGCCAGTTTATGACGTGAAGAGCCTCTGTTTGTTTTAACAGGATGCTCCTATGATATGATATTGTCCTATATTTGCACAAGTAGGGATTCTGATGTCTCAGATGTTTTATTAAACGGACTTTTTTTCTCGATCTGAGTAAAATTTAAAGAGGAAAAAAAGTAAAGTTTCTACAGGTTTGCATAGAAGAAAAGGAGTAAATGTAAATCATATGCCAAAGGAAACAGTTAGGGACTGTATGGAAATTATTTGTGTAGGGAGGGGGGTTCAACTTAATTTTTCACTTTTTAAAAAACATACATTCATAATGTTAACAATTTACTTGGACCCTCCTCTTTGTGGAAAAACAAGACTGCAATACACCCCGAAGAGCCCAGGCTCACTCCGAAGTTGTCAAAATGTGGCACGTGGGCAATGAAAAAAGGTGTCTCTTAAGGTCAGAATGATATGTGGCAGGATGCCGTTATAGTTATCGGCTTTCCTTAACCTAATCATGTGTGTTTGCTGTTGAGGGAAAAAAAACGTCAATTGGCGGCGTACCGATATGTTGTGTGTGTGTGTGCTGAAAACAAGTGTATTTTGAAAGAAGACGATGCATGTAACAGGCAGAACTTGACACGGCGTCCCGGAGCGTCAACAACCAACGCACCCAGGGTACCTTTCACATCGTATCTGGACGCGGAAACATCAATATGTGACGAGGTCAGAGTGGGAATGTGTTGCCCCAAAATATCTTAATACAACTTGGGTCACCATTGATAAGAGGCAAAGGATAAATAAATTAGGAGGGTGCACAATAACCTTCAAAATTAACTTTTTTTAATAACTCTACATGAAGCAGGCTTGTAAGTTTATGTTTTATTCATCTTTAGTTTGTGCGACTGAGTTTAGGCGGAGGAGGTGTGATGCATTCAGGGACTGGGTCAGAGCCTGAGATTGTGCAGGGAGTGGTTGTGACTCAGCTTTGTGTTTACACTGAACCCGCTCTGATGCTGTTTGAACCGGAGATCCACGGGGCTGATGAAACGCATCTCGTGGCCCCGCGGAGGAGTCTGAGATCCCAACGTTTTCAGTTTGAAGATGGCCCCCAACTGACCCTGTTGTTTGGACCGAGATGAAAACAACCACTTGCTATCTGGAAAAAAATGCATTTGAAGTTGCTGTGGGATTTCTAAGGGGCAGAGGCTGCTCTCCAAACAACATGCGTTATGTTGATAATTGCAGCTTTGACGTTGGTTTTGATCTTTCTTGTATTTAATTGCGAGGACCGAATCTCCTCACAGAGATGAAAAGATTGAAATCCTTATCCTCTGTAAGGACGAGGTGCAAGAAATGTGTTTTCATTAGTGTCCAGTACATGGTAATGACAGTCATACTGAATTTAAAATAGATTTTAAGCCCAGATTCACTTCATTTAAAACATCAGTTACAATATGCAAATTAAATAACATGAGCTAGACATTTATTGCATGTGTGTTCGAACATGTTTTCCGTTGACATACTGCAGGTTAGTTCATGGCAAAGAGTCACGTCTGCTGTTTAGGTTCGGCAGAGGGTTAAAGGTTCAATCAGTGTAGATCCTCGCAAGTGTGCAGCACAGATATGTGTGTGTGTGTTGTGCCAGCTGAGCAGGGTAAGGTTACTGTCACAAAGAGCTGCTTTGTCTGCGCAAGAAAAGCATGCTTTCCATGCATGTGTGCAGCATAAACACACACACACTCACCGCTCCCAGATATTCTCTTCATAATACCAAACGAGACATATATTTGTCACACTCCTGAAGGGATTCCATGCAGAGAATTAATCTTGCTACTGTCATTTGCTGCCTGTCGTCTTGTTAAAAGTAGTTTTGTCTTTCGCAGGGAACAGCAGTTAGTTACAGTAGATTTATGGCAGATTTTCACAAAGCACAGAAATATTTTTTAATTATGTGAACATTTGCCATTGAAATCCATTTGATAGGCATGAATTTAAGCGGACTACAGTCACTGAAATCAAAAGATTTTGGGTGTGTTATCACTTTAAATGTGTTAAATATGTGTGCATTTTTGTTGGGGAATGTGTGTGTGTGTGCATGGGCCAAAGGGACAGATCACTAAAAGAGGTTATCGGGATAGGGTCAGGATAAAGCAGCTTGTCGGAGAGTCATCCATCACCTGCATTCCTACGCACCACCGCTCCTGGCACCACCAGGATGTAGCCAGACACTCTATATGTCTGTGTGACTGTGCGCACATACACACAGAAAGAAAGCAAATATGCACATATTCTGTGGTGGGAAATTAATTTTGTACTTTTTCTTTTTCTGTCTGCTTTGAATCCATATCTGGTATGTGTCGGCTGTGACTCATTCTCAGGCTTTTTATCCTGTTTACGCGTCTGTGTGTTTTTTCTGGTGCCTCTGATTACACTGGAGTCCATAAAGCTCCAACATGGCCAGAAACTATTAATATATTTAATAAGTCAAATACAGCAAGATGTAATTCTTGTTCTGTTTAATAATGTGAGCAGAAGTTGGATAAAAGATAAAAGTGTATTAACTGACTGATCCTCTCCCTCTGCAGGTCCTGTCTGTCTGTCAGTGTCGGTGAGCAGCAGTAAACCTAAAGTGGAGGTCCACGAGCACACAGGTGAGACTGTGCACTGTCATTTAGTCATCTTTTAAAATTACCACGAATTTAAAGAACAAAGTCGTCTTATGTGATTTTTGGTCTCTAAACATTTTGTCTTATCTTAAATGTTTTAATTCACTTTGATTAAAGAGCAACATACACTGCATTATAGCTTCAACATACATCCTTAACTAATTTAAACCATATTTTCAGATGTATTTTGCCATCCAGTTCCAAGTGATAGGAATGAAAAACAACCTCTGATTACAAACCTGTGTGTAAATATAACTATTAAAGAAAAGTTGACACTCTCATTATGAATTTGTGCATCTGAACAGTAACATTAGATAACAGCTTTATTAATTTATGTATTAGGTTAAGAAGGAGCAGCGAAGGAGTGATTAATGTGCACATTTAGTAACAATTCGTCAGCAGAGATGAGATAGGAAATGAGATATTACATCAGATATCTGCTTTTTGGTTTTGCTTGTCAAACAGATGAGGGTGCTGGCAGCAGTCACCGAGGGTGTAAGTTTGGCAGGGTTTCGGGGGTCCTCTGCCAGAAAATTTTGTGCATTAAACACTCAATTTCTTGTATTCAGGTTTGTAGTGTTAATATCTTTTATATTTGTCAAAAATAAAGCCCTCTGACACTTCATGTTTCAACTCGGTCTCACTCCGAAGTCATCGAAATCTGGTGCTTGGGCAGTGACTTGCAGTGACTGACACCAAAGCCGTCCTTTAACGTCAGCATGATACGCAGCCGGTCGCTGTTTTAATTTAATGGTGACCAGCGGCAATAGTGAAAGTCAGAGTAGGATGGGCAGGAGGGGTTTTGTATGGGTCCAACAACCACCAACTTTAACCCAGGAGAGTGGTGTTCATGTCCTGTGAGATTCTAAAGCCAAACCATGTTCTTTTTTCCCCTAAACTTTGACGTCGTATGTGGAATCTTAGTGGTCTTAGTGGTAAAAAACAGTATATATCTTCTTCCAGATGCTGTACTCACCTGTGAGTTCAGGACGGAGAAAGATCAGAACCCTCGAATCGAGTGGAAGAAGAAAGGAAAGGGGGTGATGTTTGTGTACTTTAATCACAAGTTTACTGGTGAGTCACAGAACTTCTCACTGCATGAATTCCTTTGACTTCTCTGAACTGAAGTGGCTGATATGCTGCTGCCTTTCTCCCCAACATCTCTTCATAATCACCTTTTTTGATTTATTCTTATTTAGTTAAGCTTTATCATCCTCTATCACTTTCCACTAACAGAGTCTTATGCAGGACGGGCCAAGATAGAAGGAGCGACGCTGACGATACACTCCGTTACTCAGAAAGACTCGGGAGAATACCGCTGTGAGGTGACTGCCAGCGAGGACCACGTCAACCTCGGAGAGGCTACTGTGACCCTCAATGTGCTCGGTATGATGGGATAATATATAAATATCCGTACATGAGGATGAATGCTTGCTTAGTTTTGTCCAAAAAAGCATGTTGGTCCCTGAATGCTTCAATTAAAAAGTTAGTGATAATACCTCTTTAGCTGCTGTAGTTTTGAGTGTATGTGGGCAGGATTTAGTTACAAGATGAAAATCAAATTTCAGATTCTGTGGAGAGACACAAAACTGTAAAGAACTGTTCAGATTTTGTTGATGATGATCAGGTCTGCTTTATGGCAATATTAGATTTTAAAAAATGATTCTTGCATTAGCATGATGACGTGTCTAATCCGTGAAATATTAAACTTGCTAGATTAGTCTAAAAGAAAAATTTCCACTTCATTGTTTTGTTCATAAATGGTTTGGATCGTGATATTTATTGATTAAGCAACATGCTGTAATATTACATCGCCCACCCCGCTTACCCTGAATACACTCAATCTCATCCGATCTGGGAAGCTAAGCAAATTGGGCCGGGTCAGTACTTGGATGGGAGAGCCTACTCCTCCTTTAAATTGTCACATAAATTCAAGAGTGACAATTCTGTTTGTAATTTTTCCTGCTGGTAGTACTTTATATTCTGATATGAACAGTGTAGACTTAAAACTGTTTCCATTCAAAATTGTTGCTTTGATGCATTAAAATGATCATTAGACAACAAAATGCATCAGCAAACTGTTTTTCAGGTGGATTTGTATTCCCAAAAATTACAAATCCTATATTTTAGCATATGTTTTTGTTGTAACTTAAACTCTTTTACCTTTCTGCCTCCGTAGTGCCTCCTCACATCCCGTCCTGTGAGGTGCCGAGCTCCGTGTTTGTGGGCTCTGGCCTGGAGCTGCACTGTAAGGACAAACTCAGTGTGCCTCCTGCTACCTACCGCTGGTACAAAGACAACAGGGCTCTGACCACCTCATTAGATACTCCATACAGCGTCGACACAAACAAGGGCACACTGGTGAGTACACACTTAAGTACACAAGCACTTAAAGGTCCAATGTGTAGTTACCAGTTAGTTAGTTAGGGGGATTAAATCTTACACTCTGTTCCTTTTAAATGCACCCAGGAATGTATGTACACACGTGCAGACACACTGCTGTTGCTCTGTTATTTAACTCTCACCTTGTCTTTGTCTGGAGCAGAAGTTCAGGAGTGTGTCCAAAACAGACGCAGGGATGTACCGCTGTGAGTCCTCCAACAGCGTGGGGGCGCCCAAAAGCTGTGTGGCCAAACACCTCAAAGTTCTTGAGTGTAAGTAGTTTTTGTACAACTCGTCTTTGTTGAGGTGCAGCGTGGCATGTGAACATTAGAGACTGAGGAAATCTTCTCTTTCCCTTTGTCTAGATCCTGTGAATTTGACGATTCTAATAGCAGGCGCTGCGGGTTTTCTGGCGCTCGTCCTTTTCTGCTGCATCTGTGTGTGTGTCTGCCGACGCCGAGGCTGCTGCAAGAGTGAGTAGTGTGGCTGTTTGAGTGTGTGCGCATAAAAGAGAGGCCCCCGTTTGAATCTGTCATGTAAGCTTTGATTTTAGATTTGGGCTGACTGCATTTATAAATACATTTAATTTTGAAAAATGTTGTATAAAAAATAGGGGTAAAAACCTGGCAGGTAATTTAATAAACCTGTTTTTTTAAAAGCATATCTATAAATCTCAATCTCTCTTGTGCTCCTCTGGTACTTTAAGTATGACCTTCTTCTGCAGTGAAAATCAGAGTTTTGACTTTGAATGAAGATGCATCTTGTGCAACAGCTTTAGAATTCAAATTAATTTTACACCGGAGGAAATGTTTTTTAATTTGTATAACAGAATGGTCTTTGAGGACAGACATGACATCGATACAAATACAGGCCAAATGTTGTTTTAAGAAACCTGTCAGGTTTTTCATCTCTGTTTATTTTTCAAAGAACGCATTGGATTATGTGTTTGGCTTAAGTATAAGCCTCCATGCAAAAGTCTCAGATATTAAGTGAGAGGCACACTGAATGCTGGAGAGAGTTTTGGTCCGTGTATTCAGACCCTTTACTTAAAGGGACTTAAAGGGACAGTTCACCCCCGAATCAAAAATACTTATTTTTATCTCTCGCATTTAGTGCTATTTATCAGTCTAGGTCAGGGGTGTCAGACTTAGTTCACAGGCCACATTCAGTTCGATTTGATTGTAGGCGGGCTGGACTAGTAAAACTATTGCATAATATCCTACAACCAACAAAGAAACACCACCAAATATTTCCCTTTTTAAAAATGCTAATCCATTTACAAAACAGATGACAAGCAGCTTGTGATATCTTGAGAATAAGTAATGCAATTTCAACAATGTGTATTTCCACATTGAGTCTATTACTCGCTGTCATCACACGCTCATTTTTCTATACATTTCCTCGCCTGTCTGACAATGGGGTTCCACCAATGTTGTTTTGAGACACAAGACTAATACAGATTCTGTTGTACTGAAGCTGCTGATTGACGATATTTTGCACAGTGTTCAATATCTTTAAAATATGACCACAATAAGTATGCATTGCTTTTTCAGAGAACTTTATTTTGCTCAGGGTGGGAAAAACCTCTGAGGCAGCATGAAGAAAGTTACTCACTGTTAAACTTGCTTCTAAAACCTGATATCTCCTAGCCTTCACAAGTGTATTACTATTAGATCTGCAAAGTCATCCAGTGGGCCTGATTGGACTGTTTGGCGGATTGCCTCTGCCCCCTGGGCCGTATGTTTGACACCCCTGGTCTAGATTGCTTTGGTGTGAGTTGTTGAGTGTTGGAGTTGTTGTACACAGAGATGTCTGTGCCTTCTCTCCAATAAAATGAAACTACAGGCCAGCTGCGTTTTTTTTTAATTTAAAAAGGCAAAAAAGACATTTTAGAAACTCAACAGTAATGTCTCTTTCCAGAACCAACCGTATCACTGCACAGACGGAGCAGGAAATGTAAACATTAATCTGTCTCCTTGGCTGAGCTGAAACATCAGCTAGCTCAGTGGTGGTAGATGAGCTAGCAGTGGATTTCATGCTTCCTTCTGCGCAGTTATACGGTTGGCGGTGTAGTTTGGTAGAAAGAAAATAGTTCCCACATGAAACCAAGGCTGTAACCATGGAGTCAACATTGGGGGGGACCAAATCTGCATACCCTCCCACCCCCACAAACACACACCCAAAACAATAACCATTTACGACATCACAATTTCATAACACTTTACAAAATCACAATAAACAGTTACAATATAGCCCCCTCAATATATATGGTGGCTACTGCCCTGCATGAAACTGCTCACAACAAGGTCTGTGGATTATCTTGAGTAACCAGGTCATGATTTCTGGAAAGAGACATTGCTGTTGAGTTTTTGAAATGTCCAGTAATGATCATCCATCACTGGAGTTTCCCTCAGCTCTAACTGTTCTGGTCTAGTCACCTATTCTCATCAGCCTTGTTTCCAATAAGAAAGCTCTGATAAGTCCACTGTACACAACCTGCTCAGCACCAAACAGCAGACAGACAACATTAGGGACTAGCTGCTGAACATAGTGGAGCGTTTAGCTGCTAAAGAGACAAACATTCCCCTCAGGAGAGCGAGAAGAGATCGAATATTGGACTTGCATTCATCAGGTGGACAGAGACAAGAGTCTTAATGCATACTTGAGTAAATGTACTAATTAGTGCACAGCACTGCCAACAGATAAAGAGACATATGTACAACTTCTTTGGTATTTTAACGCTGACTTTTCTTCTTTGTCTTTGAACAGAGGACAAGAAAACTAAAAGGTGAGAAGAATTCACTTGTCAGTCCGACTCTTGCTTTGCCTGTAGCTGCGTGTTATTGGCTCGTAATGAGCTCACACTGAACGGCCACCCTTTGTCTTTCAGCACCAAGTCCTACAGCCCTCCTCCCCCTCCTCCTCCTCCGCCCGTCCGCAACGTGAGTGATCAGAGGGATTGTTATCATGCCGGGGCTTGTTTTGCTCGCTGGGTTGCCATTAAATTCTGTTGATAAGTTGCTGATAACACTGGTCCCCAGCTAATTAAAGGAAATGATTCATTGTATGTCTCTCTGCTCTCCACAGATCAAGCACTACAAACAAACTCACTCCTTCATGATCTGAGGCTGAAAGGCTCGCACGCTTTGACTCCAAACCAACCACGATCTAAAGTGAACACTTATTGTTCAACACACTTGAAAGTTACTCGACTGTCGTCTTGTTTTTGGGTGGCTGCTCGCTGCTTTCTGGGACGGACAGATCTTCGACTGTTAAGCAAAAACAAAAGACTATAAACACTGGTATTTATGTGTTGATACTACAAATTTACAGTACTGTAAATGTAGGATTTGACTTAGCTCTTTCAAATGCTGTAACTTGTGTTTCATATTATATTTTCTTTGTGTGTCAAAAACTTGTTTTTAAATATTTCTTTCCACCTCTTTAGACTTTAGGTGTCACATTCACACTCCAAGTATTAGCTCTCTTATGCCACCTATAGGCAACTAACTGTTACTCACCAGCACTGAGTATGAAACATACTGTACAGACTGTATCCTTTTGCCTCTCATTTATATTTAGACAAAGAGATGTTGTTTTATATGAATATATTTGTGTTATATATATATTTTTAAATACATGTTTGCGTGTTGATCTCATAACTGTGTAATCTTTGGTTGTATAAATTCAAGTAATATGAATTGAACGGGTGTCTGCACACACTGAATGGTGCTTTTGAAGCTTTGTAAATCTTTGATACTGTTTTGATGAATCGCTTGTTCAATAAAAGATTAAAGTGAGCACATTACGTCGGTCTTTATGTTTTATGACTGTGAAATGAAACTTCTGCTCCGACCTAACTTGGGATCTAGCGTTATGTATGCTGAGCATCTTACCAAGGGAGACTAACCTGACCTCAGAAGTATGTTCCCAGGTGAAACTAGCCCTCATCACAGGAAACAGAGGTGCTGAGACATTGGAAGTCAAAAGAGAAAATCAGCCTGATGGAGTGATGAGCTGGCCAGGATCACTTCTTTTGAGCAGCTTATTCACAGAGTTAATAATAGTGTAAAGATTGTCAGAAATATATTAAGAAAATGTGCACATTAGAGTTTATTGGCTAATTGGTGGTGCGGAGCCAGGCAGAGAGAGTAGGCGGTGTAATAGGGATTTGATCAATGTCATTAAAATCAGCATGTGCTAAAACAACAAATGTGACTAAGTACTTAAAAATATGAAGACCTTCCCATCAGCCTCAGCTGTCTGTGTTTAATGCTAACACGCTAAACAAAGGTGGGAAACATCAGCATTTTCTATCCATCTTATGGAGCTGCACTTGTACGGCGAGTCACATTCACACACTGGTGGTCGAGGCTCCATACAAGGTGCCACCTGCTACCTAGTTTACAGGAGCAATTTGGGGCTCTGTATCTGTATCTTAGAGATAGGGTAAGGAGCTCGGACATCCAGAGGGAGCTCGGAGTAGAGCCGCTGCTCCGTCACATCAAAAGGGGTCAGTTGAGGTGGTTTGGGCATCTGATCAGGATGCTTCCTGGGGGCCTCCTTTTAGAGGAGTTTCTGGCATGTCCCACTGGTAGGAGGCCCCGGGGCAGACCCAGAACACACTGGAGGGATTACAAATCTCGTCTGGCCTGGGAACGCCTTGGGGTCCTCCAGGAGGAGCTGGAAAGCATTGCTGGGGAGAGGGACATCAGGGATGCCTTGCAACCCGGCCCAACCAATCTCACAAGTCAGTTGACCTGTCAGGTCAAGATCCTGGTGAAGACAACGATATAGTTTCTGACATTCATGCAGAAATTCCTTGGTTGTGAAAACCAATTTCTGCATCAGTTGTTTGGGTGGCTGGTCTCAGATGATCTTGCAGGTTAAGGTGCTGGATGTGGAGGTCCTGAGCTTGTGAGGCTACATGAGGTCATTGGGTGAACTGCCAAATTAATGGAAGCGACAGCTGTACAGATGATGAGCATTTTTCTTTTGGCAGATGTTCGTGGCAGTTACAGATGGCCATGTTGGATAAGCAAGCCTTCATGAGATGATAATGACATTGCTAATTAACTCATTTTTTTTTTTATCTAGTTTGGTAGTAGATGGATTTGCCAGATCAATCAGTACACAAGAAAACTTGAATTTAAATCTGTATTCATCTTTTTTCTTTCTATCAAACAGATCTGGGATTTACACACAGCCTGCTTCCCATGACCAGACATCAGTTCAGTTGTCTGTGATCAACATTTCTTTGTACACCACTAGATGGCACCACAGCACTGACTGTATCTGTTGACACCAGCTCACACTACAGGCCTGGATCTGCACGATGCCAGCCGTTATCCATTATTTGCCTCTGAACAGTAGCACTATTGTTCTCTTCCTTTTGTGCTCGTCGTTCTCCTTATTGTGCCGCCCATAAATTAAAAGTCTTGAAAAGCAGTGATTTCCAGCAGCTTCACTTCCACTGCAGCTTTAAAGAAGATGTCTGTGTTTGTCTTCGGGATTTAACCAGATTCATGTTCCTGTTAAAATGACTACACATTTTGGATCCTGTTACATCTGGCTTGTGCACGATGGGTAACTGCTACAAATCAGACAGTGTCAGGAACCAGTAGCACAGATCTATTCTCGGACGTGGTCATAACCCTCTCTAATGATTACATTAAGTGGCTCATATTGATCTGCTGATATGGCTGTTTGGTAGTCCAAACCGTTCTGATCAACCACTCAGGCTGCAAAGAAAGGACATCAGCTGAGCTCTAAAATATGCAAATGTTGTTCCACAGTCTGTCACTTGTGTGTGAAAAGCGCACCCTCGATGGGAACTGCACTGGTTTTTAGCATACTGACAATGCATTTTGAACATGCAGAATGTTTTATAGGAGGTGCTCATGAGCCCAGCACGTCTGAGTCCAATAACAATCACTTATTCATTACTCTGTTTTAGGGATTTCTATGTAAAGGACAATGTGTAGTTGGAAATAAATTAACAAAATAAACAAACCCAACATATGGGACACTAATCTGTTCACTTCTTTAATCTGGTATGCAATGCATGATTGTAGCTGGCTCTCAGTTAGTGACCCTTGGTTATACACTACAATATGTTTCACCCCTCTCCAGTGGCTCCCTGTGGCTGTGGCAAACACTTTTTTTTTTTTTTTTTAACATTTTAGTTTCTATTTTTCATTGTCAAAGGCCTGAAGTGACGCTTGCATTCTCAGTTGTAACAATGTGTAGCCTATATACAGAGTGAAAAAATGTTTTTACATTTCATCAATCAAATGTGCATCATGTGGCCTGTTGTCTGTGAATTTAATGGTGCATGGACATCCTCTGCAGGGCTGGTGCTTAAAGCAAACAATCACAAATAGCCCACTGCAGAGTTGCCACCTTGTGGTAAAAAATATTGATAAATGCTTATTTAGGTCTATTACTAATGTTGATAGGTGAATTTAGACTTACTGTTACCTTCATTATAAGGCTCAGATGTGTTCTGTGGCTCCAGGCAGATTATTTGAGACCTTTTTTGGTTGAAAATGACTCTCTTGGTAGTTAAGGTTGCTGACTCCAGCACAGAGTATAATGCTTTTCACTAGACATTTTGACAAAACAACATAATGGCAAACACATATGTTTGTGTCCACTGCTTGGACTGGCAATTCACTGTCAAATGCCAGATGGGGCCGGCCCAACCTGTGGCCTTGTGCGCAACCTGTGGGCCACAAGGCCACAGGTTGGGCACAAGGATACAGCCCCCCTCCATCGAGGACAGTACTATATTTCTGTTCTAGGTAACACCTGAACAAATCTTGTCAGTTTATGCCTTTACTCTTGTGGACCTGTTATCACTGAAACTAACAGTTGCTCAATTGTTTCTGTATTTTGTCTAATGTGTTTTGTCTAAAGCAGCTGTGTGTGTGAAACACTCTTGCTGTAACTAAAAAATCTGTGGGTTTTTCCTGCATTCAAAATTCTACTGGAGTAAAAGACAGAAATATTATCATCAATATATAGGGTACTTGTGAAGTATCAAAACTAAAAGTACTAAACATGCAGAGCGTGAAATCTACAGTGAGTTATTATTTGTTAGATTTAAAGCAGAGTTTTAATGTAGCAGGTTGACATAAGCCTGATTTAAAATATTTGTTTTGACTGCGCAGAAGCTCAAACATGCAGTCGACTTTTTCATTCTTATTAGTACAGAGCAATCTAAGCAGATCTAATCTGTGGCAACAACAACAACTGAAATGTTACCGGCTCACCCTTTTCACCCCTTCGAGGGCGAGGTCTTGTGGGCAACTTGTGAGGGTGGGACATGTGCTTTGTTATGTGTGGAGGGAAGTATCTCTTTCTTGGGGAAGTTGTGGTGAAGACTGCATGCAGCAGAGTGATGATAGTCAGAAGCATTAAGTGTGTAGATAAGCTCCACCTTAACCTCATGAGAAGGCCGTGTTTGTTGTTTCGTGGTTAAGACTGCAATAAATCCATTGTTGGTGAACGCCTCACCATCCTTCCTTCAGCAGAGTGGTCCGGACTGTTAGAAGCTAGTTACCAGCTGATAACAAGCCAAGCTAAGCTAATTCAAATAAGCCAGCGACGGTTAGCAGCAGGTACGCTGTCATTTAGAGAGGTAACAGACAGTTATTGTTATAGGACAGTTAATTACACAGCTAGCAGGCCTCATCTTCAATTATGATGAAACCCAGTATCGCAGTGATGTCACTTGGTTCACAAGCAGTGACCTCATGCTTAACACAGCCAAAGCCCAGGAACTCACTATTGATTTTTGCTGCATGCCAAATCCAAAAAAAGATCCATACAGATAAACTGAGGCCACATCACCACCACTGACTCTTTTATATTCCTTGAAACACACATTAGCAATAAACTGAAGTGTGAAACTTAAGCTGAGCACATCACTTCAGAAGCTTTACAGTGACTGTACTTCCTTATCTTTACTGCATAGACAGCCCATGTTTATAAACAGACCATCTTTTCAGTAGTGAAATAGTTCTTTAGCACCCAGACACACCAGACTGACATCAAAGGACTAGAGGCGATGAAGGCCAGCTGTTGCATCACCTATGTCTCGGCCAAACAGTTGCAATTAAACACACCACAAAGACTACAGCCAGCAGTCGCCTAGCATGTACATTCTGCGCCTGCATGACAGGAAATAACTCTCAGTAGCAGCAGGTGGCAGTAGTCTGTATTCATTGTTGAAAAAGGGAAACAGAGAGACTGACAGGATGGATCCAAGATGTTAGTTAGCCAGTTAGCACATTAACAACACAACTTGATGTTGAAAGAACAAAGGATGTTTATCGTGCGCCAGCATACAATGACACAGTTATGAACTGTTCCTGCTAAGAGAGTGGTTAGAGAGTTGGTCTCTCACCCTTTTCACTTCTTCTTCTTCTATGCTTTCCTGCCGGTTCCTCTTCTCCTGTGCTGAGTTAAACTGCCAGATCAGAGTGATTTCATTCACTGACGGGCTCCACCAGGTCCAACACCAATCAACATGCTGAATCGGAAAAAAACAGCCTACAAGGGTCAACAGCGTGTTCACTGATGGCCTGAAATTAAACAACAGCCGACTGTAGGCTTGGCATGTCAGGGATCTAATACTTACCTATGCAGTTGGTAGCATAAAATTAAGTTCAGTCAGGAACACTGTAGTCCAAGAAAACTTTATTTCCATTTGTAGTATTAGAGTTGGTGGTATGGCTCTGTTCTGGGGCCTCTGTGCCTTTCCTCAGGCCTATGCAGATTACCTTCCTGCCCTTCCATGCGCCTACATGGAAAGCCTAAGGCAGGGAGAGCAGCAGCAAAGACCCCCTAGCAACAGAACAGAGCAGTATCAATGACAAAATTAATCTCACATAGCATGCAAAAGGAGAAGCTGGGGTGGAGGCAGGTTGCACAGCAGCTTGCAGAGGAAGCAGCAACAGTAGCCAGGCAAGACCAGTTTAAAAAGGGTGCACTGAATGAGATTTGCCAACTGGTTGCATAGAAAGGAATCATATGATCCATCAGCTGACTCCCCTCCGTCAATCAGCTGCTCCATCAGTTGATTGGGCTGTTTGAGATCAGCTGATGTAGCTGGGATGTGAGCTGAGCTTGACATCGTGTCCTGCCTGAAGTACTCCTGTAAAATACTTAAAATACTTCAAATTTCTAAGTAAAGCACTTAAGTTACTCGCCTGTTTCCCTCCTGTCTGCTTCATTCTGGATACTGACCCTGGAACACACTGCTATACTGACAGTGCAGCAGACAGTGAGCAATTCCGGACACAGCGTGGGAGTTTCCCTCGTATGAACGCATCAGTAGGAACAAATCGTCACACATGCAAATCAGCCAACTGGAGCCCCTGGTTGTACTCTGCAACAGTTATGAGCATACACACATAAACAGAGCTCCATGGATTAGATGACGTTTAACTGGAAGTACCCAAACGATAACCCCAGCCACACACACACACACACAAACACACAGACACAGACACAGACACAGACACACACCCTGCAGCAGCCAGATCTGGTGGCTGTTTAATGGCGCAGCTCAACCTCCAGCTATCGTCATATTTTGTGGTTTCCTTTGAACTTCCTAACAGGCCTTTTTTTAAATGGATGCTCGCCCTGGATTACAGCTCAAGGGGGCTGTTACATCACGTTTTGTAAATGTGTGTGTATCTGTCAGATAGCGGCAGAGGAGAGAGAGTGTGAAAATAAGTGAGAGAGAAGGAGAGGGAGCAATTGAGTGTGAGTGGGCGGTGGCTGTCAAGCGAAATCTATGTCAGTACCACTGTTTTCTTAGATGTTAAATTAAGCCTCAAGCCAGGTTTCGTCCAAGATGTCTCCCTCCTCTGCTGCCTGGTACCAAATTGGCTGCAGCCTTACCCACAATGCTCTCTGTGTGCTCAGCTCCCCTGAAAACCTCCAGGAGCACTCCTCATCTCTGAACAGGTGGCACAGTGCTCGCAGCACATGGCACAACACCCTCAGGGATTAAGTTGCTTTTTCATATTTTACAACTCAACAAAAAATCTGTTTCTGGTAGGTTTTATTTGTAAGTTTCGTTTCTTTGTTTCTGGTGTTGCTCATGCGTCGCTCTCGGGTTGTGGCACATTTGGAGCTCCCGTAGCACTCCACATTAGCAGCTCGTGGGTTATGCAAACCTTTCATCATACAAACATTGATGTATTTATGCCTCGGGGAGATTGTGGTGGCAAAGGGAGCAGGAGGAAGACCACTGACACAGGGATTACCACAGGAAACTCTCTCTTCCAACTGTAGCAGGAAGAAATAGCAACATTTAAACATTTAAACCCCACCAGACGACATCCCCTACAGTTTCATTAAATCTTTATACTGAGGTTCTCTTACAATGCTGTGCTGTGTTTGTGTGTGTGTGTGTGTGTGTGTGTGTGTGTGTGTGTGTGTGTGTGTGTGTGTGTGCATGTGTGCGTGGAGCTGAGACGGGGAGCAGGGAGGAAGTTTGCTATTTCTGCTCTCTCTCTTCTGTCTTCAGTCTGAATCGTGCTGTTATTTAGAATCGTTCACTGACAAGACTGTTATGTGTAATTACAGCAGAGTTGGAGGATGGAAATGGTTTTGCCACTACACACACACACACACACACACACACACACACACACACACACACACACACACACACATCCAGCGTCCTGTCCTCTTGCACAAGCAATCAGTCAGGACTTTAACTCCCACAGCCGCACTGTGCTTCTTATTTGAGCTCAGATAGGAACAGTGTAGGCTGGGTGTTATACAGATGAAATGTTTTGTCTGTGTATTTATGTTTAGGTGTGTGAGAGAGACTGTAATTTGAAAACATTTTACGTTATCTGTGCCCTGAATGCCAAGTGGGTTTGTTAATAGTGGATGTATTCAAACAAAAGCATGATTAACAAGTCGGTTAACAAATCCAATCAACAGATCTGATTTTTATTGGAGGCACAATTAAAGAAATGTGTAAAGTTAAACCGCCAACTGCAACTTAGCATTATTTTCATTATTGATTTCAGTGCAGATTAATTTCTCAATGACTCACTTGATCTTTAAAATGTCAGAAAAAATAGTGAAGAATAATAGTTCAGTCAGGAACACTTTATTTCCATTTGCAATATTACTTTTGGCAGTAAGGCTCTGTTCTGGGGCCTCTGCCTTTCCTCGGGCCTACGCAGGAAGCTTCTTCCACACGTCTATGTGGAAAGCCTTAAGGCAGAGAGAGCCCAACAATTAACCTGCATGTCTTTGGACTGTGGGAGGAAGCCGGAGTACCCGGAGAGAACCCACGCTGACTCAGGGAGAACATGCAAACTCCACACAGAAGGGCTCCCCCAGGAACTCCCTTGCTTTGAGACAACAGTGCTAACCACTGCGCAGCCTAAAATGATTTATCCAAAATATTTCAGATACATTTTTTGCAACTCCACAATGCATATATTTAAGCCTGGGAAACAGAGCTCATGCTTTATTTCCTCTTGCAGACACGTCTAGTCTGCTGCCTGTTCAAACAAATTTCCACCTGACTGGGCTCGCTTTGGGCCAGTCACAGCCGTTTACCTCATATGGGGTTGGTTTGAAATGATGACTGACAACTGGGATGGCAAGCATAAACCTAGCTTAGCAAAGAGCAACACTGCACACTAAGATTCTGAAGGCATGACCCGCCCTACTCTCCATCTGATTTGCAAATACTTTCCTTTGTTGGGTGGGTTGGTTTGGTTTAAGCAAATTTGCATGTCTTGAGAACAACCCAGATGGCTGCAACTGATGCGGAACTTCCTGGTGAAGTACTGTTTTCAAATTCTGATGGCAAAAACAACATTTCACCATCGCAGCTCACACTGTAGTCTGTGTACATTTGTCCGTCGCTCAGTTCTGCATCAAGTTTTGTTGCTCTGTGCCTTTGGTGGTTGTAGGCCTGTTGTGTCCAGAGGCTAATGCCCCTTGGAAATCAAAAGTGAACTGAGAGGTTTCAGACTAACTTGCGTTTGTGAATTGGTCTGGCGATGTCAAGCTACGTAAATTTTGAAGACTGTTTTCATTTGAGAAGAGCAGCAATTCACAAATCTCTCTCATCAGTTGTTTAAAGGTGCTAGAAGCAATTCTTAACCACTACAGGGCAGAGAGATATCTGATAGTCATTAACAAGTCGAGTCTGCAAGATGTTATATTGCACGATTCTGCCTCACAAGCCTTCCACACCTCTGATTTGCTTCTTAAATCTTCTATTTGTTCAGTGACTCAAATATAAAAAAACAAATGAAGTCAGACGACTGTTGTGCTTGATTTACATCCTGTGTGACCTTTAAGTTGCGAGGCAGAAAAATAAGTTACATTTTCTTTTCAGCTCTTTTGATCTCCACCAGATTGTGAGAAAAATGTCTCTGTCTTTGCCTGCTTGTTGCTCCGCTTTTGTTTACTGTGTAATGATTTCATGATAGACAGGAAGCTTTCATTTGATTTGTCTATGAGCTGGTTTACAGTTTTTACACTGTGGGTTGTGAAAGCCACCACAATCACTCATACAGTTTATGTGCAGCCAGAAAAAACCAAAACAGTTAAGTATTAAGCTGCTGAAAGCTTCTCAGAGCTGGTTTAAGCTCAATGAGTTCCTTGTTCTCGGTGCAGTTGACATGAAAATGTCTTAATGTACTAAGGCGCACATTTACAAGCAATAAGAATCCACACATAAAAATCTCGACAGCCTGAAACACAAGAGGAGACACAGTTTGCCAGTGATTACAATATGTTCTGAATATCCAGAATCAAAACCAAGCCTTGGATCGGTTATGTTGAAATTGCAGCGCAGTACCAAGAACAAAATGTTGGCATTGTACGTTTCTGCAAATCAGTGATAAGTTGCATTTGTTTCAGATGTATCATCCGTTCATCCAGTTCCGATCACATGTATCTGAGCTGACTGGAGATGGAGGGGATGGTGGATGGTGTGACACCTAGGCGAGCCCACTTAGGCCAGGCTCAGACATGTTTGAGGCCAACAAACAGCAAAAGTTTTTTTCTCTTTCAGCAAGATATCAGCGGCATTTACAACTGGGATTCTGACACCAAAAGTGGGTGTTTTCTAGTGAGACATGGTCAACATTTCTAGCAGCAGTTTTCCACCAAAGCTGGTGTTTTTGATCGAGACATTGGTGGCATTCCCAGTGGTGATAAAATATGGTGAAGAGGGAGCTGAGCCAGAAGGTGAAGCTTTCGATTTACTGGTCCATCTACGTCCCAACCCTCACCTGTGGTCATGAGCTCCGGGTAGTTTCCTCCGTGGGGGTGGCCGGGCTCAGCCTTAGAGATAGGGTGAGGAGCTCGGACATCCGGAGGGTGCTCGAAGTAGAGCTGCTGCTCCTTTGTGTTGAAAGGGGTTGAGGTGGTTTGGGCATCTGATCAGGATGCCTCCTGGGTACCTGCTGTTAGAGGTGTTCTGGGTACCTCCAACTGGTAGGAGGCCCGGGGCAGACCCAGAACACACTGGAGGGATTACATATCTCATCTGGCCTGGGAACACCTTGGGGTCCTTCAGGAGGAGCTGGAAAGCGTTGCTGGGGAGAGGGACGTCCGGGGTGCTTTGCTTGGCCTGCTGCTGACCGCGACCCGGCCCCAGATAAACGGATGGAAATAGAAATGAAAAAAGTAAAGCAAGCGCTGTTTGGCAAGTTATCAGCAGCATTTATAGGTTAGTTTAGGTAAGGTTAAGGTCAATTTATTTATATAGCACATTTAAAAACAACCAGAGTTGACCAAAGTGCTTCACAAGCATAAAAGAAACTAAGAAAATACAATGTAAAGGTAAGGTAAGGTGCGGTAAGGTAAACTTTAATGTCTCTGATGGGCAACCTGAGATACAGGCAGTAGTCATGAGTACAACAGAACAGACAATACCATTGTGCCTTTGCAGTAGCTGCTTCAAAGCTTTGTATAGCTGTTCGCTCTCTATCAAATGCTCATGCTCCACTGGAACTTAAGATTAGTGCTGCATTTAGGGAGGCAAAACCTCGGCTCTGATGGAAGCATCTGAAAGTCAACATAGGAGGGATGTTGAGAGTCTGAGACAGTAGACCGAGATTTAGAGGTGACCCTCTCTTCATACGGATGCTGTAGGCTGTTAAAGTAACACCAGTGATCTTACAGCGCAACTTCCTTTTCCACATTGATCTCGTTTTTGAGGCTCAGATTACCAAACCAACAGACAATTTTAAAAGAAAGAACAGACTTGATAAAAACAGACTGGAGCAGAGTAGAATATAGGCATAATTGTGCCACTGAAAGCTGCCGTTTTAAGCCAAATCATAATCTTTTTCTTATCATGCCCAAATGGTTTTTATGCCTAAACCTAACCACACATTAACCATAGCGCTGTTGAAATATAAACCAACGATTAGTTTCAACATACCCACCACATAATAACGGACAAATGTTACAAATCCTTGGTTTGCAGAAACGTATACTGCCAGCATTTATCCTGGCGACTGGGTTGAAAGTGGAGCATGTACACAGCATAAAGTATGCAGACTTGTCAGATGTCTGCTCTGCTTCTCACTGCCCATCAGTACCTCAGATCCTTTGCTGCATCGTGCTATTTGATAAGACTGTTTAGCATTCAAGAGGAATCCTCAGCACTCAAGTACTCCCAGTATTATGCTTTTAACTCATTCCCCCCAGAGGAGCAGAGGGATAGAGAAGAGAGGAGGGAGCGGAAAGAGAGGCAGAAACAGAAGGATCCTTATGGGAAGAGTGAAATTTCACAGGACAAAAGCCCGTTATTGAATTCCTGTCATGATTCTTTGGATAATAACCTCCACTATCCGGCCCCCAAGACACATTTAAAAGCTTGCACAATCCCACTCCCATCTGATTTCACTGGGTGGAAGTGTGGGACTGCATACAAGCCGCTCCACTGTCCCACCACTTGCCGGATGCTACTGAACGCCTCTGTGTTGGATTAGACTTTCCGTCCCTTGAGCAGAGCTTAGAAAACATCACAGTGCATCCCATCAGTGTGTGGCGTGCCAAACAACCGTGGCTTTTCCCGGCTAATGGCTGGATAAAGTCACGCCCTGTTAAGAAAAAAGGGATGCGAGATGTACCTGAGTGTTAAGCCGGCACTGATCGCCTGGCCACAGGAGCCATGATGAGGCCTGATTGCTGTGCGATTTGAGCATCCTCCGACCCAAAGCTCATCAATATCCCTCACAGCTCAGCTCTGTAACACACTGCACTGCAGCAGGACGCAGGAATCAGCAAGATGAATATTTACCAAAGCCATGAAAAGGCGCAGGAAACAATTTATTCGTCACAGAAAACGGGCAGAGACCAAAACTCTCCTGGACATATTTTTGAAAACAATGCTGTAATTCAAATACGCAGGCTGCCGGGGGCTTGTAACGATGCAAGGTTGTTTGTACGCTCCCTGGCAGGACACATTTTCACCATGTGTTGCAGTTGATGGGTGAATAAAAAGAGCATCAGGTTTAGTTGAGTGTCCCCTGGAATAATTGTCTCCGCTAATCTGCTGGCATTCGTTAAAATAGACGGATTTGACAGCCACCAGGATTATAAAGTGGAGGGCGGTAGCCAGCAGAACGCCGCCTAAAATGCGAGCAAACACGAGGAGAAATGTCTGGTTTTATGTATCCTCCCTTCGTCCATCCTCACCCTGCCTTCAGTCTCATCTCCTCCCTCTTTTCTCCCTCAGCCCTCCTCAGCCCAGTGAGCTGTCTGAAGACAGGATGGAGGGAAAACAAAACCCCCGGCTTATTAAACCCCCGAGTCTACAGGAAGAATCTCTCATGCGGAAAAGATTTACGTAAGGAGGAATTTACTCAATTCTGTCCTCATTTCCGTATGCTGTACACACCAAATCCCCTTCTTCATACAGCATATTTGAATCTGGCTTTTCCACAGCATTGTTCTGGCATCCACCAACTTTTCTCTGTATTTCTTCGCTCTGATTAACTGAGAGGGCGTTTTCACAACAGGCCATGTTTGATGTGCTGGCCCTGATTAGAACATGTTAAAAATACCACCACCCTGCACCCCTCCATCTTCTCGATCCTGCCTTCTGTCTCTTCTGTCTGTCCACCTCTCCCACTCTATTCTCTCTTCTTTCTTTAAATTTCTCATCCACGCAGCTCTCCTTTGTCCCTTCTCTCCCCGTATGATTAAAGGTTTTACTTCAGACTTTTTCTTTTTTTAAAAAAATGAAATTCCTCGCTTCCTCGCCGTGATTATGTTGTTCTTTCTTTTCTTTTGTCACGCTTTGTCTGTTTTCTGCCAGAGGTCTATGTTTGATTATAGCTTCGCTTTCTCTGATTACGACCTCTTGTCTCGGTGAGTGGTGTTGTCTTCCTCTCCCTCCCCATCAGCCAGAGTGACCTTGGCAGAATAATAGAGCCAGAGATAGTGACAAATTCAACAGCGTCTTATCTAGGTGCAAATGAAAACTGAGGAGGTTTCAAAGCATCTGAGAAAAACAATGCATTTATGAGGATTTTATTTAGTGACAGAAAAAGATATGCTCATGTGCTCATGATGATTTCATGCAGAATATATCATGAATTCTAGTTGCTCACTATCAAAATATAATAAAGTCTGTGATGTATGTGATTAGCCAACACTTCAAGATAATCAGTTAATAAATCATAAAGGGATACTCAGCCAATTTGCAACCAGCTTTGTATCATATCAGTGAGGGTCGTATGTGAAAATGAACTCTCCATCTTACCAGTGCCCTGCTTATCTCTCAGCTCAAATCTGCCAGATGTTTTGCTGCATGGCTCTAGGGCTGTTGCTCGAACCATAGAGTGTAGTTCCTCATTTTCATGTGCCTGACACCACAGACACAAACAGTATGGAAGCGGATCAAAAGAGAGACCCATCCCCTTCACTCTCTCAAACTCAGACAAAACAATGATATCAAACAATCGGAGTTGTCTTGCTTTGGTCTGAATCAGGGACTAATTTTGCTACAAAGCTGCAAAATTACCTAGAGTTGGTTCGTGTTCTCACGGCAGCATTTACAAGCGGACCAGATAAAATGCCTTGCACGAGAAAGCTGCTCGAGATTGGTCAGAAATTTCATGCGGGAAAAATCCAGGAAGTAAACAAAGCGTTGAAGAAGAGTACACTTGCAAGATAAATGCGACACTTTCTAATGTCACAATGGAGGGACAACTACGCAGGTTGATTTTAGCGCTGCTCATCGTGGACTATATTGCTCTCATTGTTCATTTTAGTCAAACCATACAGTTTGAAAACGAGGCGCGGCTCCAACTAGAAAACAATGTTTTGATGCATTGGATGTGCTGAATGTGCATATTAAGGCAGTACAGGAGGAGGTGCACATTAATAATCCTCCAGGACTGTAACATGCTCATGTTTAACCCAAACAATGTGTCATGTGACTGCAGTTGGTTCAGATCCAGGTCGGAACACGTTTTCACCACAAACGAACTGCACCAGAGTTTGTTTGTAACCAGACTGAGACCACCTCTTCAAGAAGGTCTCTGTCTGGTTGTTTTGGTGCACACCTGAGAGTGACTGCTGTGTTCACACCTGCCCAAACGAACCGCACTTAGAGGGCAAATGAACTTGAGTTTGACTGAACTTTACCAAACTCTGTTTCTGTGTTGCCTATTTCTCACCTAAAATGTCTAAAGAAACATATTTCAGCTTATCGTTTAGCTGTAATTCCAGATCATGTAGACTGCCATCACCATATAGACCGAATCACTGTGGCATCTGGCCATTGTTTTGAATTGTAGAGATTTTCTGTTATTTTCAGCCTTAACTGTAGTGCTTCAAGATATATAATTAACATGGTGGGCTGACCTGTCTGACCTTACTGTGTTCCTTTGCTAGCGTCTGATAAACCAACTCTACCAGCACAGTAGCTGAGCAATGTACTACTGTGGACGCAGGGCTGCAGCAAAATATATTTCAGCCCCCTAAAAAGATCCACCCATAAAAATGAATACTGATTTAAGTGTATGCCACTTTGGAATATTTTCACCGCTTTACACACTAACTGATTGAGGCAGTGGTAGACGAGCCACTCCTGGCTTCTAAAATAACTTTTTGTCAGTGGAGTCTGGTGGCTTTGAGATAATGGCTTCAATTCCCTACAAGGAAAGGCTGTCTGACAACAAGGTAGAGAAGTGAAAATATTCTAAATATAGTGTACACTTACACTGCTATAGATTTTTAAAAGGACTTTTTTAGGAGGCTAAAAATGAAACAACTGAGGCAACATCTGCTCAGTGCTGTTTGTGGGAGGTTTCTACCTGGAAGTTACTGTAAACAAACATTGTGGTTTGGTCGATTGCTTCCTGTGTCAAAACGACCAAGCTCACATTATGTGACACTTTATTGGTGCAGTCCTACCTCTTGAGCGAAAGTGAATGCTACAGCCCTTTTTCTCTGTTTTCTGTCATGTTGCACCAATCTCAAAAGAATTTTCATCTTTCTACTGTATAGGCATGAAAAGACCATCTTTCCAGCACTTAAATATTTCTTTAACCCACATTAAACTGCTATCACAGAGTTTTATTAAGATTCATGCATGTGTTTTGTACCCTTACTGTATACAGAATCAACAGCCAAATTTTCATGTCAAAAAGTATTTTGATCCTATGAGACCCAAATTCTATATTCAGTCAGCAGTCTGGTGTTTAAGTGGGGTTTGTGCTCCCTGAGACCGCATTTAATATTATTTCCAGCTTGTCATGCATGCTCGTAGACCTTAACCCCTCCTCATAATATACGAGCATATGGGTAGAGAATAGATAGCTAGCCCTTGAGCATAGCATTTGGCACTGTCTTCAAGAATATCAGAGAGATTTGGTGCCTCTCTTCCCCTGTCTCTCCTGACTCTCCTGCTGATTGCACTTCCAGACTTATGATTCCGCTGCAGCGCAGGCAGGGATCCATCCAACCAAGGACAATATCAGAACTGTGTGTTATGTCTACAAATCGTGTTACAGGCAGGAAGGAGAGCGAGAAAATTAATGTTTGCCCAGAGGAATTACATTCTTCCCTTTGCACTGTACCTGCTATTCACCCAGAGAAGGGGGAAAAAGTAATGAATGTGACACTGAATCGCTGCATGTATGATGTTATCGGCTGCACGAGCTGCAAGCTGCTGATGAACTGCGACAGTGTGCCATTCATTAAAAAACACCAGAACAATGTGTGAGTGAATATATTATAACAGGATGTGAGACAAAGAGGCAGTGTGTGTGTGTAGAGGACGCTCTGCAGTGTGTCGTCAGGTAATAAAACTTCCATTTGTGTGTCGGTGTACAAATGCACTCTGCAGATTTGGGCAGAGCAGGCAGAAAAAAGATGGGGATGAAGAGAGTTCAGACTTGGTTGTTGAAGAGCTGTGCTGTTGATTGAGTGCAAAGGAAAGCTCTCATCATTGATTGGTTATTTTATCCCTCAAATAACCACCAGCCTTCTGTGGGTACTCCTTAAAACCTTTGCAATGAATTCAGGTTTTTGCAGATAATAGCTGTTGGACAACCAGACTCTAAAGGTTTGGACACTCCTTATATATGTTTCTTTGTATACATCCATAGCCACTGACAGGTGAAGTTAATGATATTGTTCATCTTGTCACAGTTCAGTGTTCTGCTGGGAAACCTTGAGTCCGCGCTCATGTGGATGCCACTTAACACACACCACCCACCGTAACACCGTTTAGGACCAATTACCCCCCTCAAGGCCACGGCACTCCCTAATGGCAGGCCTCCTTAGCAGAGCAGTGCGCCATGCCACACTGCAAACACTGCTCAGGAATAACCTGAGGAATGACACAAAAAGCTCAAGGTGCCGCCCTGGCCTCCAAATTCCCCAGATCCCAATCAAATTTGAGCATCCCTGTGAAGTGCAAGTACCCTTAAGACAAGTCCAATTTACAGTTTTGCCTGTTTGGATCGGACTTGCTCTGACCTGTTGATGTGTCTCGCACCAGGGCATTGGTAGCAGATGCCTTTAGTCCTGTAGGTTGCAAGGTGGGGTACTGGGACATCCCACGGATACTTGATCAGATTGGGATGTGGGGAATATGGAGGCCAGGTCTTCACCTTGAGCTGTCATGTTCCTCGGGTCATTCCTGAGCAGTTATTAAGGTGCTGCATGAGGCATTGCCCTGCTAGGGGAGTCAGTGACTTTCAGAGGCGCCATTGCCATGAGAGGTTGTGCTTGACCCAAGGTTTCCCAGCAGAACATTGCCTTGCACTGAGATAATCAGTGTTATTTACTTCACCTGTCAGCGGTTTTAACGTTATAGCTGATCAGTGCAATTAACAGTAGGGATTACTTTTACAACAGGAAATCAATGCATATACAGTATTATCATGCATCTTTTATATTACTAGAAGTGTGTGAAATTCCTACACAGGCAAACAGTAGGAAAGGAGGAAAGAATAGTTTGACATTTTGGGAATTATGCTCATTTTCCGTATAGCTGAGAGTTAAATAAGAAGATTACTACCACTCTCATGTTTGTCTGTTCAATATGAAGCTGTAGCCGGCAGCTAGTTAGCTAGTCTTAGCACAGAGACGAGCAACAGGCAGAAACCTCACCTGACTCTGTCCACAGGTAACAAAATCTGCCTCCCAGCACCTTTAAAGCTCATTAATTAACATGTTATATCTTATTTGTTTAATCCGTACGAGCCCCTGAGTTTAAAAACAGGGTGTTGAGGGGTAGCCTGACATCGCCTGATCAAATCACAAATTTGAATTAGTTTGGAGCTTCTCAGCAAATTATTATTTCTAAGGGTGCAGAGATGAGCTTGTATATTATAAGTTGGTATATTAAACTTCTGCCAAACCCTACAGCAAAAACATTTCTCCATAAGAAAAACTTTAAAGGAGCAGTGTGAAGGGTTCATTGGATGTATTGGCATCTGAGGATTGCAACTTACAAACAGCTGAAACTTCTCGTGTGCCAAGCGTTAACTCACGTTTAGGATTTAGTGTTAATTGTTCAGGGTTTTTTTATCGGGAGCCCCGTTATCCACAGGGGTCTCCTCATCTCCAAAATAAATGAACCCAGTGATTTAAACAGATAAAAACACAGATTAAAGCGGTTTCACCTTACAAATCAGTGTTTCTTCAACACTGTTCGGCTTGTTGCATACGAGCCACTATCCCAGCAGTCTCTGATAACTTAAGATCTGGATGTTCAGGAGGTTTTTACCAGGTGCTGAATTATCTGCAGAGGTCTGTTCCTGTCCAAAACAATAGGACCCACTGATTTAAACCGGTAAAAACACTGTATGAAGCAGTTCCTTGTCAAAAGGGTTTTTCTGGAGCTTCTTACTATGGTGGCTGATGCAAAAACGCTAATGGCTTTAATTAGAGTCAGTGTTTGGTTTCTTTTGTAGCAGAACTACTTCACCAGTATTCTTCAGCTCGCACTCTTCGATCAAATACGCTGCATTTGTTGTCTGTCGTTCAAACTCGCCTTACGACACAGGGAATGCTCTACCTGCTCCCTTTGATCTGCTGACTCTGTGGTTTCTTTTAAAAGCCAGCTAAAGACACACCTGTTTAGACAGGTGCATGAATTATTCTCTTCTTTTCTTGTGTGTGTGCAAACAGTTTTGCTAGTTGTGCACTTCTCACGACGTGGCTCACGCAGTCACTTTGTCTCTATGATTGCTTTCTTGTTGCATATTGCCCCTGTGAAGCACTGTGTGACTTATGTCTATGAGAAATTGTACTTACTTACTGATTTAACATACAAAGTCGTACATATCCTATGTATCTTTTTAGCCGATCATGTTGCCAGCGTGCTGACTGGGGGGGTGGATGGGTCACAAAAATGCAGACTTCCTCCCATTCCCCTGGAGATGCATGTTTGTAACCATACATCCTGTTATATCCTCACTATGTTTCTTTTCCTGAACCAAACCACAGTAACTTAATTATTCAATAGTATGTTAAGGATGTAATCCCTCATGGTGTGCTAATTAGTACAATATTATAGGAACTGTTGTACGAGGATATGTTGTATTCTAAGATAACTAAAACAATGACTCCTCCGTGCAGGGAATTGTACACTAAAGAAAACAATCATTATATTATATTCCACTTCTTCCTATACATCTCCCTAAACCCTACACACTGGACCTTTAAGTGCAGTTGATTGTTCTTCTTTAGGCAAAAATATTCCATCCAATTTGTTCAATATCCACATGATGGAAATGGAAATATGTCCAAAATGAAGAGGGACCAGATGAGCCTGGTCTCACCCTCACCCACCCTCCAAACTATTCCTTTAATAAGGTTCACTTACATCGACTGTCATCTTGTAGCTCTTAAGAAAAGGTTTTTCACAACAGTCTTCTCTCGCAGTCGCATAACAAGCAACCATAGCGTGACTTGAAACTAACAAGAAAATAAAGAGTCACTGTGATGCTTTCCGTGTCTCAAGCTTGATTCAAGTCTCAGTGCTTTTCAAAGCATTTTCAAGTTAATGAATGACCGGAAGGTACATGGCCTATTTTGGAAAAGACTTGGCAGTAATACAAAGTGTCTGACGTTTGTACTCAGCGGATTAAAAACCACTGGTGGTGTCCTTTAACAGATTGTAAAAAGAAGGATTGATAGAGGGACGGGCAGAGATCATGGGAGGACAGAAGAGATGGCTGCAGAGGCTCAGACCTACAGGGAGGCCATTCAGAAGGAAGTCTTGCTCCCACTGTAAATGGAAGCCATTTATCTTCCTTTCATTGCGGATGGGTCTGAGTTATCAAACATTCTCCTTTTTCTCCTCTCTCCATCTGTCATATCCGTCTCGCTACATCTATCACTCACTGTCACTGCCGGCTTCTGACTCCACATCTATTTGCTGTCCCACTTTTCCCTCCACAATATAGTGTGAGCTCTGTCTACACTCTGTATTAGTAGTAGTAGTGGTAATAGTATTCACCTGTGTATTCAGTGTTGTTTTATTGTGTGTTTGAAATACTTTGATTCTAAGACATTAATGGATGAATGTGGCCCTTCTCCTGATGCTCAAACTCCATTGCGATTTAGGCAGGGCTGCAATGTTTATTTATTTATTTATTATTAAATAAATAAATATCTGGGGCATCTGGATTTCCAGGTTAGGAAGAAGGTATATTTTTACAATTCAACTTTTTTTTCAATAGAAGAAAAGATTCTGCTTCCTCTCCAACCCGTGGATGTTCTCAGAGCTCCCTGATACTAACATACAAGGCTCACTCTAGCGTCTATATGAGACACTAACCCTAACCCTAACCCAAAATTAGCATTAGCACCCTGTGAGGGTTGGGCTGTGGAGGAGCGAGGGATGGATCTGACTCACAGACTGTAGCGACACCTCTCAGACAGCCTGCCAGACGAAGTTGCCTGCCCTTTGTTATGTGTAAGTTTAAGCCTTAATAAAATGTAAACAGGTTTGTTATATAAAAATTCAACCTCGTACAGTTGTTGTGAATGTTGAAATTAGCTACAGAGAGCAAAAAGTGTTGTTGTACCAGGCTGTAAACATGTTTATTTCTGCTCTAAAGTTGGACATTTTAACATGGGGGTCAATGGGGATTGACCTGCTTTCGGAGTCACCCTCAAGTGGCCATTAGAGGAACTGCAGTTTCATGTTGGCTTCATTTTTTTAGACCTGGAAGTTGCTGCATGGACATGATGTGGACCAACGTAACACCTGACATTGCCGTCCCTAGAGCACCTGTGGCTAGCTTAAAAATGCCTAGAGTCCAAAATGAATCTGTATTACTTAATTTATGAGACCAACAAGCGGAAACTCAAATTTAATTGACTGGAAATGATATACAACAGAGAAAAGCACCAAATAATCACATTTAAGAAGAAAAAAAAAATCTCAAAATTGTCAATGAAGTTACTGCCGATGAATTAATAATTTCAACACTAGACCCATCCCCGTGAACTTCACACACTGACAAAAATACGTACCCTTTATCTACCAAAATTACCTACATGTATACAGGTTTTTTAGTGGACTGCTTTCCCATTGCCCTGCAGTAGACGAGTATGCCTGTCTGTTTTTTTCCCTGGCGTGTCACATTCGATGTCACAGATGTGCTGGAAAACAGGTCAGTAGTAGAAAGCTGAATGGAGGCCAGTGTAAGTGTTACTATAATTACTTCTTATTTATATCTGTACTTATTCAGTCTGTCTATCAAACTCAGCGCAGACTACATTTTAAGCAATGTTTGAGCGCTGCTTAAACAGAGACAAACGATATTTTATTGCAGCCCATGATTGCATTACACCATCAAATGAACTAAAATGACTGTGTCCACCTGGGTGACGTATTTCCATCACTGCCGATCGAAGCTGACCGGCACTGGAGCCGATAAATACCCGTGACCGCTGCAGAGCAGTTTGTCCTGGGAGTGAATGCCGATTGTAACCTTTCCCATTAAATACAAAAGTCCGATGTTCATGGTTGTTAGTGGGGTTTTTGTCCAGTGGGAAAAGGGCCACAGACACACATCCTCTCCTTACTTTCTCACCCCTTACATTCACCCTTTTGTTGTCTCTTTATTCAGGACTCTGACACCCCCCTTCTCTCCCTCACCCCATGTCTCCTTTAGAGTCTGCTCCACCCCCACTCCTCTCACCCATCACTCCACCTCGCATTCAGATCTTTGTCTGGCGACCTCTGGCACTCGGTTGTTTTACTCACCCATACATCACAACTCACTGACCCCTGCCCCCCCACCCCCACCCCCTCCACCCCCATCCGTCTGCCCTCAGGGTTGAAGTCAGGGCAAATCTGTAACCCCTGTCAGTTGTTCTCCAGGCAGCCAGGAAGTCACACAGGAAGTGCACTTACAGATGTTTCAAACAGGAAACCGCAAAGACGCAAATTATGTTTGGGTTGGAAGACATGCCACATATGAGCCAACATATACGAACATGACGTCAATGGTAAAGATCACAGATTACAGATAATTGCAGTGATGTTAAATGTTGACATGGAGCTTCAGTTTGAATCACTTTTATGCCTCAACTGAGTCATTCAAGATGACCACTGCCCTCATATCAGCAGATAAATTTTAGTTTCTGTTTAGTAATAGTTCTTTTGTCTTAACAAGATCCATTTCACATCATAATTTGGGGGCTTTTAATGGTTTTAACAATATTTTAAAGTTGTTCTTATAACAACAGACCAACGTATCATGTTATAACCAGAAAAATGTTCTGTTTTAATGAGATATGTTGACTTTGTGAAATAACAAGAACATTTCTTGAAATAAAATGTGATTTGTTATCATTTAGAAGTTTAACGATGAAACTTAAAGGTCCAGTGTGCAGGATTTAGACGGATATACTTGCAGAAATGGTGTATGAAATATACGTTTCCTTTAGTGTATAATCACCTGAAAATAATAATTGCTTTTTTATTTTCTACCTGAGCCATTAAAATGTACATAGAGAACAGGGGCTAGTGGGTGGAGATGGCCATGTTGCACCGTCATGTTTCTACAGTAGCCCAGAACAGACAAACCAATCACTGGCTCAGGATAGGACCTTTTTTTTGGTTTGTTTTTTGCATCAGCCACTGCTGAAGCCCATTTGCAACAATCAGCGTTAAGAAAGCAGTGATTTGTAACTGCTGTTTTTACCAGTTTAAAAATCTAATTTTTGAGGAGATAAGGTCCTCTGCAGATAATTGGGCTCCCAGTAAAAACCTCCTAAACGTCTAAATCTTAAGTTACACTGTGAGGGTCCAAGGACAGAGACATGTCAAATACAAATTGTGATTTGTGATATTGGGCTCTATAAATAAAATTGAATTGAATTGAATTATCAGAGAAAAAAATATGCATACATTAGCGGGTGGAGGGCAAGCTGCTCGTCTCTGACATGCCAAACCGCATCGAAGAAACAGTGATCTGTGACGTAAAACTGCTTACCGTTAAATTAAATTAAAAGCCTAGTCCCAATTGAACATCCAGTCCCTTTTAGTAGTCAGGTGTAGCTACAGATATTGACAAATAAACAACTGTCCCAATGAGATGCCTTGTCTGGTTGTCAAGCAGGTTATTTTTTTTTTTTAGCATTCTTTGGATGTTAAAACCAGGTTGTTGGCTACTCACTGGAGCTAACATTAGTTGGCTGCTTAGATCGCACATACAGATATAAATGTATAAACTTTTGTCAATATGGAGATGCTACATATTGTTTGCTCAGTCAGATTCTCCACAATTCAATCACTCAGTTAATTTAACTGAAACCATGAGCACCAAAGCCTAATTTTTATACAAGTAAAATTCATACTGGTTCAAATAAACAATTTGATCGTATTTCCCGATCTTTGCTGTGCAACAGTTTTGCGTAAAAGGAATTAAAAGCCTGTCCCATATAGACACCTTTAAAATCACCGGGTCCGTTTGTTTTGGTGAGGAGGAGACCTCTTTGGATAATTCAACTCCCGATAACAACCTCCTGAACGATGAGCACTGAAAAAATTCTAACTGGGAGAAATTTCAGCTGGTTGCAATCTGCATTCCTCACCACTAGATGCCACTAAATCCCCCTAAATCTTACACACTAGACACAATTGCAGTTCTGTAGTGCTGTGACAGCTGCTTCATTTGTAAAGCTGAGTATTTCCTCAGATAACACACACACACACACGCACTCTCTGTCTGCAGCAGTTTTTTGGTGAGCTATGCAAACTTTCTGCTGATCAGTGTCCTATCTGAAGAGGAAGTTTCATATCTTTTGTTATGAAAAACATTCTTTCATTCTCAGATGAGAACGCGATACTGCAGGGAAATGTTTCGAAAAATACTCAAGGTGCATTATCTCGTAAATGAACTGTGAAAAGTACATGCACACATGCGAAGGGAGAAAAAAAAACGCACTGGGAGGGTGAATGACTGAAGGGAAATGTTTTAGAGTTAAAGCACACACAGGCAGTAGTGCACTGACTTGTGGTTGGGTGGGGTCACTGCTGCAGATGAGCTGGACCTTAAGGTCATGTTTTTCACCACGCTATAATGCTTATTCAGCCTTCTCCCTGTGGTGCGTCTGTAGGAGTATCAGAAGCGGCAGCCAGGCCTTGAGGGAATGTTCATTTCATCCAGCTGCTCTTTCATGTGACTGAACTCATCTCAGCAGCTACAGTCTCTGAATCCCCACAGAGTTCTGCTGTTTTTTTCAAGGTTAAAGAACACAGACATAAAGTGCAGCTGAGTATCCAGGTCTTGAGTGTTGCAGTTGTACATATTGGCCCAAGGAAAACCATGGGGAGCACTAATATAGTGCAGCGAGGAGACGTTATCTTCTGATCGATGCCAGTGAGCGAGGGCAGATTAAGTGAAATTTGCTATTGCTTTATTACCATCAGAAACCAAGTTGGTGAGTAACTTCAAATACCAATCTCAAAACACTCCTTGTCCCTACCACTTAGCATTTACCCCTATGTTCTGCGTGTTCACACTGAGAAGTAGGGTGCTCTGATTCTTGTTGCGATAAAGAGGTAGGGTGAAGTGTTAAGCAGGATTTATACTTCTGTGTCATAGCGGCAGAGTCTGTGTTGACGCAGAGCCTATGCTGTATCCTACACAGTCGCCTGACATGCGCTTCCCCTGAAATGTAACTACACGTTACGGCGACGCAGACCTCATGTCTATTTCTGCAAGCTGAAACAATTTCTCTCAGTGGAAACAAAACTTTTATTTACTTGAATTTTACGGATGAGAAACAATAAATTGTGAAGACAATAAAGCCTCAACAGAATTAGCATTTAAGTCTTGTGTGTGATTTATCCTGGCTTCATATGAGCAGAGGAAATCTCCGCTCGTCACTAGGCTAATTTATACAATGTAAAATGCCAAAGGCTTGTGCTACTTGTGTTAGCATGTTGTATTTGTGGGGAAAATGTGTCCAGCAAAAGACAAGTGCGACAAGTGTGTTCGACTAAACTTTACAGCACTTCACAGAAACCCCATCGCCGACGAGTGTTTTGGAGGTGTAACTGCAGAGTGACACAATCACACCACCGCACAAGTATAAATGTTCACAACAGCGTAGGCCATGTGCTTACTTCAGCGTTGGCTCTGTGTAGAGATTTGACACAGAAGTATAAATTCCGCTTTAGGGCCACATAGCCTTCCAAAAGGGGGTTTTTCAGAGGCTCACTTCAAACCAAGTGTGAACTCATTGACAAGATAGCCGCATGAGCAACAAAAGAAAATTTGTTTCTTTGTTAATAAAGATAAACAAACAAAACAAAAATAATAACCTTTGCATTATTTTGTTTTACCATCATTAATATGAATGAATGAATAACAATATGGTCCTTTTTATAAGAAGAATTCAAAAGAAAATGCTAATTTGCTGATGTCTCAGTAGCTAACAAGCTAGCTAGCTAGCGTTACATTGTTACTGCTGATTTGTGCATGACAGTTTTTTTTTTCATATGATGCCCAAAATTTATCTGAAGTCCAGCTGCAAAGTTTGTGTAGCCTACTTGTTTTCACTCCTCTAATATCAGTGCAGAGACAGGACAGGTAGGACCACAGGTTGCTAACTTTAGCCTGCAGAGCACTGCTAGTAGCCTGCACAAGAGGGCTTATTTGTAATGTATTGCAACACTGCTTATGACGTATGAGGGTCTTCAAGGGTTGTCGCATTTCATAGGGGAAGATTTCAACCATTACCTTGATACTCTTTTCTAAAGGGCAAGGCGGCCTCTAAAAAAGGAAAAGTAGGGGTAAATGAGAAATGGGATTGGGCCCATGTATTTTCCCGCTGTTCATGTGGTTTTGTCCCCCCCCCAAAAAAAACAGAACAGAGGTCACTTGAAGTCAACAGCATTTGTGGTTTTCCTATTTAAATCCTCACAGACACTTAAGCAATATCAGCTCATAAATCATGGGCCTTGTGGATATTTTTGCAGAAAAAAAGTGAAGTGAAAGTGATGTCGCAAAGCTTAAGAAAATTGCTCTGATATAAGTCTGCTGTAAAAATATTTCAGTATCCTTCAGTACTTCAACAACTTCTGTTTCTCTGGATTCTAAAGTTTAAATAACACAAGGTTAAACAGGGACTCATCTGAGTGATCCCAGCCTGCCTAGTCACAGATGGTTCTACACAGCTTTGCTTTTTGCTTAACGTAACAATGTCACTTAAATTCAACTCGTTTTAAGGGTAGTTCCATGAAGCCACTTGAGTGCATCCCGACCTCTCCTCTTTGTGTTAACTTTAAATGAATGCATGTGTAAGTGGCTTTCTGCTGCACATAAAACCAACACTGACCAGTCTGCTGAACCCTTGTTTCTTTCTCTAAATGGATGCTTGAATTATTTATAACACAGTTAACATCGTTAAGGTTCTTTTTTATGAATCTCCTTAACCTATTACATGCAGTTGCCCAAGATAAAAAAAGAAGATATTTTTTCTCTTATCTGTTGTGCAATTGACCCTTTGCTATATCCCGCCCCCGGACGCAGACTGGCCAATCAAAACGTAGCACCGGTCTGTCAAAAACACAGATGTTTTCCATTGACTCTAATGTAACTTTTAGAATTCCTTCATTTTTAGGCTGGTTTTGTGGATTTCGAGCTAAACATTGCGTCTGGGGCACGTTGTTTATTAATGATACTCGTTATCTGGAAAAATTGGAAAAAGTGACACCTGCCGACTGCATCACTGTGCAGAAGGAAGCGTGCATTTCTCTCCTACACTCTAGATCGATTACTAGCACTACAGGTAAGAGGCACCATATGTATTTTTGATTTTGGGATGACTGTCCCTTTACAATGATCCCACACTTTTTGAGGTGTCAAATACTGTAGCCTATATTTTTTTATCAGCTTGTTCCAACTCTTTAGTGAAGCTACAAAATGTTTACACTGAGTGAAATATTAATTCCCAAGACTCTGCTCTTATGACTGCATCATTTCATCAAAGAAAAATCCTTGGGGATTATTTAATTCACTCCTACATATTTGTTATTGCTGGAATCTCCACTAGAATTTAAAAATAAGTTTGGTGCGTTTGAACAGTGTTTGGCAGCACAGCACTGAAATGACTGACCAACTGATGGGCTGCTGCCAACCCTAATTAATTCGAAGAATCTTAGATGGTCGTCTTAACAATTATAGTCACACCTGTGACTCAGTTTTCCTTTAACCCAGAAACATAATCTCGACAGCGAGGTCCTGAGTAATTGAAGGCCAACATCAAACCTTTTATTTCGAAGAAATCCATTAATGTTTCTTGGTAAAAAACAATAATCTGGAGGAGCTCCAGTCGGGCATTTAGACATACTACACCACAGAATCCACACACACCAAAACAATCACATTGATAGTGTCAGTTCTGGTTGTCATTGATTATATTATGAATTCATGAAATGTTATGGTGAAGTGTCTCAGAAATATAACCCTTCTGTCACACCAAGCTTCGTACGCGGTTCTACAGAGAGATACTTGTTTATATATTTCTGTGTACAATAAATCAATGTGCAAGTAATCACTGTCTAAAGATGAGACAGAAATACTTTTACTTGGCTTAGAGGCCAAAATAGATGCATTATCGACAAATCTCGGTTTTCCTTTCATTTTTCAAATTGAAAACATTGGCACAGCCTCTCCTGTAATACCAAAAAGCTAAAATAATGGCTGCCTCCATCCCAGCCACCATAATTATTCATCTTCCTCCCTTTTCTCTAAAAACTCTATTGCAATCCAATCAATGGTGTGGCGCTGGACCAGGACCTACGAGGGTGCATATCACCTTTCATCTAAGCTTCACTGTTGCTTATAGAAATGACTTTAAAGGGCTAAATGGCAGAGCGCCAGTTTGCATTGCAGACGCCCTGTCGTTAAATGAGCCTGCATGATCGCTCAGATCATCCACTGTGGGTTTGTTAGATGTTCACAAATTAGAAGTGCAGCTATTTTAAGCTCTGCTCCTAAACTGTAATATACAAGGCTATTAGGCAGGGATCCTCCGTGAGCAGCTTGATATTTCAAATAACTTTCAAATAGTCTTTTGCCTAGTCTTCCTGTGTCTGTATCTTTGTTTAGTATTTTATTTTAAAACTCTTACTGATGTTATACAGATGTTATGCTTCTATTCATCCATTGCTATGATTACTTGTTACTGAAAGCTGCATTAATTTATCTCTAGAGCGTGCCGAATACACTATAAGATTCAAAGATCAAGGTTCAGTTCATTGTCATTCAGACATGTTAAAAGCATTCATCCATCCGTCCATTTTCATCCACTTATCTGGGGCGGGGTCACAGGGCAGCAGGCCAAGCAAAACACCCCAGATGTCCCTTTCCCTCGCAACACTTTCCAGCTCCTCCTGAGGGACATCAAGTCATTCCCAGACCAGACGAGATATGTGATCTCTCCAGAGCATCCGGTGGGACCCAGAACACCTCCAACGGGAGGCGCACAGGAGGCATCCTGATCAGATGCCTGAACCACTTCAACTGACTCCTTTTATATGAAGGCAGAGGGGCTCTACTCCGAGCTCCCTCCAGATGCCCGAGCTCCTTACCCTATCTCTAAGGCTGAGCCCAGCTACCCCACGGAAAAAACTCATTTCGGCTGTATGTATCCGCGATCTCATTCTTTCGGTCACTACCCAGAGCTCATGACCATAGGTGAGGGTTGGGATGTAGATGGACCAGTAAATCGAAAGCTTCGCCTTCTGGCTCAGCTCCCTCTTCACCAAGACGGTCCAGAGAGGTGCCTGCATCACTGCAGAAGCTGCACCAAACCGCCGATCCATCTCATGCTCCATTCTACCCACTCTTGTAAACAAGACCCCGAGATACTTGAACTCCCTTGCTGAAAGGAATTGCCACCTTAACGTAGTGGAGGGGTTTGTGTGTTCCTGTGAACCTGGGAGCTGTGTTGTCCGAGGCTAATAGCCCCTGGTAGGGTCTCCCAAGGCAAAGTGGTCCCAGGGGACGGGCCAGACTAAGGGCAATTCAAGAATACCTTGATGAAATGGAATGTTCGGACTTTGAGCATCTCGCCCGGTATGGAGACACCGGGACACCGGCTATAATAAATACAACTCATAGTTAAAAAAAACACTAATGCGTGCTGCATCAATAGCTGCATGCAGTTGCAGGAGTATAAAGTGCAGAAGACAGACTTTGAGTCAGAGTGTTCATAAGCCTCACAGCCTCTGGGAAGAAGCTGCACTGAAGCGTAGTTGTTCCAGCTTTGAGGCTACGCAGCCTTCTGCCTGAGGAGAGGGGGGTGAACAGTTTGTGTGCAGGGTGGGTGAAGTCCTTCATGACATTGACATATCTATCCCCTTACAACCCACCCTCATCCCCAGGCGTCAAATACAGCACAGCTTGATCAGTAGCACTCGACATCCAACGCACAAAGCACCCTTTGGCGTCCATATGAGACAGACATGCTGGGCTTTCAGCTAAGTTAGCGTAAACCCATCTACAGCAATGATGAAGCATAAACAGAGAAAGCGTGTAAAGGGTGGGAGAGAGGGATGGCATATTGATCAAACATACACAGGAATTTTACCCAGGAAGTTGTAGTTTGTGTCCTTGAATCTTGTTTCTTTTTTGTAAAGAACTTTGAAGTACATTCTTTGTATGGAGAGTCCTATGAGAGAGAAAAAACCCAATAATCATTATTATACACAACACTACATTTGTTTCTTTTTATAATCCTTATCCCTTTGTTGGTTTTATCAATGGACCAATCTCAACTCACGGTGTGAAAATATTGTAATAAAAGGTGAATCTCTAATTAGGCATAATCTTAGTCAAACACCATATTTATCTCCTGAGTAATCGTTGCAAACACCTCTCAAATTAACTGCACACAGTCTCCAACACAGGCAGTTTATCAGTGGAACAAACAACACCCCTCTGTGAAAAATGGCTCAACAGCTGATTCAAACAGTGACAGTGTGTCCTTCTGTCTCTACACTCCTTCACTTCATACTTCCTCTCACCCTGGAGACTCTACGTACCAACTCCTGCTTTGTTGCTTCCTTCTTCTCACATCCAAAGTAGTCCAGCCAAGCATGAGATGGTTGTATAAATGTTATCTCATGGACTGGTGACCTTTCAGGGGCATCATGCCAGGCGAACACTGCAGCTGAAAGCCCTGAATGGATCTGTGATGACCCATGTGTCCCCCACCCCAGCTAGTCGTCACACTTGAATGAGTGCGCAGAAAGACCTTCTCATTCCGGGCCTGTAATGGCCGCCTCTGGGCAGCCTGAAGCAGGAGGTCACAGAGATGCTGCGGGGGGAAAAAACGTCAAAGCGTGCTGGAGCTTGACTGTAGCTGTGAGTTTAAGGAATATATTTCCAAGTGTCAGTTTTCCACATTGCACAGTGTGTGCCACTGAAAGGCCTGAAATCAATCCTGAGAGAGAAAATGAGAAATCCAGGGGGCTGCAGAAAAACTCCCACAGGGTTAAAAAATATAATCTCATACTGTAGGTAGGTGACGTGATTTTAGTCAGGAATGTCAGTACGTGATGGTTGAATTATATTATAAGACAGAAATAGTGAGTTTAAATTACCAGAAGTGGCATTCGGAGTATTTCTGTTAAGTTGTAGAGTAGAGGTACATTTTTCTTATTTCTGTTTCACAGTTTGGTGTCACGGCTGAACTGCAGGAGTGAGTGAAAAAAAAATCATTTTTGAAAAGCTTAAAAGGAACTCTTTTCGGGAAGGAAATAAACAAGGTTTTGTAAAATACCTAAAGAACTTAAAAATGAGGTAGGCAGATTAATTTTGGCATAATTGGGCAAAATTTCCATAACAAACTTTAAGCATGTTGTGATTTAAGTGGATGAAGAGAAAAGCAGACTTATGCACCTCCTCTTGGCTCTGATTTCATTCTTCAGAAATGCTAGCCCGTGATGGGAGACTTTGGCCAATCACAGATCATGGTGAAGAATCCTGCAGCGAAAGTTACTATTCCAGCATCGGCAACAACTGTCTACACTGCAAAGCAACCCTGAAAAAGGACAAGTCATTCTCACTACGACCTCGTCACATATTGATGTTTGGTCATGGACCTTCTACGTCCACATACAACGTGCAAGGTACCCTGGGTGCGTTGGTTGTTGATGTTCTGGGACGCCACGTCAAGTCCTGCCTGTTAGATGCATTGTCTTCTCTCAAAATAAATACACTATGTCAGTACAGCACCGCAAAACTACATTTTCTTTCCTCCAGCAACTGACGCATGTGGTCGGGTCAAGGCAACAGAAACACATGGTTAGATTTAGGAAAAAAAGAACAGGGTTTGGGGCTCACAGCTGCAGCTTCAAGTTCAAGTTTATGTAGCTAACGTTACCTAAAGCCTTGAATGATGTACTGCAGAGCCAACGCCGTAAATATGGCGTTAATTCAACACATAAGTATAAATCCGTCTTTAGACCGCAGGGACCACAGTGGTAGATCGAGCTGATTATTGTAAATTGTAAACATTTAAGTGTGTAAACAAAGCAAATGTGGTCAAATATATAGGAATTCCTCTCTAAACTTTACAGCAGTAATAAAAGTATAAAACTACAACAGGCCTGTCCTTTAAAGGTCTGCTGTTGGTCTGGGAAAGCAACAAAGTAAAAAAAAAGAAGAACCTTGACATTAGGTTGTAAAGATTTGAAATATTAGTATGAAAAAGACATTTAATATTTTAGGGTTGGCATGTCTTTTCCAGTGCTAGTCTCTGAAATAATCACTCAGGCATTTTGAAAATAGGTATTAATAATTGGTATTAAGGTATTAGGCATATTGGGCTCTAATTTCGCAGACGGGGTCGCAGCGCACCTGCACTTCGCCAACTGGGTGTGGCCAGGCAGATTTTGCAAGTTTAGCACACCAAACTGGCGCAGCTACTCGTCTGTCCCACCTCCGTCCCTTCAATCTGCGCAAGTCGGAAAGAGGGAGGAGGGAAGGCGTGGAGTGGGTTTTACACACATCATACCAATCAAATGAGCCCCTCTCCTCACCCTTAAATGTGCTGCGCAAAGGTGTTATGAGAGTTTACTCAATTCGCCATGGCAGAAGAGAGCAACAGCGTCAGACGTCTGGGAGGTCCAAGCTCGCAGTGTCCAAATATATGGAACTGCGAGCAGACCTCCACGGGCTGATGATGCAAAGGTGGCCTGGGAGGAGGTCACCACAATTGTAAATCAATGTTGCGTTTCTCGTGTGCGTGCTCTCTCTTTGTCTCTCGCAGTCTCACTCTGTTTCTTTTCTTTTGACTTTTCTGAGAAGACAGATGCTGAATATATACTCCCTATCTGATGCTGTGGCTGTTTGTGGTTGGCTGAGAGGGATGTGAACTCATTAATTTGCAGCTGTGTTTATCAAATCAGGTTAGGTTTCCGTTACGTGTGCCAAACGACATAGAGATACATTTATGTGCTGATTGCAGATAGTTGCACTGAATAGTGGTTTTTGTGGGTATTTATTGCATCGTTTATGTGCCTGACATTCTGGTCAGTTTTGACTGATCATTTTTAGGAAGTTGTTTTAGAAAAGCAATAAAGTTGTTAACACTGTCAGAGGGTTAATGATCATCGCTGCAGGCATGTTATTGAAGACACCTTGCCACTTTCACCAGCTCAGCCTCCCCATCGCAGTTTTTGAATGCCATACACACCTTCATTCCTCCCATGTCAGTGACACGAGCCTGTTGGGTGTTATTCTACATATCTGTGAGAGACTCATCGTGCTCCCTGCTGAATCCGCTCCTGCTGCTGGATTTATTTGTGGATCGAGTCCCTACTTCACTGTAACTGTAGAATGTGTGCAATAAATGATGCAAGTGTGTGATGTTTTTGCTCTAGATTTGTTGTGTGACAAGAAAAAAAAGTTAAAACTGCAAATTTGTGTTACATAAGATTAATTCTGTGGCTCCATATTTTATAAATAACATTTGCCTCCTGGCTTTAGATGTGTTGTTATGGGATGGGTTGTGAAGACAGTGAAGACACTGAGATATCAGGTGACTTTTGACGAACGCCTGTGCCAGATTCAGACCCTGAGGTCAATTACATCAACCCAGTCACCGGAATAAATTGTGGCATTGTCATTCCTGCAAACCCTAGATATGTTACACTTGTACCTTATTATTTAGACGTTATGTTGAAGTTTATGTTTTAACAACATTGCAGTTAATGTGTGTTTATGTTTAGGCACAAAACCACTTGGTTATGGTTCAGAAAAGATCGTGCTTTTGCTTTTGCTTGATTGCAGAAACCAGGTTTATTGTTTGTTGGCGTAAAACAGTGGTCTGCAGCTTGGCAGCCGACTCACTAAGGCATCACGCCATCCACTATTCCCTCCACCTCCCGATGGCAAAGTGAGCTTGAATACATGTAATCAGAACTATGTCACTTTAGAAATGCTGATATGATACATATGAAAGCATATCCATCGTCTGCAGAAACAAACAATGCCAACATTTTCCTTTGGTGACTGGGCTGGCTTCATGTCAGGTTTTTTGCTTCTGCTTGCGTTTCATAATGATTAAAAAAGCTACTCTCTAATTTCAGCCAAATGAGCAGCATTGCTTTTAGGATGGTAGTGTCAGGTGGTTGTTCTGGCATGGCTGTAGACTCTGAACATTAAAGGTGGGCTATGCAGGATTGTTGACAGTTTTTAAATGTGCTCGGCAGTGAAACTGAAAGTAAAAGCCAACCCTAAATTCACTCTCATTTGGCATCTGGCCTCATAACATTTGCATTTGTTTTGGCACTGTGTTGTTTTTGATGGGTGCTGCTTATGTTCTGGCACTTGTTCGCTACCTTTTTATTAAAAGCCCCGCCCTCACCTGAGCACTGCGGGGGTACATTGCCATAAATGTCTTGAACGATATCCTCCTGAGACCCCGTGTCCCCCTGCGAGGATATCACACTTGGGTTTACTTAACCTTATACTTTATTGTGCTTAACTTAGACCCGTTGTCCTCGTTCCTGGACACTTTTTTGTGCCATCTAGTGGTAGTAAGTGCACAATACACTAATCCATGTAAAAACAAGATGGCAGTCATCTCTGCCAAGTCAGTCGGCAGCTGATCCTGACACAAAAGTGGACAAGGTCCAAAACCTGATCACATTTTATGGTTGAAACATTCTTTATTTATGATTAATAATGTTTGTAGTTTGAAATGTGACCAATTTTAGCAACAGTAACAAGCTAACACGCTGTTAATTAGGAAGTTCTCGTTTGAAGACATTGGGACTTTATCATCGTCTTGTTTGAGGACATTGGAATTCTATTATGGTCTCGTATGAGGACATTGGGAGTTCATTATCGTCTTGTTTGAGGACACTGGGACTTTATTTTTGTCTCATTTGAAGACATTTGGACTTAACTGTCATCTAGTTTGAGGACATTGGGACTTTATTATCGTCTCGTTGGTTTTTGGGAAAATCCTTCATAATATATACGTCTGTAAAAATTGTCATTGTCAGAACAGAACATGCGGTGCTTTTACAGACAAGCTGTTACCACTTGTTACAACACATAATACACAGTGATGGAGGTCTGTGAGGTTAGAGTACACGATGGTGGCATATCAGTTCTTAACAGTCATATGAGCATCATGCATTTTCCATGCATTTAGAATTAATGTGTTCGAGGCGAGCCGACACTGGGATGCAATCTGTCGTGCATACTTTGCTAATTAGAGTGACAGCGGGAGAGAGAGACAATTAGCTGGAGAAAACATTCACATGGGCTTAAAGGCATCTTGTGAGGCTTTGTGCTATGAACATGTGGCGAGGACGTTAGTTATGCTATTGATGACAGATCAAGCATGAAATTTTAAGATTTTGTGAAGCAGTGCGCCTGTGAAGTGTATGTTGTTGTGCGTTCTTCTCACATAGGACCACTGAGCGATCCTAACTATGGGGCACGTTGTTGGAACTCTGCAGAGTAATCTCGCAGAGTTGTAATTTTCTGTAGTGAAGAACTGTAGTTTAAGCTGCGCTAGCGTTTCACTCCGGTATAAATAGACGTTAAAAAATCTAAACTCACTCCATCCCTTCTCTTGGGCACCACAGCTAAATATATGACCGCCATCTAAATGTGTCCTATTACTGTCTTCCAATCTCTAATTCTGCTGGGCTAAATCAGTCCTTCTGTCTCTTTTAGTAGCAGGGAGTCTTGCTCATTACCATTTCAAAACCTCTAGTTTGGCTTCCATGTTCCCTCATTATATCTGATGGGGAGTCGGGCCAGTTTGGGAAGAGGGAAGCAGGCGCTCAAAGCCTATACAGAGATGTGAAATTACACAGCGCTGCTCAAAACCGCACAGTCATAAAGCAACAATAGCGACTTTGGTGGTCAACACGGTGACACACACCGTGTCTACGGGATTTTGTGTGTGCCTCTCAGTGCTCTGTGTCGTGTTGCATACATGTGGAGGATGTGAAACAAGCTGTCTTGCTGCAAAAAGTAATTACAACTGTGCTCTCCTGCAACCGTCAGCTACACTGGGGATGAATTATGTATTACTCGCAGCGCTGACTACCAATCACATTGCACACGTCTGCCTGCCGCCGCTTTACCTGTTGTGCTTTTCATACTTCAGCATAGCACAATGAGCTCGTGCTGTGAAATTATGCAGGAGGCCGGGGCAATTTCATTCAGTCCTCCATTTTATCTTAATAGCATTTCACGATGTTTGTTTTGTCATGCAAATCCTCATGGCCCGAAACTTCTTGATGGATTAGACAGGTTCTTTGTCAGCGAGGCTTACAGCATACAGCCGCTTTATTCCAAGTAGGCTACCTGTGTCACAATAAGCCTGTGAGAGGATGTGCATTATTAACAGGAATATTTTAATTGTGTGCCTAAATAGAAACACACTTTAACGTCAGGTGTACGCTGAGGAAATGACATTCTGCATCTTAAATGCTTAATTTGGATTCATCAAGTATGTAGGTGTTGGTGAGTATGATCATGCAGCATAAAACTAGCTTCCTCTCTCATGTGTGGGTGTGGGGGTCCTGCTCTTCTTGTGAATTGCTAACCAAGGCATATGGTGTCTGTGACCTGCAGGTGTTGAGTCACAGGCGTGCTGAGAGTCCAACAGGAGGGGAAATCACACTGTCAAACATACACCCGCTCAGATGCTCAGATGCTGATGTATAATTACAGTTGGCTGCAGTCTTTTTTTTTTTTTAAAGATGAGGCTGTCATTGTTGAGTACAAAAGTGAACCGTCATTGGCTGTTTCCTAACAACCTATGGATAACGACTGATAGTAACAATATGTTTTTCATGCACCGTGCAGCCAGTCGAGAGAAGATGTAGGGAAAAGAAGTGAAAAATCTCATCCTACTCACACAGTAATCCTTTAAAGAGGGCTTTGCTGCCTCTCACTGCCAAACACTTTGATACATCCCTTTTGAAAATAACTGGGGGGAAAAAAAGGCTGGAACAGAGTGATTTTAAAGGGATTCAGGAAGAGAGAGAGAGAGATTTGCAGTTATTTCACATTTCTTTTCAGCATGAAAAAAATCAAAATGGTCTATTTTAGAGGTAATGAAACTTGTCAGGATATATAAGACTGCTCAGAGTAACTTACGCTGACGGACTTTAAAATCTTTCAGTGTCTCAATGTTGAAACCAGAGATGAGTAAATCTTTTTAAACTGCGTTGCATCAATGCCCATAATCTGACTGCACACATTAGTGGTTTTTTAACATTAACTATGGATGCATTAAAAGTATTTAGATCATTTACCATTTTAAGTATAAGTAGCAATACTACCATATAAAAATGCTCCACTGCAAGTAAAAGTCCTAAATTGAAATATTTGTTAAGTAAGAATGTGTAACGAATGACAAATTAAAGGAAAAACCTGAATACATGAGCATGAAAATGATGCTGTGGCCTTCGCAGTCACCAGATCTCAACCCAACTGAACACTTATGGGAGATTTTGGATCGATTTCTTAAGGCCTTGACACACAAACCCGAAAAATAAGAGCTAGTAGAGATGAAGACGGACTGTTTCATCGCCTCAGGTCGCCTGTGTCTCGGACAGAAAGTTGTGCATGAACCCACCGCAAAGACTACAGCTGCTGGCCAACTAGCGCATATGATCTGCACCTACGTGATAAGAAATAACTCTCCATACCAGCAGATGGCAGTAGTCTACATTTGTCATTAAAAAGGGAAACCAGGATACTAGTTAGCCAGTTAGCATTAACAATTCAATCAAAAGGTAAAAGGATACTTGCTGTGCACTAGCGAACAGTAACACACACACACACACAAAAAATATTACAAACTGTTTCTGCTCAGTGGCAAAAAACATTTCTCACATCACAAAACAAGTTTGTTTTGACCTCACGACCTCTTCACTTAAGTTGTTTGTTTGCTTTCCTCACTTCTGTTTCTCTTCTCTGCCAGTCAGAATGATTTCATTCAGCTACAGGCTCCACCGTCTCCAGTGCTGAGTCAACACGCTGAATCAGCCAAAAAAGCCGCTAAGGGCCGATTAGTGCCAACTGTGCAGGACACACCACAAAAACTAGGGCAACAGGCGCTAACCAACAGCCTGACAATGACCAATGGCCAGCCATTGGCTTTATGTGTCAGGACCCTGAGTGCTCCTCACCGTCGTCATTAAAAACCAAATAAGGAAATGTCTTTTTGGAAGAAAGGTGTTTATCCCTCCAGTGGAAAAAAGACTGATTGATGCTGCTCTGGTGTCACATGTTCATCCAACACCTCAGTGAGACACTTAATGTTTGTCTTTTCCCTTTTTTATCACATATTTTAGTACGTCAGTATCATTGGTAAAATGTACCTAAAGCAGTGGTCATCAGTGTAGTTCTGACTGAGTTAAAAGAGACGGAGCAGGGGCCCTCTACTACATATACTGTATTGAACTGCATTTTAAACTGGGTGAATGGAGGTTGTCAGGCAGAGGGCCGTATCAGCCTCAGGCTGCAGTCTTGACCTGTATTTGCTTTTCAGGTAGGCAAGGGAGGAAACTTCACTTTCACAAAGATAAGTTCAGGTATATTTACAGACATGTAAATGTTTAAAACCCAGGACCTGGAGTATTAAAAGTAAGATCACTGATAGTGCAGAAAAACGGTCCCTGTGAATGTTACAATAGCCCTGTTTCCATCAAACACTTTCAGTAAAGTACCTTTGGAACCAACAGTAACCCTTCAGACATGGTACCTAGATCCTAGTGTTTCCACTGCAAACAGTGCTCTTAAATGTGGGCGGAGTTGTTGTCACTCACTGCTCCATCCAGATGTTTAAAAATAGCGTGTTTGTGCATTTAGTCCTTCTCAGGCAAGCCCAGGGGTTTAATGTTGCTGGAGCCCACAGGAATGACACTCTGTCACGCTTTTTTTTTCTCTGAGTGAGAATTTGTATATATGCAGTCCTGGAGGAAATTAATATTTATTAACGCTTGAAGATCCAATCATTACTAAAAGTGTATGTCATGTAGAAACTACCGGGATGGTCAAAGTTGTCACAGTGAAATTTAAGGTGTGCTGATAAACTGATGTTGTCACCTCACGCAATGAGTAACATAATTAGTTAACGTTCCACCTTAAAAGTTGCCGGCAGTCGGCCCAGTGAATTAAGTAATTTTTTTCTCAGACTCCAGCTGCTGTGAGAGGCAGCAAAACATCTTTTAATTTTACAGTTACAGTTACTAATAAACTCTCCACAGTATGAACAGTGGTTACATTTAAGCCTCAAAACCAGCCACAACTCAGCCCTGAGCAGAGTGACCGTCCTCTATTGACCAATCAGACTGCAGTGTTCACAGCTCCACCTTTTAGTATCTGATCTGTGTGCTAGGTACCCCAACAGAGGGGGGACCAAACATGGGGATGGCACAGAACAGTTCCATTGGCACCATCCACAACTTTTCACAGTGGAGACAGAAAAAATATGTCCCAAACTGTACTGTTGTGCTCCGTAGAAACAGGCTATTATGTCCCTTTGAAATGAAGTGGAGTAGAAGTATAAAAGAGCCTGTGATGAAAATACTCAAGTAAAGTACAAGTACCTCAAAATCGTACTTACAGTAGCCCAGAACAGACAAACCAAACCCTGACTCTAGATAGGGCCATTCACGTTTTTATGTTATCACTTCAGACACTGTAGTTCTCTTACACGCCAGGCACACAAAACTTTCAGTTCTGCAACCTCTCAACTAGATGCCACTAAATCCTACGCACTGGACCTTTAAATTAATTCATATCAAGGGACCATGTACAGAAATACATTAATGTCAAAAAACAAAAGAGATAACTTGTACCAGATGCTTTGTTCCAGATTTAGCTCTGAGCTAATTTCCATCTGTAGTTCCTCGGCAGGTGAGAGGAAACAATGAAACACAGAGGAAAACCTATCATCACCACTACAACTCATTGATGCCCACGCAGGCATAGGCACACACACACACACACACACACACACACACACACACACACACACACACACACACACACACACACACACACATAGAATAGGCATATCAAAGTACCTGAGTAAATGTAGCCTATGAAGCTTTTTTTTTCTCACCACTGAGCATCGAGTTGCTGGAGGGGATCTATCTTACTTCTTACTCAGTGATAACGTCACACAGTACATGAATATGCATTAGCACGCTGCACGAGGAGACTCAGTGACATAATAGGTTGCCATGTTTTGAATCCGCAAGCTCGATGTTTGTTTATTTTCAGCGCGCTGTCCCATATGATGAAGCAAAATTTAGAGCATGAGCCAAATTTCACACGCCAGAGACTCAAAGTCCTTTGTATGTACTGTACTGTGGCAGTGTGGGACCGGCTGTAAAAAAAATATGAAGGCGTTTGTGCCTAAAAGTAGACGAGCTGAGTGCGGGGTGTGAATGCAAGTGGTTTCTGCAGTGGCTCAACAGTGAGAGCGTCACAGTGCATGTACTGTATGCACATGCACATATGGAGGTACAGACATGTTAAATCCTCAGCATCCCGTTTGGGTGACAGCAGAGGGTGGGAGCTCTCACAGCGGACCGGCCATCATGCGCAGGCCTGTCCATCAAATACTTGGTCGCCATGGAAACAACCTAGTTCCAAGCTAGCGCGAGGCGGGTGCAGCGATATAATGGAGGACCAGACAGAGCCTGCCTGCCTAGGGATGTGTTGCTTTTAAAGAGACCACCCTCGTCCTCGTCTTTTCCAGTTAGACGAAATGAGACTGGGGGAGAGACGGTGACAGTATCTGGCTGCTGTGCCCGAAATACACACAAAACAAGCTGATGTCTGCACATTCACAAACACACAGCACCTTCATAAGTGGTTGTTTTTTACTGAAATAAACACTTAGGCCCAAAGCAGCATGACGTTTCTTTGGAAATGATATCATAGCTTTCGAGAGGTTTAGAAGAGTTTCACAGAGCTCACAAAGGCTTATCTTATTAACGACACGTAATCATTAAAGGTATTACATCCAGCTTACATCAGTCAGATAACAGGCAGATTACAAGCAGAGCCAGAAACTAAGAGAGATGGGGAACAGGGTGAAGGAAAGACAGAGTCAGAGAGAGGAAGATGGATCCGTCTTGCTAAGCTGCTGTTAAAAATGTAACACTAAAACAGACAGACTTGGTAAGCTTGTGATGGGACGACAGTAGAGTTTCTGAGGAACAGCAGAAATATGACATCAAACTGAAATCCTATCTCTGTGGTGACGATTGTGACCTCACACTGCCAGACATGTAGAAAGGAAACTAATTGCTTTATCGAAAAAGTGTGAAGCCTGTGAAGGGAATACAGTGAGGGGAAAATAAATAAGAAAACAAGTGTGAAGCCCAGGAGACGGAGGGAGAGAGAGAGAGAACTAAAAGTGACAAAAGGTGAGCTGAAGGAGTCTGCCATTGCCGTATGGTGAGGCTGTGGGAACGGGGCTGCCTCTTCCACGAAGTGACAGGTACAGTGTGAAGAATCTCAGGGAAACCTCATGGGGTTCAACACTGCCGTGAAAACAGCAGCATAAATGAATATAGCTGCAAGTGACAGCATCTGGCAGGGTCCTAACACTCTGCGGATCAACTGTAATAAGAATCTGCATAAAAGTGTGCTGAAATCTAGATTTTGAAGCGCTTCCATCACATTGGCAGTCTTACATCTGTTTTCAAAGGTTCCAAGTCATAAAAGAATCATACAAACTTCTTCAGTTATGAACTTCGGGAGTTCAGACGTGATAAAAGAGGACATCTTGCAGACACCAAACAAGAACTGAAGAGAGCAGACGATGACTAGGATGAGGCAGAGGGGAAAGTAGATGAAATGAAGATCGTGCTTCAATCAACATCGATGCTATTTCCGTGGCTAATGCTCATCTGGAGGCCAGGCTAATAGACCAGGGGGGTCGAGCACAGAGAGATAAAATAAGGATTTACAGAATACCCAAAGACAAAGAATATGGCTTCTCGAGGGTCCACAATTACAGTGGTGAGGTCCTCCACTGCTCCGAACCAAGAGGAGATGCAGGGAGATGGTGCGACCAGGGTAAAGATCAGGAACACAATGTAGCGGGCGGCTACACACAACCCAAGAAAAAACACCGCTCTCAGTATAAGGAAGAACTTCAGGACTATAGCAGACGATCCTACGACAAAAGACTAATGGTTTACAGTCGTATTGTAAATGCAGATGCAAGTTTTGATACTGCACCATATTGTTTACTTTCTGTCTAAAAGACCACCATGGAGCTTTCATACACTGGTATCTAGGCTTCCTACAGTTATATTTTCTACCCAGTCAAGCCTCTACATCTAACTGCACACACAAGAAGAAACGCCTAACCAATAGAAAATGACAATTATTTTGATCACAACTCACTTATTTAAGTCATTTATGAAGCTTAGAGATCAAACATTTCAACCCAACTGCCAGACAAAGGGTTGGCATTGAACATTTCTGCAAGCACAGATACAGTATGTTACATTTGCACATTATTATATAGCAGATACATTCAAACTTTTGGTTTTAACAATGCTTTGATTACCATGTGGTTTAGGCACCACAAAAAACTTGGTTAGTAAAATATTGTGTTTTGGCTTAAAATATCCAGTTTGGGGCAGGGAAAGGAGTGATGTCTTGGCAAATAACAACCACATTTCAGGCCTAAAAAGTAGATGGAAAGACAGGGACGGGTTAATACAAAACACCCATGTTTGGTGTCTGACTAGTGACAATAGGCCCGTTTCCACCGCAGGAACTTAAGGGTAAATTAACTATTTATTTTTTGGTTTACTTGGACTTTTAACTGTTTATAAAGTGCAATAAAGCTGCAAAAATACCCATCACCATTATTAATATACCTCTGTTGTAGCCAGAGGATCTGTTACAGGGTGGAGCAGCAGGGGAAGAACAAGGCCAAAGGTCTCTCGTATTTCTAAGGTTTACTGTGATTTGCATTTACATCCAAATTAATTTCAGGCATTTGCTGCCCTTTATGAGCACAAAGCATGCTTAGTGTGTCACAACCAGGTTTGCAAGTAATAAATTATGATTTGATCAAGAAAAGTGTTCTTCTAACATCATATCGCTGCTTGTTGCCAAACGATCTTGAGCAGAGAGTCTAAATGTGGGACACAGCTCTTGTTTGAGAACACTGTGGAGGTCTTTGTCACATGCAGAGAGCACGCCGACGTGTCAGCAGTCTGCTCCTGGAACGATGACAGCTTTTTCCTATATTTTCCCCTCTTGGGTCATTGAGTTCATCCAGCACTGTTGAGCACTGGAGGAAACGTGAAAGCGAGCAGGTGGAGCCGGTGGCCCATCACATCCATCATCCGCTGGTCTTCCTAATGCACATGTAATATTTAAGTGGAGCCCAGTAGATGTGGGGGGAAAAGGAGGTGAAAGGACAGACAGCCATGAGTCTACCTTTCCTTTATTCCTGCCTACATGATAAGTTACAGGGGCATGACTTCTTCCTTGCTCACTGCCACATCGGTCAGGTGGTCACAGCCTTTCAAAATATGTGGGATATGTACGAATTTGGGTGCATTGTTTCTTGTAGGAAAACATTTAATACTTTTAAAAGGAGCCTGATCTCAGTCATGTGTCCCAGTGGTGACATTTCAGGTTTATCTTCAACATTTTATTCCATGATCAGGGTGTGGTGCGCTGCTTGAGTAAACCTCGTGGTTCTGTTGCTCTTCAGATGTGTTTAGTGTCAACAAATATATTCAAACAGCAGAGGCAGATGAAGTGCTTGTACATGCATTACATTGTAAGTTCAGTAATTATTTGTTTTCAGGCTTATACACTTAAATCATTGATATGTTTTGTTTGGACTTCGTTCGGTTGATGTCCGAGCTCCTTACCCTATCTCTAAGGCTGACCCTACGGAGGAAACTCGGCCACTTTCAGTCACTACCCAGAGCTCATGACCATAGGTGAGGGTTGGGACATAGATGGACCAGTAAATCGAAAGCTTTGCCTTCTGGCTCAGCTCCCTCTTCACCACGATGGTCTGGTGCAGCTTCCACATCACGGCAGATGCTGCATCTCATGCTCCATTCTACACACACTCACACCTAAATCTACATTTCAAAAATAACAACCATATGTTAAAATGAGATACAGAATTTGGTATTCTAGTCCTAACAACTCAACAGCCATTACCGGCAGATCATTTGGCTTTTCCTTCCTACATATTAACACCAGAGACGAGCTCATCAGACCCATTAAATAGCCACCAGACACAACTTTGTTCTGTCCAATAAGGGCTAAGTTACCCCTCATGTCCCTGCATCATTTGCTGTTTACTTCCTTCTCTGTAGTTTTGAGAGAATTGAATATAAACCTGGCAAAATGCTCTCAGAAGCCCCATCCTTCACTCTGTCAGGCCGTCATCAAACACCTCCACCAGCGTTTTGTTGATATGAACGAGCCCATTAAGTCAGCAAGGCGTCCGTGATGTGTTGACTCACATAATTTCCAAATCAGCCGAGATATAGCGATCAGGGGAAACAGATGGCATGAAATGACCAGGATATTTAAGGCTCGAAACACCCGAGCACATCAGTGTATTGCCATGGAAACCGTCACGCTCTCCCAGGTTTTTAATGGCCACAATTAGTTGAGGGGAACAGCAAAGTGGGGTAGATCAGAGAGATGGCCAGATGTTCGTATATGATTTTAGCAGTGGCAGAGAGCTTTGACTGCTCTGATTCATCTCAATCACACAGTTATGTGTCTCGATGATGATTACGCAGGTAGCGATGATGAGGGTACTGCTGGTGGTGTTTTGATTTTAACGCGCAGGCAGAAGCCTACATAGAAAACAGCACAGCAGAAGGGATGTCAGTGCTGGCTTTATGCACCGCTCTCCTTATGTTACAGCTTGCAGAAACGAGAGTGAAGACCTTCATTCTCATAAAAGGAAGAGTTCAGCCACAGACAGGTGACAAAGGAAAAGCACGTGTCAAGTCTCAATAGCTGAAAGGGAACATGGCAAAATGGTGTGTGTGTGTGTGTGTGCGTGTGCATGTGTGTGTGTGTGTGTGTGTGTATGTGTGTGTCTTATTATAAAGTTTGGTCATAGTGAATCTGTTTAGAAGTTATTCCAGTTGACCCTTTTCTAAGTCCCCCTAAATGCAGACTGGCCAATCATAGCAAAGGTCTGACACAACACAGCTGTGCTCCATTGACTCTAATGCAGTCGTTTCAGATTTCCTTCATTTTCAGGCTGGTTTTGTGGATTTGCTAAATGTTGTGCCTGAGGCACGTCATGTATTAATGATACTTGTTACCTGGAGAGGTTGGACAAATATAGGTTTCTTCCCTGTTCCAAAACCAAAATCAAACCCTGAAAAGTGTAGGGTTAGCTAGCTACAGTAGCTACTGAAGATATAGCCTACTGAATTATAACAGTGGAAAAAAGACTGACCCTGCTGTACAGGAACCAGTGAGGGGAAGCAGGGAAACTTTGCTGATATGCAACCAGCTGTGTGTCATCACAGTGTGTGCAGATGAACAGTGTTTGGCTATCTGAGTTGGGCTAACATTACTTTTCCTTTATCATGGACAATTTCAGGATGGATGTTGCTTCACTATTTTTTCACTTCTGTTTTTTGCTGTCCACTTCTGCTCTGTTCCTTTTTTGTTGCGGACATATATTTCCTGCAAGCAGGGGTGCTTTTGCCATTTGGATGCCCTAAGCATAACTGAATAAAGTATTATTTAATTTATTTTCATTATCAATGTTACAAATAAAAAAATCTGAACTATATATACATACACATTGCTACTTTTTAATATCTTTTGCAATATTATTCTTCAACATCATGTTCACTTGTCATTGTGGTGTGATATCATTTTCTCAGTCATGTGCAATACTACTTCTCATTTTATTTTTCCGTCATTTTAGTTCACTCTGATAGGCACTTTTTTTTTTGCTTCTGCTTCTTGAAAACACTTCTGTCTTGTATATTTGTTGAGGGATCCCACTGGTTGTTAGTGGTTGTGAATTGTTAAAATTGTGGTCACTGTACTAAGTGTTACTGTAATTTGATGCATTTTCTGGCACACAAATTTCCTTCAAGATAAATAAAGTTAAATAAAGCGCTCTTAATAAAATCACAGTAACTCAGTTCAGTGTGCTGTGATTTTTGTTAAGATTTGAGATGTTCCTGTGGCCGACCAGCACCTGATACTTGAGACGGGCAGCCGACGTCAAGGGGATATTTTGGCTTGTTTTTTAGGCTATTAAATTATTGTTATTATTTACAATTGTAGTAGTATTAAATTACTATCAAATTTAATATGCCCCATCATAGTTTCACATCCCCTATGATTGACACAGAGTGAGGCAGTTATTTTTAGACTTTAGACAGCTTCAGACTTGGTGCACAAAGGCAAAGACATTCCATCAGTACAGCAGAGAAGTCCTCATATTCTAACAATTGTGCATTTTATGAGAAAAGCATGACATACCAAACGAAATGCACGTCATAAGGTTTATTTTCAGATGTGGAGGGAAGTCGCATCTGACCTCTAAGGACCGTGAGAAGTCACATTCAAAATGTCCGACAGTCCACCAGGTCTAATGCAGCGTAGAAAAACATTTAAAATATAATTCCCAGCTAAATTTTGGATGCGTATGCATTTGGTAATACTTCTGAAATTGCCAGAGCCCAGTAAAATTAAATAAGACAGTGGTGCCTTGATAAGATCTGTGGTAAAAATCTGGACCTGTTCGTGTTTTTATAACAGATGGTGCAGGGACTGGAAAGAGCCATTTAATTACAGGGCTACTATATGAGGCGTAGAGGTTACTATTGACACTGTGTCATCACCCTGCAGATATGTGTGTGCTGTTAACTGCTCCGACAGGCATTGCTACACACACTTTACCTGCTTCAACTATTTATAATTCATTCAGCAGTGGCACAGACATGAATATACCTACACACATTTGGGTGCGGAAAAGATTAGAAGTTTTTGTGCCATATACAATAATATGCACATTTTAATAGTTGATCAAATATATGTGGTGGAACTCATGTCATATATAGTAATTGCAGATTATACAACAGTTAATTATCTTCAGCACTCTGCCTGCGGCCCTATGCCTATAACTGGATCACAGCCGTGCAAATATTCACTATAACAGTGTCATATTGCTTAATTATGTCAGATCAAATGAAGTGGTAATAATCCTCCATGTGGTAATGCAAGTGTGGTTGCTGTTGGAGATTTCTCAAGTTACTTTCATTATAAAGGGAAGCCACTGTATGTTGACGATGTAGGTGTTAACCTTTGATCGCACATACTTGAAGATGTAGACTATAGTCAGGCTGAGAGATGCCTTGTTTGCAGTTATTACAAAGTATACACATTCAGTAGGAGCACCAAAGTAAGCACGTGACGTAGATTTGTTAAAGAGGTGTGAAATGTGGCGAAGACACATCATCTTTGTAAACACATGCTCAAGTTAGTAATTTGGAGCAATCATGAAAACATACAGAATATGGAGACATACTGTAGATGCTGTGGATTTTGGACATAATCAGAAAGCAGGGAAACATGAGGTAATGCAAGGACATCATATTAAAGTTAAAGCTAAAATGCATGTGTAATATTGGCCAAAACTGCACAGAGGAGGAAACAATGTGCATATGCCTCAAGCCATTTAGTGACCTCGTGACCTGGCTGTGTCTTTGAACTGGCTTGGGCTTGTAAAGTACATAAAGTAAAGATAACTGCTGTTGATAGAGCTGTGGTGTCACATTAAAAAATATGTGCTGCAAGACAGGCACATGTAGCACAAAGCTGTGTTACTAGTTTATCAGGATGAATTATTTAAGACTTTGAAGACAAGGTTGTGTTTTGTAAAGAAATTGCACAAAAATGGTGCTTTCACACCTGCCCTGTTTGGTTTGGTTCAGTCGAATTTGAGTTAGTTTGCCCCCTCAGTGCGGTTCATTCGGGTAGGTGTGAACACAGCAATCACACTCGGGTGTCCAGAGGTGGTCTCAGTCCGGTTACAAACAAACTCTGGTGCGGTTCGTTTGTGGTGAGAACGTGTTCCGACCTGGATCTGAACCAACTGCAGTCACATGACACATTGTTTGGGTTAAACATGAGCATGTTACAGTCCTGGAGTATTATTAATGTGCACCTCCTCCTGTACTGCCTTAATATGCACATTCAGCACATCCAATGCATCAAAACATTGTTTTCTAGTTGGAGCCGCGCCTCGTTTTCAAACTGTATGGTTTGACTAAAATGAACAATGACAGCAATATAGTCCACGATGAGCAGCGCTAAAATCAACATGCGTAGTTGTCCCTCCATTGTGACATTAGAAAGTGTCACATTTATCTTGCAAGTGTACTCTTCTTCAACATTTGGTTTACTTCCTGGATTTTTCCCACATGAAATTATGACCAATCAAGAGACGCCTGTAAATAGATGTGGTCCACTTGTAAATGCTGCCGTGAGAACACGAACCAAAAGGCAATTATATAACTTTGTGACAAAATCAGACCCTGATTCAGACCAAAGCACGACAACTCTAGGTCTGAGAACACCCAAAGTTTGACTCATGGCAGATTAGATCATGTGTACTCAGCATTTGCAGCTTGACTGCATTGCTGCACAGAAACATAGCCACCTGCTGCTTACTGATATGAGTTTGTAAGTGGTTTTACAGGAAACAGTTGTCCTCAACGTTCATCATATAGCAGCAACAATTGCACATTGGTTGCTTTGCAAGCCCAACAACATGGTGGTGTTAGCATGTATAGTGCAGACAGTTTGACAGACAGCATTCTATCAGTACCAGAAGGTAATATAGAATGTTTAGTCTATGTATGTGTGACTTCATGCCAAGGTCATCATAATGGCAATAATTTATTGACCACCATTTTATCCCATGTCATTGTTTAAAGCACATTTAGTTAGGTTAGGGACTGGTCATTATTTATGAGGAAGTAAGGGATGGTGCAAAAAGAGGGAGGCATGACAAATAATTTTTTGAGCACAGGGGAGGGACTTTTGATTCACAAATTTATTCACAAAAACAGATAAAGAAAAAGTACATATACAATTTGTGAAATGGAACACCATGATGGGCTTTCGAAAGCTTGAGAATAGGGGCCCAGACATGAAGCAAATTTCACTTTATAATGTGTTAATGAACGTGTCTAGATTTAAGAAAAGACAGGGCATATATGGACTCCTAAGACGAACATATTTTTGTTGTAATTGCTGCCTGAGTCGCTTTTGAAAACAGAAACAGATAATGACATTTTTACACTGTTATCAATCTCATTCAATACCTGCAGACCTCTGCAAACCACGCTAAACCTTGTACATTTAAGTTGACCTTTTTGCCCTTTATGAGATGTTTTTTCTTCTCTTATACGTGTGACAGGAAGACGTAATTGGAATAAGGTCACAGGATCTGTTGTAGAGCTTAAATACTACATGAAACATTATACAAGCATTGTGAAAAATGTTACATTCAAATTTCAGGCAAGACATAAGCAATGTATTAACAGAATATTGGTTGATATTTGTTCAGCAGTTCTTAGTGTTATCATTTGATCTGAGTTTGGTCTCTTTGTGTCTGTGGTGGCGGCGGACACACAAAAATGGAAGTATAATCTAAAGTTACATATACTACCCACACATGGTTGAAGAAGTATCCATTTAAGACCCTTTTATAGGTTTTAAAACAGGTCAGCTGGAGAGGTCTCACGGAGGTCTTGGACTAGGAATGAGAGGCTGCTTTTGTCCCCCTCTGTCTGAAATCAAGGACACATTGTTTAAAAAATTACGACAAATTTTAAAATCTGCCATCACTGTTATTATAAATTGTATACATGCAATGCTAGAATGGGGGGAGTGACAGGCGGGTAGCCACCAGGGGAGCAGGACTCAGCGAAGGGTTAATTGGTCTCTTTGATCCCGGTCATCAGTCATTTTCAAGGGAAGCAGCTTTGCAGCTGGGCCAAAAAGAGCAGGATTCACTTTCATGCACACACACACACTACACACATGTACACTCTTCTCCTGCCGTAACACACAAGCACACACTTTCACACACCTAGTTACACACCTCTTTCCCTCATTGTGAGATTCTTTTTCTTGGTGGACCACTACAAAGGCAGTGGTATAATGAAGTGTGGCTGACTGACACGCACCTGGAGAAAGACGATAAGAACCTGAGTCAGGTGTTCAACAAAGAGCTGCTGACCTGCTGGGGGGCGGCTGGGACGACTGTAGGAGACATTTCAGTACACAGGTCTTAACATATTGCTCTGGGCCAGAAACACAATTCCCACAGCCCACTCACATTCTCCATTTTTCAGTCACAGTCTCTGCGCACACCAGTGAGTTCGTGTGAGTCATCTGCCTCCAAACGCCCTGCTATTGAGCTTCACTTTGAAGAGAACAGCATGTGTGCAATGGAGCCAATAGCTCTGGTTGCATTATTTCAATGCAGTTTGAATATCCGTGCTAACTCCCTGATCCATATGCATGTGGATCTGGATCTTTGTGTGCGTGTGCTTAAGGGGAAAATTTCACGTGTTCCACCATTACAAGTGTACGTCCTCCGTTCTCTAAGAGGCCATCTGAACATCCCCCAGAGTTTCAGTGGCTGGAGAGGTTGTGTCTAAACACCATGCATGTTTACTTTCCAGTTGGTCCGATGGTTCAAAGACAGCTGGTTAGATCTCTTTGTGTTGTGATTTATTATTCATTGGCACATTTGGCTGTGCAGCAGTAATTGCAGCATGCAGCAGCAGCGCCTGCATCTGATGGAGCACAAATGAATAAATAAATCTAGATGGCGGAGCCATTTGAACGTTTGACATTTACTGATGAGGTAATTAAGAGAGCAGCACACAAACGCATAGCCCGCATTACACTGGTTGATCCCTGCACGGCACAATAACACAATCTACGCACTGCTTTCTATATTTAACACACACACACACACACACACACACACACACACACACACACACACACACACACACACACACACACACACACACACACACACACAAAGGAACAAACGGAACAAATGGAACAAACAAAAAGGGTAACCCCAGCAACTCAAAAACAAGATTGGGACCCACTATCACCTCCAAAATAAAAAGAGGACAAACAGCAGATAACAATGGAATCTTGGTTTTTAATTATTTTCTCTTGAACTTTGACACAAAAAAATACAATTCCACCTTAGGGTCAGGCCCGTGGGAACAGCACCGATCACTGAAATTCAATTTTACACTGCGGTCAAATGAACAATTAGTCTGAGTTCATTGAGTGATGTCATGTGGCCCAAAAACACTTTTCCCATTGACTTACATTATGGAAGAGACGTCATGAGATTTGATCATTACAGTCCAATAACATTTCTAAAGTCTAGTCGAGCCGCACAATTAAACCATTTTAATCCCCGTTAAAGTTAGCAGAGCAATGTTGAAGATCTGCGTAATTTCATGCTGCAGAAATCAAGCTTTTTTCAAGCACCGCTGAGCAACTTTAACCAGAATGAACACCCGCCTTCAATGTAGTTATCTTTATACATCCATTATCAGTGACCATTAAGTAGCTTGACTGATCATATCATACCTACAGTATCACACGATCTTCACCATCAGATGGATGGTTTGCCCAGTTGTTGTGGAACTCTTTGAGCACTTGTAAGCAATAGTTTGACATTTTGGGAATATATTTATTTGCGTTGCTGCAAGCTAGATGAGAAGATTACTGTAAAACTTAAATTAAAAGCCTAGGCTCAATTAAATGCCAGTCCCTTTTACTAGGCCGCTGTGGCTTCACATTTTGACAAACACTTGTCTCAATTAGTCTGGTTGTTAGTCAGCTCTGACTTCCAAGCAGTTCATTTTAATAGAAGTTCTTCGGATGTTTAAAACTGGGTTCTTGGCTACCTCAACTCATTTGTCCATTCCTTGATTACCATGTAAGTTATTTATATTCCTTTAGTCCGTAAGGGTCCTCAGATCAAAAGAATCAAAGGGGATTTTCATAAAAATTAATCCAAGTTGTGAGTATTGTTTTTATCAGGATAAAGTGGTGTTGTGTCGGTATGCTGGGTTTGGTAATGAAAAGTGCCTTAAGTCACTCCCTCTGTGATGTGCTGTCTGTCTGAGCGAGATCAAATGAATGATTCCTAAATTATATATTATCTGAAGACTTATTTTTTTACATGTGTATTTCCAGGTCTTTGCTGAGCAACAGTTTTGTGTGAAAGGAATTAAAGGCCTGTCCCAAATATAGGCCTGTTGATTTACCAGTCTCACATCTGTTTAGTAAATATAAGGCTGCAGCCAGCAGTTGGTTAGCTTAGCTTAGCTTAGCTTGGCTTAGCTTAGCTTGGCTGGGAGCAGTGACTTCCTAATGTGTCTGCTGGTTAACTGGCAACTGACAACAAGAAATAGAGCGGTGTGTGACCCACTGTAAAAGTTAACCTCCTGCCAGCTGCTGCTTAACTTAGCAGAAACTTGAAACAGAGAAAAAAGCTAGCTGGGCTCTTTGTTGAGACCTGACTTTTTTTTTTCAGTCTTGTGCCTTGTTGGACTCGGGCACATTCTTGTATACTGAAACAATCCAGCCCCTCTTCGCTCTACCAGTGGTACCTGCAGGTAATAAATCACTTCAAGCAGACGTTTGTGTTCCTCAGTCTTTCTTCACTCAGTATTGTGATGTCACGTATATGATTTATTTTACTGACATTTTAGATTTATTTCTAGTGAGATACTATTCAGTTCATTTAATGCTTTTATAGATTATTTTTATCCATCCTAACTCCTTAATCATTTTAGTACCAGCATTTGCCTTTGGACTTGGTCTTGACTTGAACTTGACTGGATCCGGGACCATATCCTAAAACATTCTGACGAATATCAGATCAAGACTATTGGCTTGAGTTTACAGCTGAGGATATCTGGCATGAGACTGGACCTTTGAAGAAGAATACCTAGGATTACAATAGTGTCCCTCATGAGGATGTTTGTTTGACCCCATTGCTAGGTATGATGCATTCTTTTGTGAGGTGCTACTGGTATTCACAAACCTGGTCTTCTGTGAGCCTGCCAGATGTTGTCATCCAATGGCACTGAGTCACTATATGTGACCGGGCAAGTGCTGTAATTGTTAGTTAGATCATTGTGCTGATGGAATACTGTGACACACCCAAGCCGTCACTGCTGCACTGATGCCTTGTTCCAGTAATCAAATATCAAAGTGTTGTGATCACTTCATTTCTGGCTTTGTATCATTATTGCATTGGGTGTGAGATGTGAGAGCATCTCTGATGAGATCCAACACAAACATTATCCCTGCATGATCTAATCTGTATTGTTTCGGCGTTATTTCTCCTACCTTTTTGACTTCCTGCCATTTTCTTCTCTGTTTAGGAAACTCTTAATCACCTTAAAAGTTTAAGAGGAAACTCTTTGAATACACCCCCACTTCCATTCTGATAAGCTGAAGCTAACTGAGCACATGACATGCTGTCTTTTCATTTAAAAGCAACTATGTTTAATATATCTTAAATCTCTATGGTTATTGACTTTTTTCCAGCCATCTTTTTTTTTATAGATGTTGAAGTCAACATATGCACAATTTCCTTTCTGCACATTTCCTTTGAGTTTCCAAATCCATACTGTAAATGCCACTGTCAGTTGGCTTAAAAACACTGCAGCAAGTTTTTTTAACAAGACCAAAGGGACCATGTTAGACCCCTCTTTTTGCCTCCCTATCTTTGGCTCCCTGTCAGAGTCGAAACTAAAATCTCTGTATTTGTTTATCAGAAACTGCACAGTCTAAAAATGGAAAAGCTTTCTGTCCTTACGCAACCCTGTCAGACACCTGAGGCCCTTTGAGGCTCTGTTACTGTTTGACAGAGGTTTCAGTTTCATCAGTAGCTGCACCAAAGTAATGAATCTCCCTCCCTCTGTTTGATGATCTCAACCCACTGACGATTTACAGTGGGAAACAACACTAAACACGCTTTTACTCATTATTTTTAATGGCATCTGACTTGTTCTAACTTGATTCATTTGCTTGCATGTTGGGAGTGGGACGGTAGGTGTGCTGCGTGAGTGTATCATGACTTTGTTCATCACTATCCTGCGATGCTCCATGGATCAGCAAAGCAGTTGTCTCCAACCTGAGCGTCAGACGTCCCCTTAAAAGGATCACAAGATGAATCTGAGGGGTTGCAAGAAGATTAATGTGACAAGAAAAAACAACGAGCAAAGTTTTGCTCCTCAGATTTGTTGCGTGTTGTTTTTTTCTTGTGAAATATCGGATAGTTTTGCCCTGTTTTGCTGAATGCACAGGATTCGAGGGGTTGCAAGTAGAAACTCCTTTGTTGAAAGGGGTCACAGGCCAAAAATGTTGGTGCAGGCTGAATAAATAAAAAAAATAAATAAAAGGTGAACTTGACTTTCTGGGAAATAGCCTATGCTTAATTGCTTTCTTGTCAAGAGTTAAAGGAACAGATCAAAACCCCCTTGTGTCTATCATATCTCTAAATATAAGGATATACTATGCTGTCAGACAACCCTTTGAAACAGGGAACTGAAGCTCCTATCTGAAAGTAACCTTATTTCATTGACAAAAACAATAATTCCACTTCCCACTACACAGGAGATGCTGGTGAACTGCTGCCTCGATCAGTTAATGTGTAAGGTAAAGCTGAGATTATATTCCAAATTTAGCTTACACTGAAACTGATACTGATTATATAGCTGCTCTTTTTAGGTGGCTAAAATATGTTTTGCTGCAGCTCCCTGTCCTCAGTAGAATAGTACATTGTTTAGCTTCTTTGACAGTAGATTTGGTTCATCAAAGATGCCAATAAAGGTACAGCGTGTCCACCTGGGTCTTGTATGATCCATTACTGTCAGACGGAGCCAATCAGAGCTGAAGCTGATAAATACCCACGACTACTGCAGAGTGATTTGACCCAGGATGGGAGTTTTCATCACGCTAACTTATGCTTCCTCGCCTCATATCTCCTCCTGTGACCTGGAAATCATTTCCCCTTCGCCATCAATAAGGATCCTCCAGTCACTTTAATGCACCTGGAGGAGACAAGGAGAGAGGAGACAGGAGGCTTCTGGAGGAGCTCAGAGCAAGGAAACACCGCTGTATCCCGCAGGTTTGCGTTCTGTGACATATGTGTCACCTCCTCATGATGCTTTATTCACACAGTTTATTTTCACATTGCTTACACTGTAGTGTCATGATGCAATGTAGCTTAATGCACCATCAGTTTCTGTGTGATAAATGTCACCCATTGGAAGATACGGGATGATTTAAATTAAATATAGCATCACACAAAGCAGCAGCTTCATTTTTGTTGCTGATTGGTACAGTGGTTTGCTGACATGATGTTACAGAAGTGTATATTTAACGGATTCAGTGTGAACATGGGGCACTTACTTGCTGTGAGGACATGGTTTTAGACCTACATATTTGCACAGGACAGTATCTATACCTGACATTATGACAGGAGAGATTTACATATGTTGAATTTAACAGATATTTGTGGTCAGCGGCCGAATGACGGACAGCCTGACCGCAGCAGCGCTGATGATAAAGCTGCTTGTTTTGTGAGAGGGAGACAGAAAGAGAAGGAGAAAGAGAGAGGGGAAGAGAAGGTGGAAGTTGGATAATTGCACAGTGTTGTGTTGTGTTGCGTGTTCCTTAAAATTATTAATAACTTTGCTTCCTCAGAACGCTTGCCTCTATCTATCTATCTATCTATCTAGAAGCTCTGGCTCCTTCATCTTCGTGTCTCTTCCTTGCCTCCTTCGCTCACATCTCCCGTGGGTAGGACTAAGACGTGAGGAGAGGAAACAAGTGCGGGATGTGAGGAGACACGTTAGCATAATGAAATGCACCCAGTGAATACCGATTGTAACCTTTCACACTGAATACCAAAGCCAGATGTTAGCAGGTGTCACTGGGTTTTTTGTGCAGTGGGAAATGGGCTATAGACTGGAAACAGAGGGAATTGTCCGCAGTAACATCTGCCTATTAGCACAGGTAGTGATCACTAATTAACATATTCTGTTTGATTAATCTGTACAAAAAAACTAAACATAAAAGCAATAATTCACCCTTTCACTGGTGGTTATGCACCACACTATAGAGTCCGCCAGGGATGCGTGAACGAGTGAATGAATGAATAATATTCATACTGGTTCAAATAAACATTTTAGCCCCTTTTCCACCAAACGCTTTCAGTATAGTACCTTTGCAACCAAAAGCAACCCTTCAACCAGACCCTAGTGTTTCCACCGCCAACAGTAGCTACTCTTAAATGTGGGCGGGGTTGTTGTCACTCACTGCTGCGACCAGCACTCACTGTATTTCCTCATTATCGGTAACACAGAAGAAAGTTTGCACCTTGTTTATCATCCACAAGTGATGGTCAAAGTTGTCACAGTGAAATTTAAGGTGCGCTGATGGATTCACGTCGTCAACTTATGCATCGAGTAACATTACAAGTTAACGTTCCACCTTAAAAGTCGCAGACAGTCGGCCCAGTGAATTAAATTATTTTTTCTCAGACTCCAGCTGCTGTGAGAGGCACCAAAACATCCTTTCATTTTATAGTTACAGTTACTAATAAAACTCTCCACAGTATGAACAGTGGTTACGTTTAAAAAAAAAAGTCTCCTCTTTGAACTGGAACTGCTGTGAAGTCATCACATTCATGATAAACAATCCTTTTCCTCCTCTGTCTCTTCTCTGCCTGCTGCTTCCAGGAAGGTATCAAATTCATTATCAATACACCTTTCCTCCCTTCCTTCCTCCTTTCCTTTCCTTTCCTTTCCTTTCCTCCAGGCCCCCAAAAAATCAGAGCCCTCTCTGACTCCGCCCCTCCAACTCAGTGGATGTGGATGCGAGAAAAAGGCCAGCAACAGAGTGACAGACAACACAGCCCCTGCCTCCGCGCCGCTCAGCGTAGTAGTGGATATCTCCTCTGTGAACGGGCAGCAGAGGCGAGCCAAACCGAGCCGCATGCTCGCTGTGCAACAAGGCGACCAGGAGCAAAATGGACCTCCGGACAGCAGCAGCAGCAGCAGCAGCAGCATCATCCAGTGAGGACCGACACAGTTTTTAGGTAAGGCTTTGTTCGCTTTCCGCAGCATTTCCATACACATCGACATTTGCTGCTTCAGCGCGCTTTGTGCAGGACACGGGGCTGCACGGGGGGGGAGGATGTGCATGCACGATGTTTGCTTCAAACGATTGAATATTTCAGGGTTCTCTGGGAGCAGAGCTGCAGATGAAACATGCAGCGGAAAAAAGCCTTTGTCTGCTTACTTTACCGGATCGCGGTGATGATCGCAGGAAGCTCATTGAACAGCGGCTCGTTCGGCTCTGAAAGGTTCACACCAACAATTGCTTTAATACACATCAGGGGGGATAATTGACACATGCAGCAGAGTTCAATGTGGATCAGTTAACGACGCTGCTGCCTCTGAGTCCTATTTAAGAAAATCGGGTTCCTCCAAACTGAAGAGTTCATTCTCAGCTCACTGCTCACAGTGGAGGCAGGCCTGCACGTTGTTCGTCAACTTGAGGGGAAGATGCAGAGGTTTATTGTTCCCTTGACACCCAGGTTTATTTTCCCTAAACTGCTCCATGCACATAGTGACACTCCATGCAAAACAGGAAACCCAGGCCAAGAGAGGAGCCCCAACTGAAAGGGATACCACTAACATGCTGGCACCATAATGTCAACCCACTGATTCATGTAATATTACAGTGATAGCCTGTTTGATAAGAGCTTGCATGCATGGGTCTGTGATGGAAATAACCTGCTCCTGTGCCCCAAAAAGTTAATTTTAGTGGCAGTGTTGAGATGTGTTTATTTCACATGGCTGCACGTTTTATATCCACAGCTGCAACTGTAGCAGGCTTTTTTTGTTTGGAGCAATTTAATTAGTGACAAAACCGATAACATCTCAGCTTTCGGACCAAGTGCTTTAAATTAAACACAAAAGCGCTATGCTCCCTAATCGCCCTCACATCACACGATTGAGGCCAGTGAAAGCATTTAAAGGCAGAAGACAACACAGATGTGTCAAGGGCAATTAAGTGTCTTCTCTTTGTGTGGGGGGTGTTTGGAGTGTGTTGCCCTTTGAAGTGCCGTGAGTTGTCTGATATCAGCAACAGGAAAGTGGAGTTTTAGCACTCGGAGCTGTCAGGACTTCTCTCAATGTCACCCAAACACATGATCACATCACCTTCAAGAACAGCAGCGGAGGTCGAGAGTAGACTGAAACTCATTACAAAAAGACCACACACACACGTTCACACTTCACTGTAGTCCACTGGAATCAAAGGCACCAGTCTGTCCTTTGTAGTTTCTTCCCTGTGCAGCAAAACAGCACCGGGAAGAAAATACAAAGCCTCTCTCCAGGTTATAGTGACATTGCGTCAGAAAAGTGTCATTTTGTTTGTGTGTGCAGCTGCTGAATAACTATGTGCACCCTGGTTTTCAAAGCTTTTCAGAGGACGAAACTTGGCGGACGTTGTTTTTTTTACCAGCAGAGTACAGCTGAGAGGACACATTATATAAAACTAAAGCTAAATAATTTATCTTTTCGGTGCCAGGACATTTTCTTTCATAGTGAGTGAACTATAGATGTTGCTACCCACTGCTCTTATGATGCATTATGAATGTGCTAATGGATACCTGATAAATGTGCTCACCCACCACCAACGTGTGAAATAGTTGTGAGTCTCGTCGAACATCTGCATTATTGCTTTTACACAAAACTATGTAATTACCGCTACACATTGGCTGGCACCTCTTTGTCTCTGCAGCTGAATATTCATTGTCTCAAAACGGGTTGGGCTTCCCATAGCGTGTGCAGGCAAAGTACAGGTGTGTAGGAGACCGGGTTTCTTTGTATGCACTAACAATATGCCACTTTTATCTTACAATGGAGAGCCGCCATACAGCAGACCTGCAGCGATTTTCCATGCAGGCACTAGTTTGCCACTTTTTTCCCCACTTAATTTATAAATTCCAAGCAAAATCTAAGACTTGCTCCACTCAGTATTGTCCCATTAAGCAAAGCTCCGATACAGACATAACAGGCTGCCCCACCTACATTAGGACAGCACATGATACAATGTGACACCCATTTTTCTCAAAGAAATTATTATGCACTTAAATGACTCATAACGTACAAAAGAAATAACTGTAGGCACTAAGACCCACCCTGAGATAAGACAGTGTATGTTTGTGTTTAATTCTTCCCCAGACAACTCCCCGTTCTGATTAATTGAGGAGTCGATGTACACATTGATGCTGCCTGCTGAGAGGGGGTAAACAAGGATAAATTAAAGCAACACTGTGAGAATTTTTTGTTGTAAACCACAACTTCAATCAGTGGCTTGAAAACAACATCTCAGGGTTGCTTCTTTTAAGCCACAAAAGAGAGAAGTGAGAGACTGCTGCTGTTCTAAAAATACCAATTGATGAAATGCATAAGTGCTGTCAGCGATGACCCAGTAACGGAGGTAACTAGTTAGTCAAAGATTGACTGCTCTGATTAACATGGCACCAGAGGAGGAGATTAATGTGCAAGAGTGTGCAGTGAAGAGACATTCTCTGTGGAGTTTAACATAAATCTCGGCAGGGTTGGGCTGATGGACGATGCAATTGTCAGTCAGTGACCACTGATACCACCAGAAGCCCCCCTCCCTCCCTCCCTCCCACACACCAACACCAGGGCACGGGGTATCTCTTAAGCACACGCACTGGTGCCCAGTATTTTTCTCTGCTCTTGTCTCAGTCCTGACAGTTGTGCTACTATAGATTGCTGCAGGGACCTGAAGTTAGCTTCACCCTGGTTCCCTCATCAAAAAGCCAATGGGATTTTTCCATTGAATTTTGGAAAATTGCAGAAAATAAGCTCTGTGGCAAACATACGTTTTGTTCAGCAAGATAATCTTCACGAGCCTAAATGCAGTCGTCTGAAGTATGACGCTAACATTAGGCTATAAACAAACTACACTATGATCACATGGCTTAATGTCACCACAGCAACGAGGCTGTAAAGCTGTGTTCGATGTGATAACGCCCTGTAGTTTCATTTAGCTACCTATTAGTGACCAGCTTTTTTAAGACACTTGAAAGCCTAAAAAATCTCAAGGGGGGTATTTACTGTCGTGTTTTATGTCTTAGAACAAAATGTGAAAGTGTCCCAAGCTTGTCTTAACCACAGACCTTATATTAGGCCTCTAACCAAAACCCACTTGACTTCAAGAGGAGGGAACTGAAAGTGCTAAAATGCTACTAGGTTTTAGAAGTGATTCCTGTACCACTCTATAATGCATAGAGTTAGCGGTGTGCAGGGTTAGGGTGGTTGATAAGCACATATTCTTCGGGTCACCGTTGGCCCCTAGCAATGATGACTGTCGATGTTTCACAGTGGACATCTTCACATGAAGACAATGTCCACTGTCGTTTCAGATCACTGTATTTGGCTCTCCTTGATTGTTAAGTATGTGTGTATGTATATTGTTATGTGTTCACTTGTGCCTTTTTTATGTTTTCACTCACTGTACAACCAAATGCCCTCCAGGGACAAATAGAGTTGAAGTTGAAATTGACATTGCCCAACCCTAAATCCCAGTGAAGTGTATTAGTTACATTCCTGCTCACATTAGTTAATTAAAAACCAAATAAAAGCAAAGGCATTATGGACTATGGCAGTTTTTTTTCCTGAGAAATCACAGCTCCTTGTGAAAGTGTGTTAGTGTTGAGGGGTGGGTTGTGTGACTGACTGACCTTACAGCATTGAAGGAATTGAGTTGTAATGGAGTTCAATTTTGTCCCTGGCTTCATATGAGTAGAGGAAAAGTCTACTAGCTGCTAGGCTAATTTATACAATGTAAAATGCCATAGGCTTGTGCTAAAAACATTATCATGTTGTATTTGTGGGGGAACTGTGTCCAGATAAAGACAAATGCTTTGTCTGTCAATGCTGTGAGTTATAGTGAAGCTGATTTGAGCACTTGTGTTTGAAATTGTCTCTATTAGGATGTGTTTGTGTGTTTTGAATCAATGTCACTGAGCCCTGTTAAAACTTAAAAACTTTATATGGAAAAAAAAAAGAGTTGTCACGGTGGTGTGGTGGTTAGCACTGTCACCTCACAGCAAGAGGGTTCCCGGTTCGAACCCGGGTGTGGGAGCCCTTCTGTGTGGAATTTGCATGTTCTCCCTGTGTCACCGTGGGTTTTCTCCGGGCACTCCAGCTTCCTCCCACAGTCTAAAGACATGCAGGTTAATTGGTGACTCTGTCCGTAGGTGTGAATGGTTGTCTGTCTCTATGTGTCAGCCCTGCGATAGTCTGCCGACCTGTCCAGGGTGTACCCTGCCTCTCACCCAGTGTCAGCTGGGATAGGCTCCAGCCCCCCGCGACCCTAAAGAGGATAAGCGGTTATGAAAATGGATGGATGGATGAATCAGGTGAAAAGTAGGGTCTGTTTCTCACAGACGTCATCTATACAATCTGACTTCTTTTTAGCTACTAGTGGAGTTGGCTCCACTTTCAGATCCTGATATAACTCTTTGCCTAGAACAGAAAAAAATATGATTTTCCTGTCTTACTGCAAATCAAAATCCAGTGCTCAGTGGCCTACAGCTGCTCATGAAATTGCAAGGCCAAACTTTAAGGTTGAAACTATAGCTCATTTTTACTTACTCCTAAAAATTCCCAATAATTTAATATTTTTTACTGTCGGCCAAGGCTCGAGGTAGAGTTTCATTTTTATCTGTTCCAGGCTGTATATTTGGTGATACAGTACAGAGAGGAGTGGAAGGATTGCATGGGCAGGGCACTCTGGGAAGGTGGAGGTGTAATTTCAGATGCGCGCTAACCGACCAGAGCAGCAGTTATCTGAGCTCAGCCTTCAAAAGCGGGAGCGCTGGAGTCATCAAGACCAGCTGTGCCGCTCACTCCTGACTGAGCGCTCAGAGGACAGGGCTCTCCACGAAAAACACATGGATGTCCGGGGTTATTAGCCGTCTTCACGAGATTGTAAACATCCTGAGAGGAGTTGTTTGGGCGTTTGATGTATGGCGCTCGACTCCTTACGTTGAGTCTTCTTAAATGGCGACATGGGATGTTTGAGCAGCTTATTGCGGCACAGCTTTCATAGTTGCGCTATAAGTCCCTGATAGGCTGCTAATCTGAGTCTGTGTTTAGACATAAGTGTCCAGAGTTCAGGCAGATTATAGAGAGGTTAAGCTGTCTGAAAATGGCTGTAGAGCTGTAGATTAGTGGGCTTGTTCTCCGGCCTGGCAAACATGAATTTCTCCACAAATTCAAGTGTGGTGAACCCGATAGAAGAAAATCCTGTCAGCATTTATTTTGAAGCATTAGCATATGTGTTAACCTGTAAGATCTGCTCTGTCTGGATCAGAAAAATGTTGGTTTTAGCTCTTAGAGTCGCATCATCTTCCTCAGCCCTGAGCAGGCAATTTAAAGTCTTGATTAATCTCTTCCTCAGTCAGACACAAATGGAGTGAGGGTCACTGTAGAGGGCAACTAGTCATACAGTCTGAGGGTACAAGCATTGTGATGTCCATTCAGCCTCCACAAGAAGGTGAACAGACAGTGAAATGAGCTTTAAGTGGACTTTCTCTACTTTCTCACATCAAACGCCCGCCCGCTGTGGGTGTCAGTGCTCCCAGCTGTATTTATGGGCCATAATGTGAGGTGTAGAGCTGCATTTCCTTCATAGGACCTTGCTGTTGGCAGGCTGTATTGGAGAGGGCTCTATGCACCGTGAAAGCCTGTCATCAAGAACCACTGCCCTGTGTGATTTATCAGAATGGGATGTGCTTAGAAGGTCAGGATGATTCAACTCTTCCCGGCCCCGTGTTTTCGTCAGATGTCCTTTATTCTTAAAGTGGAGGTTACTTGTGTGACTCGTGGAGTGCTTTAAGTACAGCGCTGTCGGATTCAAACTTTTAAGTCTTCCTCCTGTTTGGACGCGGAACAGCCAGTTGATGTGTGATGGCTGATGACTTTCTCTTGTCCGTTTCTCACTCGGAATGAGTCAGAGGCTTGTTTTCTCTCAGGGGCTGTGTCAGTAGTGCTGGTTTTAAATGAAACACGTCCTCTGCTCTGGTAATTACAAGGCGCATGAGCACTTCACATGGTGCTCTGATAAAAAGAGAGGGGCTAATTGGCAGAGTATAGACCTTGTCCAGGTGTGTGTGTATGTGTGTGTTGATGTGTCCAGGTGTCAGCTCGGTATTATGGATGTCTGCACTGCTCTCTGTGGAATGAAGGCCCATTGTGCGCGCAAAGATGCAGCGTGTAGACCCAGCCGTATCCTCTCCGCATTGTGGATCAGGTGTGAATTTCCTACAGCAGATGGACTGTGACAGGTGTGTGTGAGAGACTTCCGCCGCCCAGCACCTCTTGGCCATTATTGGGTGCAGTCGCGTCTTCAGAGCAAGATTAATGAGTGCCTAAGCACGCCTTTGCAAAAATAGACATTTTTGCTCGGCTGATATAATCGGCGCTGTGGTTGAAGGAGGATAGCAGGGGACAGGACAGACCTAATCTGTCTCAGCGGGATCAGTCTTTAATGGAGTTGGTACTTTCTGCTTTGACCTTGCTGGACCTGGTATTACAACAGCATGAAGCCATCCCTCATGATTTCGCTACCACCAAGAGAGAATCGGGATGAAAGCTGTCTCGTTTTTCCTTTTGATCACTGACCACGATTTGATTATTCCTGTTTTATGCATCACATAGAGGGGAGGGTATGAAATATATATTTCCTCCTTTACCAGGGAGGCAGTGCAGCCAAGAAGAGTGAGACACACTGCAGAAAAGCTATTGTGTGACAGCTTTAAGGCGAATGTTTGGGCTACTTTTAAACTCCCACAAACCTATCGGACATCAGAGATCACCACTTCAAGGATCCAAAAACTAAAAAAAAAAGGGGCTTGTGTGGAGTTTGCGTATTGTCCTTGTGTCAGCGTGGGTTTTCTCTGGGTTCTCCAGCTTCCTCATGCAGGTTAGGTCAAGTAGTTTCTTTAAATTCCCCATCGGTGAGGATTTGAGTGTGAATGGTTGTTTGTGTCCACCCTCTGATAGTCTGGCAACGTGTCCAGGGTGCACCCCGCCTGTCAGCTGGGATCAGCTCTAGCCCCCCGTAGAGGTCAAGCAGTTACAGAAAACTGATGGATGTTTTTGTTTATACATACCAAAACTTTAGTGTTTTGATTCACTCTTGTCACTCCTCACCTTGGCCAGCTGCTGTATTCAGCAAAAAATGCTTTGTCAAAGCCAATGTTCACTACCTGCTCAGCACCTGGTGGCAAATAGACTGGGTAATGACTAGCTGGTGAACATACTGGAGAGTTTAGCAGCTAAAGAGCAGCAGATTTCCCTCATGAGTTGATATAGATAAAGCTAGAGAGACAATATTGCACCTTTCCTTTGTCTTGCAGGATACAAACATGACTTTAGATGAATGATGATGTTGCTTCATGTTAATAATATCTAAATGTGCTTGTAGCTTGTGGCCGAACATTGTTAAAGTTTGGCTAATTTAAAGCTTTGATAATATCAGTTCAACAATGTGGGTAGTGTTAAAATCAGCGTCACCATTACACAGTTGCAAAGAGCTCTGACAGTTTTGTTTTTGAACTGGAAAAAAGTCTTGCTCTGTACAGTTTCTTGGAAAACAAGAACCAAAAACTCATTTAGGGAATTATCAAAAAATCTGTTTCTCAAACTCCAAATATTGACGTAGGTGTGGGTCTTCAAAATCCAGTATTGGCTGAGATAAATTCTCAACAGTCAGTAATGTCTGTGAAGCTGGTTGACTTTAATCATTTTGTTAAGGGCTGCAGCTATATCAGTTAATCTGCTCATTGTTTTCTTGATCAATTGAGTAAATCTTTGGTCAATATTACACTTGTGGGCATTCTCAGCATAGGATAGTTCATAAATTCGGAAGTGAATACACACATAGTTGGACATTCTACCATATACATGTGATAACATTTAACTGCACTTCATTTTCTATTGTTGGCTTTGCAATTAGCCAATCCCTCTTGTCATTCACAGTGACAGGCTGTTTACAAAATCAACTGCCATTTCAAGAATACAGGATGTTTACACAGTTAACAATTTTACTATGATAGAGAAATGAGCTGTGGTCATTCTTACAACATAGCTGGTGTTTTAATCCGGCTGTGATGTTTCCATTCATAAAAAGTATTGTTGTGGTATTGGTAGAAATTGGTAGGGCTGCCCTCAACTAAGAATTTTCCTAGTCGACAAATAGTCGTCATTTAGGGCCATTAGTCGACTAGTCGCCCACATGTTTACAATATTAATTTAATTATTAAGTGACATATTTTTGGCGGGGCAACACAATGGTTTGAGTTGAAGGTGTGAGAAAGAATAGTATCAGTAACATTGTTAACACTGTGCTACATTACAGAGAAATACAAAACCGTACTAATGAGCCTTCATTAATATAGGCCTATATTTTATCTACAAGTGCACGTCACACACTGAGCGAGCCGCCTGTTAATGACGCTGTGGGCTAATGGGCATGTAGCTACTTCCATGTTTCAGGTGATACGTCATGTTTGTAGTCGACCAGTGAAGATGAGTTTACATATCACCTCGGGTTCGTCCTTCACCTTCTCAAAATGATCCCACACTTTGGATTTCCTGCCCGACATGTTATTAACTAGCCTGTGGAATAACCGCAGGTACCAGCCCTGGAAATAAGGGGCCGTACACATGCGGCGTGTTTAACCACCGCTGTTTATAAGTGTGTAGGCCTGTCGTCTGTGGGACAGATGTAAAGCTCTGGGTAGCCCTGCACAAAAACAATCAGTTTTCCGTGTTTATCAGACTGAATATTTACAGAAGAAGGGAAAGATATCTGTCGGCTGTGATGGTTTTTTTTAAAGTGACTCCTGTCTGACTACTGAGTGTGGCCTCTTCCTGTGTCTGTCCCTTCAAATCAGTTTTACGTTTGGCATATTCAGACAGCTCGTTTTTTCTGACCAACAGTCTAGAACCCACAGGTATTCAGTTCAGTGTCATAGAAGATGATGAAAAGCAGCAAATATGCACATTTGAGAAGTTGAGAAGAATCTATTAAATAACTGACTGAGTATCTGTGTTATACATAAAATACCACAGTTGACCTTTTTATAGTGAATAAGCAAAAATGACTAACCATGGTTTTTTATGAGTCATTCTTGAAAGCAGTGCCATCACACTGGTGGAGAGCAACACTGGTTGACCTGCATAACATTCAAGTCTGGGCATGCCTGGCTTTTTTTTTTTTTTTTTTTTTTAAAGGTTAGTGGCCTGCTCGGGGTTTCCTTCCTTACTCATGAGGAGATGGCTATTCCTTATTCCAAGTGTAGCATTTTCCAATGAAGACATGTGGGATACGCCAATATAAATCCAGTTTTAGGGACATGTATAAAGCGCATTTGGAATACGCAGTTTAAAACACACGACTTCTTGCTTGTTAACAGTCAGCTATGTGCATTTCCCACTTCCTGATGTACTGGAAACTACCAGATCCATACTGGAAACCCATTTTGCAAGGCTGAGATAGAGCTGGCTGCCCAAAAGAAAAGCCCACATTTCTGGAAAGAGAAAGACACCTACTGTTAAACCTTACGAAAGACTTGGATATCAGCAGGTTTTTGGATATGCGGAAATATGTAGAATTTATTAGGACGTACGTCAAGGGGGCCTTTTACGTCAATCAGAGTAAGCATGGCTGCATGTGAACAAGAACATTGGTGGAATATTCATTTTCATGAACCGTGTAACCAGCTCAGTATGAATATTGTGGATTTTTTTTGGAATAAGGACAGAAACCAGAATATTTTGTACATCTAAACATAGTCATTGTATCTGCGGCTACAGTCTGTGCTATGCTTTAGGTTCCAGAGCTGGTCTGTACTTAGCTGTACATCTATATGCATGTGTGCAGCCATGCGATTGCATGCTCTAGTGTATGTGATTGGCAGGCAGTTGGATGGCTGGAATGAGCTCTATCGCCTGCAGTGTGTTCTCAGCTCCACATGCTAGGTGCCAGTGGTGAGGAGCCGGTTGATCTACTGCTGGTAGTAAGTCACATTTCCACACAGAGACTGGCAGGCAGAGCAGTAGTACAGTAACTGCACACATGCACGCTTCCTCACACGAACGGAGATGCAGCACGCATACAATATTCATATTTCTATTGCGTGGGGGAGACATAACGTTAAAATGACTGACTTCAGTACAAACACACGCAGACGCAAACAGTCAGTGGAGCGGTGTCTGCACTTACATCTGCATGCACAGCACCACAGTTAAATATAGGTCACAGAATAAGGCAGATGTGGGGGGAAGGAGAGAAGGTGAGCAGTGGAAGTGAAGGGAGGAGGAAGCCTTTCATTATGTCATCATGCAGGAGCAGCGGCAGGATTAGCTCAGGAGAGTTTAACCCCTGAAATTTTAGCTTCTGCCTTGCAAGTAAAAAGTAATAATTCTTTCATCCATCAGGGAAAACAAAGATACTTTGTGTAAACGAAGACACTGTATATCATCAGCCCTGTCTTCTATCTGGCCTGGAAACCATGCTGCAGAAGTAGCATTAACGCTGTATTTAAAGCAAAAGACAAAGCAGTTCTACTTGATTGTTTTAGACAACAAGACAGCGCTTTAGCTCCGACATCGGCTTGTCTTCAGTTGCTCATTTATATAGGCTTAGGTAGCCAGCCATTCAGTCTGCAAGCTATTCTTAACAGCTGCACTTTGGGGTTTCAAGATGTGATGAAGTGCAGCGGACCCTTTGGAGAGCTCGGACGCTGGCAGTATAATTACACAGGCTGAAGTCTGATGTCCTGCTCGGTAATAACCTCATTGCCTCCTGAGGCTAAAGCAGGGTGGACCTGTAGCAGGGGGTTCATTAAGCGAGGAGAGAGAGAGAGAGAGGTCTCGGTTCATTTAGTCGTTGCATATGCTTCCTCTCTGTAGCTCAATTTTCTCACCTCAGTTCAAGACTTCAAGTTGCTTCTGATGTTCCAGTTTCGTTCGTCCTTTGCTTGCGTCTGCGGCAGTGTCTAAGTTTTCTTGTCTGATCTGCGAGCGCACAAATTTTCATCTCATCGTGATATGAGAAAGCACAGCGGTGCGTGTCGTACAGGGAAATATTATGCCTTGTATTGGCTGAGTTTGGGCGGTTCATATTACAGCGGTTCCTAAAAATGGTGCAAGATCAATACCTGTATAAGTGCCTGTGTGTTAATGACAGTTTTGTAACTTGAATTCCACTTGAGAAAAATATTACTAGGATTAAATTGCATCTATATCTGATGCAGCCCAGGAGTCTGGAGCATATAGATTTTTGACTTGTGAGACATCAGACTTAAGTGTGTAAGAAAGGTGTTGATCAGATGGCTAATTTACATCCATGTGATCTCAGTTTCATAAATTACAGTTGACATGTTGCTGGTAATTCTGCATAGCTGCTTCACAAGTTTACACCTTGTCGTCTTGCCTTGCGATTAATAACTGATTTTTTGTCCCTGTGCATGCAGCAGCTACACAGCCTCCCTGTTAGAATGATGAATTATTCAAACTCTGCTCAGCAAAGTCAAAGTTGGAATTTGCTCATTTAAAGTGAAATTTGTAAAATTTCAGAAGGTGTGGACTGTGTGGAATTTGGCAGATAGTACAGTCCTCCATTTTGACCTGGAGTATGTGAACACAGCATGAATCGGACACATCTTCATTGTCGGTGCCTTCGCTTCTTGTACTCTTGAAACAAACTAAGTCGTACTGTGATGCTGCATTTTTACTTTATGGTACAGTTCGCCTCACCTTGATGTGACTCACTTAAGGTACCAGGGGCCTTATTTATAAACATTGCGTATGAATATTTTTTGCTGCACACCATTTTTGGCTTTTGTTGGTACGTACCTTTTTAGTATGGATCCTACCCAGGGTCCTTTTTTCTGTTTCGTTTTCCACTGTGGATAGTACCACTCAGTGTAAGCGGGATATTCAGCTGATCCCCGTAGTCAACATGAAACTGCTGTGATATCACCTTCAACGCTATATTCACTGAATCCTTTCATTGGCAGCCAAACAAAGAAACATCTGCACTTTGTCAGTTGTACGTCGTGGTGTCGGTACTTGACGGTTAAGACGAACTTTGGTTTGTACCCTTAAAGTACCGAGTTTGGTACCCACACATGGTAGTGTATGGTGTAGTATCGCAGGCTGCCTGTTTTTAAAATCTGCTTGGAGTGGATAAATGAATTATAGCTGCTATTGACGGTAGCTTTGCTATAAAAAAAAATGGCAGGTTTATGCAGGTTGTCTCGTGCTGTACAAGTGACGATCCTCTCTGACCAATCATCAGTAGTCTGCAGTATTTTGACTCCTCCATCTTTCAGCTCAGCTCGCTTGGAACTTCAATCAAGGGGGTACCAAAAAAGTACGAAGTACCATCCAAAACTTCAGCTAATGGACAACAAAAAAGAGAGCAAGTAGAGTTGAGCAGAGTTGTATGCAGTGGGAATGCGGCATAACTATGATTTGGTGGTGTTAACCCAAAAACACTCCACTCAAGCTCAAATTCATAAATAACCCTGGGCCCCAGTAGTGAAGCTGCATACACCCACCCAGCGCCCACTTCTATTTCAAACTACAGCCTGTTTCTAAATGTGTCTCCCTCATGTAATGGCTTACTGGAAAATCAGTTTTTCTTACTTTTCATACATGGAGCACACACTGCATTAACATTCATTTCATGTTCTGTTCACATAATCCTGTGAGACTTGGCCTGGAATTTCAGACAAGTTCACAAATAAAGTCAGAAAACTAAAATATCTCTTGAACACACAGTTCATGCTTCTGTCTGTCCACAAATGCTTAGCGGAGCTCGTCTTGTTGGCTTTTCCCCCTCTAACCTCACAGTGATGTATTAGTGTGTAGCTGCTTGAACTGCTGCGAGGTGAATATTAAAGTAAAACGGCTTTATTTTTTAGATGGAGAACAACTCCACTCTTGTGTGTTCAATATTTTATGAGGAACAAGCCCTATGGTCAGTGTTTTATTTGAAAGAACGTACACACTTGCATCCTATTGCCGTGCGGTGTGCGAAATAGAGTACAGCTTGTTCTCATGCAGAACCAGTCTGCTTTTGGGGACTGAATATCTCTCTGCCTTTATTTTATACGGCTCTTTAATTATTTCCTTTGTCTTTTGACATTAATTTCTGTAATGCTAATCAGACTCTGCCTACTCATTGTGAATGACCATCAATTCTGTGCTCACATACAAGCAGGCAGTGAGAGCGTCCCTGTGAGTCAACCTCATAGCATTTACTTTGGATTTTCTGTAAAGTTCATGTGTTGTGTTGACTTTCCTTTGCCAAGGCCAGAGCCTCCACTGTCAACGGAAACATCTGCCCCTTATCTGGGAATGTTTTTTGTCAAGTATCATCTGATGAAAGTATTCATAACACAGCATCCCCACCACGATCCCTCAGCAGAGCGTAGTAAAGTGGACTGAACTATTTTCAGTGAGCTGCTGTTCGGCTGCATTCCCTCAAGGGCTGTCCAAGCTCTTACCTGGCAGTCAAATAGTGGAGTTCAGTACAGTCACCTCTGGCGATGCCTGGACTGTGGACACATTGAGAATATTACAGCAGGCAGCAGGAGGGCATGATGGGACTCAGGAAATGTGATTACATAAAAGAAATAAATACATCCATAAATATAGTCTCTATATTTTACTCTTCAGGTTCTGTTGTAGTTTAAGCAGTGTTTGGCTTCCTGAAGAAATCCAGAGCCATTATATTGTATTCACCAAGTATTTTTGCTACAAGCAGTGTTAACTGTGGCATTTTGATTTTTTCAAAAATGTATTTTAGTTTAAGTCAGATGTTACTTATGTGATTTTTGTAGAAAATTTTAGTCTTTAGTTTTTTTGGTCATGCTTTTATTATTTTTATGTCCTCTAAGCAATTTTAGGCTTCAGCTGTTGCCATCTTTGTTGTGTACAGTTACCATGGTTACATGGTAGACATGGGGTGTTATTGAGGTGTTAAGGTATAGACAGATGGTGACTGTGAGTGGTGGGCATAACGTTACAGGAATAGTAAAAAAGAAAAATGGCAGTATCGCACCAGGGGAGGGTGATATGGCCCTAAAATTAAATCACAATATTTCAGGGTATTTTTGTGATAATGATATTCTTGATAATATGGCAGAATATTTAAAAATGTTATTATTTATTCTAAGAAAATACAATTGCAACAAAAAAGATATTTATAGTTGTATACGTCAACATAAATGTTACACTTTGCCTTCAGGTAGTCAGTAAAAAACATATTATCGTAGCTTTTTATACATGTCATTATGGTGCATGTTTTAGTTTTTGTTCCAGCTGTTTTGTTGCAGCTGCTTCTCTAAATTCTCAGTCAGTCGATGAATTTTTAGCCCACAAATCTGTTTCCTCCAAGAACTGCTCACGTCAGATGCCATTATTGACAAAACGTGCCAAAATGCGAGATGCTGTCTCAAGAGACATTTTTGGGCAGTGGAGGATACTGTTTTACTAATCAGGAGCTGCAGTGTGTGATTGCACAGATGCCCACAGGCTGTTGAATAAGACTTTGCATTTAAATAGTAATTAGTGCTTTTGTCCATTCGCTTGTCTCTCACATTATCCTTTAGTTTTTATTCGTTGATATCCAGTGGTTACTTTTTATTTAGTTTTATACTGAAAAAAGGTTGTCAACTGATGTTTTTCATAGTTTTTGTTGACAAAATTAGCACTGGTTTCGAGCAATACATATTGGAAGGAATTTACATCGGCTTGCTGCTGTTGACTGACGACAGACATGGAGGCATGTCAGATCAGTAGAAAACATTTCTTTTTTTGTCCAAATCTGTCCTTGGTGTGACATAATCGTAGTGACCAATCTGGCCCCTATTCAAGGCTGACCTCAAGGCCCTGGAAAGTACCCAGCTCTTCTTCGGGTAGTTTCGGCCAGGTGCCCCTTCTACTCTCTAAGATAGAAAATACAAACTTTTTTCTACCAGTAGTTTCGATCTGCTGTACACTCTATTTTTTTAAAAGACATGCGAGCTCCGGGGATCTTTTCCTTTTTAATATGATCCCCTGAGCTCACATATGATCACTTACAGACCTTTGAGTGTGTGTGTGTCTATTGTTACATTTTCAGGTGATGCATAATGTCTTATGTGTGTGTGCTTTAAACCATACAAAATATGATATGATGATCTGATGTGTTTCCAGGTGTATGTGTGTGTGTGTGTGTGTGTGTGTGTGTGTGTGTGGTTGACATAATGTCTTAAGTGTGTGTGCTTTATATGATGTGTTTTCCAGGTGTGTGTGTGTGTGTGTGTGTGTGTGTGTGTGTGTGTGTGTGTGTGTTTACAGCAATGATTCACTTTTCTGGGTTACACAGGATACAAGATATCACACAACTTAATCTCCACCTCTTCAAGAAGGTCTCTTCCTAAGGTCCTTGTTTGTTTGTTTTTATTTCTTCTCTATTTTACGTTCACATTTCTTTAAGCTAAGTTCACACCACAAAATCAAGCAGTGTCAGCGTCAGGCATAACAAGATCTTGCACCAGGAGGAATCCCCAATGACTATATCATATGATGTGCAGGTCAAACCACAACCTGGATACCAGGATACTTACGTGAAAATATCAAAGTCAAAGCATGACAAAGCAAGGTTCCTAGGCTAATAGCTTTGCATGCAATAGTCCACCTTCCACCTTCTCTTCCCTCCTCTGTCACTCTCTCTGGTTCCCTCTCAAACAAATACACAGACACACACAAGGTGGAAATCATGCACTGCAGCTTGTCTCTGTCCTCAACCAATGTCTGGTGCTCTCATTGACTGTAGTCCCTGGCAGGCTCAGATTTTTAGCATGCTAGATATCAGGGTAGCGTCTGTGAGGCGTCAGTGAACCTCTTGGCTTGCATCTTTGGAGTGTTTCCTCTATGCATTTAGCTGCGGCACTGCCCACACAGCCCACATGGCATCTTTATGTATACCAGTTCTTTCTCATCTGCTTTTCTCCAGCATTTGAGTCGTTTTGTCTCTGTGACTAGCAGCGTAGAGTTGATCAGGGGAGACCAGGGCAATTTTAGCAATTCTTGATTTTGATTTCATTATTACCAAATGGTGTTTTGGGCACGTTCCACTGGTAGGAGGCCCCGGGGCAGACCCAGGACACGCTGGAGGGATTACATATCCCCTCTGGCCTGGGAACACCTTGGGGATGGATGGATGGATACTCAAAATCTTGAAACTATTTGGATACAATTTTTTTTCTGTGGGTAACTTGTATCTGCGTTCTATTGATTACAGTCATCAGCTGTTATAAAAAGCAATGTTAGAATTACAATGATGGTTGAAACACAACACACTGCTGCTGCCCTCTCTGCCTTAGGCTTTCCAAGTAGGCGCATGGAGGGGCAGGGAGGTTTGCTATCTCTGCCTTAAGGCTTTTGTCTTTTGCACTTTGAAGGGCAGAGAAGTGTGCTCTCTCAACCTTATGCTTTCCACGTGGGCGCGTGGAAGAGGCTTTCTGCGTAGGCCCAAGGAAAGGCAGAGCGGCCCCAGAACAGACCCATACCACCAAATATACTACTGCAAATAGAAATAAAGTTTTCTTTGACTAAAGTGTTCCTGACTGAATTAGACTAAATTCAGCATCTACAACTGTGTACAAATACGTGCACATAACACTTGAGGGCCAATTTGCGAGCGCTAGGTCAAGGCCGATTCACCTCTGATCTGGGGCTTTTGTCAGGGAGCTCCCAAAACACAGGTCTCATGTTGTGTAGTGTGAACCTGGCATTAGCTGCATTTACATCGTTTCTTGTTCCTGTATTTTAGGTCGGTGATAGTCAGAATTTTGTCCACGTACATGGTCGTTTTGTCAACTACCTTCCAACGACAGACACAAGGTGTACAACAGCTGAATTACCTTTCAGCCAATCTTCCTTGCATGATATCACTAATCCAATTACTTCCACCAGAGAATGATTTAGGCCGCTCATTTTAACCTGTACCATCATGCTCAAACGATCTGTATCCATTTAGAAGACGAAAAAGTAATCTTGACTGCTGAATGAGAGTAGTACACAGTAGCATAGCCAGGAATTAGAGTGTGGGGAGGCAGACAAAGAGGAAACCAGGTGTGCGTCACCCGTCCAAGACAATTAGGCTCTGAAACGCTACTTTAGCCAAAAATAAGTACCTGGAGTTCAATCATACAAGTGAAATTACAGGCTCCAACACGCATTGCATTTGGTTGATGGCGCGGCAACATATAGCCTGGATTAAACACCCACACACACACATACACCCACGCACACAGCTGGCAGACACCAGAGCAGCATTAAATCACACAGAAAGAAGACTAGCAGTAAAAAATCTACATGCCTACTGGGTGCACCAGCAGAACAGCCTGGCACAGCAGCCAAATTACAACACACAGACACACAGACGGCAGAAGCAGAAACACCCAGTGTTAGTATTCGCTTGTGTTTTCAGATTTGCAGAAATTTGCATTAAAGGTTTAGCTTTATCCTTAAAGTTTGGATTTCTACTACAATATGTTCACTTGCGTCATTGTTCAAAACCCATTCTTTCTGTCTGCCTGCATACATTGACCCTCTTTCTGAAGCTCTCTGTTAAAGCACCTGTCTCTTTAAGGCCCCCCTCCCAAAAAAGCCCAGTGTGGGCACGTTTCAGTCAAAAATAAGTTAATCCACTGGGTCTGTGCATCCTTGGATGATGGGAGTACATGAAGACTTCTCTGTTTGGTCTTGCAGCCAAAAAGTAGCTGCTTTGCTCCTGCCCCATTTACCATGTCCGACATGGAGAGGATATCACATAGTGAGGTAGATTCGGCAGGTGGTGGGGATTGTCACCTAGCTGGCGGTCGTTCTATAGCACAGCAGTCCCATAAAGGTCATATCTAGTGTCCATTCTGACTCATTTTCTGACAGAAGGAGCAGGAAATAAAGAGAGTGGGTGGTCTTTTCTTGAGGGTCTCTTAAAACATCAGGAGCACATCTATGTTGAAAAGCCGTGACAAAGTGCATTTTGCATAATTTGCTATCTCTCAATCCAAGCACACTTATCAAGCCAGTGTGATTTCACTATAGTCAAATGATTCAGTCAATGATGAGTCACTTCTGTTTAAGAAGTAAGGAGACACTTTTGTCCAGGAGTGTCAAACTAATTTGAGTTCATGGGCCACATACAGCACAGTTCGGTCTCAAATGGGTCAAACCAGTAAAACCATTGTGTAATAACCAATAATCAAGACTTCAAAAATTTCCTCTGTCTCTTAGTATGTTAATCCATTTACGAAACACTCTCATGTAGTAATATTGTCATCAGCACCCAAAACTAAAGTTGAAGCTGTTGAGGAAGCAGGTTAAGTCATCCCCTGCTGTACAAACCATTTACTAATCTAAGGTTTTGGTAATACCTTAGCAACAAGGTTTTACCAATATTGTTTTAAAGTAGAAGTCTGATACCGATTCTTTTGTACTAACGCCGCTGATTGATAATATTTTGCACAATGTTCAATATATTCAAATATGACCACAGTAAGTAGTCTTTGTTTTGTCAGAGAGCTGTATTCTGGTCAGGGTGGAAAAGCCTACGAATAAGTATTTTACGTGAAGTAGCAAACTCCTGTCTAACTTGCTCCTGAAACCTGGCGCCTCTTAACCTCCACAAGTGACACACTATCAGGTGCAAAGTCACCCAGTGGGTCAGATCGGACCTTTGGTGGGCCGGTTTGGGGCTGTGTGTTTGACACCCCTGCTTTAGTCTGTGACTTTAGTCGTATATACCACGACATGTTCCCTATCATCGTATTCAGTCTGTGAGGATGCTTGGCCACAAGGGCAGGAAATGCGCTGATTCTGGACTTCAAACTTCGTCTTTTCCCTGATCCAATTGATAGTTTTTTTGAAAGGTTCTTAATGGTGCAGTCCTGACATCAGTGTTGAGCATTTAGCATAAAAATCTCCCCATGCAATTAACTCGCTATCTCTGTTTAAGGGGCCGTACACATGCAACGTCTTTAACCGCCTGGAAAACGTGGGGTCAGGCACTGGGTACTACTTCTGTGCCTTTTGTGAGCCAGCTTTCAAGAGCATGGTGGCAGGTCGCGTTTGAGGTTGCCAAGCAACCTAAACAAGCACTGTATCATAGCCTGTTTAGCTGAAATCCAGAGTGCAGAGCTGATCTTCTTCCTATCGTCTGTGGGGCAGATGTAAAGCTCTGGGTAGCCCTGCACTAACATGATCAACTTTGTCATATTACTGATACTGACTGATATTTACGGAGGAAGAGAAAGAGATCTGTTGGCTGTGATTGTTTTTTCCTCGTCACATGACACATGGTGTGCGCTGCTGCAATCTGAAAGTTGAACTCTCTTTATCTCAGCGCGCAGCTGTCATGCCCTGAGAAATAGGTGCTCGGGAATGTGTGCATGCCACGCTGGAGTCGCTCTGGCGTTTGGGTGCACCTGCCGCACGTCTACATTGAAAACAATGAATTTAAGGGCGCATGTGTATGATGCCTTAAGCAGCCAGAGTCAGGGATGAGCAAGGATTATAAAAAGAACCCCTTACCTCCCGGATAAGGACGTTCTGATTGATCAGCCATCAATTGTTAGTGGCATATATTTATTCTAAATAGTTTGAAGGCCGATCAGAAAATCCCATCAGGTGACACAAAAGACACAGTTTCTCTACACTGCTCTGTCAGTTCAACCGTAAGCTCACACTGAACACACACTAATACACTCGTGGTTAACTGCTGACCGTCCAGCTCACCTTCCTGTCCCCAGTGCAAACACATGGTCTCTCTGTGCTGGTGCTGAACGCTTCTGTAGAAGCTGTGATACACTCCGCTGTGACAGTGTTTACATTTAGCTTTGTTTTGCTCTGTTTTGTGCCCACACAACTGACATGGCATCTTTATTTATACCAGCTCCTTCTCATCTGCATTTCTCCAAGATTTGAGTTGTTTTGTCTCTGTCTCTGGAAACGCAGGTTTGATTAGGGGAGACGGGGGCCAACTGTAACAATTTTGGGGGTTTTGATGTCATTATTAAAAAAACCTCTTGAACTATTTTGATACAGTTTTCATGTAGGTAACTTGTATCTGTGTTCTACTTGTGAACAGTGATCAAAACACTAGATGTCAAACATTGACATTGACATGATTGTAACAGCATATTGGAAGCATCTATTAAACATAAAACGTCTTAACTGTCAAAATTCCTTCTCGTGTAAAATAAATCTCACACACTGAGGCACTGCTGCTGCAAAAAATCCTAGGAGAAACACTAGGGGTGGAAATCCAGAGGACCCACGGCATGATACAGTCACGATACTTAGGTCACAATACGATATTATTGCAATATTGCGATATGCTGATTATTGCAATACAGTATATTCCAAGATATTGCCATTTATTACCTTTACTTTCTTTACATCGTCACATCCATATTGACATGAACTATAGTCTGCACCCCAACTGGACTGTCTGGAAGCCTGTAGAAAGTCCGCCTGAGGCTCCTTACAGACTTGATGAATTGCGGATTTGGACTGCCTGAAGCATTTGTAGACCTCTGGAAACTTGTCCGTTAAAGTCACGAGTCTGCAGTCCCCACATTTGTATTCAGCCATGGACACCCTGTTTTTATCTCCCTGACAGTTGAGAAGAGTGATATCACTGTTGAGGTGATATCATGTGACAAAAGCCTGCAGGATACAATTAATCTCGTGGCAAATGTCCAGCGCCAACAAGTGATGGAAAGTCCCTCTCCAGTGAACTTCCTCTAAACAGCTGTACAAACACTGTATAGATTATACAGTTCTACACTGTGAAAGGAAAGTGTTTGCTGGCAGGTTGTTTCAGAGCTGAGTTAGCAGCCACTTTGGTTTACTTATTGGCTGATGGCACCTAATGAGGCGAGAATGGAGCCGGTCCTGAGTGTAGTTATTTTTGAGAATGTATTGAATTTAAACTTGGTGTTGGTTGTGTGCTTGACTGTTTCTTGGCCCGGAGCAGTGACTTCCCAGAGTCTTGTCATTACTGTTAGGTTGCCAGGCAACCAGCGGAGACTCCCAGCCAAGAATTATTCCAGCATGAAACCCCCTGTAAAACCACAACATGCTGGTTAATAACTGTCAGGGTTCATGGACACAAAAAATGCTTTCTGATAGTCACTCATTATTAGCTTTAGCATGTTTACATAGCATAAATTAGCCCAGCTGCTAGTGGACCCTTTTTTTCCTCTACTTATAGCTTAACAGATTGATGTAATTATTTTGTACTCACAATTGGTTAAAGTCTCCCGTCAGAACAGCTCGCTTGAATTTCAACATTGTTGTGCCGATTTCATCAGCGTCAAGGGACTATATTCAACTTATCTTGCATTGTAACATGCATTATAACAACTTAATAAGGTTTATGTATGTCTGCTGCTGCCAGAGAAGAGTCCTTCTGCTTCTTCTTCTTCTTCTTGTGTAACCTTGTGTGTATTGGCGGTTAATACAGCATTATCGCCACCTAGTGGAAGTGCATTACACCTATAATAGGCTTTTATTGAGAAAAATAGCTTAATTGCGACCCCCAGTGGTAAAATTAGGTGTATAATTCGATATATCGGTTCGGTTAGGTATTTGGCTTTAAATCAAACCGGCACAAGCCTATTACATACAACATATGCGCTGTCTGTTGTCCTGTATTTGTCTAAAATATTTTCACACTGCTGATTTACTCCAAAGTCAATAACGTTGTCATCCTTATCTTTCTATTGGCTGCTTGCCATCTGCCTGCTGCTGTTTGACAGTAATACAGACTTTCAAAATAAAAGCATATCCCAAAGATGACGACAATAGATTTTTATTTTGCATCGATGCTACTGGATAGTTGATCATTGAATCAATATATCGCTTCAATGATCAACGATCGATGTATACTTCTGAAACAAATGCGAAACATTCTGTAGCTCCAGCTTTTAAATGTGAGGCTTTGCTTCCTTTCTTTGTTTCTGATCATCTTTGGGTTTTAACATTTGGCTGGCCAAGACAAGATTACTGAAGATGTGACCTTGGGCTCTGTTAAGTTATTTCTTTTATTCTTTCATTTTAAAGAACTCATCAATAAATTAGAAAAAGGCAGATTCAGCTATGACCCGACATGTCTCCTCTCTGTTCTCTGCTCATTTGCTCACTTTTCCTCCCTTTTCCTGTCACGCAGGTCGTAAACCACATAATTATCCTCCTGAGGGCAAATGACCTGCAAACATTTAACCAATCTCCTCTCCCCTATTACAAAAGCTTCCTCTCTAACATATTGGATTGGAGTTTTGCTCTCACCAAGATCTTTGCTTTATATTCTATCAGGCTCCTTTGTTCATCGCCATCCCCTGCTAACTCCCTCTAAGTCATTTAGTCGTCCTTTGCTGTCTGGCAGTGGCTCGTTTCCATGTTTCCCGTTTTGTACTGTTTCTTTGTGTAGCACTCACAAGACTAGCTCTGTCCTCCACCCCCGCCTCTCCATCTGTGCTACGCATTTATGTTGTTTCACCACAGTTACCGAAGCACACATCCTGATTGCTGCCAGGTGAGGCAAACTAGCTGCGCACCCATGTACATGCACGACATGCCTCAGGGCACAAACACACACACACACGGCTTCTGTTGAGCAGTGGTGCATATAGATGCCATTTGTTTGTTGACAACCTTGTCAATGGGCAGCTGTGTGTTTTCCTGCTTGTCTTTCTTTCTTTCTCTCTTTCTTTCTTTCTTTCTTTTAATGTGCGTGTGTGTGTGTGTGTGTGTGCGTGTGTCAGGCCAGCTGTTGTTATTTCCAGGTGTTAAATGGCATATTTTCCACTGAGTAACATTTGACCCCAGCCAGGTAGACATGTTGAAACTGCTACACAGGGGATTACTGACTGACACCTACCCCACCTGTCAATTGCTTTCAGGCCTTCGGCAGAACACGCTGCAAGTTTTCAGGAAGTAATCAGGTAGTTGTGTGTGTGTCTGTGTGTGCAGATGTGTGTTTGTCTGAGTGATCGCAGTGCCGTTATTTTCTTTCTCCCATACTGTCTCTGCTCCCTTTGGCCCAGTTGCTCCCCGCTGGTTTCCCCCAGCTTGACCAGGGTCAGTGGATGAGCTTTGGCCTCCCGTGTGGCTGCAGGGTGGGAAGCCTGGATGTGTGGGTATATACGGGGAGGGGGGACCACAGGGGCTCCCGAGATCACTTCTGGTGCACTCTGCAGGACCTACCTACAGAGACAGGAAGCTGTAATTAGGACTAGAGGAGGCTTAACACACACAGGAGTGTTTTTCTTCTTCTTCTCCTGCCTCACCCTGCCACTCTCTCAGGAGAAACGCTCCGACATTAAAACACCAAAACTCATAATTACGTGTGGTTGAGAGGATTGTAGTTCCTCTGATGTGAGGCAATTTAATGCTTCGTTTAATCACCGTTATTGCTGTGTATTTCACTCTGTAAACCATTGGTGAATCTATCGCGTTGTACACCTGAGTATCAGAGGAAGTCAGGCTGATAATGATAGTCTTATTTTTAATCAGTGTGAGGTTTTCCAGTGGAATCAGCAGAGGTGTCATGTTGATGCACATGTTGAAGAAGTCCAGGTATTTGAAATAGTGTCATACTGTAATCACAGTGTGTTTCAGAGGAGCACCTGAACAGTGATTTTTAAAATGGTGACAGCTAACAGGAAGTCAGAATCAAAAACCGTAAGCAATTCCTCATCTAATTTATACATGTAATATTTGTACTGTCATATACCACCTAATGTGCGGAGTTTGCATGTTCTCCCTGTGTCAGCGTGGGTTTTCTCCAGGTACTCCAGCTTCCTCCCACAGTCCAAAGACATGCAGGTTAACTGGTGACTCTAAATTGCCCGTAGGTGTGAATGTGAGTGTGAATGGTTGTCTGTCTCTATGTGTCAGCCCTGTGATAGTCTGGTGACCTGTCCAGGGTGTACCCTGCCTCTCACCCTAGAGGGGGTTTAAAAAAAAAAAAAAAAAAAAAATTATGGCAAAAACGTAGTTTCTTCCAACACTAGAATTAAGATAAAAATATTCACAAACGAAAAAACACTAATGGTCGGTGATAAGTAGTGTTTAACTTTTGAACACTAAATTAAAACCCTCGGCGCACACTGCAGCACAATCAAACAGATGCGCAACTCAGAGCATCAGAAGTGTCTGGACACCAGACTCAGAGCGGACCAGTGGAACTGGAAAATGCATATTTTACGTCAATAAAATCCATTTAATCATTATTTTGAGTCACATTGTTGAAAGAATTAAGTCGTCTGTGTTCAAGCAGGATAATAGCATATCTCCGTTGGCTTTCTGTTTCCATGTCGGAGATTTTTTCTTTTTTAATTACTACTTACGTTTTTCAAGTGTTTTCCCAAATTTGTTGTTGAGTTGTGATATGCCAATTGCTTTTGGCAAATCTGGCACTCTGCTTTCTGGGGGTTTTCGGGGCGTATTTTAAAGTGCAACCACACATTTGAAGACCTCTTGGACATGTCTGCCAGCTCGTTGTCAGTATCGGACTGGTGGGGGTTAGGGTTGTGTTTCAGGCCTCCCCCCAAAAATGGGAAAAAAATGCAGAAGCTTTAGAATTGATTTGAATGGAATTTCAAGAAAAATGTGAGGATTTGCTGCTTTTTTATGTTATAGGTCACTGTAAAGTTTTTTTATTTTTGGATTTTGGCTTATTTGGTTCGACAGCTCAAGTTATTTAAAGACATCAACTTGGTCATTTAGAAATTGTGAGGGACTTTTTTCACTGTGTCATTGTAAAAATAAGCAACATGGTTAATCAGTAATGAAATGAATTGTTAGTTGCAGCCCCAGTCTCTGAAATTATCCTGAAATATATTTTTGTCTCATTAAGCCTCAGGGAAACTGTGCACTGGCGCAACGCCACACAGCAAAGGCCATCGTTAAACACATGATTTAATGAGTGGGGTGATTGTAATAACCGTTAACTCATAACAATACAGTAAAACAGTTATGATATGAAGTCTGTCTTCATAGGAGAGGTTTTAATAGTTTCACTTAAAAGTGTCCCCATTTGCTTACAGCTACATTATAGTGTATCACAAAGCACTTTAAAAGGTTTTATAGTGTCTATGAATGCTACATAAGGGAGGGTGTGACAGCAAAGTGTTACAGATAGTGTTTGTGAGGGTTTCAGTTCTGAGTTTTTACACGTGGTCACAATCAACAGTTGATGTGTGAGAAGGAAACTCTACACTGCCAGTCAACTTGAAGACTAAGTTCCATGAAGTATATTTGTTTTTTAATTTGGGTTCAGGCCCATCAGGTGAAGCTGTCGACCTGGCCCACACTAAGGCCCTTCAGTCATGGTGTCACATCAGCAACATAAGCCTTTTTTAAATAGGAATTGTGCAGATTTGCAGGAAAGCCCAATCAGTCTTCGTTCAGCATTGGCAGCATAAAAACTAAATTGGGGAGTACTTTTGTTCATACAGAATGCGCCTTTTTCGGGGCAATGGGGGGCGTGAGCAAGTAACAAAACGTGTAGCTCAGCGTCATCAACAGCTCCTCCCACAAGTCTTCAACAGCCCCTCCCGTTGTGGAAGACCGCCTCGTTCTTTTTAAACCAAAAAGGTTCCACCAATATGTCTATCCTACGAGGCGGAAAATTGGGGACCTCGGAGCAACTCGCCAGTCTGGCTCTGTGTGTCTAAACGCTCGCAGCTTGCCAGAAAAATGGCCCAACATTCGCCGAAAATCTGGCAGTGTAAAAGGGGCTATAGAAATGAATGTGGCCAAGACTATTTGCACGAAACAAGATCTAAAGACAGAGCCAGTTTCACCCGATGGCCATCGTTTTGAAACTGTGGAAAAGTTTAAATACCTCGGTAGTTCCCTGGACTCCCATGTGAGCTTCTCTGGAAATACTGAGTATATTTTCAACGACTTTATCTTCTTAGGAACCTCGGTGGTCGTCAACAGATTTTAGAATTAGTGTACCAAACTATGGTTGAGAGTGTTTTAAACGTTTCACCTTCCTGCCTGGTTCGGTCTCCTTAAATGTGCATCCAAAAATAAACTCTCACGGATTGTGACAGTGGCAGGTAAAATAGTTGGCAAGCCACAAAAGCCCTTGACCCAACTCTTTACAGAAAGGACGAGGAAGAAAGTAAGGTGTGTCTTGGCAGATAGCTCCCACCCTCTTCTTAGCCAGTTTGAGCTCTTGAGCTCTGTGAGGCGCTATAGAGTCCCTCTGGCAACCAAAGATGTATTTAAGAAGTCCGTTATCCCAAGTGCCATCAGTATCCTTAACTCAACAAACTTACTGATGAGTTTTAAACCACAGACAGACAATGTACTGATTTAATGTGTTTAGTGTTTGTAATGACTTTATATGTTTGTTTTACTATTTGTCTGCTTTTTACAATACAAATACAGTCTTTTGTGTTTGGTGAGACAAAGACAAATTTCCACCCATGTGGACAAGAAGAATGTATTCTATTTTATTCTTATAAATGAATCACATTTTGATCGTAATAATAATGATAAACTTCATTTGTAGAGCACTTTTTATGTAAGACATGTAGCTCAAAGTGCTTCACAGGGGCTGAATGATCTGTACCAAACAAAATTGTTTTCTTCGCTAAAACATCTGTGCACCACAACAATATTAAATTAAAAATGTTAAAAAATATTTTGCCTCTGTGATTTTGAAAATTGCAGAAGGCCATATTGGAATTTAAATTAAATCTTCAGCCCTAATTAAAATGTTGATTCTTTGTTGTCTGAGAGGACCAGTGTCAGCAGGGTTTCGTTCTTGTTGTGACATAAATGCTGAAGATTTAATGAGGGAAGGTGTGTGTTTGAGTCCAGTTAATAGATGGTCGCAAATGAAATGTCCTTTTTGTAAGAGTGGAGAGCAGCTTAGTGCCCTGCAGGAGGTGTGTTCCTGTGGTGTGTCTGTGTGAACAGTGTGGGGTTTTTTTATGCACTCGCAGCCTCATGTATGCATGTGCTCTCTTGACACCACTAATTTGTACCACTCCTCTTCTTCAGGGTCCTGTTACATCCTGGAGGACTCACGGTCATGACGAAATAGAAGCATCAGTTGAGGTGAGTGTCTCAAACTTCTGCTGTACCTGTCTACATTTCCCCTGTCTCCCCCTGAGTGGTTTCATTCTGAGCTTTTTTCTTTTACAGGCCCTCCAGCTGACCTCTGGGCCAAGTCCTGGGCTTTTTTGTTGGTGGGCCAACTGCACAGGGGTGTATGTGAGTGCGAGGTAATGAAATCCAGTATGAGGCACTGGCGGAGGCTGGTGCTGGTTGGAATGCTGGCCTGGGTTCTCCTCTTCCTCGCCCTCTTCTCTTACTTCCTGGATGCTCGTGTGAATGAGCCCCTGACCTCTGTCGGCTCTTTACTCTTCGAGCACCCTGACACTCGTCGTCTGACCTCGATACAGGCGTCCCATCAGCAGCATGCAGACCTGGGCTCCCGACCTGAACTGGCTTCCACCTTAACTACAACCTACCCTGGAGATGAGTCAGAGCCGTCTGCCACCTCCACGACCCCCGGGCTCAGCCTGGAGGTGAGCCACAGCCCCAGCAGCGCTCCTGACGCCATTTATGTTAGCCGGGAGACCAGCCACCAGGACAGCCTGGACCCACAGAGCCTGGCTGCCTGGTCTTCCTTTGGTACAGAAAACGTCGGATCTCACTCGGACCCTTCAGTCCAGAGTCGGGAGAGGACTTCTCAACACGGTGGGGAGGAGGAGGAGGAAGAAGACGAGAAGGACAATGAAGAAAATGAGCAAGGACACAGAATGAGGACTACATCCGGCAGAAGGGTCGGTGATGACTCCGCTAATCTGGAGGAATATTACTTCTCCAAGTCGGCCTCTATGTTACAGCGGCTGTGGCGGGGTCGCGTGTCCGGCAACATGCTGAGTCCTTATTTGCAGCGTGCCGCGAAAGACTACATTAATTCCAACAAATTCCGTGTCTCCTACAAGGGGCAGCGCAGGACCAACCAGAGTGCTAAAGACGTACTGTGTCATATGAAAGCCCTGGCCCGGCCCAGGACAGTGGACGGGTCGGAGGAGCCCTTCTCCTCACTCGGGTGGACTAGATTTGTGCCTTCTACTCCCCTGGAGCAACTGCCAAGGCGGCAGGACCAGAGCAGCTACAAGACCTGTGCGGTGGTCGCCTCGGCTGGATCTATCCTGCGCTCAAGACTGGGCAAAGAGATCGGTGAGTAGAAAGAAAAAATGATTTGAGTAAGGGTAACAAGAGGCTGCAGGGCTGGTGCCAAACCTGTGCACCTTTTTGGTACCAACTTAAAGTATCTGGCATCTGATGCTTGCTTCACTTTGTACTCTTCTTCCCTTGTCCTTTGATCAGAACATATTATTCAAATCATAATTTTGCCAATATGTTTAGGCTAAAGTCCTAATTGTGTTATGACAACATTTTAATTTTACATTTCTGGCTTCTGGCATTAATTTAAAAAAGGGGCTTTGTAAAAAAGGCATGTTAAATATTCCTCAAAGCAAGCTATGAAAAATATTGTTTTTGTATCAGTGCCAAAACATTTTATAGATGTATTCGTATTAAAAAAACAAAAACATAATAACCCAGAGCAGGGAAGATAAGGGACGACACGCTCAAAGACCAGGATTTTTAAATATGCTGTTTACCAAGAGCCTGCAATGTTCATAACACCCTGCGGTCTCAAACTGTTGGACAGAATAAACAAATATCTGTTGAAATTAAAAATTAAATTAAAATATAAGTCTTCCTGTCATGTATGTGTTCATCCTGTTTTTATGTTCATATTGAATTTGCACATAAAAAAAACACGAGTGGAATTCCTTTAAATACGTTTAAGAAGTTGTAATATTGCAGTTTTTATGCTTGGTGAGGTGGAAAACTTGGAGTACAGATAAAGGCATGAAGTCTAATGGAAAAAGTCCCAGCGAATCATTCATGACATACATGATGTGACTTTAACGCCCACAGAAATTTCTGCTCCACCAGAGAGGTGGAAAATTGAAGCATATGAAAATCAGATCAGGTCTGTGTGGACCGATGAGGAGATTAGATTTGGTTAAAGATCATAATGAATTTGCATGGAAACTTGGAAAACATGTGGTCATTTCAATCAAAAAGATTGTTGAACTCTGACACATTAATGCTTTACCGCATTTTATATGAAAATATATAAAGCACAGGCTGCCTTTACTACACAGGGCTCGCCTTCCAGGAAGCATGAATTTACTCAGTAACTTTAATGGCATGAGATTTGGATGTTTCTTGTGTATGAGTGGAAATTTTGGACTGTAAATTTTATATGATTCATATTTGAGATCCTTTGTCATAGACAGAACTGTTGCAATATTTTCTTCACTTAACAATAATAGTATTGCCAACACCAACAGAGAAATGGTATTATTATAAATTCTCAAATAATTTTAATTTGAGACAGACTATCACTAGAAAGTATGGTGGCAGTGGTTACAGTCTAGGGCTGGGTATCAGCAGTAACCCAGTACCACATAGTATCGAAACATCTCCAGTCAAGCGATGCCTGCATTGTATCCTTCTTGCGCTAGGGGTCTGATTCAGGACCATCCCGACAAGCCGCCGGATCAGCAAACTCTCTGTTGCTGCTGTCTCCGGAGTCGCTCTGATCCGAGCAAATGGTTTAACATCTACCTTGCTAGCATGAGCTAACACAGCAGCAGCGGCTAACATCAGAGAGATGTAAATTGAAGGAAGAACATTTTACTACTTTGAAATACTTTTATTATCAGAAATTGTGTGGAACAAGAAGCATATGAACAATTTGAACACTAAATAAATCAAAAATATGATGTGCAAAAAGGCAGTTAACCTCTGAAATAAAATATAATGAAAAAAATGAATTAAGACATTCACATGTATGTTCACAGTACCAGAGTTCTTCTTCTTATTGCCAATTTAACAGAGGTAGGTTATAGTGCAAAATAGCACAAGGACATCATTTCTAAGTAAAACACCATATTCCCTGCATTTTATTAGTGATGAAAATATAAGTGTTAACATAGCTGTCAATTGGCCAACTTTTGGCAGATGGCCGCTTATTCTCTAATGGCTATAACTGGCCAATTAAATTGGGCGGCCGATAAATTGGGCGGCCGATAAATCGGTCGGGCCCTAGAATCTTCATCCAAATAAAACTATTTTTGCTATTGCCATACAAAGCATTTGCATGTTATCCTCCAGTGAATTAGTTGTGCAAGCATGCACACAACTATTCCCTTCAGGGGAAATGCTTAAGGGAAAATGCTTTGCTGGAAACAGGATACTTGGTTAATGCTGCGAAGGGATTTTCAGACAGTTTTTTAGACATTTTAAACCTTTCGGACTCCCATCAAAGTCTGTTTGCACTGATCCACTTTTCATCCAGTAGAAAACTTTTCTGTAGCCATAAAGGGCCTAGAGAGGTGAGATATACACAGTCCGAGTTGATTTGGGGTGAACTGTCCCTTTTAATTTGATGTTACTTTTACTGGAGACAAAACCAAACAATATTAAAGGTCCAGTGTGTAGGATTTAGGGAGATATATTAGCAGAAATGGTGTGTATAATCAGCTGAAAATAAGAATCATTGTGTTTTTGTTACCTTAGAACAGTGGCTCCCAACTGCTGCAGCCACAGGGTGCAGATTTCTCCTTAGTCATTAAGTCAAATACCACAAAGTTTGAAATATTCAGCATCATACTAGCATTAGCAAATTTACTGTACTTCAAAATAAAGTGTGTTTTTTAAAAACTTGACATTTATATTTTCATAGGGAGCGAAACCTCCGTTACAGAGATCACCATGTTGCATTGCCATGATTCTACTGTAGCCCAGAAGGACCAAACCAAACATTGGCTCCAGACAGGGCTGGGCGATATGGACAAAAATCCATGCCTCGGTATTTACTGGCTTATTGGCGATACATAATGTATATATCTTGGTATTTTCTATGAAATGGGCGACATGTTGTCAGTTACAAGTCGAAGCCACATTTGAGATGTCACAAACACTTTTATAAAAACAGACTGTGACTGCTATATCTGTCTTATATATACGTCTGTGTCGTCGCTGCATTTTATAAAGAGATCTGTCTGAGAACGGCGACGCCCTGTGATCCAAACTAGCAGCACAGTGCTGTACTGCGCGTGTGCTGCTGTGGTCAATTCATTAATCACACAGACTGATTTAGCATAGCATGTGCAGCTATAGACTGATGAGTCTATATCGGTGTTGATGGAGAACTTGTGAGTAAGTGGGGCGGAGCTGTAAAGAGAGTGTGAGAAAGAAGAGATTTACATTGGTGTGTGTTATGTAACACAACTTTATGTCTTGCTTGAAAATAAATTGATAAATCACCGTCGTTATAACGCCCAGCCCTGGCTCCAGATGTGACCACTCATGTTTCTGTGTCGGCCACTAGATAGAAGCCTATTTGAAACAAGCAGTGTGGGAAAAACACTCATTTGTAACATGAAACGTGAACATCAAAGTGTTTTCACGGGTTTAAATCGCCGCCTCAGAAATAGATTTCTGGATATTCAGCTCCTGGTGAAAACCCCCTGAACAATGAAAACTGATAGATTCCACTGAATCCCCTTATGTCCGACACACTGGCTGCTCTAGTGTTAAACTCCACACACTTTCACCAGGTCAGAGGGCATCCTGTGAAGTCTACCATAGTCTTTTACTATGAAGGTGATGCAGCATGTGTAGAGTTTCATCAGGAGCAGCGTAGCATCTTAAAAGCACTACAGAGCAGAGCCACAGTGCAAATAGAGTAGCTCTACCTGAATAGTACAGGTGTAACAAGATTACTTAGATCCATGTTAAGATGTTTACTGTATTTTAAAGGTCAATGGATATCCACCTGCAATGATTTGCACTTGCTCAGTTTTTTTCCTCGTGACTTTTACTGATTAACTTGTCAAGCTGATCGAGATCAGGCTTGAGCGCGTGCCTAGTAGGGTATATGTCTTTGCGTTTGAATGTGTGTGTGCTCTTGGTTTAGAGACTTTGGCAGCTATTTGGTAAGTGGGGAGAGTGTGAACTCAATGACAGATGGCTCGCTTGAAAAAAACCCAGAACCCCCTCTGGTAACCAATCAGGCTCCTTCTCATCACGTATAGCTTCCTTGCGTTTCCTTGTGATTTCAGCTGCTTAAAGAAAGCAAAAGATTTAATATTAAGTGCTTTGGCTTTGAGCATTATATCTCTATATTTGCATAATATGTCTCTATACTGACAGCGCTATAGACACTGGCTGGCCCACATAAAAGTGTCCCAGAAAGAGAGGTGCACCAAACAACTATTACTGAAAATCAGATGCAGGCAAGTGATGCAAATCTACATCTGCACTTGACCCTGTGGTCACAGTGGGATTAACTTGTGGTGCTGTGTCAGTGAAAACATCAACGCTGCAGTCTTTCAACACGGGCACCTCCACTCGCTGCAAGTTCCTCTGTTGCAAAGGAAATCTGAGCATTGTGAGGTCAGCTTTATTTATGTAGCGTAGGTGCAAACAGGTTTGCTGCAAAGTCACGGAAACACAGAGTAAAGATGCATTCAGGTTCACCTCCCAGTGAATGTTGTTTGCCTTACTGATGGATATTAAAGTGTTCAGGGTATTTTTGGTCGCTATGTTAGTGCTGCAGGATGAAGAACATTCGACTGAGGGGTATTTCTTATTTTAAGAAGCAAAGAAAAGAGAGGCAGTCTTCAGTTTTGGGCACCAGACCTTGCTCTTAAACTCGGCAGGTGCTTCTAAATCTCTGTTGATGTATCATCATCCCCCCATGTTTGTTTTTGGTTTCGGTCCAGTAATGTGACCCATATGCACATGCACATGCTCATAACTAAAGGAAGTGAATGTGACTCTCCAGCACCACACTAGCATCACTGTTTTGTAGGTTTTTAATCATGCATACCTCATTTCTTTCTTATGCAATCAAACAGGAAAGGGTAGAGAGCACAACTTTCCAAACTACAGTCAAAAAATAGAAAGGTATGTTACACAAATCCAAAGGTTTTGCTTGCTGTTAAGCTGGATCTTGTGGGTGGGACCTACGCTGACAAATGTAAGACATCTCTATATCAGTCAGCCTCGGCTGGAGTGGCAGCTTGGCAAAATCAACTGTAGTAAATGAGAGATGAGTTTCAAAGTTGATGGATAGAGCAAGAGTAGAGATGGCAGAAAATCAGATTATTGTGTTTGAACTGGTGCGTCTAAACTGCTTTTGTTAAATGATCTGTGATAATGGGTTAAAAATACACATTGTTTTGTTAGCCAGTAGTTGCCCGCAGACGCAGACTGGCCAATCATAGCGTAGCATCGGGCCGACTCAGACCAGGGTCCGACAACAACACATCTGTGCTCCATTGACTCTAATGCAGTCGTTTCAGATTTCCTTCATTTTCAGGCTGGTTTTGTGGATTTGGAGCTAAATGTTGTGCCTGGAGCACGTCGTGAATTAATGATACTCGTTACCTGGAGAGGTTGGAAAAAGATATACGTTTCTTCCCTGTTCCAAAACAAATCAAACCCTGAAAAGTGTAGGGTTAGCTAGCTAGCTACTGAAGATATAGCCTACTGAATGTATACACATGCTGCTTTTGCTTTTTGATGATTACAACAGTGAAACAAAGACCGACCCTGCTGTACAGGAACCAGTGAAGGGAAGCAGGGACACTTTCAGAGGTTGGACCAAGTCATTGTTTTGGAAGTCACAAATAGGTCTCAAGTCCAAAGTCAAGTTCCAAGACCTGAACTATTAAGTTTTAAGTACTTAAGTCATAATGGACTCCTCACCAAATGAAATACCATTTTAAAAACAGAATGACCTTTGTTTGTGTCCCGTCTTCTTGTGTTTAACTCATCTCATATTGAAAACATGTAACTTTCTGTTCCTAATTTGGCCTTAGGGGAAGGTCCCAGTGAAGTCAGGAGGAGTTGTTGTTGAAGTCCAAGTCGAGTTGCAAGTTTGTTTGTTTTTCTATTTTGTCAAGTCTAAAGTCTAAATCAAAGTTGTGACTCGAGTCTGACTCAGGTCCAAGTCATGTGAGTCCCCACCTCTGGTGTCCAGGTGGCAAATTAGCCTGCATGACACTGTGCATGTAGTCAATAACATGACTATAGTAGTCAAAAGGTGATGTGCTGTATTGTTTTCAGGGTGTCTACAGGTCCTTAAAAAGTCTTAAATTGTCTTAAATTCAGATTCATTGGCTCTTAAATATTTCTGGTCACATTACCGGTTTAATTTCTCCAGCCCCAAGAAAAATGATTTTTTCCCGTAGTATTTCTCTGAATATTGCAGTAATAGATAGCGTTTATGACAGCAATGAGATTTTGTTTTCTTTTCATATTTAACACATTAAACTTAAACTCACCCAATTGTTGTCATTTTTTCTCTCTGTTCATTTTAAACTGACATCAGTGTGTTTACATATACATATAATATGTATTTCCATTTGCAGGTTTGGTCTTAAATTTCATATAAAGTGGAATTAAAAGGTCTTAAAAAGTCTTAATTTTAACTTGCTTGTATCTGTAGTCACCCTGATTATATCACCCTGCAGTGAGCTTAGTTAACGTTAGGCACTGTCCTCGTCATGCTAGCTGAACTGTAAACAGCCCAACATTTTGGATTTGCAAACAAAACGTATTGATGTGCAGACAAAGGTTTTTTTGACATTAATACGTTTTCGAATTACAACTTAATTTTCTTGCAGTAAAACATTTCAAGTGTCGATAGTTTTGCTCTCAGATCTATATTTTTGATTGCAGTGTGGAAAGTTGTGTTTTCAAACCGTTTCTGTTTGACTGTATGATAAAGAAAGAAAAATAACTCCATAACATTGACTATTATTATGAGAATATAGGAAAGTCGTCAAATGGAGGATTGAAATTCATGAGCGCATCTTCTCTGAGGGCAAACACATCCTTATGTCAGGGTATTGGTTCAGTGTGTCATCATCGTCATGGCGTTCAGTTCTTAAGAAAAGTGATTTGGCTTGACAGCGGGACTTAATGACTTGACGAATGAGATGAATGTTATAGAGCTGATTAATTATTGAACAGCGCTGGAAAAGCTCGACTTTGTTACATTAATTCTCAGGCTCAGCTTCAACAGGAAATCAAAGGGCATCGATCCCACTCCGTCTACTTCTTCTCACCTTGCTGTCCTCCCGAAACGCTGCACTGCATCAAAACCTGTGCAGCTGTGAATTGTGACAAATCTCTGAGAGATGAATGTGACCATCAGACACTTTCACCGTGCCACTCACAGGTTGGCTGACATTTAGATTATCGGGTTTCTCTCAGTGGCTGCAGCACAGAGTTCATCCTGCTTTGGAGCTGTGGTTTTTGGTTAGGTTGGTTTGGTGTGTGTGATGTGAGGCTGCCATCATGTGGTGAACAGGATGTACTACACCCTCAGTACAACTAGGGATGGAAGAAAAATAACCGGAACATGCTCCAGATTTATTCAGTGATGCCCTTTAACAAATATTCTTTTGTAAAGTTCATAGTGTTTGTTTTATTTTATTATATTTTTAATTTAATTTTATTTAATTTTATTTTATTTTATTTTGTTGAACTTAATTTAACATAATTTAATTTTTTTTGTAGTGCAGGCGAATAAAACAACACACAGGACAACATGATGTTATGACATAATAAACTCACAAAAAAAGGGGGGGGGGACAATTGGAGGAATAAGGAACAGCAAAGTAATAATAATAATAATGATAATAATAATAATAATAATAATAATAATAATAATAATAATAATAATTAGGTTGATAGTACTGATACATTTAGAAACTGAAATATACATAAAACAAAAAGGTCATAGCTAGATTTCTATTTAGTCCCGCTCTTCTCTAAAGGAAAGTCTCTCCCATTTCATGTTGTGTTGTGCTGCTATGGTTTGTATAGTAGAAATAATTATTTCCATAAGAAACTGACTTTGCACCGTATTTAGTAGGATCTTTAGATTCAGACTTTTTCTTTATCAAGCTTTAAATACAAATATTTTACCTAATAAAGTAATTGTATTTATTATGGGGGGACTGTTTTCATCCAGACCGCCCAACGTAATGCTTAAAGGTGTAAATTCAAAATGCATTTTTCTGGCCCCAGCCAGCCTTGGATATTAGTCCATGAACCTGCAACAACTGGGCAATAGAAAAGTCAACTCAAATCAATACAGTTTTATCTATACAGCTTGTTATCACAAATCACAGTTTGTCTCAGAGGGCTTTACAGCATCCAAAAATACAAAAACATGTTAGCACACCAGAAACTGCTCCTTCTGGAAATTTAATAGTATCACCACATGTGACGTTTCGGGCACCAGCCCTTCGTCAGACATGAACAAGATAAGGAGACGCACCTCTATATGTGGTCGCTCAACAGATCATGTGATAACACACTGCAAAACCAGTATCAAATTACACATCAGGAACACATTTACAAAAAATGTAAATTTATAAAAGAGCAGCAGTGTCTCAAGTATCACATAGCTGAAACATCAGTTAAAAAGCATCATAATGACATGCATACAAGGTGAAATAGTAGAATGTATGTAAATGCACCAGCATACAACATCCGTCTGTCCTTAGACCCTCGCAGCACCCCAAAAAAACCATTACTGGGGATAAAAAAAAAAAAAGATAGAAACCTCAGGAAGAGCAACTGAGGAGGGATATGACACAATGAGACATAAAGAGAGGGAGAGACAGTTACAGTATGTTAGTAATAATAACAATAATAATAATAATAATAATAGCATTTTGGTAGCATATGTTGTAATTGTATATTAATATATGATGGTATATGTATGTGACAATAATAATCATATATGTAATGATAGTCTAAGTGTGATAACAGTAATAACAGCAGCAGTAGGAGGCATCAGGCAGGACCATGACAGTGAAACCACAATCCAGGCGTAGGCGCGGTTTGAGGAAACCTGTGAGACAGTGAAGCACAAAGGCTGCGCAGAAGAAGCCAAGTTAGTGACATGCAGTAACAGGACATGAATGTTAGCAAAAACAGTTGGTCTTTCTCTCCATAATTACAGAATGTTATAATGATGATTATTCAGTGTTTAACATATCAAGTTGTTTTTTAGTGGCTGTAATTTTGTAGAAAATCTTCAGCTGAAAGATTCTGTGGTGGGAACCAGTTGTTATTTTGGATACTGTTCTGAAAAATTGTTTCCGAGTGTTAAGTTCATCTGTTTCACTGTAGTTGTGCAAGATTCCTAACATGGTGCCCCCTGTGGTCGTATTAAAAAAGACACTTGCAGAGCTGCCAGCAGATCTGACCTGAGGACAGAGATATAAAAGGTTAAAAGCAACACACACTGCACTGATTTTCACTGGGGTTGTGTCCTCTTTCTACACACACAAAAAAATGCACCATTAGAGTAATTTAATTCATAAAGGCATACATCTTCATCATTAACCAAATTTGTTCTATTTTAATGTTGTTTATCTGTTACTTTATCCACCTACGTTATTGTCATGCTGCTGCTCTGCCTTTAGACGTCACATTCTGTGTGCATGGAGACAGAAGCTGTAATGTTATATCAGGAAATGATTATTATTAGAACTGTGAAAAATAAGCAGCCACGTTTCTAAATCTAATAGAGTCTTATCTGAAGAAGAAGAAGAATATTTGCATTCTGTTGTCATATATACACAGGCCCGAAACATACACATGCACAAACATGACCTATACATGCATTAGATGGAGAAATGTCAGAGGGAGGGGGCCTTGCTCAAAGACACCTCCGTAGTGCCCAGGAGGCGAACTGGCACCTCTCCAGCTAGCAGTCCACACTCCATATTTGGTCCGGACAGGGATTTGAACTGGCGAGGCATTGTCGCCTCACTAGCAGGGTGGAGGAGCCCTTAGTGTGGGTGTTATCCAGGTACTCCGGCTTCCTGCCACAGTCCAAAGACATGCAGGTTAATTGGTGACTCTAAATTGTCCGTAGGTGTGAATGTGAGTGTGAATGGTTGTCTGTCTCTATGTGTCAGTGCTGCGATAGTCTGGTGAGCTCTCCAGGTGGTACCCTGCCTCTCTATTAATGTCAGCTGGGATAGGGCCTCATCTGCTGCTGTTGGACGGCTCTCAGGCTCATAATGGGTTAACTGGTTGTAATTAGAACAAGGCTTTTTTAAAATGTTTTTAAAAGTCAGCTGTCATGTCAGTTTATAACAAGGCGCCAATGCAAGGTGGCAACATGTTGCAGTAATAACTGGAGCCGTGATTGATGTCAGAATATTGCATTGTGATAGTTAAAGTAACGGCAGAACATTTAACACGCTGCTTCTAACCTCGTCTGCCTCTCCCAGGTTTTATTCGTCTGGCACAAACATCTCTAGACATAAAAGACACCTGACTTTGAAGTAATGAAATCATGACTGTACAATCGGCGACATGGGGTCAGTTATATTCAGCTGAAAGCCAACAGTGTCGGCTTCACAGGTGGTCTGAAAATCAACATATCTATATTTGAGTTTACAAAGCGACATGACAAACAAGAATAGACTCCGGCACAGTCAGTCTAAATAATTCATCCATCATGTGACATGAGGAGGAGAGCAACATGTCAAACATGGAGAAACTGCATCAACGGAGGAGCAGTGAGCTCAAGTTTAATCTCACTGAGACACTGATCGATGCTTTCTTTACCTTCAGATAAATCAAACTCTCTGACGGAGTGTGAATAACAGTGTTGTGATACGGCATCACATGCTTTATGGCTACTGAGAAAATGCTTCCCACGTAGAAAAGAGAAGTGTTGGAAAAGTATGTTTTTCTTTTTCATTAAATATTCCTAGTCTGAAGGTGTGTGTGTGTGTGTGTGTATGAAACATTAATGTCAGCCTCCTTGTCAGAGAAACAAACCTCCCATGACAAAGAACGATCTCTGCTTTAAGAAAACCGTCCTGAAAATCAATCAGTCTGGCGCAGCCCCGCAGGGAACTGACATGTTTACAGTGTTATATTGGAGCGGCTGGGCAAACTCAATGTCAGCCTGGTTTTGTAACGGTCGACCGGCTGAGGGAGTATTAGATCAAAGGCTGGAGGATCATCCATTCTGGTGTCAGATCAACACATGTGGAGGATCCCTGGGACTGACGGATCGATCATCAGACGTTAGGAGATTCTAATTATTACTACAAACATCCATCACGCTGAGGATTTCATGTTTGCCTGGGAACTCTGGCGTACACAAACAAAACAGAATGTGGTCAGAATGAAGGTTGAGGCTGTTGAGTGGTAGCTCATCAGTTACAGGAGCTAACCACTAGAGAGCACTTTGGTTTTACGCCTGTGAGCCTGGTACACGTTGTTACCACTGTGTGATCATACAGTAATTTACATCAGTGCAGACAGCGTGTTGTTACAGCGACTTCTGCCACGAGCGCTTTGATGATGTGTCGAACTCCAGAAAGCATTGATCTGACTACAGAAAGATGTGTGTTTGTGTGTGCACGCCGTGTGAGCTGGAAGTCATATGCAAACAACTGTGTTCTTGTTTCAGTGAGCCACAGTCTGCCTTCTTATGTGTTTTGTGTAGTTTTTTTCTCGTTTTTGAAGTTGCCTCTAAAATGTAAGACTAAGAAGCGATTCTGAAAGACAGCGGTGAACACATCAAGACCTTGACAAGCTCTGGCTGATGTGAAACACTTCATCGATTTGTCCTACTTTACATTTATCTGAACATCTCAAGAGCTGGGTGTCAAACCTCATGACTTTTTAAATACTATTAATGTATCATCTGATTTTAAAGTCCCAGTGAAGTGGAAGTTACAGCTTCTTTAGCTTCTGTACTGTGACATATTTCCTAGTGTAGAATCAGAAATACTTTAGTGATCCCTGAGGGGACATTATAATTTGTTACAGCTGCTCTGATGTAAAGAGTAGAGAATTTATAAGAAGTAAGAATAAGAGTATGAAACAAAAGTGTGTAAATATAAAGCAGTAGAAATTAAATGTGCATTAAAATACCAATAAAAAGCACATTATGCTTCTGTGTTTAACACGAGTACTTATGATGTAAAATTAACATATTGAAAATAAGAGGTATATCGTCACTGTGAAAATTTAACTGCAATATACATCAGTAGAATAACAGTAAATATGAGTACTGTGTGTGTGTGTGTGGACTGAGCAGCTGGCTAACTGTGCTCAGATGTCAAGATGATCTAATAAAGGTACCAGGAGGTCGGGAAATTTGAATTTACAAAAGTATGGAAATGGAAAATGTGTAGGAACCCTGATATTTGAGTGCTGTATAGTTACAAGAAGGGTTTTAATCAAATCCTTCGCTTTCGATTGGACTGCTTAGAAGGTGGCGGGTTTGGTGCTACAGTGGACTGATGGCTCTCTGACGGCACACCTCCCTCTTCATAAGATCAGGAGGAGGACAAGGGAGAGATAACTGAATTACACGTCCACCTCAAGGTTTTGGGAATGAAAACAAAGGTTTCGCCCTCTGATATCCAAACTCACTTCTCTTCCTGTCTCTCACCATACTGCTCTGTTAGCTAATACAAGCAACAAACCGAGAAGTGCGGTGTAATATGACCAGTGTGGCTAGCTAATCACCCAAAGTCTCATTTGATTGGATGAACTTTGGTAAACGTCTCTTTGTGCAAGGCGAGTCATTGAAAACTTGAAACTATTTTACCTGGTTTTAAGGAAAGAGAATATAGAGGTATTGATGTAAAATCTTTGGCACTGTTTTTTTCTGAGGCCATGGTTCTCAGCCAGAAACTGGTGGATTGCCCCCTCCGGGTTGGGAGAGAGTTATTGCTTCAAGCGAGAGAGTTCAGGTATCTCTGGGTCTGGGATCTTATCAGGATGCCTCCTGGGCGGCTCCTGTTAGAGGTGTTCCAGGCACGTCCCACTGGTAGGAGGCCCCAGAACACACTGGAGGGATTACATATCTCATCTGGCCTGGGAACACCTTAGGGTCCCCCAGGAGGAGCTGGAAAGTGTTGCTGGGGAGAAGGACATCTGGGGTGCTTTGCTTGGTCTGCTGCCTCCGCGACCCATCCCTGGATAAGTGGATAAAAATGGATGGATGATGGGTTGTTGTTTTTTTTTTACATATATGTGGCATATAACAAGAAATAAATCAACAGTTATTAAACGCACAGGATTCAAACTGGGAAAATGTATTTTTCATTTCACTGTTGTGTCAGTCTTTGTGGAAAAACAAAAAAAAAGTAATTTTGTTATTATTTTGATGCTCAGGTATCTCATACATTTTCTTTATTATTGTCACAACAGTTTGTGTACCTCAAGGTCAGTTCATTACCTGCTTCAAATGACAGTTTGTGTATTTTATTTCAGACACTCATGAAGCAGTTCTACGGTTCAACGCTGCACCTACAGAGGGATACGAGAGAGACGTGGGGAGCAAAACCACCATCCGCATCATCAACTCACAGGTGAGTAAGAGTCTAACCTTGCATGCTGCACGATGATGAATTATTGATAGACATAGAACTCAGAGGCTCGTGTCACTCTCTGAAATGCATGTAGAACATGCGGAGTGGCAAATGTTGAAAATATAAATGATTGATTACGACTGTGGTCCACTTATTTTTTTGACATTGAGTGAATGTTGTTGTATTGGTCGCTGGTTTACATTCTGTGATTCTATGGCTCAACCACCAGTTATGAATAGGAATGATTACCTATTAATAATACATGTGTAATCTTATTTGCACATTCTTTTTATGTAATAATTTTAGAATATAGACATTTTTATTTGAGGATAATTCATGTTTGTTATGATGCATTTCTCAACCTCCATGGCTCTTGAAATACAATCTATACAAGAACACAAATTAAACAAGCTTAAAGATTACATTACTTAAAGGTCCAATGTGTAAAATATAGGGGGCTATATTGGCAGCAATGGAATAGAATATAATAAGTATGTTTTCTTTAGGGTATAATCCCTTGGAAATAAGCTTCCTCATTTTTCCTAACCTTAGAATGAGCCATTTATATCAACATAGAGATCAGGTCCTTGTACACAGAATCAGCCATGTTGTACTACCATGTTTCTGCAGTAGCCCAGAACAGACAAACCAGACACTGTTTCTAGGTAGGGCCATTTGCGTTTTTGCACTGGCCACCTTAGGTGGCCCCCTCCACAACAAACCAAACAGCCTCAGAGTGAACTGTCTATTCTATTTGTCTGTTTGTTGAGGAGAGGAGAAACCTCTGCAGATAATTTGTGCCCCAGTAAAAACTAGGGCTGCCCCCAACAAAGTTCCAACTTAACTTAAAATTGTGTTGGTAGCACTTATGGTCAAGACTCTCTTCTCCAAAGTAAATGTTACCCTCTTTTAAAAACACACAACATGCTTTTATTTATCAGCCCAGAGCAGAAATATCCCCGTGGTGTTAAATTTATTCTATTAAATCTGCACAAATCAGTATTTTGGTATTTACAGTACTCGTAAGGATATATGTCCTGAGAGAGGTGTAGGTTGTAGTGACAAAACCAGAAATAATCATCAGTTTTCCTCACCTCTGAAAATAGCCGAGAGGCAGCTTTTCTTTTACCTTTGTACAGAGCCAGGCTAGTTGTTTTCTCCCTGTTCCCAGTGCTTATGTGAAGCTAAGCTAATTAGATGCAGGTTTTTTTCTGCAAACGTTTCTGTAATCAGCACCTCCCATCCATGCCAGCCTTTACTGTAGAGAGCAATTTGTCCTGATTGTGTGTTATGAATGGCTCTACAGATTACCTGCAGTCAGAGAGGAATTCTCTTAATGTGTCTTCAACAAGCTGCCAGTGTAACATTCATGGATACTTTGCAGATTTACAACCAGCTTTGAACTACAGGCTGTGCTTATACATTTTCGTTTTGCTCGCCACTCATGCCACCACTGCAGACGCAAAGAGTGTAGACATGGGTCAAGAGACAGAGCTGCTCCTCTCTCAAACTCAGACTGCACTGCCTGTTTCTCACCTCATATTTGTTCAGAAACATATTTTAGCTTACAGTTAAAATTGTTTTTACTTGCCGGCCACTATCGTGTGAAGAGAACAGGTTGCATTACATCACCTACAAGCAGGAGTGTTTATTGGCCCGGTGCAGCACAGTGCATTCTGATAGTTGTAGGTTTTCTACCTCTTGAGCAAAAGTGAACTTCAGAGCCCCTTTTTTCTGTTTCCTCTGGTCATTCGTTCATTCATTCTCCATAACCGCTTATCCTGTTACGGGTCACAGGGGGGCTGGAGCCTATCCCAGCTTACATTAGGCGAGAGGTGGGGTGCAGCCTGGGAATTATCTTCCAGCTAAATGTAGCATAAACAATCTCTTCTCATTTTGAGGTCAATGTTTTTGTGCATGGTTCTTTTTTAATGATGACTATTAATAATAATTAGGCATCTCCTGTCTGAATCACAAGTTTTATTTCCAGTGCTCTTGAAATACTAGATTTGCTCCACATGTCTTATTTTGGAGGAGCCTCAGGTCAGCTCAATCATTATTAATTTTCATTTACTTTCCATATATTTGCTGGAAGATCCACAAGTGGAAATTGTAACATGGAAGTCAGCTAGTGTGGGCTGCAAAACAGGATATCAATATCTCAACCTTTTCACAAATAAGTCCAGCAAACATTATTCAAAATCTGACTGTAAGCATCTTGAGAACAATGAATAAATAAATAATCTTACCGTATCACACAGTCTGGCTTTGTACATATTGACTCCCTCTGTTAAATACAGTCATTTGTCCTGATGATGACTCATCCAGCACTCAGGGGCGTCTCTCATGGTGTTGATTTACCGTTAAATTGGCACTTGACCACTCTGGGCAACAGTGCATCCATCAGCGATGACCTCTTGATGCTCTATTGGGTGTGAATAAAATGTCCAAACCAATTATGTCATCACAACTTGCCTTTCTGCCCAAAAGTCATCACAGGTCGTGCTGTTATTCTCAGAACAGAAGCCCGCTGGGTTGGAAATAATCCCTCAGTGATGGATGCTCTGCCTTAACATTATGTTTTAAAAAGCAACTTTTCAGGAAGTATTCAAACCAGTGCCTTTTCTCCACCAGCCGTAAGACTCGAGGGGATCTTGCCTTTGGTTGTGTGTGCGTATTTGTATGAGTGTGTGTATCTGTCTGTAAACAGCCTATCAAGCTCACTACCTTCTCAAAATGATCCCACACTTTGGATTTCCTCCCCGACATGTTATTAACTAGCCTGTGGAATAACCGCAGGTACCAGCCCTATAAATTAGGGGCTGTGCACATGCTGCATCTTTAACCCCCTGGAAAATGTGTGGTCAGGCGCTGGGCGCTACTCAGGCACTACCCAGCAGGTTGCATCTGACATCAACCTGAACAAGCACCATATAGCCTATTTATCTGAAATCCTGAGTGCAGAGCTTATCTTCCAGGAGCTGTTTATAAGTGTGTAGGCCTATTGTCCGTGAGACAGGTGTAAAGCTCTGGGTAGCCCTGCACTAACATGATCAACTTTTCCGTATTTATCAGACTGAATATTTACAGAAGAAGGGAAAGATATCTGTCAGCTGTGATTGGTTTGTATCGTGACTCCTGGCTGACTGCTGAGCGTGGCCACTTCCTGTGTCTGTCCTTTCAAATTATATTCCCACATGATCCAGTCAGATAGGTTTTGATTTATTTTGACAAGGCACAGCTCCTGATAGAGTTTCGCATTTGTTTTTTTTAAAAATTGTTTTTAACCCATAAAATCTTGCTGACTAATGACTTTTCTGGTCGACTAACATTAAGTTGATTATGAAGGGGCAGCCCAACTTATTATATTATATTCCATTTCTGCAGATATATCCCAGTAAATCCAACACATTGTAAAATATTTGCTATTATGTATATTGGCTTTAATATTTACACCAATGTATGTTTCCCTCGGCAGATTGTGGCCCATCCTAAGCATCGATTCAAAACAACCTCAATCTACGAGAATGTGACTCTGGTGGCCTGGGATCCTGCACCTTACACCCTCGACTTACACAAGGTAGGTTTTCTTTGTATCACACAAACTGCACAACCTCGTCTTTAAGTTGTTTGTAGCCCAGCAATGTTTACAGCTGGGTTGACTTTAAAAGACAGTAGAGGAAGACATGTGGTTGTGACACCCACGTCATTATGTTAACATTTCTAATAACCTACAATAAAGAAAATGTAGCCAAGATAATGAATAGTTTATCACTCCTCCACCACAGGGACCACAACAGTGATTTCAACCACACAAACATAACAGCAGTGCTTATGAAACCTGCTGATGACCCATCTCCCCTCATCACCTCCCCTCTTTCTCATATCCTGTGGCTGCTCTCATCTACCTCTGCCCCCTCCGTCTTCCACCTGCCCTTGAGATGCCCTTGAGATGGCTCTGATCACATTAATATGGGTTTCTAAAATCATGTATTTCTTATGCCTCCATGCCGGAGACAGCTGTGGCTAGAGGCATTATGTTGTAGGGCATCTGTCCCATTCTCATAGGCATGATATCTCAGGAACACCTGGAGGGGATTTTTTCAAATTTTTGGCCATAATGCAAAGATTCATCAGCTCATTATGACATGAAAATTTTGTCATAATGACAAATAATGACGCTGCTATGAGCCATCCAGAAAGAATGAGATCATAGACACAAGCGGCAGAAATGGGTTTCCTCCGTGGGGTGGCTGGGCTCAGCCTTAGAGATAGAGTAAGGAGCTTGGACATCCGAAGGGAGCTCCTCCGTGTCAAAGGGGTCAGTTGAGGCAGTTCGGGCGTCTGATCAGGATGCCTCCTGGGCGTCTCCTGTTGGAAGTGTTCCGGGCACGTCCCACTGGTAGGAGGCCCTGGGTCAGACCCAGAACATACTGGAGGGATTACATATCTCATCTGGCCTGGGAACACCTTGGGGTCCCCCTGGAGGAGCTGGAAAGTGTTGCTGGGGAGAGGGTCAACTGGGGTGCTTTGCTCAGCCTGCTGGCCCTGAGACCTGGCCTGGATAAGCACATGAAAATGGATGGATGGATGGATAAAATGATGAAGTGATGACAATTTATATAAAAAAAGGCCAAAGATCAACTTCACTGTGACATCATAATGTTCTGCAAAAACATTGTTATGGCCATTACTCAACGCCATAAGTCATTGGTCAGATACTGAAGTGGTGACACTAACCTTCCACCTTGAAACTGTGCTGATCGTATTGATCTTCTGTGCTGATGGGTTGAAGATGTTTGTGAAGCATCTCTATTTTAGCATATGTAGCTTTCTTGCAGCAGAATCCATATTTGAAGCATCGTCTACTATAAAAGTTATACAGGGAATGGTCTGCTGCCATAACCAATTAGATCCAAGACCTGTGCACTCAGGCATTCAGGCTGATAACGTAAAAATTACACTTTGCAATTAAAATTGATTTGCATGCTGCATGTGTAGCCGTCTCTCTGAATGATTTCCATTATTTAGCCACTTTTTATTATCTTGGAATATTAAAAAACTTCCTTGAGTGCTCTTATTCATTATCCATCACAAGCTAATAATAGAAGCACTTGTTCTTCTAAATGAACACTGACACTGAACACTACACACTAAATGAACACTGACTTTAACCTTTAGTTCTCTGCAGGAGCAGGGGTCGTTGTGTTCAGCCTTTCATTTCATCTAATATGTTACAGCCATATCACACAATACAACGCTGTTAGATGGAGGTGAAGCCCTTATTTTAATCCCATAATTGAAACAGCTCATTTAAGAAAAGACTACTGCAAAAGGCTGATCAGTCAGTGTGGTACTGCTCTTGTAAATATTTTTTTTTAAAAAAAGAGTAAAGGCCCTGACGCACCAAGCTGACAGTTGGCCATTGGTCAATCAATACAGAATAATCACTCTTTGTGTCTTTTGGCCACAAAACACAAACAAACGTGACAGTGAAGATCTGATAACCCGTAGTAGAGCATTTTAAATGGGATTTCCTGGAGAGACGAGGCCATGGGACTGATCATGAGGCACCACAGACACTCAAATCCATATTTCCATTTTTTCTGGGTAAAATGAATGGCGCAGTTGTATAGGAAAAAGGTCAGGTCAATCCCTTTAGACTCTCTTTTGATCAATTGGTGTTCCTTTTTTTGGGTTGCTTTGCAGTGTAGGCAGTTGTTGCCAATGCTTGAGTAGTATCTTTCTCTGCAGGAGAGATTGTCATTGAATCAGGCTTTCACTGAAGGGACGTAAAGGCTTACCTGCATCTGTAGAACAGCCAATATTGCGGCTTCTAAATAACTTCAAAAACAGACGCCATAACAGGAGACATGATAAACTTACTGTCTTTGGTTTCTCTCACTGTTTGATGATCCAGGTGCTTTGGTTGGATTAAGAATTGACTTTGCAGGATTCATGGCGAGTTGAAAGATGACGTTATGAACGGATTGTCCTGACTGTCGCCTTTTTTAAAAAAAAAAAAGAAAAAAAGAAATCAAAACCCCCCTCACAAACATTCCCCAAACAAACAGGCCTTTACAAATACAAAGTTCAAATCAATGGGGGTATTAAACCTCATCAATCAAGTAAAAAAGCTAAGATTAACCAAAAACATGGCAGTTTAAGATTGTAACCTTGTGGCGTCTTTCATGCTCCACACTTCAATTAAATGTTCCCAAGATGCCAGGTCGGGTGGAGCATTCGAGTGACTCAAAAAAAATAATAGGAAACTAGGACTTGCTATGGCTCTAAAAGCCAATAGGAATGCCCTCTCTCTGAAATGACCTGTGATTGACCTAAGTCCCCCGTCATGTCTTAGATTTCCTAAAGCCTAAGAAACAAAGCCAGAGGAGGTGCAGATGTTGTTTTCTCTCTGTTCACTTAAATAACAATATCATCAAAGTTTATTATGAGGTTTTTGCCCAGTAACATCGAAATTGAATTGCCTACCCGAGCTTTAATTCTCTGATTCAGCTTTTCTTTGTTCCATATCTTTGGGTTTTGGCGTTGGTTTGATAAAGCAAGCAGTTTGAATACATTGACTTGAATTGTAATGCCTTTTTCCTGTTTTTGTCTGATATTTTATAAACCAACAATAACAGTTCTGTTGGGTGAAAAGGCAGTCTTTTCTTATACAACATACTGCACCTACACAATTCATCACACTGTAGATAATGTACTATATGTATGTGTCATAAAAAAGTATTGTGTGTAATTGGAGCTTCATTTAATAGCACTCACAGTCATTTATATTCCAAGATAGTTATGATGGATCAGTGCAAAAGCCACCTCTTTCATCAGGCTCTAAAATCAGAGAAACAGTTCTGTCATTTTGTAAAATTAGAGGTGGTAATATTTATTGAAAATGCACAATGTTGTGTGGAGTTTAAGTGGGATAAATTATATGATGACGTGTTTCTTCCTTGAATCTATTATAACTGATCTTCATTCCCATCAATAGGTGAGGTGCTGACTACATCACCATGCTTTGAGTCTGAACCATTGTACTGGTAATGAGACAGAATTATTGAATAGAAAAAAATCAACTTGATTATCCACTGGAGCAGAAAATTTGTATTTTGTTCAGTGCATAAAACATATATCTACATTATTTATCTTTATGGATAAGAACAAAAATCGTGAATAAATGAAACATCAGCCCACTTACTGTGACAGAATAGACACACATCACATGTAGTGCAGAGCCACGGTTACTGTACAGCCACACAGCACGGCACAAAATGGCAGCGGGACATGTACCTTATATAATCTACTTTGAATAGAAGTCATTAAAAAGTACAGCTTCCTGATGTGTTCACATTCATTGGCCATTTAAGCATTGTGCCTTTCTCTGAGGTTGCTTAAAATAATTTGCATGAAAGAACACTCTCCATTTCCATTGCTGGGAGGAAGTAAATGATAAGTGGTCTCGGATAATGCCTTTCCACACACAGAAAAACTGAACCACTTAGATAAAATTTCTTAAAATACATCTACTTCTTCTCCCTCATTGAAAAATCAAAAGCTGTGATAATGCAAATAGTACCCAGTCCAAGAGTTTAACTGTTGAACCAAACCTGAAAAACTGCTCTTATTCAAGCCTTACACTCAGATTCAAGGAGAGCACAAAGAAATGTTCTGCCTTCAGAAGATGAAGATGAAGACAGCGTTCTAGTGTCAGACTGCACTTACATCATTCTGCAGCGTGAGGTTTAAACATCATGATTGCAGTCATTTTTAAGTCTCCATGCCAGCGATAGCCATGGCCGGAGACATTATGTTTCTGGGATGTCCGTCCGTTCATGCGTTCATACGTCACATCCGTGTGAATGCAGTATCTTGAGAACACCTCCAGGGAATTTCTTTAAATTTAGCACCAATGTTCAATTGGACTCAACAATGCACTGAGGTCTTTGGTGGTCAAAGGTCAAGGTCACTCTGACCTTGTCTGTCTCATTCTTGTGAACATATCTCATGAACACCTAGAGAAAAGTTTGGTATTAATGTTCACTTCGACTTGAGGAGGAGCTGATTAGATTTTGGTGGTCAAGGGTCAAAGGTCAAGGTCACTCTGACCTTGCATTTGTCTCATTTTTGTGAATGCAGTATCCCAAAACAGCTTCAGAGAATTTCTTCAAATTTGTATAAACATCCACTTGGACTCAACAATGAACTGATTAGATTTTGGTTGTCATAGGTCAGAGGTCAAGGCCACTGTGACCTTGTCTGTCTCATTCTTGTGAATGTGATATCTCAAGAATGCCTTGAGGGAATTTCTTCAAATGTGGCACAAACGTTCACTTGGACTCAGCAATGAACTGATTCGATTGTAGTTATCATAGGTCAAAGGCCAAGGTCACTCTGACCTTCTCTGTCTTGTTCTCAAGAGCATGATATTTCAAGAACGCCTTATGGGAATTTCCTTAAATTAGGCACAGACTTTCAGTTAGACTTGATGACTGATTTGATTTTGGTGGTTAAAGGTCACGGTTGTTATGACCTTGCATCCATCTCATTCTTGTGAATGCTGTATTTCAAGTACACCTTGAAGATCTTTTGTTTTTGTTTAATTTGGCACAAACATTCACTCCAAACAAACAACATGTATAAACGTAAGGGTGCTTTTATCTGTATTTTTTTGTCTGCACCTTAGAAGTAGCCCCTGCAATTTCTTTGTATATGTAGCATCCTTTTGTTCCTGTGCAATGACAATAAAGGCTTTCTATTTCTATATCTAGATAAAACGATGCTCCCTCTATTACTTGTATTTGTTTACAGGCAAGTCTTTCTCTCTCTAACATAGCGGCGATGCTGATGTATAGTTTCAACGGGCTGACACAGTCAATACGCCGTTTACGTATATATGTTGCTTCATGACTACCATTTTGTTGGACTGTGTGAGAAAATATAAAAAATGTTTATTGGTCAGAATGGAGCAGAGTAAACTAAAAACCCAGAGGAATAAGAGTCAGTAAAAGTCCAGATAGCGTTTTCATCAAAGGATTGGATTTAGTTGTTTGTCTCTCTTTCTTCATCAGTGGTATGCCAGTCCAGACTTCAACCTTTTTGGTCCATACAAGGAGCACCGCAAGCTCTATCCAGACCAGCCCTTTTACATTCTTCACCCCAGCTACGTGTGGGCACTCTGGGATGTGATTCAGGGCAACACTCAGGAGAATATCCAGCCCAATCCTCCCTCATCTGGCTTCATGGGTGAGTACACACACACAAGCATACATACAGCTGCTATGCATGCAGTGTACGTCGGTTCTCCAGTAGTTTCCTCTGTACTCTTATCTTGCCATTTCCTTGCCTGCACCTGGAGCAGATAAAAATGCAAACACACACACACACTAAGTCATGATGAAATATTTATCTTCTGTATGCACAGCGACATTATCAGCATGCAGTGTGGCGATGCAATGCACTCCAAAGCAACACATCCACGCAGGGGTTAGTGGGAATGCGACCACTGTCAGCTCATCTTATGAATGCTCCAGCATGTCAATATCCTCCCATGTCAGATGCTGCCACTATACTTTTCACACATTTCAATATGCTCTCTCTCTGTTATGTAGTCATATAACATAATACATCCAATCACACCAGGTGCACAACAGACCATCATTCAGAGAAAAAAAAAAAATAAGTCACTCAGTACTGAAAGACTCTCAGTACTGAGTTGACACTCCATCAAACTTTGTATGACAAGACCCGCCACTTCACTTTTGCGCGCCCAGACAACTGTAGCCTAATTATGCATGCTGACAGGGCAGTAGTCACCATATAAATTGAGGGGGACACGTGACTATCAGTCACTGTGACTACTGACAGGGCCGTAGTCACCAGATACATTGAGGGGGACATGTGTCCCCCCGGTGCCCAAAATGTCCCCCAATATATAACTGAAACTGAAAAACAACAACAAACTTTGTCTACTGCAAACAAAGTGGCAAATATTATCTTGGAGGACATCATTTCACTTGGTTGACTATTTTTCTATTATCTTAGATGTAAATATTGCATGTTTCTTTCAGATAAAACACATTTTTGACTTGTGAATGAGTCAATGGAATTTCTTGCAATAATGAAAAAATACTAGCAATCATGTCCCTCTGGCACAAACCACATGTTTTGGACAGCTGTGAAGTGACAGAATGTCCCACCATCATGGTTCATATATTGCCAGATTCCAGAGAGTCTCCCCTCTTCATATATGGCAGGATGTGTCGACTTCCAACTTGCTATGGTGAGATACATGTAAAAATGTAAGAATTTAGTAACACAGATTTGTTTTTTTCATTGATATAAAAATAATTAAAAAATACAGGCACATAGAAGGACATGGAATGATGGCAAATCTGGTTAGCCCAGATTGTCCTGAAAAAAAACAAGAAGAATGACTGTGATATGAGCTTAAAAGTAAAGGCAGTAAAAATACCCCAAAAACACCTACAGTAGGGCCCATAGGGTTAAATGATGTTCTGTAGCAACATAACAGTGTAGAGAATGTGAATCTGACATCATGTCTTCTCTGAAAAGGATGCGCTGTGTTATTGTGCCAGCTATGGTGGTCAAGCAATTTTATTCGGACAAACTAATCACAATAAACAAAATACAGTCTTATGACTTGGCAGACAAGAGTGGAATACAGACTCTGATGCACTACCTCCACTCACAAACCTGGGCATTGTGAAGTATGTCTTAACTATAGAGATAACAAAGCACTTATATTAAAGACGGTGTCCTTGTTCCACACAGCGTGATGTACCTTCACATTCTCTACAGAGTAGCCAGATTCATTGAACTTCTTTTTTGGATTACAGCAATTGAGTCATTATTATCTGTCATTCAGTTGCTTTAGTAGGAAGGGAACACTGTGTGCTCAAGCCCTGACCTCAGTGCACTGCTCGCACTATACATGTAAAACGGACAAGTTAACAGTCCATTGAGCCGTGCACACTGATCTGGCCACTAACAACAATCAATAAAGAATTGTTGTAATGCTTCAAGGCTGCAGGCATGGTGAAGTGTGATTGCTAGCAGAGGTAGGGTTCACAATGACAATAGCGACAGATCTCAAAAAGAGCTTATAAGTCCATTTCTGCAGAAACAGGTTAGTCCAGTTCAATTCAATTCATTAAGCTTTATTGGCACGACATTTCTTATGTGTTGCCAAAGCACAATTACAATTTAACACAGTGAAAATTCAAAAACAATTAACAACAATGTCTTATTGCAAATGTGTAGACAAACATTTTAAAGGAAAAAAAAGTATTAAGTGAATGAGTAAATAAAAAGGCAGAGTGTGATCTGTGAGGAGGTGAACGATTTGTTGTTGTGTTGGTTGTCTCTCAGGCTGTGACATGCACGCTGACACTATTCTCTCCAAGCATTTTAGTCTGGTCAGAGAGTGAACCAAAATCTTGGAGTTTACATTTCATTTTTGTGAAGAACTTTGCTTTGATGTCTTCATATGTGCTACATTATAGCAAGGACTGTTGCTTTGTCTCGACCTGTCTCTGAGGACAGAGCTGACACAGCCTGTCTTCTCTAGACTCCCTCTGTCTCGGTCTCACACCAACATGCACACACATGCACAACCATATAAAGGAGCAAGTTAGCAGCGGCAGTGAACTAGCTGGATATCAGCTACACTGTGCAATTGATCGTGTGAGGGGAAAAAAAGCACCGACCTTCGGTAATCGACTCCTAACTCGGCTTCAGCTGTACAAGAGCCTGGTGACAGCCGACCAGGGTTTTTGACGTGTCAGAAATTCATCCACGTGTCCAACAGCCATTTGGGAGTAGTTGATGGGGCCACAATTGTTCCTCGCTGTACACTGCACGGCAAAAATCTCCTGATGAGGCTGAAATTTAGTCGGACTTTAAGATTAGTCATGTGGCTCAAAAATCGGTTCAAACGGGCTCAAATCAAACAATGTTTGCCCAGTTTGAGGTTGAGGGGAGCTGCAGATTAAGATGATAATTCTCTGTATTGTCTTGTTGCATTGTTTTCACATCGTCATTTCATAGAACGGGCCTCATTCACCAACTATTATTAAGGAGAAAATTATCCATAAAACCCACTTTGGCAGTGTTTACGAAGATTCCTACATTCACCAATGTTTTCTTATTTGGGATTTCTTCTTCGGTAAAAATAAAATAGATAAATAAAAATAATTAATAATATCTTTAAGAATTATTTTCATTATTTAAAAAAGGATTATGGTCTTTTAAAGTAAGCACAACACTAACTGTTCAATTCACATCAGTTACGTTAAAGGGGACCATGCCATCTAATGATTAGGCACTGATTGCGCTATAAAATATCACGGGTGGTTTGGGTGGGCAGGGGAAAAAATGACAAAGCAGCCTTCAGAGTAAGTTATTAATAACTTACATAAACATGGTGTGAAATGGTCCATTACACACAGACTGACCGACCAACATTGATTAGACAAGGCTAATGGCCAATATACTGTATGAGAGGAAAAACACAGATTATTGACCCTGTCACACACACAAAAAAAGATTTGTTATTGACAAAATACAATGAATTGTACGGCCTCACTGCTCGTGTCGTCATTAATCAGATTGAAATGTCACCATGTTCCTTGCATGAATCTTTTGTTCTATTCATATTGTTACTTTGAGTGTAGGCTGCACATACCGCAAATTAGACTGCTAACTGATTCATTCTCTTATAAGCTGTATGTATAAATTTATTTTTTTTACCCAGCTGTTAGCCTTTAGCAGAGGACAAGCAACCCCCCTCGCCATTAGAGACTTGTCCATTATTTGGGACCATCTATGAACAGAAAGTGACATCACTTGTCACCTATTGCTGAGTTATTAAAGCGTGCAAATTGGCCGGTGTTTTCCTCCAAACATTCATTACTTCACACTACATTCATGTGGCAGACACTTGTACATAGTGAGTTAAATTAAGTAAGCAACTCTCAACAGGAACAGGAGGAAATTAGTATGTGGGGTGTCAGTTACTTTTTCCACTTGGGTGCCACGGCTGTGTTTTAAATGGAGGGTGCTGTGGTCTTTTTTTGTCCTTTTGAAGAAATACAGTCATTATGGCTAAAGAGGGAAGAGACGCGCTGCCATCTGTTAGCAGAGATGCCATGGGGGAGGATTTGTCTTCTCTCCACAGAAGGACTCATCACAGAACAAGCTTTGTCTACCAAAACACAGTCATTTGACTTAAAGATTAGTGTTGCAAAGATTAGTGTCGCATTTTAATGTTTAATTTATGTAGATGTGCAGTTAAAGGGACACTTCGCTGATTTTCAACAACCTATCATAGCAATGTGGGTAGTACTGTATGTGTAAATGAACTGTGGTAAACCCCCTTTCATCTTAACAGTGCCCAGATCTCCCTGCTCTTCTGCTATACCCACCACCAAAGACACAAAGAGTACAGAAGCGGATCAAAAGAGAACATTGCCCATTTCTCACCTTAAATGTCTTTAAAAACAGACTTTAGTTTAGTTTGGCTGTAAAATGAGAATTTGTGAACATGACGTGAATACCATACTTTTTTACCTGTATTATCAAAACGGAAGCTGGAAAAAGATGAGATCAAACGGTAAAACTAAGCAGTGCTGATAAAATCAGACCTGGTGCGTGGCTCTATGGCTCCATCCATCTCATTGTTAACGTGATGTCTGAAGAACACCTTGAGGGCCTTTTCTTTTTGTAATTTTGCACATATCTTCACTTGGACTCAGCAATGAACTGATTAGGTGGGGTCCAGAGCATGGAGGTACATTAACAATAGGTTCGTTCAAGATGAGCCAGGCCTGCGCAGATTCGATCACTGGCCATCGGCGCACAATGCATGCCAGTGAGAGAGTGGTACATCCTGTCAGCCGAGGGGTTTCCTATCTGTGCAGCCGAGCACAACGGCACCTCCACGGACTATTACATCCAGACGGTCCTAGTGTTTCCTCTGCAGAATCCACTTCACTCGGCTTCACTCAGCTGCATCTTCCCACTTTAACTGGAATAACAAACCGGGGCTCAGTGCGCTGGTTTGATCCAAACGGAGAGCCAGGGCTAGCTGGGAAGCTAGCGGAGGCTAGCTGGCTGTGTCTCCCTCCAGTCATGCTGCAGCTAATGCTCCGCTAGCCTCACAGCTGCGCCTCGCCAACAGCTATCCACCTCGGCGCGCTGTGTTAACGTCATGACTGACGCACTTACGTGACCAAAGATCATCTCTGTCTGAAATACACATTACTCTGCCAGGAAACCAGCTGATACCAGCATCGCTCTCCAGTAACAAAAAATGCATTTTTCGCTGGTAAAAAAAATAACTCGCCAGAGTGGCGAGTGGTCTTAAAAATTTACCAGCCAGACACAAAATCTACCCGTAATTGGCGAGTGGCGAGTGTTAGTTTTGGACCCTGTGTGTTACTTCTTATAAAAATATGTCTGGCTTGTCTTAAGTAGTAAGTGTATAATGCAGCCTTTTCAACCTGAAAATAAAACTAATGAATGTGCAGTTGCAATTTTATAACACTGTCATGTCATGAATTAATTGCTGTCAAAGTTTAAATCTTAATGTTCTCTCAGAGCTTCACATCACTTTTAGAAAATTGCATTTTTCTCACTCATAGTTTTTTTTTTTCTCATACCATTTACCAATGACTGCCAGCCTCTTTTGAAATACAGCAACACAGTGATCCTCTTCCAGAGCAATGACATTTATTAAAATAACTAAAACCAACAATAAAATACAATGAAATGGCCACCCTGCAGTGAGTTCAGCCGCCACTGTTTCAGAGCAAAGCAAAAGCATTTCGAGTTTGTATCAAACGTGTGCTACCGGTTTCTCATTTCTCTCAGGGACATTTAATTTCACCAGCCTGTGTGTTCCACTTCCCTGTACTGCATTCTGTTTTTTATGGTCTGGAACACAGTGGACTATGTAAAGAGAGACCCTCTCAACCTCATATCAACTCGTGCACACATTCAAGAAGCTTTTATTCCTTAGGTTAGCTCTGCGTGTGTTGCGTCACAGCCTGCAGTGTCCTCTGTGCACACCATTATACGTTGGCTGGTCGGACTTGAGATGTCAAAGTCAAACATCGCTGCTTTTCTCCTCTTCCTTCAACTTGATGGAAACCTCCCATAGCCTCCACTCTCTCCTAGTGAGACTACGGGTGTGACCAGTCACTCCCAAAGAGGGTGAAGTTCTTTTACTTAAAAACATAAGTAACAGTCTCTCCATGACTTCTGAACAGTTTCAAATTTAATGTACAAGGACACAGTTCACAAAACCATGCAATAACACAAAGTAACTACATTAAAAAGAGAAAATACTGTCACAAAAGTAAAAATAAATAAAATAACCGAGCAAAGTCCCATACAAGTTAAAAGATGAATTCAGTATGAGACTTTTTTTTACAGTCAGAGCATCACAGAGGCTTGAAGTAAAGAAGACGGAAAGGACGGCAGTAAACTGATGAACACATCAATCCATTTAAGACACACTGAAGAAGCACGACTCTATGACTGACTAGCCTCGGCATTTACAGCAGCACAATGACAAACTGACTGGACAGCAACAGAGAATAGGCACCGGGTTTTTGCTTCGTAGAAAAAATGGTTGGAAGAAAAACAACTGTATTTCAGCCAACATAAAAAATATTATTATATATTATAACTTGTAAGTTACTTGGATTTTGTAGTGATTACATTTTAATGGTAAAGAAAGGTGTCATCATTCTAAAATTAACCCCAATGAAGTTGGTGTGTACCTTGGTTTGGAAATCCTCAAGAAACAAGAGTTGTGATGAACCATAAAATGCTTAAAACTAAGGGTGCTTTCAGACCTAGAGTTGTCTTGCTTTGGTCCGAATCAGGGACTAATTTTGTTGCAAAGTTGTAAAGTTACCTTGAGTTGGTTCGTGTTCTCGCGGCAGCATTTACAAGCAGACCAGATAAATTCATTGTATAAGAAAGCTGCTCTGATTGGTCAGAATTTCCATGTGGGAAAAATCCCAATTGTTTTGGTGCGCACCCAAGTACGATTGCTGTGTTCACATCTGTCGAAACCGCACTTAGGCGGCAAACGAATTTGAGTTCGATTGAACCGAACCAAACAGGGCAGGTGTGAAAGCACCCTTAAGATTTGAAGATATTTCCCAAAACATTTTCACCTTGGTTCCATTGTAAATAAGAGAAAATGTGCTTTGAACATTGATTAAACCTTTTAATATCAATTATTACAATTTAGAATTGATAAAACAATGAATATTTAAACAATAGTATTTCCTGGATGGATAGACCTATAAACAAGGGTTAAGCACTCTATATGGCCAAAAGTGGATGTCTGAATATTGTTGTGTACTTTTCGTCTTGTTTGCAGTCTTTCCTTTTTACACACGACAATATTTTAGACATTATTTTGCATTTTTCCGAGAGCATCCTTTACATTACATATCTCGTGTTCATAAGGCAAGAATCTTAGAGAAATGGTTTTCGGGATTTGGTGCACAGAGCTCTGACCTAAACCCTTGAAACGTCCTTTGGGATGAATTGTGAGCCAAATCTGAGCAAGTTAATATCACCCACCATCAGTGCTGGAACTTGCTTTGCAGCCAAATAGGATCTTGTAGAATCTTCCCAGATACGTGGACACTGTTATAGTAGCTGCTGCTGAACTGCTATTCATGGTTTAGGAGTGAGATGTTCCACAATGGCATAAAGGTTCAGGTGTCCACATACATTTGGCCATATAAAATATCTATGTCACCAGACAGTTACTTCTGTTGTGTCTTGTACATTTCAAAAGCTCAAGGACAAACACAAACTCACAGATAACGTACATTTACTTTCTAAATGCATCATGCTTTAGTTCACATTCAATGGCAGTTCACATTGTAAGTGTAGCTGTGAAGCTGAGCAATCACTGCTTCATCACAACTTGAGTTTCCTGTCTGGTCACGTTGTTAATTCAGCCTCAGGTCGTGACTTCGGGGGGGCTTGTGTGCTTGGTGGCCGAGGTGCTGCCACACTGGTTGGCGGGGGAGATCTGGGCGGTGCAGGCTACCGTGTTGCTGTAGACTCTGCGGTTCAGCTGGATTACGGTGGTCTTGGAGGGCATGGAGGTGTTGCCGTTCTTCGCTGACCAGTGATCGCAGTGAAACAGAATCAGGAAACACCTGTAGAACTGCGAAGGAAAGGAAAGACAGATAATGTCAGCACGACATACAGTACCAGCCCAAACGGAGAGTTCTTGTACTCAACAGTAACAGGTTGACCTTGGTTTCATGCTCTCAGAGAGATTCAAGGTCTGTTCAGGGTTTGATTAGGCAGAAATCATGCCTTGGTGCACTTTCATGTCCTCACAGTCCACAGGAAGTGCCGCTTGAGAGGATAAAATGGTCCTGTAATGTCTTGTTGTAGTGTGTTTGCTCTGTGCCTTCTGAATGCTGCGAGGGAATGGCTCATGTCATATCTTTTTTTCCTTTCCCTTTGGTCATCATTCTTTTGCTTTAGCATAAATCAGCTAAAACAACTCGAGTAATTGGATTGTCAGCACTTAATGCTTGCACATTAATGGGAGACATTGCTACAGACAAATATGATACGAATTCTGAAACGTTATCTTTGTCATGCATTACTCTGTCACTTTTTTACTGATTGTAGTGGCTTGAATGATAAACCTAGAAGAACAAACACATCGGGCTGCAAATTTCTATGCACCTCCAGGATTTAATTTAAATTCAAATGGCTATGATGCCATTATCAGACAATTATTTGTGCATCTTGATGCATCAGAATTTTTAATTTCTATACATGATTTACTTCTCTCAGTGTGACTACTTGCTACTCTTAAAGCATGGCGTATTTGTAATAATCCATAATTAAAATAAACAGATGAATTTATTTCCATTATTAATGTGCTAGCTTTTAAGCCAGGGGGTGTCATTGGCATTAAATCCATCTGTGGTTGCTCACGCTGAGCCATCCTCACCAAAAACTAGAAGTACTGTAACTTAAAGTGTGAACACATGGGGTTTTAAATTTCTGGGGGAGTATTCACAAACATTCAGAGAGCTCCCAATCTAGTCTAAAAGCTTTTAGTAAGGAGTCCTAGTTTAGAAGTGATTTAGAAAAGTTCTCAGAGCATTTAATTTACTCACTGTCATCCAGTGTTTGGAGAATATTTTTCTGACCTCAGTGTGTTTCCACCTTTTTCTCCTCTGCTTAAGAAACTCTTAAGCCTCTCAAAAGTCCTTCTTTCTTCTCTTGTCACTCACCTTAGGAGCTCTTTTAAGGGCTAAGGACCTAGTCTTAAATTTAAGGGGAAATTCTAAGAAAACGTCTGAATGTTTTTAGATTTTTGTCACTACCTTTGTGAATATGGCCCCTGATCATTTACTTTTCTGTGTCAAGACATGATCTTTCAAGAGAGAATCATTATGCATCTTATTCAACACCCCTACAAACACAGCTAATTACAGTGTCATTTCACTGGAAAAATGTGTTGGTTTTTGGACTGTGTTGTAAGGGCTAATCAGAATTTACAAATGCATATTGCAGCTGATGAGATTTTCTTTCAATTTGATCAGTATGTTGATAATTATGAGAAAATTAGGTCAAGATTGGACAACTTAGAAAATCAGTTGAGAAAATGTCAAAAAAAAAAAAAAAATGTCCAAAATTAAATGTCAGAAAAAAATGTTGACTAAATATCTGAAAAATATTCACAAAACTTGTGAACAAAATGTCCAAAAGAATGTTGATTAAATGTCCAAAAAATATTATTCAAATTTCCGAAAAATGTTATTAAAAATGTCCAAACAATATTAATACAATGTCTGAAAAAATGGTAATGAAATGTCCAAAAAATGTTGCATCTTTAAGAAATTGTCCAAAAACAAGTTGATTAAATGTCCAAAAGATATTATAAAATGACTAAAAAAATGGTAATAAAATGTTGATGAAATGTCCAAAAATACTTTTAAAAATATCCAGAACATATTATTTTAAATTTCCAAAAAATTTTATCAAAAATGTCCAAACAATATTAATACAATGTCTGAAAAAATGGTAATAAAATGTCCAAAAAAATGTTGATGAAATGTCCAAAAAATTTTGATGAAATGCCCCCAAAATACTATTAAAATAACTAAAACATGTTATTAAAAATGTTCAAACAATATTAATACAATTTCAGAAAAAAATAAAATGTCCAAAAAATGTTGACAAAATGTCTAAAAGATACATGATTACATGTCTGAAAAATACTATAAAATGACTGAAAAAAATGTTATAGCAGTTTCAGGGGGCGCCACAGGTTTTTCTTAATTTACTTTGATTTAATTAAAAATATATGGAGCTATTAAAACTAGCTTGATAATATCAGCTGTGCAGCAGTTGTAATCTGGCAGTTAGTTATGACCTTCTTTGAGGCCTCGGGGCAAAGATGTGCTGTTTTTCCAATAAATCATATCACCAAAGGTTAACTAACGCACAGTGAAACTGGGATAAATTAGATTAAACTTCTGGATCTTCCGCAGGAAGCAATATGAGGCCAACTGGGTTGCAAACACACTACAGAGAAAATGCTGTCGCAAAGAACACAACATGCGTATATATTCTGTGGGAAAGATTTTGCTTTGTTATTTTTGGTGATTGTGATTCTGCTGGAGAGCAACAACGGAGAAGGAGAGTTGCAAGCAGAATAACAATCACCAGAGAGAAAATGATAAACTGAAATCAGCAACATTGTTCAAAGGGAAGTGGAATGAAAAACAACAAAGGCTAACCGCATATACGTGGGTGCTGACTGCTCTCCGTGTTGGCACAGGCAGCATGTCAGCGTATGAAAGATACCATGCAGAACACTCTGAGGCAGGCACCGTCTCCATATTTTATGTATTCAGCTCTATTTTTATCTTTATCTTAAGTTGGGTTTTGCTGAGCGTGCTCCTTTTCAGCACAACCGAACTTTACATTTACACTTATCATGACATATGAACATTTGAACTGCCCAGTGTAATTGCATTCCTCAGCTTTTGAAGCTGTGCAGCTGCAGTGGATATTTTACGACCGATGCTTTTCCCAAAGGAGCACGTGTAGCAGATGCTGAGGAAGACTTTCCCTAATCAGATGTGCATTTTAGTATCGCTGCATGTTAATACTAACCTATATGAGGATTGTTGAGGTATGTACATGTACAGTAAGCTGAAAACACCTTTTTATTTTGCAAGACCATGAAAAATACATCAGTGTGTAGTCAATGCAGTGCCTTAAAATCTACCAAAAGTATCGCAGGTTCCAGCGGCTGATAATCTGACTGAATTACCAACAAACGAGACATGATCACATGACTCCAGTTTCAGCCTCTTCACACCGGCTCCCAGTATGTTTTAGTATAGATTTTAAGATTCATCTCTGACCTCTTAGTGCCGTACACGCCAGGACATACTTTGAGGTCCTCGGGCAGCAGAGGTCTTTTGTCTGTTCCAGAGGCCCCGCTGATAACTAAGGGGGACAGAGCGTTTGCTTTTAGGGCCCCGAGGCTCTGGAACAGTCAGCCCGAGGAAATCAGGTCGGCCGAGTCAGTGATCTCTTTTAAGTCCCTTCCTAAAACACATTTTATCGGAGAGCCGTTCCTGATTTTACTTGAGTCTTGTCTGTTGTAATTATTGACATGTAAAGCACTTTGTAAATCTGTTTTATTATTATAATCTCATCCACATTTGTTGTCATATTTTTCATAGCTATTTTTATGAACGCATCTAGGTAGCTAGCTAGCTACATTAAGCAGGAAGATTATTAATCCTGTCTGTCAAGCTGTAATAGGTCTGAGACGTGGGCAATGATTCAGAAATCTGGAAGCAGGCTACAGATTCCTGTACAGGCTGTAGGATTATTGCAGGTGTGTGTGTCCAGTGGTGACTCAGGCACGATGTTTTGGTCAACAACCAGAACTGAGGAGAAAAACAACAGGTCAATATCGACTCACAGGAGATTCTACATAAGCATGGCATCAATCTTGTCATTCGAACTCTAGGCAAGAAAGCAAAATTGGCCATTTTCCAAAATGTCAGTCTTTTCCGTTAATCCTCAATCGCTCAGTGACCAACAGATGTGTTTTCTTTACGGTCCAGCTTTAATGTGTATGACTGTGTGAATGTGAAAAGAGAGCACTGCTGAACTTCTAGTTGAAATGAGGGGAAAAAGATGCAATTTAGCGGTCGACAAAAGATGGCAGCTCATAAATTGACACTTGAAAGTAAAATGTGGTATTGATTGAATAATAATGATACTGCATTTTATTTACAGGCGCCTTCCAAAGCACTCAAGGACACTTTAAAAGACACCAGACAAAAATTGCAGTCATAAATATGAGGTATAAATTCAGTGCAAGTCTCAATATGCGTGTCACCGAGTATGCCAGCTTGAAAAGGTGTGTTTTCAGACGAGATTTGAAAGTGGAGAGGGAGTCAATACTGCAAATGTTGTGGGGGAACAAGCTCCAGGGGTGGAGGCAGAACGGCTGAAGGCTTTCATGGTAGTCAAGATGAAGGGGGTCTGGTTGTGATACAGGCAGCTGAATTCTGGACCAACTGGAGTTTATGAAGACACTTGAGAAGAAGACCAAAGAGTTGTAATAATCAATATGAGATGTAACCAAAGAATGAGCGAGGATAGCAGCGCCCATCACTTAGACGGACGAAGACGATCAATATTGCATAGATGAAAGTATGCAGACCGAATAACATTATTGATGTGGGCTTCAAAGGACAGTGTGCTGTCCAGGATGACACCTAGACTCTTAACCTGAGGGGATGGACAGACTCTTGAGACCGTTGTATCTTTATTCCCCTAAACTGGTTTGCAGTGTGGGCATCAACAGGTTTAAAGTCAGGAAATACTTTTGAATGTGGATGCCTGAACTTTCTCTCTCTGTCTTTCTCTCTGTTGCCATTGCAGGCATCCTCCTGATGATGGCGCTGTGTGAGCAGGTGCACGTGTACGAGTTCATTCCCTCCATGAGGCAGACGGACCTGTGCCACTACCACGAGCGTTATTATGATGTTGCCTGTACACTGGGTGCCTACCATCCCCTCCTGTTCGAGAAGAGCCTGATCCAGCGGATCAACACGGGCACCGAGAGTGACCTCAGGAGGAAGGGACGGGTCACTCTTCCCGGCTTCAGCACCGTCGACTGTGACATCTGAGATATGAAACCTGAGCCTCTGAGCCTGAACATACACACACACTCTGGCCTTTTCTGGCTGGGTAAGGGAGAGGTGCAATAAAGCCACTGGAGACAAGGAGGCTGGAGCATATAGGTTTTAAATTTGATCCATGAAGAACATAAGCCATAGCCCTTCAGGGAGGGATCAACATGGAGGCTTCTGAAAGAACTTGTCTCCACTGAGATGGTTTACTAGACCAGAGACTGGCAGGAAGAGTCTCCGAGGTGGAGCTGGAAAATGACGTTTCTCTCTGCTTTAGCTGAGCCATGTTAGCTGTGGAGCTGACTAGGGTAGCAACAGATCTGTTTTTAGATAGACGAGTACATTTTCAATAACTGGGTGTGTTTCATTGGTGTAAACTGTGTTTTTTAAAAGTACGGGTGGTCATCCACTTACAGGAAATGCCACTGTTTATAACGGGGGATATTTGTGATTTTTTTTTTTCTCCTTTTTTACTGGTCCAAAGGGTTGTGATTAAGCAAAGACATCATCCATGCTGAATGTCATAAATGCAACACACACACACACACACAAATATACGCACGTTCACACATATACATAGAGCAGCAACTTGTGCAGAAGAAGTGTGAAAGACAGCTTAGGCGTCTCCACAGACATGGAGTCAGGCTGTCACAGCAGTCGCATTACTGTATGTTTCATCGCTCAGCAGCAGGTGTTCCTGTTTGACATTCCTCTGATATCTTCGTGTGCAATCAGAAGTCGTGTCGTGTTTGTCACGAGGGGTTTATTTCTACTGATGTTGTTGAGCTTAGTACAAAATTACTCTCCTGCGCATGCCATTTTGCCGGCTCACTCCCACCAGTCTGTTGCTCTTTGTCCACACGGTTAGGATGACTCCTCATTCAGTGTCAAGAAGCCTATCTCAGTTAATAGCCCACAGGAAGTAAGGGCACTGGTTGTCCTTTTTTTTGGATTCACCCTACTGTAGTAACATTTTTTACTGACGGCGCAATTAAATCAAAGCAAACGGGGCCAAAATGGATCTTCAGAACAAACCGGTGCTCAGAACAGCTGTAACCCTGTGCCTAGTGGTCGACTGAACACTTTCCTCGGGTTGCCTTGTGACTGTTCAGGTACATGCAGTACATACTGTGGCAGGACTGCAGTAACATGGAGTTTAATAGCCGCGAGAGGTGTGGAGCGGTTGATATTGCCGAAGTGAGCTGTATCAGGGGATTCTTAGCTCTGCCTCAGCAATCACCAGCCCCTGTTTTTGACGGTCAGTTCACTCTTTATTGAATGTAATTTTACCACTGCGTGTAACGGCCAAACCCTCCCCGGAGCTCACCACTGCAGTATGGGCTGCGTATGTGCAGGGTTATTTCTCTGTCATGTAACAGCACGAAGCTCATTTCCTACAACTATTAATGTCTCATACTTCCTGAATCCTCTAATATTGGTCTGTACCCGTCCGCAGCTCAGAGTGGAGGCGGAATTTGAACTGGTAATATCAGCAGATTTGCTTTGTCTCCAGCTAGGATGATTTTTATACAGTCAGTCAGTGCCACATCTGTGGTTATTGGTTCAGTGTTGAGAGGAAGGTTGGATTTGCTACAGACAGTCAGAAAAATCTTGCCTATAACAGAGATTTTTATAGCTTAGTGTGCTAATCTACAAAATGTTCCTGTGCCATTGGTTGTGGTTCGATATAAGATGTGAAAACGTGTCTGATGTATATTGAATTAGACGGTTCTGTAGTAGTTGTATGTAGTAGATGATTATGGGGCTTAACATTACTTGTTGTTGAGTAGGGCTGGGTATCACCCAAAATGTGTCAGTACTTCTACAAACTAGTACTGTGCTGATACCAAATAATAATGCATTTTTTATTTTATTTTTTTTTTTACAAGAACTTTTTATAACTCAGGCAATACCTGATTAAAGGAAACAAACACCTGCCCAAGTATTTTGCGCCAATTTTTGATACTTGACAGTCAGGGTGGGCAATAAAGATAAAAACGTCTACTATGGTATTTTATATTACAACACTGATACATGGTGTATCCTGATATAATAAATTCTATAAGTTCTTTTGGGAAACAATATTGTCGCCAGTTTATTAGGTTACTTTGCTCAAACTAAGTCCAGTGGACAAAAATTAATCCATCAAAGAGGACCTATTGTGCTCATTTTCAGGTTCATACTTGGTTTGTACACGAACATGTTTACATGCTCTAATGTTCAAGAAACACTTTGTCATCTTCAAACTGTCTGTGCTGAACACCTGTATTCACCCTCTGTCTGAAACGCTCTGTTTTAGGACCTGACCTTTTTAGTCCCCCTTCAGAAAAGGCCCTGTCTGCTCTGATTGGTCAGCGTTTCTGGGTCTTTCATATCTTGGGGTCTCTGTATCGTCATTGCAACCAGGCAATGACTATAATGGAGAATAGCACCACTTTCTATTGTAAAGATCCCCAATAAATACTGCTAAACACAAGTGTTTCAACATGTTTCAGCAGGAATATGATTCGAAATTGGGGAGAATTCAACAAAATGTTGTTTTCCCGTCATTAGCATGTAGCTACATGTAGCAGTCTGCTTGCAGCCAGCGAATGACTGGGAATGTCTGTGTTTACCAGCACTTTCTTAAGTTAAAAACCCCCAAATAAAAGCTACAAAAACACAACAGCAGGAATATGATGCAGCATTGGGGAGTAATTTACAACATCGGTAACCAAGCTTACATGTTTCCCTGACATTACCATGTAGCTACATGTAGCCATCTACCTGCAGCTGGGGAGTGACTGTGTATAGCAGCACTGTCTCCCATCACCAATGAAAGCTTCTACACACAACTGGACATGTTCCAGAAGGAATATGATCTGAAATTAGGGAGATATTCACAACATCTGCAACCAAATTTACATGTTCCCTGATGTTAGCATGTAGCTACATGTAGTCCACTTGCAGCTGGGGAATGAATGTGTATATGGGCACTTTCTCCAGTTACAAATCGCCATTAAAAGCTTCTAAACACAACTGGACATGTTCGAGCAGGAACATGATGCGAAATTTACAACATTGGTAGCCAAGCTTACATGTTTCCCTGACATTAGCATGTGGCTACATGTAGCAGTCTACAGCACTTTCTCCTGTTAAAAATCACCAGTAAAAGCTTCTAAACACATCTTGACATGCTTCAGCAGCAATGTGATATAACACTGGGGAGAATTTACCAACACCAGCAACAGAGTTTACATGTTTTCCTAATATTAGCATGTAGCTACATCTAGCAGTCTACCTGCAGCTGGGGAATGACTGTATACTGGCACTTTCTTCAGTTACAAGTCACCAGTAAAAGCGTCTAAACACAACTGGACATTTTCCAGCCAGAATATGATCAGAAACTGGGGAGAAATTTAAAACAAATGCAATCACGTTGACATGATCCCTGATATTAACATGTAGCTACATGTAGCATTGTAGAATATGTAATCTAAACACTTGCAAAAGCATGCCTGGAGCAGATGACCATATAAAGAAATCTGACACAATCTGCCGTCATCTTGTAGCCAAGGTAGAAATAAACAAACAGTATTCAGAACAAAGGGATTCGTTTTACATATGTTTACCTTGTTATTTGAAATTTTGGTGACGTTTAATATGAACATCTGACATTGTAACATTATTTGCATGACAGAATATAACAAAGAGCATAATAGGTCCTCTTTAAATTAAATGGGAGTGGACAAAATATTAGAAATACTTATCAGAAGTATAGATGATACCGTTCATGAATACAGGATTTATTGCAGAGCTGTCGCATTAGAAAACGTAACTTTTAGCCAGGTGGCCCTAAACTGGAACCTGAGTGTATGTGAAGTTAAAATAACCAGATGGGAGTGACTAATTCAGTGAATTACAGGTATTTCATCACATTGATGCAAAATTCTGTAAATCTAATATTGCCACAAAGCAGTTCTCCTCATTGATTTGCAGCTATCTTGGTAGAAACTGTATAGAAGTATCTTGACAGTTAATGGTTTCTTGGTAAATTTGTGGTCATGTCGCCCAGCCCTACTCGACAGTTTAAATACTCTACGCTATGGACGCATTTTGAATGCACACAGTATTTAGGTTTGATAACCAGCCCCAGTTTCAGATGGACTGTTTGGCATGTCATGTTAAAAGATTCTTGGAACAAGGAACCCGATGAAGTCAGCAGCTGTAACAGAGGTTTAAAAAACAGCCTGAACAAACCAGTTTTTGAAGCTTACGGAGATTTCTCATTCATTTTGAATCATGCAGGTTTTCAGCCCTGCTGTAGGTTTTATGTTTCTCAGTTGAGATAAACGATAAGATGTTTTATTGCTTGTGATTGTAAACACACTGAAGGTGCAAAAACCCTGAACATATTGTACATGTATATTTCTAATAACTTTGAATTACTTTCGAAATGCACAGAGCATGCAAATCAGGATCAGGGCTAAGAGTCTTAAACTGTCTGTGCTGTACCGTGCTGCAAGTAGACACCATTGTCATTAATGTCGTGAGAGGCGATTGTGCTATAAGATTTTTTTTTTTTAATTTCTTAAGTGGTGTTTTGCAGATTTTAGTGCATGCTTGTTGATGGGGAAATCACATCCAGCTGCGGTGCAGCTAATAATGGTTCCCTGGGAGCACTTGTTTCAGTGCAATGTATTCTGGCACCTTCATCTTTGCATCTTAATATTGTGCCAAATTCATTTTTAATTATGTCTTAGCAGGGTGGGTTGAAGATTCAGAGTAATAGCAGGACTTCTGAGGTGCTATTGCTTCTCTCTGGTAAGGTGGAATTTAATTGAATTTTTATTCTTTGAGACAACAGTTTTATTGACAGGGTTAGATACAGGACGTTATGCTGAAACATGAAAGTGGTGAGACGTGAAAACACATTCGCAGATACTGCTCATTAGGTTTTGCTCCCTCAGCCTCTTTCTCTCCGCTCTTTACTCTGGAGGCCTATTTTTCATGTCTTGTTTTTACTCAGTATCGTGGAAATTTCTGCACCACACTGCCTCTGAAAGATTGTTCAACATTTTCTTTGTGTACATGTCCCTCCTGCAGCTTTCTGAAAAGAGGAAGAGAAAAAGAAGTATCCATGATTGAACATAAAGAGTGAAGGTCTCGTTTCACTCCCAACAGCCTTAGGGTGTTCTCTTTACCTTTGATTTGTCAGTGAATTCTCTTCTTACACTTGAACTGATATTTAAATAGACCATTTGTATGATTTCAGCCGTTGTAAATTGTCTTTTTTTACTGTGTAAATAAAGCTGTTGTACATGTCAAACTGTCCTGTCGTTGACTCACCTGTTTGTTCATGAGTATGTAGATGAGAGGGTTGATGACAGTGCTGCTCTTGGCCAATAGTGAGGGCACCACGCTGGCCACTGGGCTAATGATGTTGGGCGGGCCGAACGTCGCCATCATAGCCACGACACCGTAAGGCATCCAGCACAGCATGTAGCAGGCCGCTGTGGTCAGAACCATGAACAGTATGTGGAACTCTCTCCTCCTGGCTGCAGTCTTTCGGATCTTACCCACCTGTGGATGAGCCAGAGAGGCTTCATGAAGCGAGAACAAAATATTCAACCTGTAGATCTTTTCATACTTCAGGTCCTGTGCACACTTGAAAGACTATTTGTCAAAGTGTGACAGCTTGAATTTATTTACAGCTTTCATGGCAGCTGGTGTTTTCTTCTCATGTCACTTGACTTCGCTGTAAACTCTCCTCATTTGTGCCTTCAAGGATGTTCTGATATTCAAGACTAAATGACTGCACAAGCTTGTGTTGCTAATTCCAAAGACAAAATACACAGAAATTTGAAAAAGTTGTAATTAATTTTGTTGTCTGTGTTTCTGGAAAGGCATTAATTATAAACAATTTTAATTAGTCCCTGCTTTTTATAGCTCTGGCATGCAAATAAAAGAAAAGTAACTAAAATAAATAATAATAATAAAGGCACTGACCTGTTTATTGGGATGTACTTATCTCAAACTAACTAACTTTCTTTTAAAAACTAATATTAATACTAATAATAATATCTGTGTTGAGAGAAATTGCATAGTGAAATTGGGAAGCAATGGCTGCACAGATGGTGGAAAATGGGGTGGTGACGTTAAGTCATGTGACTGTGTGTTAATAGCGGGGAAAAAATGTCAGAGAAAATTCTCAGTCATTCAGGTCATGGTAATCTTAAGTGCTATATTGTAGGCAACTGGACTTGCTAGAGTTTCTTAAAGACGTTTCGCCTCTCATCCAAGAAGTTCTTCTTCAGTTCTAACTGACCGGTGCCGAGTTGCAGGCTTTACACTCTGTGTGGGTGTGAACCCTTACAGAGTTGCTGAGGTCACATGTGAGCTCTGAATTTAAGAATCGTAAAGGTCACATGTGAGTTGTTGACTCACCAGGCCATCATGTGTGTCGTTAAGGTTAGATGGGTCCAGGTGTGGGTGGGTGTTAAGTCATCTGGAGAGGGACTGCATTGTAGGTGCGTGATAAGTGGTGCACATGGCATAGCACAGGAGAGCCGGCTCCTAAGCTCAAGACTTGGCTGTCCATTTACATCTAAAGGAGAAGGGGCATTTCCCTGAGGAACGCAACATCAGGTATAGATAGCATCAGATATTTGTATCATTCTTCAGCTCTCACTTTAGTCATACAGAGACCAGATGGCTCATAGCAGCAACCTCGATACCCCGTAACCCTGCAGTGCCCCCCATAAAACTCCCCGAGGGATGTGGTCATAAGTTCAACAAATTCAACAAATTTACTTTCACTACTTGTCTCTTGATGTGTATTTTTAGGAGTATCCATCTTGCTCTGTCTTACTTCTACTCTAATAAAAGTTATCCTAACATCATTCTTCCAACACAGATGGTGTTTCTTTATCTCAGCCCTTCTTTCACCCCTCTGTTACGTGGAGAAGTTAAAACAAGTTGGAACGTAGTGGGGGAGTTTTTTCCACCTCACTACATTACACACTTCAATACTTCACACAGCCCACTGAGCCCAGTTATTTCCTACAACTTTAAGAGACCCCTGCACACTTAATGCAAATGATCCTCTAGTTTTAACGATCACCAGGGATTTTACTGGGCTCGTGCCAGCTGGAGCTCAGCTCTGCTCATAGATGTGATTACTTCAATAGAGCGCAATAGTTACTCATGCAGGAGACGTCCAATTCATTGCTATTTAAAGATGGAAATTAACACATCATTTCATCATTCTCCCCTGCAACATGAACAAATACCATCATTTTCTTGTTATGCCATCATGTGTGTGATATTTTCTATCTTGTATAAAGAAACTGCTTTCAGTCTTGTTTGTTTTGTGATCGGGTCTGTTTAGTTTGAACTGACAGCTGCTCAGATAGGGCTGCTTCTTGACGTCATCCGAAAATGAAAACCATTTGTTGAGTCAACAGGTTGCTCCATAACACTCACAGTGTGAGACTGCTGGGTGAAAACAGCGAGCGCATATGACCAAAGGCACGTATCCAATTTCCTTTCGCTGATCCTTTTGCCTACTGAGAATAATTATGCAATTTAAGATTAATAACTTGTATCATTAAACCTCAAATAGGCTGCTGGAAGTTTTAAACTGCAGTGCTAATTGCGCAAAACTGAATATACACCCTGTGAGCCAATGTGACTGTGAAATTACTTACTGTATGTGAAGTGTTATTATGGCTGAAGATACAGCCGATGAAGGAGGGGTCAGTGTGCTAAATGAAAGCAGTGAACATTTTTTAGGGCTGCGCAGGTTGTTCAAAAAGTAATGAGGTGAAAGTGAACGAAAGCCAATTTACTAATGTGACGCCCTGAGGTAATTACAGGTGAAGGGCACTTTGTGAAAGCCACTTACTTTTATTAGAGAGTTGTTTCAACAGACCATGATTTGTTTGGCGAGGAGCCACCCAACAGTCAGAGGATAACACGGACCACTGGAGGCAGGAGGAACATCTCTGAGACATGAGACATGCTCCTGTGGAGCTTTACAGCAGTGCCATCAGTTCTCAGAGTCCTCAGAGTCAGAGGCTGTTTACTGTCCGTCCATGCTCTTGTACTGAACAACTGTCTTCTAATAATCTTTATTTGGATAGTGCTTGAAAAACTGATGTCCAAAGTGCTTTACAAAAATATCGGATTAAAGTGACTGAAGAAATAAGATGTGAGTGGCTTTAGGCTTTGTCACAGCAGCTGATCTTTCTAAGGCGTAATTCTGTGATAATCCCCCTGTCCTGCTGACCCCCTCTGCTCTCTGGATAAACAGTCCAAATCCCTGGGAGTGCGAAGGATTTAACTTACTTAAACCAAGTAAAGTCTCTCCCCAAAACTCAGTACATCACTGCTACGGATACTGAAAATGTGCTCCACATCGGCAGACACCTCCGCACAGGAGAAGAAAAAACAATTAGACATTAAAATTTGTCTTTCTCTCCTCCCATCCTTTTCCTCATTACCACATGCTCACGAAAATGCTTGCTTTCATTGCACACCAACTTCATTCAGTCAGGAAAACTCCATATCCATTTACAGTATTATGTTTGGAGGTATGGCTCTGTTCTGGGGCTTCTCTGCCTTTCCTCTGGCCTACACAGAAAGCCTCTTCCACACGCCTGCATAGAAAGAACACACCTCTCCGCCCTTGCACACGCCTACTTGGAAAGTCGTACGGCAGACAGAGCACACCTCTCTGCACACATGCAAACGAGGAAAGCCTGAAGGCAGAGAGCAAACCTCCCTGCCCTTCCATGCGCCTATATGAAAAGCCTAAGGCAGTGAGAGCAGCAGCAAAGACCCCCCAGGAACAGAACAGAGCAGCAACAATGACAAACAGAAATGACATTGATAAGTCAGACACAGCATTTAAAGGAGGAGCTGGGGTGGAGGCAGGTTGCAGAGCAGCATGCAGAGGGAGCAGCAACAGTAGGCAGGCCAGAGCAGTTTAAGTAGGGTGCCCTGAATGAGATTTTCCAATTGGTTGCGTAGATAGGAATCATGTGATCTCAATTAATAAAATCATGAACACTGCCATTCACCCAGTGTAAGCTGGGATACGCTCCAGCCACTCTGTGACCCCTAACAGGATAAGCGGTCATGGAAAATGAATGAATGAATGAATACAAAGAAATGAAATGCTATGTACTGAATTTTACTGACAAGACCAGCTATAGGGCCCGTTTAGGTGGACACTACGTGATCAGTCTACTTCACACCGACAGCTTTCCCTGTGCACATTCGTTTTCTGTCTCAATCACTAGCAGCCACGACTGTTTCTCATTGTCTGCGTAGACTTCACAAGGTAGCCTGAGGAACGCCAAGTTTCGCTGCTGCTCTCATTGGCTTGTTTTTGGCAGTCTGCCTTTGAGGACACTTTGTTTTATTGAGTGAAAATGACTTTACCATGATGATTTCACTGTGCACGCAGCACCAGCCTCAGATAGCCAGCTGGATGCAGACAGGTAACCTCGAAGTATTACGGGAGTAAAAGGAAAGAAAAACAGTATTACCAGGTTTGTATGTTGTCATGTATGAACACTGTGGGCAGACAACTTGATTATTTAACAGACTTTGCTTAGGAACGAGCCTGTCCCAAGCTTTTTGATCCATAAAAGCAGCTAATCACTGTAACTGTGATCACTATGAGCAGTTTCCCCTGTATGAAGAACAACTTAATTGTCAGACTGACATGTTTTTTGGCTTGTGGCCTTCTTAGAGGCTATGACATGATTTCATCAGGTGTGAAGAGCAGTCAGCTATGCAGTCTGAAAAGATGGAACAAACCCTTCTGTATGCCCAGGGCATTTGCTTCTATTTTGGGATATATCACCTTCGTTCACTGTGGTGCGAGAGACACATGTCATCCCAGGAGGGAGTGGACACGCCCTCTGAGCTTGTGCAGAAAGGAGCTGTTTCTAAGGTCCTGGCAGCGGACAGGGAGGTAGAAATATTCCTGGACCCTAAGAAGACCATAAACAATTCTCAAATGCCTGTCATTGAAGATTAAATTTATCATTTGTCTCTTTGAACAGAAGTGAGGTCTTCTACCTCCAGCACACTCCACTAGGCACCGAAATGTACTCTCTTTTTTATGGATGTGCTGATTGAACACGCATTTTGTGCATGTCTTTGACTTCCATGGATGCATTGAAACTTTTTCCACCTTAAAAATTACACGCTGTTGGAGTCGGTTTTACATTACATAAGTTCAAGGTAACCCACCTGCTGTTCTTTATGAATTAGCACACCACAAACTGTTTTTAACCTCCTTTGAAGCCAACAGTGCCCTTGCAGCTCAAAGGGTAAATTTTGACGGAGGATCAATTCAAGCAATTTGTGGTTTTACTTTCAACATCAGACAGACAAAATAGCATAAACACAACACACGCACTTTGATGTCTCTCTACCTGTTTGACTGCCCATAACAGCCTGGAGTAGCAGTAGATCATCACTATGATAGGTAGACCCAGGCAGAAAATGAAGAGGCAGATGATGTAAGCATGCGACTGGGCCGTCTGAACCGTCCAAGACACAGAGCAGCTGGTTCCTGCCCCCTCTATGCCGTAGCTGCTCCAGCCCAGCAGAGGGGGCACTGTCCAGAACAAGGAGTATAGCCAAGAGCCCCCGACAGCCAGCAGGGGCTTGCGATAGTCTGGTCCACGCTTGTTGTATACAGTCAGCGTGCTGTAGCGGTCATAGGAGAGGATCACCAGAGAGATCAGTGACACAATACCTGAAAGACAGAGAGGTGGAGGAGTGAAATCTTACAGACAATACTTTAGATCAGCGGTTCCCAACTGGTGGGTTGTGGTCCAAAAGTCGGTCACAGGTCTTTTCTGAAAGAACTGCAAGTGACCTGCAAACGTGTCAAGTTTGTGAAAATCACATTTTATTTGTTATTTTGAAGTGCCGTTTCCTGGTTGGTTTATGTTGTCACGGCAGCATTTACAAGCAGACCAGATAAAAAGCCTTGTGTGAGAAAGCTGCTCTTGATTGGTCAGAATTTCCATGTGGGGAAAAATCCAGGAAGTAAACCAAACGTTGTAGTAGAGTCCACTTGCAAGATAAATGTGCCACTTTCTAATGTCACAATGGAGGGACAACTACGCAGGTTGATTTTACCGCTGCTCATCGTGGACTATATTGCTGTCATTGTTGCTGCCCATGACTCAGTGAAATTGACAGTTGGAGATCTGTCACAGTGAATTTTATTCAAAGTGTTTTGGTGTACCTGACCTTAAGTAAAACCTGCAGTCAGTCATGATTCAGATGATGGGATTATGGGATTATCACCGGTTGACTAAACAAACAGCTATTCCACTTCTCTCACACCAATGCCTTTGTTTGAAACACTTCATTTGAGGCCTTTACTGCCACTCCACGTAATACCTGACCACTGAGTAATTAATCAGATATGGCTCATCACTGCGAAACACATGCACTTATTGTCTGTTCTGTGGTAGTTGGGCTTGTTTTGTTGTAGATAAAAATATGGAGCACGTCTTTTGTTTCTGCTTCCTTTGTTTCATTTTTATACACATTCACATGACATGTATTCTGGGAAACATCACTTGTCATCTTGTTCTTACAGTACATCTGAACTCACTTTGAACCCTGAAGGCAGTGCGATAAGACAAGCAAACAAAAAAACATTTGTCGTTCATGATGACATGATGACATCAGAAGACGACAACCACAAAATGTCCTTTAATGCAGTGACAATAATAATCGCAGTGCAGTCATGACTGTGTGCATGCATGTAAGCATGTACCAGATCCACGGAGTATCAAGACGAGGTTGTCATGGTGTGATGTGCTTAGCTGCAAACTCAAAGGAGAAAAGTGCAGTCAGTAGAGTGCAGATCTCTGCCAGGTGTGTCTGGAGCTGTGTGGTTGGGGCACAGAGAGTGCAGGGCAGGCTGTGTGTCCAGTATGCATGACAGTGGTGAATGAAAGGGAGACAATGTGTATGTTATCAAGGAGTAGTCAGAATGTACACACTATATGGAGACAAATTTTGGACAAAATGTCCAGTAAGACCCCTCCCCTACCTTCATCTCCTCTGCCAAACAAAGAAAAGTTGAATCTTGCTTTTCCCTCTGTCTTAACAACACATTTTCACTTCCACCTCGTCACATATTGAGGTTTGGTCATGGACTTTCCATGTCCAGATACGACCTGCAAGGTACCCTGGGTACATTGGTTGTTGACGTCTGCCTGTTACATGCACAGTCTCTTTCAAAATAAACACACTACGTCAGTACCCAGAGCTCATGACCATAGGTGAGGGTTGGGACGTAGATGGACCAGTAAATCAAGAGCTTTGCCTTCTGGCTCGGCTCTCTCTTCATCACCACCCTGCATGCACCCACATGCAGATGCTGCACCAAACCGCTAATCCATCCAGATACTTGAACTCCCTTGCTTGGGGCAGTAACTTACTCTCAACCCGGAGGGGGCAGTCCACCATTTTGCGGCAGAGAACCATGCCCTCAGATTTGGAGGTGCTGACTCTCATCCCGACTGCTTCACACTCGGCTGCAAACCGCCCCAGTCCCTGCTGGAGGTCACGGTGTGATGAAGCTAACAAAACCACATCTTCTCCAAAAAGCAGACATGCAATTCTTAGGCCACCAAACTGGATCCCTTCCTCCCCCAGGCTGCATCTTGAGAACCTGTCCATGAATATCACAAACATAACTGGAGACAAGGGACAACCCTGGCGGAGGCCAACACCCACCAAGAACGTGTTTGATTTGTGCCAAGTATGTAGACACAGCTCTGACTTTGGTTATACAGGGACCGGATGGCTTGTAGCAGCAACCCCGGTACCCCGTATTCCTGCAGTGCCCCTCACAAGACTCCCCTTGGGGATGCAGTCATAAGCCTGAATGAATTTAAATCTGATTTTTAAACATTTTTCTTTTGTTGCTGTGAAGTAGTCAAACCTCCTGGCAGGAGACACAACACTGAAAATCTGCAGAACTGACTTAAGCCTGTTTATCCTCAAAATCCAAAACGATTTTTAATTCTCTAGTAATTGATGTATCCCAGAAGAAACAGTGTGTAATGGTTTTTGTTCCATCCATTTCAATCCAATTTACCATCAATTTATTTGTATTTTTTTTGTCATATGTTGTTGTAGTCTGTTTTCCTTCAGTGTGGCATCAGATGATAATAGATTTTGAATTGTGCAACCTAATTTACAATTGGGACCGATTGTGAAGGTGATTTGTTTAAAATATATTTTGTTTCTCCGTTGCTGTGCCATATCTGCTTTCTTTATCTGCAGCTGATTGCAGCTATATGTCGCTGGTTTCCACACAATACACACACTGTGATGGAGCGGCAGTCACCGCAGGGTAGCACCAGCATGTGTCTCATGTTTCTTTGGGATTTGTCGTGCATTATAAATCAGTCAGAACAGATAGAATTGATTATTTAGGGGAGCTAAATTCAATTTCATAGGGGATTAATGCTTCCTGAAATGGCTATTTCACTGCCTGATCTTTTCAAATCCAACCCTGTGACCCATCTGCTGTTGTATCTGGCTCTCTGAAGCTCTTGACCTATTTCATTTCATCCCATTTCATGGCATCATGATGTTACCAATAATTGACATTATAGCTCAGTGCAACAAGGAAGGACGAGTGAAGGCACCGCCTTTCTATTGGACATAGAAGGCAGTGTTATTGTAATGCCCCATGGTTCCAAATACACCATAATACCATCTGGCATTTAAGGAATGGGGAGTTAGAGGGCATAAATTCCTGTGTGTCCAGCAAGACACCAGGCAAACAAACCAGCTGAAGCATGAAAAACAAAGATTTGAAAACATCTTTCACTGTTACCAAGAATTTAAAATATCTTGTGCAGCTGTCGTACATCTGAAGGACAGCGTACCGTGTCTAATGGATAAACAGACAGCTTATAGCAGGGTGAGTCACCAGACTATCACGGGGCCAACATGGCATAGACAGAAAAAATACATTCACACCTACATGTGCATTAGAGTTTCCAGTTCAACGATCCTGTGGGGAAACTCACGCAGAGAACACTCAAAACTCCACACATTAAATCCCCACCTCCCGTTCAAACCTCGTTGATGTGAGCCGCCATAAGTCACACTCACATTTCACATTTTAAAATGAAATGTTCCAGAATGAATTACATGAGATCAAAGGGTGTTGTAGAGGCGGTGTGTCAGCTGACTCATTCTCCGCTTGCAGAGGCTTCAGCATACAGTGTGAACTTCACCATACAGATTATGAAATCTATACAAGGTGTAATGAGATCAGTTCAGAGACAGAAACATCTCTTTTTGCTGTTGGTTCGTACTGTACGTGCAGCTCGCTAACAAGACAGGCTGTGTATCTGTGGTGGATTATTTTCTTTACTTGACAAGAGTGAGCTAACAAAGGGTGTACACGTGCAGATAATCAGACAAGGAGTAAGAGAAACCCACTGTGATGAACTTTTACTTGACAGATAACATCTGACAGCCTTCCTTGCCCCTGCCCTTCTGCAAAGACGACCTCCTCCAGAAAAACAACTGTTAGTTGCTCAAACAGCTCAACAACATTATGTTTACATTCTGTATAAACAGATTTTTTTTTCCAACTGCCTCTGAGTGGTGCCCCAGGCTGCTGTCATTGTTGCCTGAGGGAAGATCTGCCGCTGTGAAATCCAGCAGGATGTGTATGACTTTTTATATCTTTTTGGTTGAGGAAACATTCGAACCACTGGCTGGTGAAGTGAAGAACATGAACATCATTTTGTTATGGTTCAATGTTCTTCTGAGGAACGTTTGGTCCTGCCATTCATGTAGATGCCACTTGACCTGCCACACCTACCCAACTGACATTACAGACCAAGAACAAAGCAGAGTAATTGCAAATGCACATATCAGTACTAGACACCTTAAAGAAAATGCGTACCAAATATTTCTTTCCTATCTTTATGTTACCAAACTTTATTAACCTTTCGTTTGGTAGCTTTGAGCCATCCTCATCTCATGATGCAACCAGGAAGTAAACAGCTCTGGTCATGTGAAAATTTACACTAAACATGTGAAACTGTACGTATTTCATTGAGCCCATTTTTATTTAAATATTTGCTGGAAATGCATTGATACGTTATTTGGTAACATTTTGAGAGTCTTATAAGTGATATCTTTTTTGCGGTTATCCAGAGTCACTAATTTGCAAACAAACAAATAAGACAGGTACACAAATATCCCCTCATCCCTCCCCCTTCCCAACGACTTCAAGGACATCATGTCACTCCAAGCTTGTTGTACAGCTATTGATTTTGAGTAAGAATGTATGGGAAGTAGGGGATGCCAAATCCTAACTGTTTCAGTTAATTTAATAGCAATAAGTGTATTCTCTCCAGGTGAATTTTTAATTATTTCTTCTAATCATAATTTGACAGGTGGCTTTTCCTTAGTTCTAATATTGTCTCAGGAGACTCAGATCTTTCAGCGTCTATGGAATCACGTTGCAGATTTGTTATCACTGAGCAGTAGCCAGCGTCATCTTCTACGCTCTAGTGTTCTGGCACCAGCAGGGTGAAGGACACTGATGCTAACAGACTCAATAAGCACATCAGGAGAGCTGGTTCTGCGTGGAACTGGAGTCTTTAGTGGAGGTGTCAGGGAGGAGGATGCTGAGAAAGCTACTCAGTATTCTGGACAATGCCTTTCTCTCTCCCAGCATGCCACTCTGGAGTGATATTAGAGAACATTCAGCTGTAGACTGAGAACGCTGAGTAGCACTATGAAGCACCACAGGAGGTCTTCTCTACCTGTGGTGATCAAACTGTGTAACTCCTCCCTGAAACGGACATTGACAACAATATTCACCAACGTTAGCTGCACTATTAAATTTACATGATGTACAATATTACTTTGGATATCTTGTGCAATATTTTCTCAACATCATGTGCTATATTACTGTTACCATCTCACCTTTTTCCCCTTTAAGGCAGTGGCCTTGTAGGTAACCTGTGTGGGTGTGATGTGTGCTTCAGTGTGTATGTGGAGGGAAGCAGCTCTCGGGGTGTCATGGTGAAGACGGCAGACTGCAAAGAGTGATGATAGTCAGCAGGATTAAGTGTTTAGATAAGCTCAGGGCTGCTGGTAAACCTCATGAGAGGGCCATGTTTGTTGTTTTATGGTGAAGACTGCAATACAGCCATTGTTGGTGAATGGCACCCGAACTTCTCGCTATCCATCCTTCGAAGCTAAAATTAATGTTAATAAGCCAGCGTGTTGCTATGGTCCAGAGCCGGTAAGCTGTAACTGAGAGAGGTTACATTACTTTTCAATGTCATGATCACTTGTCAGTGTAGAGCAATTCAATTTTCTCAAACTCATATGCAATACTTCTTCTAATTGTCATATCATAAACAATATAACGTTGATTATCAGGTGCAGTCTACTTTTTTCAATCATTTAAGTTCATTTTTAGTAACTGTTGTACTTATCTTACTTTTGTGTGTTACTCTATTAGGCTCTGGATTATGTTTTTGCACTTTATATCATCCATATTTTGAATATTTTGCCTGATATTTAATACTCTATTGTTTTAAAAATGAGGCCCAGTGTGTGACCCTGACCTGGGGAACCCTGTGGTTGTTCTGGTCGTTACTGGTTTGTGACCATTGATTGTTAGCCCTCTTTCCACCAAACACTTTCAGTATGGTTCCTTTGGAGCCAAAAGTAACCCTTCAGACATGGTACCTAGACCCTAGTGTTTCCACTGCAAACAGTACCGTTAAATGTGGGCGGGGTTGTTGTCACTCACTGCTCCGCCCAGCACTCATTGTATTTCCTCATTACTGGTGACACAGAGGGAAGTCTGCACCTTGTTTATCGTCCACAGAACGAGGCTGCACGCCGACATTTTTAAACAAAATAAAACAGGCTGCAGTGAGAGTCTCTCTCCATGGGATATTTAAAAATAGCGGGTTTGTGCATTTAGTCCTTCTCAGGCAAGCTCAGGGGTTTAGTGTTGGTGGAGCTCACAGGAACGATGCTCTGCGATGCATCTTTTCATTTTATAGTTACAGTTTACTAATAAAACTCTCCACAGTATGAACAGTGGTTACATTTAAGCCTCAAAACCAGCCAACTCAGCCCTGAGCAGAGTGACCGTCCTCTATTGACCAATCAATGCACTGCAGTGTTCACAGCTCCACCTTTTAGTATCTGATCTGTGTGCTAGGTACCCCAACAGAGGGGGGACCAAACATGGGGATGGCACAGAACAGTTCCATTGGCACCATCCACAACTTTTCACAGTGGAGACGGAGCTGTTGTAACTGTATTTTGTGTTACTGTTATTGAAGCGCTCTCTGACACAAGAATTTCCTTCAGGATGACTAAAGTTCTATTGAATTGACTTAAAACATTACAGTAAATTTTCTTGCTACGCTAAGTGCATAAAATAGCAGTTGCTGACATTTATTAAGCAGGAAAAACTGATTAGAGCCTCCAAGCACCACCAGAAGTGGGTTAGGTTCCATTATGTCACGAATCTGATCAAATTAAGAATGCATGAATAGGAACTGAAGTCGACTTAGGACAGGGAACAGGATGGAGTTTGTCACACAGTGGAGACACATCTGGAGAGATTTTGTGTAACTTTGTTTTGGCGTAATGAAATCTGTGGATAACCCTAAATTGAGTACGACAGTTGCCTAGAGGTGGCAGAGAGACATTTTGCTCTCTGGAGTGCTATCCTAAAGATCATCATCTATCCCCGTCTCCAGCTCCTGTTTCCCAGTGTCTCTATGTGTGTGCAGAGGGTGAGGTTCTGAATGCTAATGACTCACAGAGTAGAGATAACAGGTGTCATCCATCCTAATGCAAAGTTCATGTCATAACAGAGTTATCATAAATATTAGTTTATGATGCACCACCTCACATTAACCAGAGACCATTATTCAATGTAATTAAACCTAAATATAAAGGATTTGGTGTTATAGTGTCAAAGCAATACAACCCCCATTACCACCTGGATGACACTCGCAAGTCATTGACATGAGTATCTTTACCATCTGTGCTGTCACTGAACCGCCACAGACATGACGTCACCTGTGTGATCAGTGTCACTGCCCAAGCACTGGATTTCAACGACTTGGGAGTGAAGCCGGGTTGTCTATACTGACTATACTGACGCACACCTTACACCTTACGGCATCTGTATGAGACACTCTGGTCGTTCAGCTAACTTCAGTGTAATCCTGTCCGCAGCAATAGCACAGTAAAGAGTGAGAAAATCCCATGAAGGATGGGATGGTGGCCGGGACAAACACACATCCAGGCAACATCTCCTCGTACAACAGCTCATGTGATATCCTACAAATTAGTGCCCCATGAATGACATTTCAAACTCAACATGAAGTTATGGAGATTAGGTTTTGGCAAGTAAGGTTACTCTGGTTACGTTTAGGAAAAGAAACACGATGACAACCGATGTTAAAATTCACACCAAGTTCACACGGTTCAGAACGCCGGTCTCCTGGGGAAAGTCCTACAGGAAGGTCCTGTATTTTGTGTCCCATTTAACACCCCCACCTTCAACCTGATGGGTCCACTTTCGTCTTTATTTTCTGGGCAGTGGAAATGTGATCGCAGCCTTCCAAAGTATGTGGTTATACACACATTCCTGGAATAATCTTAGGTGCAGGAAACAGGAGACTGGTGTTTGTGACACACAGAGACAGCCAATCATTCTCACTCACATTCACATCTACGAGCAATTCAGAGTCACCAATTAACCTGCATGTTTTTGGACTGTGGGAGGAAGCTGGAGTATTGGAGAAAGCTACCATATTTGATGAGTTAGAAGTGATAATGTGTTTTCTATATTTAGTAATTGATTGATTGATTTCTATTTTCTTGATTTTTATTTTCTTCTTTTCGGTGTCGTGCACCGAATTTAGATGAGGTTCAGGTTCAAGACAGGAGACAAGTACATATATGACTCAAAACATTTGACCACAGCGGTGAGGGCAAAAGGCCAAGCAGAAACAGCTTTGTTAAAATAGACTAGAGTCTTTTACACCTTTAAACATAAAGAGTCTTCTTGCGCAATTGGAAGGCGTTCCAGATAAATTGAGCTAGATAAAAAACCTTATTTGTAAAAAAAAAAAAAAAAAGAAGTCTTGACTCATCGGACATAAGAAATAAATCAGGACATTCGGACGCAATTTAACAAAACAAATCATGTCTAAGATCATGGTATAATGGACAATAAAACAATAAAAATGCATTTCATCCTCGACCATCCCCAGATCACTTCCTCACTCTTCTTCGACCAGCGAAAACGACCAGTTTCCACTGCCAGAGGTAAGATACCACAGAGCTCTGGTCAGGTTAAGAGTGACATAGTGCTCTGGCTGATAGGTGGTTTTTATCGTGCAAAATGTTCTCAATTTAGGCTTATATAAGACCTCTTTGGCCCATCTCTACTTATAATTAGCAAATAATAATGCTTTGATCTGTTTAACACTGCAAGGTAATCTATTTCTATAAACATATAGAAGATCTGCTTCTTCAAACACTCCAGCAAGCTCTCTTGCCCAGGAGTGGCCATTCTGAAGATCCCAAATAAAAATTTGTCTAGTGACTCTACTATCAGGCATGTTAATTAATCTATTCCACAGCTTCACCATATCCCCCTTACGCCGCACCTCACCTGGTTCCCAACCCATATCTCCACATACTGCGAGATTGGGGGCCAGTTTATGTAAACCAGGAAAACAGTGCATAGCTCTGTTCTGAACAGCATCATTTATAGAAAGTTTACAAAACCCCCACACACCAGCTGCATAATCAGAGATAGGGCAGACACAAGAATTATATAATTGTGTGAATGTTTTATAGCCTAGATCCCTGCATAGGTTCACCTTATTAAGGATTGCTCCTAAGGCCCTCCCCGCAGAATCTGATAAGATTTTAATTCCTTCTTGGAAAGTAAGATGTTCATCTAAGGTTAAACCAAGATATTTATAATGCTCAGTACATAACAAACAATTTGGACCAAGATGAAATTTAAAATTTGTTTTTAATGATCTTTTTTTCCTAAAGTGCATGACCTGAGATTTGTCATTAGTTATCTTCATTCTCCATTTCTTGCACCAGCTATAAACAATAGTTAATACATTTTGGAGATCAGTCTCAGATTCTGCAAGGAGGACTATATCATCTGCGTACAGAAAAGTGCCAACTGTGATATCACCTAATCTAACACCAATATTTGACTGCTTGATTTCCAACGCTAAATCATTCATATAAATGGCGAACAATGTGGGAGAGAGCAAGTCCCCTTGTTTAACACCAAATAAAGTTGGAAACCAGCCTGTTCTGTAATCATTGACTTGAACACATGCCACTGGATTTTGGTAAAGAGATCTCAAAGCATAATAAAATTTCCCATCTATACCAGCTTTCAGTAATTTAAGGTGAAGCAAATTATGATCTATACAGTCAAAGGCTTTATGAAAATCAATAAAGCAACAAAAAGTAGCTCTCCCTTCCTTAATTCTAGCATAAACAATCGTACATAAAGAATATATGTGATCAATGCAGGCTCTATTTTTGCGAAAGCCATTTTGTTCATCTACTAGCAAACTAGATGATTCCAGATAATAATATAAACGCTCATTAAGAATACTTGAATAAAGTTTATAGACACAACTAAGAAGGCTTATCCCCCTATAATTTAAAGATACTCTAAAATAATTGGATTTTATTGGATTTAGGGGTTTTATTATAGCTTTAAGCCAAACAGAAGGGAACAACTGGAGTTGAAAACAGGTGTAAAAGAAGTTAAGCAAAATTTGAAATAAATAAGGTATTTTCAATAATTCATTTGTTATATTATCAACACCTGTTGCATTTCTCAAATTAAGCCTGTCACTTGCACCTTTAACTTCCACATCTGTGATACTAGCATTTAAAAATGGGTTGAGAGAATAAGAGGCCTGCTGCATAATCCACTCCAGAACAATATTAAGTATCTGTTCAGTTCAGGCTTATAAGCAAAACAACACACAGTGTTTGTGTCGTGATATGGGATGGCATGCAGGTGTGCACAACTGACATTTGAACCTACTATTTATTGCTTGTCTGAGGTGGTCAATCCTACTTTATTGCTCAGATTAGGTATTTTTTCCTTTCTCGTAACCTGAACTAAACCAACCAGCTGTTCCAGGAAATTACTTAATCTTCTCATAAAATGGAAACTATGTATTTGTGATCTGTTTTTAATGATGTGTGTCTACAGCGGGCACGAAGGGGCTTGAGGCTAAGTGCTACAAACAGAGTGGGGGCAAAGTATTAGGAGAAAGACTAATGTATTGTTGCTTTTGGTCTTTTCATGGGATTTGTTGGCAATATAAAAAAGTAGAAAATAAAGCCAAACTTATCCTTTAAGTGTGGGAGCAGCGGATCAGATAATGCTTCATGTAAGACAAGGTTACATAACATTTTATTTGCATGCTGGAAGAGAACTGTGGACTCTTTCTGCCTGACTAGTTCAAGAAAGCATCCTGACTGTCCTGGTTAACTTGAACTCTTCACATGCAGTGTATTCTTCTGGCTTCTCCCGGCTTACGACATAGAAAACACACCACAGTGGAAAGGGCAATGTTTGAAGGTATTTGGAGGAAACAGAAACCATTGTGGAAAAAAACAGTAATAAACTGAAGAAACAACTGTTGTCTTGTTAAAATACATCCATAGCACCATGACAACAGTCTTATTACCTTATTGTGTTTCAAACATGCCTTGCATCATTCACAAGTTGGAAATGTCAAATGTCAAATCACCAGACGTGGCCAGCTACAGGCTGATCAGACCTAAGCTTGCGTCCCATGCCCAATTAGTCATGAGAGTCGCCTTGTTGTCAAGTGGCAGACATCTCATGGGACTATGCATGGCAGGGGTGTCCTGTTCCCTGAGTCAAGCCTAAGCTGACCTCATACCTCCTGGCTTGTTACTTGGGGGCCCAGCAGGGGTCGTTCCTCTTCAGCCAGAGCCACTGGCTGCTTCTCTCTGCTGCCTCTGATGCAGTTTTGATGGCTGCACGCTGGCTCTGGCCCCTGATTCCCAAGTCCCTCAGCAGTTTGGTGGTAGATGTTCCCACAAATCCTCTGCATCAACCTCCACTGGGCGGACTTCCGTGTTCCAGCCGCGGTGTTGTGCTTTAGCAGCTAACTCAGCATAGCGCAGATGTTTTCGCTCATATGCCTCGTCCATGAATCCTCCCAGGGTACAGTGAGCTCAATTACATAGACCTTCTTTAGAGAAGGGGACCAGAGCACCAGATCAGGTCTCAAGGTGGTGGTGGCAATCTCTGGGGGGAACACCAGCTGTTTGCCAATATCCGCTAGCAGTTTCCAGTCACGTGCTAAGCACAGCTGGCCTCTCTCCGATGGTGTGGAGTTGCTCCTGGTAGATGTAGCCCCTTCATGGACAAAGGCAGTTGTCCATGAGGGGTTAGATATTGGCGGTGGAGCTTCCAGCTCAACCTTCTCCTTTCGACACTCTCCCACCGTGTCCACTGTCCTTGTTTGCCAAGGGAGACTGCCTTGGCCTATCTTGCCGCCTCCTCCTGACAGCGCACTTCCTCCACCACCATCTTCCTCCGTGCTGGAGCAGTGGCATTTCTCCAGGCTGGGCGGCTAGTGGTTAGCCCAAGGCCTCCTCTTCCTTGCTGAACATTCCCCACAATGTCAGCATGTCTGAGAGCTGATGTTGCCTCCTTCACTGCTGTTGCTGGTCTCCATTTGCGCCCAGTAACCAAGGTTGGTGCATTTTCCCTCGTCACTAGATCTTTGGATCCGTTCAGTGTCATCTGCAGTCATGTTTTAGCGTACTTGAACTCCTCTGTGAGGCTGGTGAGGGACAGCTTGAGGACGCCGTCTCCGTAGAGGCCTATGGTGGTGAGGCAGCATGAACTCCGAGCCACTTCTTGATGCGGGCTGTGACTCCTCTTTCCAGCTTCAGGACCTCATAGACTGCAAGGGGCCACAGCACCCGGGGTAGCAGACCAAACTGGAAGCACCAGGTCTTTAACTTCCCAGGTAGTTGGGTGTTGGCTTGCATTGTAGCACCTTCTGAGGCTTTTGACAGGCTGTTCAGATACTGTGGGGATTCGATCATCACCGATGAACAACTGTAAGTCAGCAAGCACTCCCTTCACCACTGAAATGCTGCGTGACTTAGATGGTTTGATCTTCATACAGGCCCAACTGTTCTCCTCCAGTTTTCTGAGCAGTCTCCTGGTGCATGGGATGGTGGTAGTCAGGGTGGTGATGTCATCTATGTAGGCTCTAAGGGGAGGGAGGCGCAGACAAGAGCTGAGTCTTTGTCCACCTACAACCCATTTTGAGGCTCGAATGATGATCTCCATCGCCATGGTGAACGCCAAGGGAGAGACGGTGCATCCGGCCATGACTGTAGAACTGCATCACCATAAACAGGCAGAATTATGAATGCAATTAGTTTGTCTTTTGTCAATTTGGATTTCATGTGGGCGACCTAACCAACCTGGACCCTTTTTCCTCATGGTTTTGTGTCTGAGTGACTAATGGGAACAACAATTTCTTAAACTGGTCAATTACTGAGCAAGACTGCGTCAGAAAGGATCACTACAGCGACAGACCTTTTTGTTTTAGAGTAAGATCCTTTTTGTTTAACCAGAAACAGCCCCACAATTGCTCTCATCAAACCAACCAGACTCCATTAAAAAAACTGTAATTTTATCATTATAGAACATGCTTCATTCAAAATCAACAGAGGCAAAATAAAACTCACAAAAGCCATTTTGGGTCGTCTTTTTCACTGCTCCAACAATCACCAGCTCTGATTTGGTTGAAATGAACCCATAATTCACACAGTTAGATGTGAAAATATGCTGGCTCTAAACAAGCTAGAATTACTGTTTATTTAAATGGAATCTGGCGGGTTTGGCGATAACGCTTTTGGGGCTGTTTCTGGTTAAACAAAGAGGTCTATCTCTGTGAGGATCCTTTCCATAATGTTGTCAGACAGTTATAATAACAGTCTGAGCCTCTCAGTGGTAAAAACAAGCACTTTTAGTGGACATAAATTGATGGTGCTCAATTGCCCCAATTGGTTACACTCTCACCTGTTTTGCGTCTGACGGCTGCAGCAGTCTCAGTAAATACTGGACTGGTTGCAAAAATTATTGTTCCCATTAGTCACTTAGACATAGAATTGTGGTAAAATAGGATCCAAGTTGAAAAATACCAAAGTTACGCTTTAACACATGCTGCAATTGAGTTAAAGCGAGCTGTTTGCTGTCGTTTGGTGTGGATTAAAGAAGCTAAAACAAGAGAAATTTTACCCTGCTTATTACCCACAAACCAGAAGGACTGGAGAGCACCACCGAACAAGAACCTGGGGTTATAAATGTATTAACCTCTGAAAAATATCAACATAGAAAGGTTTTATCCGGTCCTATAACCTTATAATTAGAAAAGAAAATCTTTTGACACATGGCACAGATTAAAGCACACCTCGTGACTTAAAAAATTAAGCATTGTAGCACTTGAACCCCCCAATTGAAAATGGCAAGGTACTATTTTAATACACTATTACAATGACTTGTGTTGTTTCATTGGTTCATCTCTTCATTAGTATTCTAAACATGTCGCTGCAGTCGGTGTGTTCATTATGAAACCATCTGTCTCTGTGATACGCTAAACAGACAAACAATGAGGATACTTCCACCAATCAACTCCCAATTCCTCTCTCATGTATCATAATTAACTCTCCATGAATGGCTGGAAAAAATAGAACAGCAACATGATTGTATTTTGTGGTCTCGTCACATCCCCTTCTGATGAAAATCCCAAACATGATGGATGTTCTGTCACTCTCACTGTGGCCAAGTGAACCAAACAGTCAGTCAACCAACGAATCTGTTTGTTGTTCTGACCTCAGCCTGTCTGACATCATTTTTCATGGCACCATCTGTAATGTTTGTCTGTTTGAGCTGAGTGCATGACAGTCCCATTCCCTTTCCTAACAGTATATGCTTAACATGGCACCATGAAGCACACCATGTGTGTGTGTGTGTGTGTGTGTGACTGTGTCAGTATTAGCTAGCTCTACTGGACTTCGCTTATCATCAAACAGTGAGGTTATGCTTCGCCCTTCTTGTCTCAGATCATGGTGGCCCTCAATAGAGAAGGATGCTAGCCCAAAATGGTGGCACTCCTAACAGCATTTTTCCTTTCTTGCATCAAGTTTGTGGACCTGATTTCGTCTGTACATCAAGTCTGAACTCTGGTGGGAATGTAAAGACCAAATAAAGGAACTATGAAAAAACACATCCAACTACACACACACACACACTGTCTGGAAAATGAGCGCGTGTTGATCATGTGGCAATAAATAAAGGATAACTGGGAAAGAAAGGGACATTTGGTTTGTTGGTTCCGGACACCTTGCAGTGGACTTTCGTTATCAGCCAACCACAGCTTTTTAAAACTATGGTGTTAAAGAGTCCCTTTCAGACCCCTCAATTCAATTCAATTTCATTTCATTTATAAAGCCCAATATCACAAATCACAGTTTGCCTCAGAGGGCTTTACAGCATACGACATCCCTCTGTCTTTGCACCCTTGCAGCGGATAAGGAAAAACTCTCCACAAAAACCCTTTAATGGGGGAAGAGCAACTGAGGAGGGATCCCTCTTCCATGACGGACAGACGTGCAAAAGAATGTTTGCATATTTTCTCACATCACTTCCATCAAGGTCAATGTGACACTTCAGTAACGTATCTTGGTTAACTTTGAATCTGCCCACTCCACAAGCTGACTCATTCGTCTAGCATCCTGACATGAAATGGCAGTTTCTCAATTGAAAAATACTCGATCCAGTAAGTGTGGAGGGAAACTAATGATTAGCCAATCAGCAGCACAGGGAGAACTAACACCGTTGTCAAGCGTTGTTAAACACTGTCAAGCAGTGCAGTGGAACCAGTGAGGAGTGACATCAGACTCAGAATCCCGATCACTCAGCCTAATTATATGGGAGCAAATACTTTTCTCCACTGATCAGGCTGCCATTTCAAAATTCAGTAGATACATTTAACACACATCTCAAACACATAAACTATGTAACAAAGTGCTAATGCATCATATGTGCAATGTAGAGTAGAAAATGTTGGTGCATTTGTTTGCATATATCATCCCATGCTGTTGGATGGAAGGATGGGTGGCAGCATTTGGAGAGTGTTCAGAGTTCTGATAGCTTCGGGGGAAAAACGATTGCAGTCTGGCAGATGTTGCACGGATGCTCTGGAACCTCCTTGCAGATGGCACGAACGGTATGGGGGGATAGAAGGGGTCAGTCATTATTTTGGTGGCCTTCCTGACACAGGTGCATGTAGATGTCAGCGACAGAAAGAAGAGACACACCTATGATCTTTTCAGCAGCTGTCTTCATTCTCTGCAGGGATTTACGGTTGGCCGCTGTACAGTTCTCGTACCAGACAATGATGCAATATGTTAGGATGCTCTTGACGGTTCCTCTGTAGAATGCTGTCATGATGAAGAGTGTGGAGTTTGCTTTCAGTCTGCACAGAAAGTGGAGGCATTAATGGGCTGTCTTGGGAAGTGGCTGTATGATACACCACTGGACGGCGTCAGTTTGAAATGCTGCCGGTAATGATGCAACATAAGCAGATGGAGATGTAACTGGTGGACTCTAGTGATGTCTGCCATGTGTAGATATAAAGAGGCCCAGACCTTGATTATCTTCGCAGGTGGTCTCCGTTTATTCCTCTCCTGACAGCAGGTGGCAAAAACAAAATCCTCTGTTGAACATAACCATACAAACTACAGCCCCTCTCCCACAGAGCACAACAGCAAATGGGGAGAGGCAAGGTGATAGACACCCCTTTATAGGTGGGTCCCCCAAAGGTGAGCGTAGGGGTACAGAATAGTGATGGGCAAAGTGTATCGCTGAGAGGAAATGATTTGAGTCACTCAGGTATCAGGGTTACGTCGTTCACCGAGTGATTCCTCACTCACCAGTCCCTCACTGCACCCTGGCTGCCTCGCGACTTTCTAGTGATTCATCGTTTGCACGGACCGAATCGGCAGTTCCACTCCCGGCCTGCACGCTACGCTCACTGCTGAGCTCAACTGAACTGAGAAATGAACGAATAAGTTCCGGAAGTGATTCAGTTCAACAGATTCGTTCTTTTGAACGATTCGTTCGCAAACGACACAACACTAGCACAGAAACTGGATATCAAACATTCCACGTATTGATATGGAGGCCTACTGTGAGCATGTCAGGGAATAACAACTGAACCAAATTTTGTGAATTTATAACACTCAACACTACAAATGTATATTTGACTTGTCACATATTACTACTGCACAATTGACCCTGTTACAGAGAGCTCTTACAGGGCAGGCACGTGAGGCAGCGGATGGGTCCAACACACTTTCACCTGGGAGGCCGGTGTTCGCTTCCCCACACGCTTTCCCAGACCATCGACAACAAATGCAGAGGATACCTAGCACATCATATGTAGACACAAATGGTACTGACCAATCAGCGATATGTGATGGATGAGAACAGGGTGGTTGATAGTCCAGTTCAGAACATCGCCAGCAAACACCCCTTGAAACTTGGTGCTGCTGAGTCTTTCGAAAGTTGCCACATTGATGGATAGCGTGGCGTGCATACTGCATCTTTTTCTAAAATCAACAACCAACTCCTTAGGCTTCTCACGTTTGAAGAGAGGCTGTGGCCAGTTGCTTCACCTCCTCTCTGTATAGTACTGTCGTATCATCAGCAAATCTGACGATGTGGTCGGAGCTGGACCTGGCAGAACAGTTTTGTATGAACAGAAGTGGGCTGAGCAAATAGCCCTGAGGGCAGCCGGTGCTCAGTGTGATGGTGCTCGAGGTTTTGCAAAGAGATGCATTAAAGTCCAGTGTGCTCAGCTTCCCAATCAGCAGTTGAGGAGTGATGTGTTGAATGCAGAGCTGAAATCAATGAACAACATTCTGATGTGTGAGGCCTTTTTTTCCCAGCTGTTAGTGCCAGGTGCACGGCGGTGGATACAGCATCACCTGTGGAGCTGACATGCATATTGGCAGGGGTCCATAGTTGGGTGCAGTAATTGTTCTGATGCTGATCAGCCTCTCAAAACACTTCATGATTGGGAGTGTCAGTGCAACAGAGAAATAGTCTACAGTGGAATTCTGTAGTACATTTATGATGGTGGCAGACATACAGTAACGCCCTTTGGGACAACAGCCTGTTCCACAGAAGTGTTAAAGATGTCTATAAAAACATCTTTCAGCTGCTCAGCCGGTCCCCAAGTGCCTGTCCAGGTTTGTTGTCTTGTTGTTTATTGATCTGAGACAGGACTCTCGTCACGCTGGTTGGGCCGAGACACAGAGCTTGTTCACCAGGCTGTGGCAGGGCTTTCAGAGCAGGTATGTTGTTTGTAGCCTAAAACCATACAAACCAAACCATGCATAGAAGTCATTCAGCTGGGTAGGGAGGGATGGGTTGCTGTTACAGACCTGTGTGGGGGCTTTGTAATCTGTGATGACGTGGATGCTCTGCCACAGACTCCTTGCGTGTCTGTCATCAGTGAAGTTGTTGTTATTCCTCCAGGTGCGCTGTCATTTTGCTCTCATGATTTCCCGAGACAGATTGTTCCTTGCAGATCTCAGAGCTGCCTCATCACCTGCTCTGATGCTACAACTCAGGGCTTTAATGGAGGGTGAACCTCCCCAGTAATCCATGGTTTCTGATTGAAGTGCACAGTGATGGTCCTGGTTTCTGTTTCATCATTCGTGCAGTTGTTGATGTAATCCATCACAGTCTCTGTGTACTCCTGTACATCAGTGTGGTGGTTGTGGGTGGCTGCGTCTCTGGAGACATTCCTCTCTGGCAGTCCTGTAAAGCTGGGGTGCTCCCTTCTGGCTACACTCTAATTTATTTCTTTACAGGTTTAACCAGTTTCGCTTGAGGTCTGTATGCAGGTGTTGACAATGAAGATGTGGTCTGAAGCGGCATTTATATTTGTGTGTCAGCTCTAGCCTGCACACCTGGCCTACGCTGATGTGAGCATTTATACTTGTGCAGTGGTGTGTTTGTGTCACCCTGCAGTTACACCTCCAAAACACTAGTAGGTGGCGGAGGATTCTGTGAAGTGCTGTAAAGTTTAGTTGATTCAAAACACACATTAAACATAGCTTGATAACTATAACTCGCAGCGTCTTTTGCTGGATACATTTTCCCCACAAATACAACAGGCTAATATTTTTAGCACAAGCCTATAGCATTTTAGATTGTATAAATTGGCCTCATTGATCAACATTTATCAAAGGTAATGTTATAAAATTTGGGTCTACTACAACTCACAGGGATCACCAACAAAACACCTGTCTCATACTTAACACATTTTCCAAACAAATATAACATGCTAACATTATTAGCACAAGCCTATGGCATTTTACATAAATTAGGCTAGCGAGAGATTTCCTCCGCTCATATGAAGCCAGGATAAATCACACACAAGACTTAAAATGGTTGTGGAGGCTTTATTGTCTTCACAATTTCTTGTCTCTTATCTAAAGTAAATAAAAACTTTGTTTCCACCGAGGGAAATGGTTTCAGCTTAGATAGGGGGTCTGGGTCGCCATGGCGTGTAGTTACATTTCTGGGGAGGTGCATGTCAGGCTACAACGTAGGGCACGGTGTAGGGTACAGCTTAAACTCTATGTCAACGCAGAGCCTGGTACAGCATCTGTTTTTAGGTTTGCATGGTTAAAATCTCCCAATACAATGAAAAATGCATCATTATGTGCAGTCTGTTGCTCACTGATGCTGTCATGTAGTTCATTCAGGGCCTCCTTAGCATTAGCTCTGGGAGGGACATACACAGTCGCCATAGTAATGCTCGGGACTTCTCTTGGCAGGTTGTATGGCTGCGGTTTAAGAATAAAAACTCAGTTGGTGGTGAGCAGTGCTTGAAGACGACAACAGCATCCTGACACCATGCTTTGGTGATACAGGCACAGAGGCTGGCTTCGCAGCCAAACAAAAACACAGCAGTCTCTCATCTCATGATCTCATGCTGAGTTGTCCTCTGCTTTCTAAGGTGATCCAGTTTATTGTCCAGGGAGTGTATTTTTGCCAGCAGGATGAACGGTACAGCCAGTTGGTGGGGGCTAGCTTTTAGCCTAGCCTGGATACTCCTGCGCTTAACACACTTCCGGGCTCTTTCACACTGCTCCCAGCACTTCCTCACATCGGCTGTGGCCAGGGGTGAGACCATGGTCTCTGCTGGTTGGTGCTGCAGTCCGAGCAGCTGTAACTCTTCCACAGGGACGCTTGTATAGGCATGGAAAGGCAAAGGTAACAGAAACTGTCGACTGTACATATTTGCCAGAGCTGTCTCCATGACAACAAGTCACAGACGCAGACGTAGAGATTAATATAAAATACCAACTCAGGAGAGGCAGCTGCAACTAGGTGTGCCGCCATCTTGCCAGCTCAGTTTGGCAACCGCTATAGACAAGATAAATGTTGCTTTCAAAGCTGTAAACGGACGTTTAACTTTGCTCCACTTTGCTCTTGAAGCCCCATCAAAACCAGTATGTTGGCATGGATGTACCTATTAAAGTTGCTCAGTGACACATGAAGTCAAAAAAGTTCAACTAGCCAGGTATGAAATTACTCAGATCTCTTGGATCCCTGGGCCAACAGAGCAAGTGTACTACAGACTTTCAGCGGCTGAACAGCTAACCTATGCTAATTTGAATGGGGTCCAGGAATAAAATGATTTAATCATGCAGCTCCTCTAGACTTTTGAGATGTTATCTGACCAGTGGATCAAATCCTGCGAGTGAAATGAGTCAGATTTATCCATTTTATTGATTTGCAGACATATCTTTTCCAAAGTCAGTCTTTTTTGGGGCCCAGTGGCATCATGTGATGGACCCAAAAGTTGGAATTTCCACTTTGGCTATTGTGTAAAACTAGCTGCAAAGCTTGGTGCTGCTTCTAGGGTCATGATGGCTACTCATCACTGTGAACTGAAAGCATCCTGTTGTTCTTTGGTTTCCCTCTTTGAATGACAGTAGAGACTACCACCGCCTGCTGGTATGGAGAGTTATTACCTCTCATGCAGATGCAGAACATATGTGCTGGCTGGCACTTGGCTGTAGCCTATGCAGTGTCTTCAAGTGCAACTTTTTTGCAAAGACACAGGGCATGTGAGGCGTCACAACAGTTGGCCTTTATCACTACTAGTTCTTTGATGTCGGTTTGGAGTGTCTGGGCCTTTAGAGGGACTAGACAGGGGAACACCAGTCAGTAAGATTCATCCTCTGGGGACCATTAATGTATATACAAAGTTTCATGGAAATCCATCGATTAGCTGTTGAGATATTTCAGTGTGGACCAAGTAGCCATGCTGCTGCTCATCGTGGACTATATTGCTGTCATTGTTCATTTTAGTCAAACCATACAGTTTGAAAACGAGGCGCGGCCCCAACTAGAAAACAATGTTTTGATGCATTGGATGTGCTGAATGTACATATTAAGGCAGTACAGGAGGAGGTGCACATTAATAATCCTCCAGGACTGTAACATGCTCATGTTTAACCCAAACAATGTGTCATGTGACTGCAGTTGGTTCAGACCCAGGTCTAACCACAAACAAACTGTATCAGAGTCCATTTGTATCCAGGCTGTCTTGGTCCAATTGTTTTGGTACGCACGTGCGTGCAATTGCTGTGTTCACACCTGCCCAAATGAACTGCGCTAAAGGGGCAGACGAATTTGAATTCAGCTTAACCGAACCAAACAGGGCAGGTGTGAAAGCAACCCAAGAGAACTGTTCTTGCGTCGTGCCATGGATGATATAAAAAGACAGCACATACGCCTGTAAACAGTGTCTCATCTTGTTTCAATAGAGGCTGTTTTTTTGATGGCTAATGCATTTCCTCTCTTAGTTGTGTCAAAGGTCCTAAAAACATGCGTAAAGCTGCAGTAAAGGACTGTAACAAATAGACTGAATGAACGTGGGTGAGTCATCCTGCATCGTTTAGGTTTCCAGTGCTCTGGTGTCCCTCAGAAAATCAGAGGTAAGTAGACCTTTGAAAGACCAAGGGGGCTTTCTACGTTTTATCTGCTCTTTGCAATACAATGTCATCCTTTACAATCCTTTATTTTTTGTTTGAACCTTGTTGAAGTGTAGCCTTGGGTAACCAAGAACAAATGGTGATCAATCATGATGTAACATGAATTGTGAGTTCGTGCTCCTGCGTTGTGAAGCATAGAAGCAGCACCTCAGCTATCTCCTCTGAAGAAAAGACAACAGGGGTAGATATGGTGCCGGGGAGATGTATAGATGAATAATTCAAGTCAGGCATTAATATGGGTGTTTGCAGTTTAAGCAAAGCACTCTGCCATATTCACATGTTAAAGCATAGTCATGCATCAATGGGCATGTGAAACAGATGGTGTAATGTTCTTTTAACAATGCTATGGTTGGGCAGAACAACATGTCTTGAACCATGTGAGCGTGCTGGATGTTGGTGAACATGTAACCACATTAACATATTGTATATGCTCCATTCAAGTACTGGAGCACTTATTGTGAGGGACAATGTGAGACTGCTTGTGAATTAATTTGTTTGTTTGTTTACTTTTGGCATTAAACAGTGTGAAACAGTTTAAAACCGAGACATCACATGTCAGAAAAAATAGAAGAACACGTGGAAAAGGAAACAAATAATACATCCACAGATACACATACAGAAGCATCATTTGTGTAGTGTCACTTTTATTGATAAAACTTATTTCCATTTGAAGGATGCAAATCAAAAGCTGAGGACATCATTTCTGCGTGAGTCTTTACATGGTACAAAAATATGCACAACTAGGTACACACAGTTATTTACATGCAGACGCACAAAATAAGGTATTTGTTAGAATGTCATAGTGATATTATCTTTATGCATTTTGTTCACAGTGGTACAAATATGAAGCAAGAGAAGAAATAAAGAGATAAATGTCAGTGTCAAAATAAAAAATAAAAATTGCTTTCAGTGCTATCTGCAGCATTCAGCGCCATGTGGAGCCATGTCCTGTGTTCAGGAAAACACTGAGCCTAGAGGAGCGCAGAGGGTGACAAAGTCAAAATAATCACCTGCTGATTGTAATAAAATGTAAATGTGTCTCAACAAAATCTACCCCCCCTTTTTTTGTATGAGCGAGGCATAACAAAGCATAGCAGGTGAATAAACAAACACAAATTTCACAAAGCATACATTTAGACAAAGGATATTATTGTCAGACGGTAAGGAAAGAAAACTGAGAAAATTATAATAAAAAGGGAACGAAAGGTAAAATAAATCAACAATCATAAGAATGCTGTAGATTAGCATCCCTCTAACCACTATTGAAAATGAATGACTGAAGATTGGCTGTCAAGAGAGACACATGCACTTTTTTTTAGGATAGGTTGGATTTTTTGAAGTGGGGTTTTATGGGGTACTTATTCATAGTTAGTGTATTACATAAAGTAGAAGTTGGTTGGTACGCGCCCAGTTTATAGAAGTAGGCAGGTTTACCTCCATGAGAAGCTATAAGCAGTGTCCTGCTGTGGACGGGGGCAACAGTTATTTAATTATTTTAGCTACCTATAAAAGTCTATCCAAAGTTGGGTCGCAGGGGCAGCAGACCCCAGACGTCCCTCTCCCCAGCAACACTTTCCAGCTCCTCCTGGGGGACCCCAAGGAATTCCAGCACTCACAAATGTCCTTTAGGTAAATTTAATAAACCAACTTGGATGGCAGTATCAGAAACACAGACGTTTCGACAGAAAGTCTTCTTCAGTAGCACTAGTTACTGGAGAAGACTTTCTGTCAAAACGACATTTTTCCCTTTTTCGCTGTTTTTGGCAGTGCACCTTTTGAGGGGATTTATTTTGAGAGTGCTTGCTTTTTTCCTACGTGATTTTGGACCCCAAGACATTCCCAGGCCAGATGAGATATGTAATCCCTCTAGTGTGTTCTGGGTCTGCCCCGGGGCCTCCTACCAGTGGGACATGCCCGGAACACTTCCAACAGGAGGCGCCCAAGAGGCATCCTGATCAGATGCCCGAACCACCTCAATTGACCCCTTTCGACGCGAAGGAGCAGCGGATCTACTCCGAGCTCCCTCCGGATGTCCAAGCTCCTTACCCTATCTCTAAGGCTGAGCCCAGCCACCCCACGGAGGAAACTCATTTCAGCCGCTTGTATCGGCGACGTTATTCTATTGGTCACTACCCAGAGCTCATGATCACAGGTGAGGGTTGGGACATTGATGGACCAGTAAATCGAAAGCTTCGCATTCCAGCACAGAGCCAACAAGACCCCATGATACTTGAACTCCCTCAGCTTGAGGCAGTAACTCTCTCCCCACTTGGAGGGGGTAGTCCACCGGTTTCCGGCAGAGAACCATGGCCTCAGACTTGGAGGTGCTGACTCTCATCCCTACTGCCTCACACTCGGCTGCAAATCGCCCCAGTGCACGCAGGAGGTCATGGTGTAATGAAGCCAACAGAACCACATCATCTGCAAAAGGGAGAGATGCAATTCTGCGGCCCCCAAACCAGACCCGTTCCTCCCCCCAACTGCACCTCCAAATACTGTACATGAATATCACAAACAGGATCACAGACAAGGGACAACCCTGACAGAGGCCAACACCTACCAAGAACGTGTTTGACTTTACGCCGAGTATGTGGACACAACTTATCTATCAAACCTCATTGACAAAAGCAGTAATTTTACATCAGAGAACACTGGAGTGGCTGATGAACCGCTGCCTTAATTTGTAGCTAGTTTGTGTTATTGTGTGACTTTGGTTTTTGAAAGGGTTAGTTCAGATTTAGCAAAGTCACACAATAACACAATCTACCAATCGAATCAGTGGCAGACCAGCAACTCCCATGTTCTTACAACACAAGTGGAGTGGTGACTGCCGAACCGAGAAAAGCATCAAAATGGTTTTTTTTAATCAAAAGTTTAACCCAAAACTGAGCATCCTGAAGATCTGTAAAACAGCCTTTTCACCTTAAATACGAAGACATGAATCCTTTGTACAGTATCAAAGCTAACAGCTACACAATTCTTGGGAGCCTGTATCTCATTTTAATCTCGTAGACGAGATTAATATCTACAGAGAGCACAGAAACACATCCACAAGAATCAGTGAGTCATTTCTTCATATCTGATACTTCAAAGGTTAGGAGATGTAAGCATGAATGTCAATGCATCCAATGTCTTACATTATCACTCCACCTCCTAGTGGGCGCATTGAACAATAAAACCACTGAAAGAAAAACGTCATTCAGGTGTTTATATAAAATATGAAAACATGTACGTTTTTATCTTGATGCACAAAGAAGGTAACTCACACAAGGTCGAGGGCTTTTGTCCAGGATGTTAAGAAAAAATCTCACATGGTTTCTTTTGATAAGAGGCCTGTAAGACAGGGCAGTCATGTGTCAACACTAGGGTGGACCAAATCTGCACACTTTTTGACACTCTTGGCAAAGTATTATTTTGTGTTTCCATAAAGCTTACAGATACGGGCCAAGCGGAGCAGTACCACCGGAAATCGTGGGGGCAGTGTTGCTGTCACTACCCGATACGTAGCTCTAGTGAGACACCAAGAAATAACAATGGTGGTTATCGAATGCCCCGGTGGAAATCCTAAAGTACTGGAATTGATGCTTGTCGTCAATTTCTGTCATCGGCAGTACAAGAGACATTGTCTTTTATGCAAGAGCTACATTATCAATATCTCCTCCACAGTCGCCATGTTTGTTTTTGAGGACGCATAGAAGTATGTGGGCAGTGACGGTAACATTGTTTGAAACGGACGTATACACTTTCGTAACGTAAAGGGAGCATAAATGGGCCTTAAGGAGAAATCTGGACTCTGTGGCTGGACCAGTTGGGAACCACTGTTTTAAAATGCAATTGAAAGTCATGAAATAGAGAGTGCAGTGTTTGACATTCATTATGGGCCTGCTTACTCACAGCAGTTGATCAACGGCTTCTGATGGGGTACAGCAGCACCACTTGTACAAACCACACAGAGAGCTCCAGCAGAGCGCAACACTAGACCCCTAATGGCAGTTTATGATTATGATTACATTTGCTCATGATTACTTTGGACGGCTACTTTGTGCGTGATTTCATGTTGAAGCATAGCAAATAAATTGGGGTGGGCATTCTGAGCATGTTAGGCAGGGATGTGCCCCTCCAATTATATATTATGATTACTGCCTTGCTGTGAGTTGTCATAAACAGTGTGGTGCATGAATATAATTATCTGACTGCAATCCCTTTTGCATTTGGTTGGTAAAGGTCAGAATGCAAAGCAGAGGGGGAGTCAGTGGCTTAGTGGATAGAGCAGGCGCCCCATGTACAAGGCTGTTGCTGCAGCGGCCCGGGTTCGAATCCAGCCTGTGGCCCTTTCCCGCATGTCATCCGTGTGTGTCATCAAGGCAAAATGTAGTCCTGACGAAATATATTGTAGTAGAACTACCACTGAACCCATTTTGAGTATTTTGTTGGGTTTTTATATGTCTGTCAGAGATTTGGTCAACACGCAACCCGGTCTTACTCCAAACTCGCCGAAATCCGGTGTTTGGGCAGTTACTCGCGGCATCAGACACTGAAGATAAAAGGCGTCCTTTGAAGTCAGCATGAAACGTGGCCATTTGCTGCCATACTTTAACAGCGCTCGGTGGCGTCAGGGGAAAACGCAGCAGGTCAAAAATTAAAGTTAAGGCAGTAAAAGTCCGAGCAGGGTGGTGGGTGGGTCCAATGAACACTGACTTTCGTCCGGGAGGGCGGTGTGTGCGTCTCGTAAGATTATAAAGCCAACCCTGTTCCTTTCCTAAACCCAACCACATGCTTTCGTTGCCTAGAGACTGGGTACCCAGGGTACCTTGCACGTCGTATCTGGACATGGAAGGTCCATGACCAAATATCGGAATGTGACAAGGTCGGAGTGAAAATATGTTGCAACACGATAACGTTGTAACCGTGCAAGTTAGAGTCACAAAACTTTACAGACGTGTAGTTGAAGACCAAGATGAAGACCAAGGTTGAAGACAGGCGTGGTCTGAACAAGGACACCAGAAGTCGGGAAGGAGCCACTGGCCACCTCACTTTACACCCCTGGCCAACATTCCCTTTAAATTCCATTCAAACCACTGTATCATGGCCGGAGCGATCCCATCGCAAGATGAGCTCTAATTTTATGCTGCTCTGACATCCCAAATGTCCTTGCTACCTTTTGCACCCTTCCAGCGAAAATAAAAAGCAACTATCACAGATCCCATTATTTAAGCAAACAAGCATCTACAACTTTAATTTGTGTGACTCTCCTCAGTAAAGTCACTGAACAGATCGTGTTGAGATGAACTGCCACGCTCTACTGAAAACATTAATGCATCTAATCCCCACCAGTCCTCATAGTCACTGATGTACTGCAAAAGCAATGAAAAGCAAATATTGGGGCTGGTGATATGATGGTATTAGGAAGATGGAGATTTGCTATGCTTTGCTTCCCTTTAATTTCTCAGGTTGTATCCATTGTGGGAAAAAAAAGTCATTTCCACTTCCGCTTTTCTTAAGTGAGTTTCCAAAATATGTATTATAGCACGATATATATAGTTATCAGCATTGTGGAGTGATGTAATAAATGTAACTGTAATCACTTACAATTATTCGGGAAAAAATTGTAATGAAAAATCGAAAAACATTCTTTTCGGTAAACGAAAGTAAGTACAATAAAACATACAATTTGTTGCTTTGCATCATTCGCCCAATTTTCCAGCTTTAGTGCCCAGATTAAAACATTTGTCAGAAAAATAATCAAAGAGTAATTAAATATAAGTTAGGCTTTGTTACATTGGTGGAGTAATCAACTTATTCATTTTTTTAGAGGGTAACTACTTACCTGTGACCTTCCTGAATTCCAAAAGTAACCTCCCCATCACTGATAGTGCTATGGTTATATTAATAACCACTAAACTGGAAAAAATTAGGCATGCAATCACACACCAGGAAGAAAGGAAAATGTGTTTGTGAGGAGTTTCTTAAACATACCAGGCTAAACAGAGTTTCTGCTCAGGCATCCTTGAGGTATTAGGGAATAGGACTGACTTACCGAAGCAGGAGTTGATGAAGCCGTACCAGCTGCAGCCGCTGCGCCCCAGCAGCCACCTTCCCCGGATACTGGAGGCGAAACTGAGCGTGGTGCCGAACACACACACCAGCATGTCACTCACACTGATGTTGAGCAGCAGCATGTTCACCGGCGTCCGCAGCTTCTTGAATTTGCAAAACAGAAGCAGCACGATGAAGTTGTTGAGGAAGCCAAAGGTCATGATGAAGCCCAGCACCACGGACAGCACTACGAAGCCCGTCGGGGAGAGCTTCCCTCTGCCCGCCGGCGCGTCCACCAGCTCCCGGTCATCGCTCAGGTTGAAGCTGTAATTCAGACCAGCCTGACCGGAAAACATCCTGCTGTCCATTCATCGGAGCTTGTCTTCACTTTGTAGCCTATTTTTTGGTTGGTTAGGGTTGGTCACATTGCTCACGTGGAAAGTTTATGAACAGCGGTTTCCTTCTCAAGTCTGTCTCCATGATGTTTTCCTTTGGGACATGAACACTTCGCACATTCCTCCACTGCTGCTGAGAGCATGCAGCTGCCGAGTCTCTCCCTCTTAAACTGGAGCTGACACAAAGGCTGAAAAACACAGTGCAATCACCAAGTGCCACCTGTTACCACCGCGCGTCCTCTCTCCACAATCAGCATGTCACTGCACGCACCAGTTTCTTTGGACGCATGAGTAGTTTTGGCAAAGCTGTCATTATTCATCACACTTAATCACGAAACCACCTTTTCCCAGCTGTTGTTTTATATTCGTGGGAGTCTGTCATGTCCAAGTCACCACTTTTTAGATGAGTTGTAATCCGCGCGCACAGTGGAGACTCCCGCAAGATGAAGAGTGGAGCGTAAAGTGCGCGCTGCTCCGATATCCAGCATCTTATAAAGGCGACTCTTACGTCACGAGACATGACATCGTTATGACAGGGGCCACGGGGGATGTGTGCTTGTGTGTGTGAGACAGAGAGGGAGAGAGATACAGACAGGCTGCCTTAACTGTATCTGTAATTACAGCAGGGTAGTTATTTAACGGACACAGACGCTGCTTTCAGCCCACATTACTGATGTCCTGTGTGAGGAGACATCTCCAACATCCCTGCAATTACTGTTCAATTATCACACGGTTGTATTTAACTGCACATTTAGTCACCTGCCAATTAAAATCCATTCATAGTTAAATGTAATATCTGTCACTTGTGTCTAATTTCTGAATGGGTCCAGTCACCTTATTGTGTTTAATTTACTCGACAACCCATTACCATGTTGGCCCACCCTGGATAATGAAGAGGAGCATTATTCGAAATAATAACTAAAAGAGCCACGCTAACTCTATTAAAATACCTGATAAGGACATGAACTGCATGTTTCTTTTCACAAATGGTTCTTATTCTCTGCTGACAGTTCAATTTGTATCCTCCCAAACTGTCAGGGTTTTTATACACAAAAGACACAAGGCTCCCACTTCACGCTGACAGTGAAGCAAAACAGACTCCTTTATATTTTGCATTTGACTGATATGTTTGCTTGACAAGCACCAGCTTCTACAGTTCCCACAAATTTGTTAAAATCGGTTTCAGTGAGCACTTCTCCTTTTCTAAAATCCATCCACCTGACAGATGTGGCATCTTAAGGTGATGGTTAAACAGTGTCAACAGTGGACTCAAAATAAAAGCCACTCTAAGGCCCTGTCTACAGATATTTTTGAAAATATGTAAGTTTTGGCCTCTCGTCTACATGCAGAGTTTTAAGCCATTAAAATGCAGATTTTTTAAGAACACCTTCTAAGATGGAGTTTTTACAAAACTGTGACTGTGTATCTGTGGAGGTAGTCAGTTGGGGAATGGGGAAGAAAGGTGATTTAAGTGACTTTGACCATGGCATGGTTGTTGGTGCCAGACGGGCTGGTCTGTCAGAAACTGCTGATCGACTGGGATTTTCTCACACAACCATCTCTAGGGTTTACAGAGGATGCTCCCAAAAAGAGGAAATATCCAGTGAGAAAATTGCCTTGTTGATGCCAGAGGTCAGAGGAGAATGGCCAGACTGGTTCAAGATGATAGAAAGGCAACAGTAACTCAAATAACCACTGGTTACAACCAAGGTCTGCAGAAGACCATCTCTGAACCAACAACACGTCCAACCTTGAAGCAGATGGGCTACAGCAGCAGAAGACCACACCAGGTGCCACTGCTGTCAGCTAACAACAGGAAACTGAGGCTACAGTTCACACAGGCTCACCAAAACTGGACAATAGAAGATTGGAAAAACGTTGCCTGGTCTGATGAGTCTGGATTTCTGCTGCCACATTCAGATGGTAGGGTCAGAATTTGGTGTAAACAACATGAAAGCATGGATCCACCCTGCCTTGTATCAACAGTTCAGGCTGGTGGTGGTGGTGTAATGGTGTGGGGGAGATTTTCTTGGCACACTTTGGGCCCCTTAGTACCAACTGGGCATGGTTTAAACACCACAGCCTACCTGCACTGTCCTGCCATTCATCTGCCTCCATGAACTAATGTTGCAGCATGATAATGCTCGGCCCCATGCTGCAAAAATCTGTACACACATCCTGGAGGCTGAAAACATCCCAGTTCTTGCATTGTCTGCACACTCACCAGACATGTCACCCACTGATGTGATGCGGTAATTTCACACAACCATTAAGGAGGAGTTCTACATCCCACAGGTCACAATCAACAACCTGATCAACTCTATGCAAAGAAGATGTGTTGCACTGCATGAGGCAAATGATGACACCTTGCTAGTACCAGGTTGGACCGCTTTTGCCTTCAGAACTGCCTTAATGCATCTTGGCACAGATTCAACAAGGTGCTGGAAACATTCCTCGGAGATGTTGCTCCATATTGACATGATGACATCACACAGTTGCTGCAGATTTGTCAGCTGCACATCCATGATGTGAATCTCCCGGTCCACCACATCCCAAAGGTGCTCTATTGGATTGAGATCTGGTGACTGTGGAGGCCACTGGAGTTCAGTGAACTCATTGTCATGTTTAAGAAACCAGTTTGAGATGATTTGAGCTTTGTGACATGGTGCGTTATCCTGCTGGAAGTAGCCATCAGAAGATGGGTACACTGTGGTCATAAAGGGATGGACACGGTCAGCAACAACACTCACACTCTAAAATGTGCGGTTTAATCACACAACACAATGACACATGTCTCAGGTTTTGAGGGAGCTTGTCATTGGCATGCTGACTGCAGGAATCTCCACCAGAGCTGCTGCCCGTGAACAGAATGTTCATATCACTACCACATCCTGTCTCCAATGTCAACCCCATGTCTTTGGCAGCACATTCACGAGGACCCAGCTCAGGTGTAACCACACCAGCTCAGGACCTCCACATCCTGCATCTTCATCTGCATGATCATGTGAGACAAACCACACGCACAGCTGGTGCAAAAATTTGTATGCATGAGACTATTTGCACGGACTGTCAGGAACCGCCTCGGGGAAGTTCATGTGCGTGCTCATCTTCTTCACCAGATTGTGACCTGACAGCACTTTGTCATCGTAACGGACTTGAGTGGGCAACTGCTCACCTTCGATGGCGTCTGGCATTCCGGACAAGTGCTCTTTTCACAGATGAATCCCAGTCTACACTGTAACGGGCAGATGGCAGCATGTATGGTGTCATGAGCATGAGCAGTTTGCTGATGCCAACGTTGTGAACACAGTGCCCCATGGTGGCGGTGGGGTTATGGAATGGGCTGGTGTGGACAGTGAACACAGGTGCATTTTGTTGATGGCAGGTTGAACGCACAGTGATACTGTGATGAGATCCTGAGCCTTTTGTAATCATCACAGGTCACACCTGTACATGCAGTTCAGTCAGCAGATTGATATGTGACACCTGGCTGGTGGGTGGATTATCTCAGCAAAGGTGCAAATGCTCACTAAAACATGTATTTATATATATATATATATATATATATATATATATATATATATATATATATATGTACATCGCACTGTGTGTTTGTTTGTCCTGTTATTGTTTGCATTTCTTACTCAATCTCTAGCTATTTTTAATACCAACTGTATTTACTATTCTTTCTGCTTTTTATACCTGTTGATGTAAAAGGCACATCTGTCTCTATCTTCATTTGTTTTCAGCATCGCATCTTGAAATTTAGTATGCTGTATTTGTGTTAGAAACAGTGTCTCTGATGGATAGGTGGGAGAACAGACTGAAAATAGCCCTGTTTTAAAAAAGACAAAAAAACACAAGCCTGTGTTGGTGTGGGTTTATTTATATTTATAGTGGTGAGAAGATGAAAAACAAAGCCCAGGTTGAGTCATACATTTATGAGTTTAAAGGCTCGTCCAAAACATTGTACTGTAGATCATTTTATGATTCTGTGTGGGTGGATCCCACAACTCTTGGTTTAATCCGCTGTCGTGATGATGGTGATATATGATGGAATTACAGCTTTCGAATCACAACATACAGGACTGTGCTCTTGCCAGATGACTAATTGTGTTCCGGCAAAACATAAACCAGGTTCAACATTTATGCTGCGTTTTCATTTTTCATTTACTTATTTTGACAGAGGCCTCTGTGTTGGCACTTATTCTGCATCAATACAGTGGACATGAAGCTGAACATGTTATGCAAAGCTTTAACAATAGTATGATGTAATTAGAAAGGCCTGGAGGTCAGAAAGCTGTTGTAATGTTAAAACCAATTTGCTGTATGTTTGTTGGTCTTAACACTGGCGCCCATAAGGGGGGGCCAGGAGGTGCCTTGGCCCCTCTGATATAATCCCTAGCCCCCCTCTACTGGCTCCCTCTGGTGAAAAAATAATTATAAGATGATATTACTGTCTCTAAGAGGCTGCATACTTATTATTTAAGCTAGCGCAAATGTAATGGGGTCTTGCCATGTTAGCATAGCTTCCTGAGAAGGGGGCTATGTAAGGCTCCAAATTGAAGCTAAATTTTTAGCGAGGGCTGGTATGGCCATTTTCAAAGGGGCCCCTTCAACACATTCTCACTTCGACCTCATCACATGTTTTGGTAATGGACTTTCCACGTCCATATGTGACGCCCAAGGTACCCTGGTTACGTTGGTTGTTGACATTCTGGGACACATTGTCAAGTCCTGCCTGTTACATGCATTGTCTTCTTTCAAAATACACTTCTGTTTGCACAGGAAATAAAAGCACTCAAATACTTTTTTAAAACATGGTGTACCAAACCATATATATATATATATACTATATTCCATTGCTTTTTTTCTGAGTGTGAAAAAGAAAGAAAAGGACAACCATCCTGTTTGAGGGACAATGAATCGCCTAACATGTAAAGGTACATACACATTAAAACAGGATTGTGGAACCCAAAATGTACTGGTATTAATCTACACACATCATATTATTGGTAATGTTAGCTGGAAAATACAAACTAAAATAATGTATATCAGTATGTGATTCCATAACTCTCCAAACTGACAGTTTGAAAAATTTCTGGTGGCACCACTGCTCCCTAGAGTACCATAGTTTTAAGCAACAGGTGACTGACATGACTTTCGATCAGTCGTCCATACATTCTCTCTTCTCAGTGGTTTGGAGGATCAGCTAAAGCTTTTACACCCCCATGTTAAATAAGTAAAGCTCTGTGCATTGACTGCCGTCATAACCTGAAGTTTATTGAAAGATACTGCTGAGAAATGTGCCGGCTGCTGATAAGTCAAGCTTCCTGATATCTTGAAGTAGGAGTGAAATACATTTGCTCACAATTTCCTCTTTGAAGGAAGCAACACAGAGCAACAGTGTACGGTAATTTCAAGCAGGATGCATTAATATTGACTGCCAGTTTCCTTAACAGCCTCCACTCGCACTCGCAAGGGCTTCAAATACAGTTAAATATGGTGCATTCAGACTCGCAAGCTAAGCACAACCTATTAGTGCTGCAGCGAAACATACAATAGCCTGCTGCAATCAGCCAGCCTGAGGCGTTTGGATCCATTTACATGATGATGAGCTTTTCTTATATCATCTAATAGTAGCTAAAGGCACACTTTGATGTTTAGCGCCTTTGTGTTGTCAGAGCTCAAATTTGTAACCTAGATAATGTTTTAAGCGTTTACTCTACTGTACTACACGTGAAAGTATATAAACTGGCACATTTCGATGATGTGAAGTTTTTACTTTTTTTCATAACGCATCAAATGAGCAGTAGATCGGTGGCTGTGCTGAGTCTATGTACTAGGCGCCCTGGGGGAATGTCATGTTTTTTATGACATGTATTTGTCATGTAATGGTTAGGATTAGGTTTGGCAAGCACTTTTATTTGTCTCCTCAAGCTGGTATTATCTGTTGTCCTGCAGGCCATCTGCGCATGTTCTCACATCACACCTCTGGTATAATAACATGATGCTTTTAATGAGGTGTATGTCTGTTGTTGTTCTTAATTATCACTGGGTGAGAGCCAGATTACATTTAGATGTGTTTTAGTTTGTTTTGTTTAATAGTTTATATAAATGTAGATAAATAGGGTGAAGTCAAGTAATTTGGGACATCAAGTAAAATAAGGTTTTACATCTTGGGCTCTTTGAATATTATCAGCCAGTCACCAAAGATGTTATTGCATTGTTGTCCGTTAAATGAAACCATCATTTTTGATTGGTCTGAGATGACTAGGGCAGGCAGAGCAAATATTTATTTAAAAAAAAAAAAAAAGCTGGCCCTATAACTTGCAAAGTATGTGGTATGTTGATTTTCTCTTTTTGGTAACAAGAGCGCTGCAGTTAAAACAGTAAGGGTATAACACCAAAAATGGTTGTCGGATGTTAGATTTTATTAATTGTTTGACTTATAATCAAACTATTTGCACAATACACTTTACTTTTTATGCTAAACAATTTTGAGTAACTGTCCTATTTTAGTGCCGCACGCACGGTGGTGTGGTGGTTAGCACCGTCGCCTTGCAGCAAGAGGATTCCTGGTTTTCTCTGGTTACTCCAACTTCCTCCCACAGTCCAAAGACATGCAAGTTAATTGGTGACTCTAAATTGCCCGTAGGTGTGAATGTGAGTGTGAACGGTTGTCTGTCTCTATGTGTCAGCCCTGTGATAGTCTGGTGACCTGTCCAGGGTGTACTCCGCTTCTCACCCAATGCCATCTGGGATAGGCTCCAGCCTCCCCGTGACCCTCAGAGGATAAGTCGTTACAAAAATGGAACAGCTGGATACCTTGCTTGTCTATCAGAGAGATGGCGTTCCTGTTGGCTGTTCAATAAATGCAGATGCATATGCATGTCCCTTCTGCGAAAGCCTGATTCAATGGCATAGAATCCTGCAGAGAAAGGTGCTATTCCAGCACAACTGCCTACCCTGCAAAGCAACCCAAAAAAGGGAGACCATGATGTCGTCGACAAGTGATTTAGGCAGCACAAGGCTCTCCTGTATGACCTGCAAATCACAGATGAGTCTACAAGCCTCTGGAACTGCGATAAATCTGAGCTGCAAGGGAGAGACAGCAACAGTCGCTGCTGCTTTGAATGCTGTGAGAGTATATAGCCTGACAATGGTAATCCTTAAGGGCAAACATCTGAGAATTGAGTGGCTATATAGCTACTCAGTCAATGCTGTTGCCAAGGTTTCAGATAATGGCTGGATTAGCGCAGATTTGTTCAATGAGCTCTGGATCACCCCAGGCCTGGCATTCTCCTTCTTAAAGGCCATAGAGAGACTGTGTGTAAACAGCTAATTTCCTGTGAAAACAGAAGTGTATTTTGAAAACAGACAGTGCATGTAACAGGCAGAACTTGACACGTTGTCCCCGAACGTCAACAACCAACGCACCAAGGGTACAGTACCTTGCATGTCATATCTGGACGTGGAAAGTCTATGACCAAATGTTGATATGTGACGAGGTCCGACTGAGAATGTGTTGCCCAGCCACTCCCTGGCAGCTCCACTCTGAGGAAGTTTTTCCCTCTCAGATTAATGTACACAAGTTAAGTCGAGGCAATCGTTGAGCTTTAACCCCATTGCACGCTGCTCAGTAGTTTCTATACCACGACTGTCCTGAAGGCAAAGTCCAAACATGAGAGTTGCTGATGTTGTCCAGTTGAGATTAACATTAATCAGATCCTTAACTGCCTCAGTTTGAAGTCCACAGTACAGTTAATGTGAGATGAGATTCATTAGTGAACCTTTACAGTGCTCCGTGAACTATGTCATCTTGAACCACAAAGACAGATAACAAATGTCAAACTCAGATGCATTCAGCTCACTCTGGTGTTATGGCAAAATTATTTAAAAAATCTCGGCACAAAGCTGCCTGTGTTCAGAAACATCAAAATATTTATTATCCATAACGTAACATTCATTTTATCCTGATGCTTTTCTAGTTTGGTGGGACGAATGATAGTGTTGTTATTTTGACCTTCACGTGCTTTCCCTAATTTTCAATCACAAGATACAGATCTTGTGTTATGTAATTTAGACACATGAAAGGGATAATTATGGGAGAAATTCTTTTTCTTTGATGAATAAAATGTGCTTGGTAAATGTCAACATATGAAGTAAAAAGGTAGCTGCCTCAGCATAGACTGATAAATTCCATTATGTTTCTATTTCAGTTGTCATATAGCCCAAGAGATCAAAAGAAAGAAAACACCAGCTTTCATCTAGTCAGAGTAGTTTTCTTATGCTTGTGGTTATAAAAAATGCGTTCTCAAAGTCTTGGTACATAATAAAGCACATTATATAGAAATGTACGTGATCCATTACCATAAGCAGACTTATAACATTACGGTTATGTGTACTGCTACATGCTCCGTACACCGGATGCATTTTCTTTTCTTGTGAAATATATTTATTTATGCATACATGTTTTTGACTCAAACACTGGAGTCTGAAACAACAGTAGCTCCTCTGTGAGACGCAGCAGTGGTTTGAGCTAAATGCTAACATCAGCATGCTAACATGTTTACAATGACGATCCAATCTGATCCAAATTATTTTATAAAGCACATTTACAAACGGTTGTCCAAAGAACACAGGAAAATACAAAGACACTAAAAAAAAGAAAACGAGAGAGAGGCCATATAAACAACACCATAGAAAGACAAAGACCAGTTTAAACGACAAAAGGACATAAATATAGAAAGGCAACGCTCACAGGGAGGTAAAAGCAAGAGCAGGCTTTGTACTTCTGCACCTAATCGACACTGTATCTATGGTGTAGGCTCTGTGTCAACGTAAAGCCTATGGTGTGACGTGCACCTCCCCAGATATGTAATTACATGTTGCAGTGACACAGACCTCATGTCTGTTTCTGTAAGCTGAAGCCATTTCCCTCAGTGGAAACGAGGCTTCTATTTACTTTAATTTCACAGATAAGAAAAAATAAATTGTGAAGACAATAAAGCCTCCACAAAAAAAAGTCTCTCAAGAAGCTTCGGTATATCCAGAACTCAGCTGCTCGTCTTCTCGCACACTCACGCCCCCATGACCACATCACCCCCATCCTCCATAACCTCCACAGGCTCCCCATCCCCCAGCGTATTCACTTCAAACCGCTCATCATCACTTATAAAGCTCTGAACAACATGGCTCCCCCCTAACTGTCTGAGCTCCTCCACTAGCACACTCCCTCCCGCACTCTTAGGTCTGCTGATGCCAACCTCAGAGACTCCCCGTCACTCTCAACCTTCAAGAAAACCCTGAAAACACACCTTTTCAAAACTGCCTATAACCTCTATATTCAGTGTACTTCACCCATTCTGGCAATTCCCTCCAGAGGTTAGAGTTTCAGGGATACAACTGAAAAGGCACAATCTCCCCCGTGCTTCAAACTTGATCTTGGGACAGGAAAGAGCAACTGGTCAGTGTCAGGTTGGGAGAACAGGTTGGGGCTAGCCCATTTAATGATTTGTCATTAAACAATAAAATCTTAAAATCTAACAAAAACATACGGAGCCAGTGAAGGGAGGTCAGTATGGAGGAAATGTGCTCTCGCCTGAGTCTGCCAGTAAGAAGATGACCTGCTGTATTCTAGATCAGGAGAGTCGAACATACGGCCTGGGGGCTAGAATCAGCCGGCCAAAGGGTCAACCCGGCCCACTAGATGGCTTTGCACAGCTAGTGCTGATGCACTTGTAAAGGCTGAGAGCAATTGAAACAGTGAGGAGATACTTCATGTAAAATACTGCCTCTGAACGAAAAGACTCGAGTCAAGATAAAAACATGTATAACCCTTTAAAACCACTAAAAGATAAAAAGGAAGCAACGTTAGATAACAGCCTCAGTTAGAAAATGCTAGATTTTTATCACAGACTTAATCTGCTCGTCTTATTTCAGATCACTGTCCATTATCACACTCAGATTTTAAACAGTAGATTTCATGTAAGGTTCCAGGGAACAAAGGTCCATATGAGGGGCATCACACAATGCAAACATGTTGATGTTTAACAGGTATAAATGTAACAGGCTCAATTGTGCAGCAGTAATATGTGTAACAGAGTCAAATGAACATTTGTAATATTAAGTAATTACACAATATGTGCTCCAGCTGTTAGTACCTGACATTTAGGCCGCTATAGTCAATATATGGAACGTTTAAAGTCTCAGCTCAGTGCCTTGGTGTGAACTGTACTGTTGCAAGATGTTGCAAAGCCATTTAGTTGCAAATGGGTGCACGTAGTTGCAAGTCGCAAGGCATTGCAAAGAGAATCTTTGGTCTGAAGGCTACTTTCTGTGCCCCTACATTCAGCTTTGGGGGTACTCCTCCCATAAGGGGGTGTCTCCCACCTTGCTGCTCCCCTTTTGCTGTTGTACTCCATCGGAGAAATAAGAGACATTGCTCTCATGGTAATTTCCGTGTTCTCACACCGTTTAGCTATGTTATGCATGTTCTCCCTGTGTCAGCGTGGGTTTTCTCCAGGTGCTCCAGCTTCCTCCCACAGTCCAAAGACATGCAGGTTACGTGGTGACTCTGAATTTTCCATAGGTGTGAATGTGAGTGTGAATGGTTGTCTGTGTCCATGTGTCAGCCCTGTGATAGTCTGGTGACCTGTCCAGGGTGTACCCTGCCTCTTGCCCAATGTCAGCTGGAATAGGCTCCAGCACCCCTGCGACCCTTAAGACGATAATCAGTTAAGAAAATAGATGGATGGATATTCCTGTGTCACTTAATTTGAGTAGGGGCTCGAATTAATATGGTCGTAATGTAAGTGACGGAGGATTTTGTTTTTACCTCTTGCTGTCAGGAATAAACGGAGATTGCCTCCAAAGATATCCACGCTCTGGATCTCTTCATATCAACACAATGCAGACAACACTAGAGTCCACTGGTTACATCAGATTCAACCTGTTCACCTTCTTAGTTTGGCAAGCCAGCATGCAATCATTTGCAAATTAGCACTAAGCACAAAGTACAAATACTGTGGCAGATATTTGGTGATATTTACCTGATGATGGTGGTAGATATAGACTCAGGGTTCAGTAAGTTAGTTAGTTGTTGAGGCATTTCACTTAAAGCCACAAATGTCAACCTCATGGTGGTTATTGCAGCTTCCAAATAAGTTCATAAATAGCCACCCACAGACACCATAACGGGAGATATGATAAACTCACTGTCTTTAGTTTCATTTTACTCACTGTTTGATTATCCAGGTTGGTTTAAGAGTTGATTGATTTGCAGGATGTACGGAGAGTCACAGGATGAGGCTGTGAACTGATTGTCTTGACTAGTGTTGGAAACGAAAACAAAAATGCCCCAAATAAACAGGCCTTTACAAAAACAAAGTTCAAATCAATGGGGTATTAAACCATTTCTTCAAACAATAAAACTGAGATTAACCAAGTACACAGCGAGTTTTCATGTCTCCCATTATGGCGTCTGTGGGTGGCTACTTTTGAACTTCTTAGTAACCTGTAACCCCGTGGTGTCTTTCACGCTCCACACTCACTTCAGCACACCTGTCTTTCATTAAAGGTTACCGAAATGCCAGGTCAGGAGGTACTTTGAAGTGACTCAAAAAATAATAGAAAACTAGGGCTTGTTAGACATGGCTCTAACAGTGGTGCTAGAGGAAAAGTCAGAGAATCACCAAAGCTATGGTTCATCTTCTGGGGACCATGAATGTCTCGCAAAATTTCATGGCAATTCAATCAGTAGACTCTGAGATATTTCAGTCCACATTAAAGTGGCTGACTGACAGACTGACACTGACTTAAAGAATCCCTTAAATTTCTGAGATCTGAAACCTGTGGGTTTAAGGAGTAGGATAAGTGTCAAGTAAGATAAAGTGGGTGATTTCCATTTCATTTGATTGTAACTGTATTGTCCCCTGCAGCTCTGGTATTTCATTGCAAGTGTCAGGTCCCCCAAGTATTTAGTTTTGATGATACAGCATGGTCACAAATAACAACACAGAAGCTCTGTGTCGACTGTTTTCATGCCAATCCCCACTACGAACAGCTGTCAGATGGTCCATTAACAAACATCCCTCATGACAGATGGGTTGTTCTGGAAATCATCTCTGAGGGATTTTATCAGATACGACCATATCAAAAATGACAAAAAACAAAACAAAACAAAAAAACGGACAGAAGGCAGACTGGATAATGCTTCCTTATGATTGTCTTTGATAATAAATCATAAATGTGTCCCTCTTCCTCTGACATTTAATTTGCATTTAGCCGTTCTCTGCTGATGAGAGAATGCTTTTTGATATGAGCAATTTGAAAGTAACTTGCAATTACAAAATGTGACACAAAATTGCTTCCGTTTGTTCCGGTCTGCTCCAGTGAGTGAACGAAACCTCCTGATGTGAAATAAGTCATTATTCCAGACGTGCTGTAAAAGTTCTATTAAAAAATCAATTCAAGCAATCACGGCGTGATCTTTGAGCCTCTGTTGCTAATTTGTGTTTGTCTAACAGTGGATGGCAATTTGTGAGCATCTTTCATGGTTCTGAAACGAAATAGTCAACTAGAAAGTCTAAGTGAATCACAGTGGAGAGCTGCATGCCAGGAGAAAAAGATGAGCTGCACCATTCAGGACGTGAACAACTGAATTATCCCCTGCTGAGTGCTCATATCAGTACCTTCTGCCAGGTCTCCGAGTACAAAGACAGACAGGAAATGAATTGTTGAACTGTGACTGTCTTCAGCTCATATTTATCGAAATCTCCCTCCATTTGGCCCCTAAAGGTGCGGACACGCCAAACTGACATCAAAGAACTAGCGACGACGAAAGCCAACTGTTGCATTGCCTCATGTCGCCCTGTGTCAGTTGCATTTGAATACACTACATGGAGTACATCCGATGGCCAAGTGGCACGTACTTTCTGCGCCTGTGTGAGAGAGAGTGGAGTGACAGAGTGGTACATCCTGACAGACAGCCGAGGGGTTTCCAATCTGTGCAGCTGAGCACCGCAGCACCTCCACGGACTATTACATCCAGACAGTCCCGGTGTTTCCTCCGCAGGCTCCGCTTCAATCCAGCAATCCATGCTGTAGTGGTGGACCCTTGGATGTATAAAGAGAACTGGATACAGTGTTAGAGGTGGGGTCCCCTGTTCATTCCTATTGAAGTTGATAAGTGGTGCATGACGCAAAAAAAAGTTTGATTTTTGGTATAAATCTACCTGGATCTTTTGCATCCATGGGCCACTGCAAGTCCTGTTTAGCCCTTTGCTAACCTGAATGCAGGCAAAATAATCTAATCATGTGCCTTTTCCAGCCTTTTGAAATGTTATTGGACCCAGTAAATCAAATTATGATAGTAAAATGAATCACTTAACCAGGGTTGTGGTGCTCAAAAAAAGGTTACACATGTCTCTTTCACAGTAAAAGTCTATGGGGAAAAAGTCCTCTTGGGCCCAATGGCATTATGTGCTGTAGTTACAAGGTTTGGTCACCATGTCAAATTAGCTTAAAAGCGAATTTCTATCCAATTTCTGTGCTGTTCCTGGAGCTTGGGTGGGCCGAATGACAGACCAACATAGAGTGCTCCAGGGATTAGTCCTAGTTTATTTTCTGCAATAATCTAAAATTCAAGGGAAAAATCCTGTTGTTTTGATTTTTTGATGAGAGAACCAGGGCGATGATTACCTGCAAAAACATGTCATCCCTGCAGCTCTACTGCCATCCATTATGACTAAAAATGAAACTGCTACCATTAAATCTTCATTATTTTACAGCTGCTTCTTTTTTGTAATGGTTGTGTATGGAAAGAAGTCTCTCTGGTACATGCATGTCATGTGACCTGCAGTTTTGACAGCTTAAATAGAGTGCTTAAATAGAGTTTTGACTATGTTTAAGAAACTATTCTCAACTACTCTGGGGTCTTTAAATATACTGGAGGGAGGCATGTTGTGGAATTGTCTGTTATTTACTTGGTTGTTTACACCGGGTGTGCTTTGTATATTATAGCAAAGTATAAATATCATATTAATTTCACAGTAAATCCTTGGGGTATACATTTGTTTGTGTTGGTCAAGTCGCCATCTGATGCATCTGTAGTCAAGTGGGAATGAAACTGGCAGAATGTTTACACAGTATGTCGTCTAATCTCTGAACAGATACCTGCTTATAAATCGTCGTCAGATATATGACGACTGCTGGGTTCTCAGATTGTATGTTGCTTGTCTTTACATTTATATATTTATTTACCTGTGTGTGTGTTGGGGGGTGGGCTATAGTTAGGAAGATATTTCATAGAGCAAAATACAGCAGAAAGTGATAAAATTCATCAACATATTGACTCATAAATATGGGATAGGATATCTATGAACCGTTCTGTGAGAATACGTTAACCTGCTTCAAGGTTGGGAACAGGGGCGTCATAGTGGGGGGAAAAATGGGACTTATTACCCAGGGCCCCAGCCAGAGAGGGTCCCTTGAAAATCCTGGAATAAAAAGTTTGGTTTTATTTGCAATTTCTTTTTCATTTCTAATTAGTGCCATGAGTAAAGTACAATTGAAAGACTGACCTTTTAAAAAAAAGAAAAATAGTGGAAGCTCCTTTGGACCGCTGTCACTCCTTAAAGATGCAAAATGGTTTAGTCTGAACCTTTTAGGACCCTGAGGACATCTGGTGCTGGCCTACTGACCATCACAAGAGTCAGAACAAGACATGGTGAAGCAGCGTTTTGTTATCATGCTGCACAAACCTGGAATAACCTCCCAGATAATGTTAGACAAGCCCGACTCTCAACACTTTTAAGAAGGGGCGATTACTCTGAGACAACAAGGGGGGCTGAACATCCCCTAAAGTTTCATTTAAGAAATGGTCAAATGTGCACTATTGAATTTACATTAAAATAAGAATTTACACTGCATTAAACGTGCGCCTCCAAGCATTCCTGTGAGACAGCGCTGAGCAGGTTTTTTTCATGCAGCAAAGCGAGATGGTCATTGGATAAATGCAACAAAATTGTCACTTCCAGGGAGGCTCAGCTTCCCTGGGACCTAATGGAGCGGTAGGCAGGAGAGGACGCTCGGTGTCGGCATGATGATTGGACGAAATGTCTAAAAGGCTGAACCCCTTTGTGACTGACAGCGCTTTTGAAATACACTCTGGCATCGTCGCATTTCGAGCTCAGTCCCATGCCGATAGTTGCGAGTGTAGTCTTCAGACAGAGTGCAGTCCAGAGTTCCTGCTGTGGTTCTATGGCTTGAGTGTGGTTGAAAAATGGCTTCAATTAAATGTTGCTTTTATAAGTTACTGCCTCGTTACAATATGACAAATTTTATGATGTGAACTTAATGTGAACTTCCCCTGTTTTAAAGACCAGCAGCCACCACTGCTTTTAAGTCGAAGCTGAAAACATTCCTTTTATTATTTTAAAACTCAGTTCAATCATTCTAAATAAGTTTTTGCACCTCTTGTCTGCACTTTTGCTATTTTTAATGGTGATTTTTTTTTAAATTGTAAATAATTTGGTCTTTCTCTTTGGTCTTTTCTGTATCCTTTATTATGTTTTATATTTTATTGCTTTGTAAAGCACTCTTAATTGCCCACGTGTATGAATTGTGCTATACAAATAAAGCTGTCTTGCCTTGCCTTGCCTATGTTGCTGGAACACCATCACACACTGTCATGTCTTTCCCTAAAGAAGGGAAATTGGGGTTCCAAAAAAATAAGTGAAAGAAATGAACAGAAAAGAAGCAGACTGAAGGTGCGTGAGAGAGACATGGATCAAGAAAGGAAGGGCAAGGGGACCCACAGAATTGGTGCTACGCCCCTGGTTCAGGAATAACTTTAATTAAGGGGAGGAGATTCCATTGCAGCACAGGATACCTGCAACACAATTATGTGTAGCCTAATAATTAATGAATATTATCACTGAGGGGATCTCATATTTTCACCAAACCTCTCTGGTTGTCTGGATCTAAATAACACCTGCAGTATAGTGACATACACTATGCATTCAGCAAATGCAAATACATGTCACCATACAAAAAGCTCACAGCGCCAAACAGGTTAAGGTGGTTGAAGTGGGAAAATCAACCAGGTATGAACACTTCACTGCTCTGTGGAAAGTTTCCTGTGATGAATGAATGAGCCATTGTGTCAGTGATGGAAATAAATGACAGAAATTAAACCTGAAAGCTTCCTCCCATGCAAAATGATGAATATGTGGAAAGCTATCACACTATTCTAGCAGTCTACAAATACCACCGGTCTTCTTGAATTCATACTCATAACACAAATCGTGTTATTGTTCGAGGCAGGAGTCAAATGAGCGTCACGCAGTCTGCAGGGAAAGTCAGGCTGCTAAATCGAGCCATGACTTATCGCTCGTCATCTCCTCCTCGGCCCAACTGAGAGCAGCAAACTCCGACATGTATACGTTTGTGAGCCGCTGAAATGAGCAGCTGTTTTATTTTCCCGGTGCCTGCTTGAATGTAAATGTGAGGACGGAATCGCGTCTGTTGCTTCTCAGCGGCAGCTATGAGCGGAAGAAGAATGCGCTGTCGGTTTAGTAGCTAGCTAGCTAGCCGCGGCTAACTGCTAATGTGGTGCTAACGGCTAACCATACTGGGATCACAGTGTTGTTTGTTGCTTCCGAAGCTTGTAAATGTATCTTTAAGACATCTGTGTACGTGGGAAATGAGGTGTTGCAGCTAATATAACTTTTTGCTTAGTGAGGAGACAAATGCCGCTGATAAATAAGTTTATATGTAGTTGTGAGTGTTGACAGTACACAGTGTAGCCTGCCACCTGGTACCTGTGTGTAACAGCTAGCCACGTAAACTGCTCCTGCTTGGTGTTGACGTAGCAGGAGCAGCTAGCTTGTCTCAGCTGTCAAGCTAGCTCAGTTTAATGTGATTTAGGAGCAGTAACAATCACTGACAGTCTGCCTGATAACCCAAGACATCCTGAAGACCGAGCCCCACAGAGGACATGAACTATTGTGACTCAAAATGCTATAGCTGGACCTGAACGTGGCTCGTTGGGTTCCTGGTCCTGTTGCATTGTGCGGATGATGAAGCGGGTCATCTGGCTGATATCAGGATTAAACAGAAGAATGATGAAGCTGCTTTTTGCCCTCGCTTTGATCGCATACATTGCCTGTAAGTACATTAATTTGTGTGTGTCTCACCTGTTAAACTGTTACCATTCCTGTGACTTCATTGTCATCCTTGACAACCTAGTGGTAAACTGAGTGAGTAGTTAAAACTTACACAACACACTGTTTGGTGGCCAAGCCCCCACAATGAAAGTGTTAAAGCAGTGAGGGTCAACATACTGTTAAAAACCAGTTACATTTCAGGATAATGTACCATGTAATTTTTTTTTTTTTTGTGATCAATTTTTTGTTTATTGAAACAGTGTGAGTGCAGGTGTGAATAATACATACAAAAAATAAATATTAATAATAAAATAAAACACAAATAACATCAAATAAATATTCATACAATTAAAGGAAAAATAAGTAACTAATTAGGTGAAATAATGACAGGAATAAAAGTTATAAACAAAATAAAAATAAAATAAATATTAACGCCCCAGGCACACCCCACCCTCCCCTCCCTGGACCCAGGACCCCATCTCTTCTACAGTATCATGCCAAGCGGTTTCGTAGGTTAGTTGAAAGTGACTGCCATCCTCTATAACTGCCTCTTTTTCTCCGTCGACTCGAGCAGTCCACAATTTCAAATACACAATGTCCAAATATGTCAGAATCCATGCACAGTAAGAAAGTGAATGTGGGGGTTTCCAATGTGTAGCCACCAGGTTCTTTGCTGCCGTTAGGCCAGCTAACAGCGCTCGTTTTTTAATTGGGTTCAGTCACAAGTTGGACAAATCATTAAAAATTAGTGCAGTGGGAGAACAGGTCAAATGTCTTGGAGAGGTTAGAAGCGATCATCTTCCAGAATCCGGCAACAGGAGCGCATTTCCAAGACATGTGAAAATAACTACCAGTCACTTTCAGAGAGCAAAGAGTGCATGTGGCATCATCAATTGCTTTTATTAGATGGAGCTTCCTAGCTGTTAAATATATCCGATGTATGAAATTGTAATGGATCTGCTGATGATCAGGATTCCTGGAAGCTAAGTCTACATTCAACCATACTTTGTCTTTGTCTTTGAACATGATGTAATATGGCTGAAACAATCCCAGTGCCACACCACAGTTACAGTGCTTTCCACTGAAGTAAAATCCCAAACTATACATTTTGTGAAGTGTCAAGTATGGGTGCAAACTGTCAAACAATGACCTTTTTAACTTCTATGATTGGCTGGTATTGACAGAATGTTATTTTGGTCTACTTCGCTGAACAGAGTTGTTGTTTTGTGGATTGTTTTGCACAATGAACATGGTGTCTGTAAAACCAATGAAGTCATCCTTTGTGCCAGTCAGGTGATACGTCAACAAAGTTTTACGACTACAACCTTGAGTATGTTTATTAAACAGGTTTTATTGCCTGAGTATGGCAGCGAGGGCTGGTATTTGATAAGTGGCTGATCTTATCATTTTATCCGAGTCTCATCATGGGCGATAATTTAATCTAGTAATGCTCTGAAAGGTTGAACTGGCATTTTAACTGTGGCAGTGTGACTGACAAGTAAGAATGATAAGTGGTTTTAGCAGGGTTGGAGTCAACAGCGCCCACGCTATGTCCAGAACAAAAATAAGATCTTGCAAAGTCAAGTCTGAGTTACAACCAAACACAAACAGACCAGAATCCTCTCCTAAGACTGAGTTTGACCAAAGATTTAACCAGCATCCTCACAGTCATTGGCTGTAACATCTAGAATCATTCATAACAGTTTACTTTCTTTAAACATACATTATCAGAAAATCACCAGCAGTGTTCTCCAGTTTGGGCAGACTATTAAGTTGGAAATGTAGTTACGCTTGCAAGCAAACTGTAGTGATCAGAGCTCAGTCCACAAGCTGTTCTCAAGTACATTACTGGAAATTTTATCAAGTCATGAACCTTTTTCGAACCCCACTAAGGTTATGGTTGTGTTAATGTTGCCTTTCAATTAAACAGTATCAGAACATTCTGTTTATTGCTTGATGATCCTTGAGAAAACCACATCAGGGTGGTTTTGGTACAGTTAAGCAATTGTCTTCAGCACTCGGCCTGCGGCCTCGTGCCTATGACCAAATCACAGCCGTGACGATATACGAGTATAACATCACGAGCTCGAGTGTGATATTGCTTTTATACAACAGTTCAACAGTTAAATAAGCATGGCTGATTAAGAAATGTTGAAAAATGAGGACAAAGTAGATAATTGAAGCATTTTATTTGTCTTCCGCCAAGAAAAATAGTTCCCTCAGGACTCCACTGTCACCGTTGCTATGTAACGCAGACATGGTGCGCCAGGCACTTACTCTTTATACACATTTATCTGCACATTTCCATTTATCTTGCATAAGTCTCTGGTGACTGCATGGTGGACTGTTGCTTCGCAGGCACAGCCGACTCTGCCTTCTGATCTGACAGTATGTTGCTCCATCGTTTCCTGCTCTCCATGGATGGCTTCCAGTAGCTTTTTAACGAGCTCTCAGACCTGCAAGACAAAAGGTATATTTTAGGGCCCGACTCCTAATTAGAAGACTAACTTTACACATAGGCTACGTTAAAACAACATCATACCTGTGCCCGCTCACTGTCATGATCTCCCTAGCTTCAAGTCCCGCATCTGACAGCTTCTGTATGGCAGTCGCCCTGAGGCTGTGATTGGTGTAGATAGCTGTTGTCCCCGCCTCTTTACACATCTTCGGCAGTATCTGTGCGAGTGAGTTTATTCCCAGTGGAGCTTTAGTGTACCAGATATTGTCTGTGTGAGCTGCTGTCATCCTGGGCTTCAGATAAAGGGCATTTGCATCTGGTGGAAGTTTGTTTAAATACTTTTCTAGGGTTGCAACGCAACTGCTGACCTAACTGACACTAAAGCCTGATTTATGGTCCTGCATTGAATCAACGACGTCGTTACGTTGTTGCTGTGATGCTGTCGTGAACCCTTTGAACTTCTCCGTCACTCTGTTTCGTCGCGGTGCAATTCACTTCTAGTGCGGTAGGGGGCTGTGTTTCTTTCCTGAGTGGTTGTCGTCATCTCTAGTTGATTCTTTGTTTAGCTTCCAGCTTTTCCAGTTACAGTGAACAATGATGACCGAGAGAGAGAGAATCTTGCTGGAGTTGTTGGATGTCGAAGAAAGTATGTTAATACTGCAACATCTACATCGCATCCATGCTCAACAACAAGATATTTAAAGATGGCGGGGATGGCGGAATCTGGAAATACGGAACCGGAAAATGCGTTGCTACCAAGCAAACCAATCAGAGCCCTTCCGGTCTGTGCTGGGTCTGCGTCGCCTCGACTTGTAGTTACATTTTTGGGGAGGTGCACGTCAGGCTACGCCGGGGGCTACGGCGAGCCTTCTGCGTAGCCCCGTACCCTACGACGTAGCGACGTCATTGATTCAACGCAGGACCATAAATCAGACTTAACCGTCCGTACCGTTTTAATTTGATTGTTGATTGCAATCAGCTGTGAGGTGGAGTGATACATACACAGTGAAATAACCGTGATGTTGTACTCCAATATCATCAGGGTTTTACTGTCTCTCGACCAATCAGATTGCAGGGCCGGAACTAACTCTTGTAAAATGTGTATTAATCTTTTTTCCAAATCCTGTAACATGTGAGACAAAATGGGCTAATGCCAAGGATGAGACTGATGCTCCAGTGATTTTAAAACACCTATATTGATCTGATAGTCAGTGTGAGGATTAAATTAAATAAGGATAGAATAAATCAATAGGAAAATATCTCGATTTAAGAGATAGGATCTTACCTGGTGGGACTTTTGTACTAATCCATTTTTTATGGATCAGTATTAAACTTTAAATTATTCACAGCTCAATGATTTACAGTCCACGTGTCAGACAGTACAATTGTAGCAGCTGAGAGAAAATAAGATAATTGCTGCAGCTTCTTTTCCTCAATTGTTTCCCTTTGGAAGTTTTGCAGTTTTGCTTTTTTTAAGCTGATAGGACAGGCTTGAGCACAAAGGGGGAGAGAAAAGGTCCGCAAGGTTGAAATAAACTTGCAGCCGCTGTGCCAAGGACATTGCCTTTGTACATGGGACGCCTGCTCTAACCAGTGAGCTACTGGCGGACGCTTACGTGCTTTGTTAGACAATCTGTGACACTGCACTATACATGCTCTTTACATACATAATATGCGATGCACCAATTTGACTTGTTTTTTAGTCCCAATAGGCCAATACAGAGCACCAATCTGATACCAGTGTGAAATTAATATGCTGTATGCCTCACTGTGTGACAGTGACTGGATCATTCTTGAATGTGTAAGGCAACATCAGGCTTGACTTAAACATAGCTTCTGAGTTGTTATTTTGTATTAAAGTAATAAATTGTGCACCAGCAACATGGTAAAAATACATCAAAATGAACAGGAGCATCAATTTAAGTGTAAACCTGACATTAACATTCCAATAAAACAATATAACTGCATAAAATTAGAACACAATGTGGTCTGCTGGTGTGCTGCTGATGCATGACATAGTACTAAGACGTGTAATCCAACATAAAAGTAGAGTTAAATTGAAGTAGTCATACTTGATCCAGCTACTTCAGTTCATATCGGCGTGATATTGCGCTCAGATCGGTGCATCAGATTTAATAATGTTTTCTCTGTCTCTCTTGCAGCTGTCTGGGGAACATATACGAACATGAGGTATAGTAAATAATTTTTCTCTCACCTAACTGCTTTGTATTTGCCATACTGCATTGTAACTGAACTCATGGTTCTTGACAACATTTTCCCCAGCGCCTCTTTGATACCAGAATATTGTGTAAAAAATCATGTTATAATAACCTTTGCTTGGTTGGCGATGTTGTTAATTTCTCCTCAATTTTGAATTATATTCAGTGTATGTGAACGTAGGCGTTGAGTTTATTTATTTTTCTCAGCAGCAGTTTCTTGAGTTTGAGTGGAAGGATGGAGAATTGATCAGTCAGTCTGTTGGTGGTTGGATTGATCAGAGCTGTTCAGATCATGGATTAGAGGAGGAGCAACTGAGTGAAAGCAAACTTTAAGACTCAGCGCTGCACTGCAGGCGTGCAGTTTCTATGGGAATGCAGCCAGTTTAATATAAAGTAGGTTGGAGAAGAGATGGACAACATTAAAATGAGAGTGATTTTGTTCTAAGACAGTGGTTCCCAAGTGGTTCAGCTACGGGGTCCAAATTTCTCCTTAGTTATTAGGTCGAGGTCCACACAGTTAATTACATTCAGTGTCATACTGTTGTTTGGCTATGTCTTCGAGCTAGTTTGCTGTCTCTGTTGTGCCAGGTTCACACTACACAATATTAGCCCGATTCTAGCCCGACGTGGCGACACACGGCATGGATCGTGAACGACAGATTGTTGTACAACCCCAGCCGTTTAGATATTTACTGTAGAGATGTTACCACATTAAGTAAAAAGGGAAAAATGATAGCGTGAAACAGCAGAAGCACTTTAGCAACCTGGTGAGTACTGCCATTAGCATCAAGCTAGCAAACAATGTTACTTCTTCATAATGGAGACAGACATAAAGTAAGAAAATTAAAAAACTGGGGCACACAAGTTGGAAACAATTGCTCTTTCTGACTGTGCATAGCGTTGTGCTGCTCCACCTGTGCCCAGACTACGCTCTGCACTGTGTGGTGCTGTTAATAAACAAACAGTATATGTATTCCAATAGTTCTCTTAATGAAGGGTCCTGCTCCTGTCCAGCATTTCAGACCAAGGGTCAACCAATATACATGTGTTCCAGTACTGACAATTTGAGGATAATTAAGTGTTTTTCAACAATAAAGCATGTAAACATGTTTGTCTAGAAACCTAAAATACAATTATGAACCTGAAAATGAGCACAATAGGTCCCTTTAAACTAATGTGCCGTCTCAAGATCACAGCACCATCTCTCTGCCTTTGAATGCTGTGAGATTGCATGCGGTGATTGTGCTGATTAGGTTTATGGTAATGACGCAAGACTATACAATTTTTTCAGCTGTTAGCAATCTTTGGTTGAATTGGGCCATTATTGGCAGTGTTGCAGAAATAATGAGCAGGACTGCTTTATGGCAGTATGAGATTTTTATGCGTTTTCAGCATTATTGTGATGAATTATCTTGATAGACAAACATTCATGGTGTGTTTTATTCACCCAGTGAACAGAAAATAGACGTTATCAGGATAAACATGTATATAGTTAGTGTGATATAAAGTTGTATATACTGTGGTAGAGGATCTTTACTCTTAACAGGTGAATTTTCTCTGGCTCTGTGGTGACTGTTGCCATCATCTCATCCCCCCTTTTGTCTCTATGTCATCATAGATCAATACAAGAACACGGAGAAATGAAGATTGATCAGAGAATTGACGAAGTGAGTGCAACATGTCTTTACAGGCCCAATGAGCTCTGCTGTATGTTATCAGCTAGTATTTCTCTTCCTCATGCACATATTATCACACATTTAATGGAATACATCCTTGTAAAGACACACACGAAGACATTCTATTGATTTGCATTGATTGATTCTACATTTACATTCACGTACTTACTCCGCATGCCTTTGTCTAAGTTAGATTTTTGATTGGGTCCAAAAAATGTGGAGCAGCCCAGCACGTAACACACATAACTTATATTGTCGTGAATTCGCTCTACCTTGTCACACATCCTGGAAAGCCTGCCGTACAGGTTGTACAATACGCTATTCATAGGCAACAATAGGCTTTTGTTTTGTTTGTCTTCTCTTTTTAACATTGTTGCTATAAAAGCAGTTAGGTCTTTGTCTTCTTTGTGCAGCACTTTGCATCAAGCACTCTCTCTCTCATCACTCACTCTGAGTGGCAACCACAGGCAACAGTAATGCCATGGCTATAATAAGACAAATCACTCTCTCTGTTGCAGATACATGCATAAATGTTCTTATTATTTTGTTTGATTGTGTCGACAAATGTGTTTATTGACATCTTCACATAACATAAAAGCAACACACACTTTACATTGAACAGAAAAGGCAAACCTAAACAAAACACACTAGCCCTTTTTAGATAGGACTTGTGCAAATTTGCAGGAAAGCCCAATCAGTCTTCGTTCAGCATTGGCAGTATAAAAACAAAATCGGGGAGTGTGGCAAAATGCCACCTACCTAATTTTGTTTATACAGAATGCACCTTTTTCGGGGCAATGTGGGGGCGTGAGCAAGTAACAAAACGTGTAGCTCAGCGTGTGACGTAAACTGTGACGTGGGAGGGAAGCCGCGGCTAGTCAGTCCTTCGGCAGTTCTCTCATTAGTCTGCCTGTTCTTCACCGTCCCCGTCATTTGACGGTTAATGGCCTCTTTGTTTGCGAGGGCAAGGAGGGCGCGCAATTCCTTGACTCCCCAGTTGCTCATCTTTACTGTGTCTGTCAGGTTTTTTGTTTTTTTTAAAGATACTTTTTTGGGCATTTTTAAGCCTTTAATCAATAGGACAGATGAGTGTGAAGGGGGGAGAGAGAGGGAGTGACATGCAGCAAAGGGCCACAGGCTGGAGTCGAACCTGGGCCGTTGCAGCAGCAGCCTTGTACATGGGGCGCCTGCTCTACCACTAAGCCACCGACGCCCCAGTGTCTGTCAGGTTTGCGTTTCCCTCTTGCTACTAGCTGCTCATTCCTGCTATCAGCTGTTTCCTGTTTATCCACTGCCAGTGGCTCGCACGTGCGGCGTCATCAACAGCTCCTCCCACAAGTCTTCAACAGCCCCTCCCGTTACGTAAGGGCGCCTCGATCTGTTAAAACTGAAAGAGTTCCGCCAATATGTCTACCCTATGAGGTGGAAAATTGGGCACCTCGGATCAACTCGCCAATCCGGCTCTGTGTGTCTAAATGCTCGCTTGCTAGCCCAAAATTCTCCGAAAATCTGGCAGTGTAAGGGGCTATAAAGGCACTTTGCATACAATGGTAAAATAAGATTTTATTTATTTTATTATATTTTTGGTTAGTGTTTTCAATGTTTCTAGAGTTTCTGTTTTAAGAGTATCATTTACATCCCACGCCACTGACATTTTACTGTCACAGACACTTTAAGTACCGTTTCATCACATATCGTATGAAGCAGCCCACTTCATTCATGGTTCTAATGATGTTAACAAACCTGCCTCTTTCACATGAACACACTCATGGCTGGATAGGAAAACCCAGAGTTGACTGAACTAGTAGATAACCAGCTTTGTAGTAACAGTTATCCAGACGGCCAATGTTAGGGTCAATCAAACCAGATAATGAAAAGATATCCTGGGTAAGCTGAACTGGCTTACAGGTCTCAGGTTGGTTGTTTTATTGCTGTTTTCCATGTCCCGCACATCAACGTTTTGAAATCTTAATCTTGGTTGTCTGATAAAATAGTAGTTTTTATATCAAGATCTCCTTCGTTTTCAGCACCCAGAAATATAAAGTATGATATCAACATTTGTGGATTATTTAGATTTTTTTCCTGTGAATGTCATACATGTTTGTAAAGAGACACATTAATGAATGCTCATGACTGTAACATGAACTCAACCTCACCTTTATATTAACATGCAGCTGTGATAACATGGCCTGTCAGACACACTGTAGGATCAATTTAGTCTTAACTAATCATTGACTTATGTTCTCACCTCACGCATCTCTCACTTTTCAACTCACTCTAGGCTGTGGCTCCTCTCAGAGAGAAGATTCGTGATCTGGAACAAAGGTGTGTATCCCTTTTTATGCACAGATGTATACACACATACACATGCAGAATTAGTAAGGAGACAGTGTTGCGAAACTTGTCTGCAGACTTGTGGATTAGCATTTCTTTTCACTGTCAGTATAAACAAATATTTCTAATTGCTATACCAACTCAGCACCAAGTGAAAAGGTTAATGAGTTATTTATTATAATTAAGACCTGATATTACATGCATGTTTTAATTATGTCTTATAATTGTTGTCTAATTTTCATTTAAAGCTTAACTAGAACAGCCAGTGTTTCAGATAACATGAAATGAGCCTTTAAACGTGCAACAGTGCTACGTTAGACCAGTTTGAAGTCCACAGCAGAGCAGTGAGCTGTGTTGATTTGCATGGCTTTCCTCCATAGTTACCAGATATTTGTTACTGTGAGATTAGAAGTCATGTAGCCGGCTACCCATACATGTATTCAGTACTGACTGTTCCACTGCAGCTGCTGAAGACACATAAAGTCTGCATGTAGAGGTTAATTATTTGTCACCTCTCATGCCTCGAATGCTAATGAGACAAATACAAAGCCACTTGTTTAGATTATTGCGTCCATTACCACTTGTCCTCACTGTCTGCTGCTTTTACAAATGGGATTTACATTCAGCTCATAGATATTGTTCTGTTCTGCTTCCTTTCTAATGGGGTTTTTCTGTCTTTGTCTTCCCTTTAGTTTTTCTCAGAAATACCCACCTGTGAAATTCTTGTCGGAAAAAGATCGGAAGAGGATTTTGGTATGCGACAAACACACAATTTCACATTCATAATTATACTGAGAACCCTGAGCCACTCCAACAGCACTTTGTTACACACTATATGCAGATTAAATCTTTAACCTCAGCTCTATCTCATAATTGAAAGGAAATCCGGGTTTACACTAACAATGTGGTATTATGGACAGCAATGTCTGTCCATAACTTGGCTTGAGATTGAAATATCTCAACAAGTAATTGATGGATTGGTACTAGGGCTGCACGATATTATGAAAATATGCAATATGTGATAACACTGAATATCACAATAACAATATTACTTGAAATAAGTAAACATATATCAAAATGTACTCAGTACTGCCTTTCTGCTGCTCTCAGTACACTGCTTAAATACAACAAATTGGTTGTTGGATCAAAAAAATGAAAGTAAGTTACTTCTATTATTCTTTTATTTAACAAATTAAACAAAGAACGACCTCTTGGGCTGTGGCTCAGGAGGTGGAGCAGGTCGTCCAATAACCAGAAGATCAGTAGTTAGATTCCCGGCTCCTCCAGTCTGCGTGTTGAACTATCTTTGGGCTAGATACTGCACCCCACATATCTCCTGGTGGTTTTACTATTTTTGTGTTAGTGTGTGTGAATGGTTAAGGCCCTAATCACACAGAAAGTGTTTTAGCAACTGGAGGCACCTTTCTGTAATTGTTTTTATTGGGAATGAGGCTTCTTGCTCGCTGTTTTTGCGTTGTGATGTGCCTCACTTCTCTGCGCTTGAGGCACCTGTTGTTTTTGCTGGAGCGCTCTGAACTCCTTGAGTTGAAAAAGCTTTTTTTCCCTCATTGTCCAATTGGATGATTTAAGAGGCGGCGGGCCGTCTGTGGTGGTCACGACAACAAGTTTACAGTTTGGAGAAACTGGTGGTAGCGGTTGCTGGATACCCAGAGCTATACGGCCTGACAATAGACAGCAGGTTGTCAAACTGCCCCTGAGTCATCCTAAAATATACCTGGAAACGGCCATCATCGAGGAGAAGCTCCTGGACCAACTGGTGGTACTCCCCGTGATCCACCCTCTTTATTAGGGTCTCATGTACCCACATAGATCTCCGTTTCCCTGTGCCCAAAAAACTATTTACTGACAGCACTCACCCTCAACCAGAGCTATAGCAAGTACCCTCTGCCTCAACATTTTAGGAACTAGATACTGATTACTGTCAGATAACTAAAATAAATAAATAAAAGTACTAGAAAGGCACTATTCAAATATAAACCCTAAAATTTTAAGTGCAGTACCACCTTTTGTGATATGTTGCGCAAGTTAACATCACAATGACAACAAAAAAACAATACATTGTGTAGCCCTAACAAATGTTTCCGCAGACACTCATCATTCCAGCAGGATGAATCTTACTGACATTGGTGACTTTTCATCAGCGCTACCATGAAGTTGACATTGTTGGGTTTAAGTGAAATGTCTCAACAGCTATTGGATAGATTGCCATGAAATTTGGCATGGATCTGTTCCCCAATTGGATGATTTTTAATTGCTAGGGTTACCACCTGATTTTCCCTCTAGCACAAAGAGCAGGTCCACATTAAAAAATTTCTGAAACTTAATATAACCGAACACCTGCAAAACTAGTGACAAGCCCATCAGCCTCAGCTGCACTTTGTGATTAGTGATAATTGGCAGATATTTGCATCCTGACTTTAGCACTTAATTCAAAGCACGACTGTGCCTAAACACAATCTCACAGAACTTTTAGCTCTTCTTGAACTTTCAAGACGTGTTAGTCTTGTTGTTGTTTTGGCCATCAGTCCTATCAGAAATATGAATAATGCGTTCACCAGGTTGATTGGTGAGATCTGAAAACACTGCAGCATTGCTAAAAAGAGTTCAAATGCGCCAAGAAACTCAAGCTGTCATGTGATGAGACAGGTTATAAATAAACCTGTAAACATGTATGGAATAGAAAATAAGGCAAACTGTAAAATTATAACCCAAACTAACTTAGAATGACCGGGCAGTCCTTCAGTCTTGTTTACTGATTCTTTGACCACATATTCCCTCATTAAATAAACATTTTTCAGCTTTAACACCTTTAATTTTGATGGATACTTGGGGGTTGCCAACAGTTAAAATTGAAGATTGGCAGCTTTAAATGGAGAAAAGTTTTTGTAGAAAAATCTTTACTTCAATGTAAAGTAAGGTATTGAGGTGTTTAGGTGTCGGTGCTGAAATAGAAGCAGTGAGTTTCCAAATGATTTAAATGTGCACATTTTATTTATTTACTTTGTGTTCTATCGTCTCCAGATGTGTTACTGCTTATATTTCTGTAGTCTTGTTATAGGCTTCACTTGCAGTCAGTCAACAGCTAAGAATTCTGAATTTTGAAAACTAATGTTTAACTGTAACTACAGCAATTACATTTTGACATGTCACAGTAGGAAAATCGCAGGTGTAATTATGAAATGAATGATGGCTGAATTACACTTAGCTGTCAAACTGTCATGGCTTAATGGCACACTTGAATAGGACAGAGTCATCGTAAATGTTGCTAGTAAAACCTGAGCTTTTGTTGCTGTGACAAGTCAAAATATCTGCTGTGAAAAAGGCCGACTGATTTAGATGTCACTGTTTCGTTAGTCCACAGAAAGCAAATGAGCTTTTAATTGTTGACACACCCCCACCCCACTTACCATGTCTTACCATAAGTGTTTTATTGCTCTTCTATGAATTTAACCCTCAAAAGGACTAAACATCCTTCACTGATGTCATCATACATGTGTATTCTTCTGCTAGATCACCGGTGGGGCTGGTTTTGTGGGTTCCCATCTGACTGATAAGCTGATGATGGATGGCCATGAGGTGACTGTGGTGGATAACTTCTTCACAGGAAGGAAAAGAAATGTGGAGCACTGGATCGGCCACGAAAACTTCGAGCTCATCAATCACGACGTGGTGGAGCCTCTCTATATCGAGGGTGAGCGCGAGAGTAAATGTGGGAAGTGATGAATTAGGTTTCATTTACTGTTGGGGATCCAAGTAACATCGGGACAAACTTGTCCAGAACTAACTGAAAATGCTCAGATTATGAGGGAGTCGGGGAAGGTTCAGACATCATTTTAATAACAAAATTTATGCTATAATCAAAAATATTGTCTGCCCTTGTTATGCTATGCACGTAGGTGCACAGCTATGCAGCAAGCTCTCTGTTTCCAATTGTTTTTTCCACCTTCAAGACAAAATGACATCAAATCGTGACAGATTTCTTTATATGGTTGTCTGCTCCAGGCATGCTACTGCAGGTTTTTATATTACATAGCCTACACTGCTACGTCCTAATTTCAGGGAAACATGTAATCTTGGCAACTGCACGAACATTTGTCTGGACGGAAGATGAGGTGGAGTTGCTACAGTAAATCTACACGCGTTGATAAATTCAGCAGGGTGTGCAGCACAAACAGAGCTCGGGAGTCCGCCTAGTGACTGAAACTGTAATGCCCATGTGCAAAAAGTTTCCGTTTTCAGAGGAACTGCATATTGCAAGTTTACTTGACAACAGAGACAATGGTGTTTCCAAAAATTGCACTCTGGAACCTGTTTTCAAAACGTTGCGTTTTCAGGCACCCAAAACGCTGCTGTCATGTCAACGATCAGCCAAAACACAGCTAAAATTTACCGTTTGCAGTTGAAATTGTTGTTGTATAAACAGGACCTCAAACAAAGGGTAAATACAGCACAGACAATATGTGCTTCATACAAGGAAGAAACAATATATCACCAGTGAATTATTCAGCAGTAAGGAAGTATAGCACAATAACTAATCTAGTAAACGTTTACATTAAGGCAATGAGAGGAAGGGTAAAAAGAGTGAAATAATTTGGGGCGTCGGTGGCTTAGTGGGTTGAGCAGGCGCCCCATGTACAAGGCTGTTACCGCAGCGGCCCGGGTTTGAATCCAGCCTGTGGCCCTTTGCTGCAGGTCATCCCCCTCTCTCTCTCCCTCCTTCACGCTTACCTGTTCTGTCCATTAAAGGCAACATACCCTACAATATCTTTGAAAAAAACAAAACAAGAGTGAAATGATTCAACATTGGCCTTGGACAGCTAGTATAGTGGCTAGCAAGGTTAGAAGTAAGTTGATCATTACAAACTAAATAAAAAAATAAATATACTTAGTCGCAAATTAAAAATCAGAGTACCTACAGATAATGCTACATTAAAGATAAATGATACCTGTGGGTATTCGCTTGGACACAAATGATGAAGACAAAAGGCTGAGTGACACAATGACAGATAAGGGCTCAATACCATCATCCTATTTCCAGCCTCGCCGCCACCAGAAGTAAATGTATTTTTCCCCTACTTGCTCTCTGCTTGTACAAACCAGCTCCCCTAGCAGCTCTTTATCTCTGCTCCTATGGCAGCTTGACACCTCTTTTCATCATTGATGCATAAAGAGAACTCAGTTGTTGTTTCTTTGTCTTGTGTGTGATGAAGAATGGATGAGGAGAGACTTGAGGTTGAGAAATATCTCCAGCTAAAAGACCCACGGTTCTGAAATTATAAAGACAGTAACTAAAAAGAGATTCCCTGGTGAGTCATAGCTCTGGATATTGGCTCTTCAGTTGAGAAATCGACTTTAATAAGGGGCTGTCCACACGGGATATTAAGCTATTGCATGGGTGGAAGAGGTACAGATCTTTTAGTAGAAGTAGTATTAACTTTGTGTGGTCGACGAGCTGCAGTGCTTTGCCTCTGGTGTGTGTTCAGTTTAAACAGCAGCTGCTTTAGAGCAATGCCAGTAGTGGATGCTACTCACAATGGAGCCTCCGACTGATACCAACTTCCAGTCAGTGAAATATGATTAGGTGTTCAACTTTTATTATCCACTCCATTAGATATCTCATAATACGAACTGAAAAGCATATTATGTTTCAGCCTCTTAGAAACAACAATAAAAAAGCTCAGAAATTACATTTCACAATTATATAAGCAAACACAGCAGTGCTCTGGGACTTTAGCTTTCCTTTAGAATTAACATTGTAATTAATAATTAAATTAAAAGCAATATCAATTAGTGTAATTGATATCACTGATTGGATTCATAATTATATGGATCAAATGAACACAGTTTGTTCCAGTGTGCCTTCCACTTCACTCTGGTTTCTCAGTGTGTATACATCTCCAAGGGTAGACACAGCAGCAGGCACACTTTGGATCTCATTAATTGCACTAGGCTGGGTGATCTGGCTAAAAATGTTATTTTGATAAAAGAAATTTTATATCAATCATTATCTTGCTATATAATGACGAAAACTCTGTGTGTGTGTGTCTGTGTCTCTGTTCCACGTTTTTCTCCTCACTGACTTGGTCAATCCATGTGAAATTTGGCACAGTGGTAGACGGTCATAGGAGGATGCGGATGAAGCAATATTACATCAATTGGCCAAAGGGGGGCGCTATAGCAACCGACTGAAATGGTAAACTTTGAATGGGCGTATGTCATGCCCCGTATGTCATAGAGACATGAAACTTTGCGCAGAGATGCCTCTCCTCATGAGGAACAAATTTGCCTCAAGAACCCATAACTTCCAGTTATATAGATTTTCCACCATTTTGAATTAAAAAAAAAAAAACCCCACTTCAAATGGATCTCTTCCTAGGAAGTTTGACCGATCTGCATGAAACTTGGTGAACATAATCTAGTGACCAATATCTAAAGTTCCCTCTAGGCAAAAGTTGGAAAACTTATATCTAAAACTGAGCTTCTATAAGGCAATGAATATTGCGGAGGGCGTGGCTCATCACATAAAGGTGTATAACATCTCAAGGGTTTCACCCATCACCACACAACTTTGTAGACATATGACCACACGTAATCTGTGGGGACCCCTCCATTATTGACCCCATCAAACAAAATGGGGGCGCTAGAGAGCTAATTTTTTTTTTAGGCCTAACTGCCGTATTGATTTTTACTAAACTTGGTAGAACAGGACGCCTCAAGGTGACTGGAGAAATTTAACTCTAATTGGCAACTGGGTGGAGCTATAACAACAGAAAAATGCTTAAAAATGGCTGAAATGCAACTGATCGCTGTGGCTCCCCCTGTGGCCCAATGTTTTGTTTTCTTTCTAATTTTTGGTATGACTAAGTCATGGTATGGTATGCTGTACATAATCACGGAAACTGTCAGTGTGTCATTCTGTCAGTCAGTCATTCTGTCTGTTCCATGTTTTTCTACTCACTGACGTGGTCAATCTATGTGAAACTGCACATAGGCATTGAGGATTGGCATAGGTAGAGGGTGACAAAGCTACCAGTGGGTATGAACTAGTTGATCATTATTCAGTAAACATCAAATCATTATTTAAAAGTCTGATTTTTGCACCTTATGTCAAAGTTAAATAGAAAAAGAAACTTTAGTTCTGCTCAGCAGCATGTCAGACTCTGTGGAGATGGCTTAAAACATTTGAGCAAAATTCCTTTTATTCATGTTATTGACCAGAGTAAGCACATGTTTCATTTCAGCTCAGTGTAAGAAACTGCTTGTTTGTCATCTACGGCGCAGGGTGTTTCATTGCCTTGCTCAAGGGAGAGATGGAAAAGCTCCTCAAGCGGAACTACAATAACAGTAGTAAGAGTAATCTCTTAATAGATCTGCGCAAAAAAGTCCAGATGAGGAAACACTCATCGGAGCACAGCTGATTCAGATGGTTCAAACACAGGCTGCACCAAAGCAGCAAACACTGGAAAATACTCTGTTAAATGGACAGAGAAGTTCCCTTGAGACAGCGACAAAGCCAAAATGATTAAAGGGAGAATTTGTTTTTTTTATCCTTTATTTTTTTATCCTTTACTTTGTTGAAAAAACAAAACACCACATTAAAGAACAGCTTAGATGAAGTTTTTTTTTCATGCATTGTAGAGCTATTCAGTTGTTAAGCATGAAGGCCTACATTGGATTCATTTCTCTAATTTTAATCTTCTAATCTTTTGAAGGTTGTTTCATAAATATGTATGATTGAATTTTAGCTCATTCAAAGACAGTCTTTTGTTATAAAGATGTATTTTTTCCCCTCACAAAAAAGCTAATGAATAGCAACCAAAACAAAATAAACTAACAAAGCAGTGATTTTGATACGGTGATATACTGTTTAGTGGTTGTTATGTTATTTAGTTATCTATTTTATGGCACTTGATACCATATCTTGTTTTACTTTTTTAATCTGCTGATATTTTCTCTATCTTTGCCTGTAAGGTGACCTTGACTGTCGTGAAAGTTGCCTATAAACAATATGTATTATTATTATTATTATTATCTTTATTTATTTTATTCTATTTATTATTATTGTTTTTAATTACATTGGCCCAGAAAGGTCATGCTACTGGTGATAATTTAAAAAAAAAAAATGGCAGTACCACAGGGGACAAGGGCTACAAATGGGGTGTGACATGACAGAAAAATATCTTGCAACCATACAAATATAGCTTAGCTCAGCCCCCTGTAGAGGTGGGGGCGCTCATTAGTGGTTCAGGATATTTTGGTGCTCTAGGCGAACTCTATACCTTGTATCTGTTGTTGAAAGCTGCTACAGCTTGTTAGAGCCATTTAGATCATGCAGCACCTGAGCTTCCAACAGAATCTGGGCCTGTGATGCCGGGAATATCCTGGGCAGAGCCAAGCGTTTTCTGAAGGCTGTGTATTGGGTATATAAAGCCTGATCTGTTCCTGATCTTCTGTTTGTTTGCTTTTTACCAGCTGTCAGAAGCACCCTGCTGAGCTCTGTTAGGCTCAGAATCTACGGTTGGAGGTTGGAGGGGGTTGGAGTTGGGGCTTTTGAAATGCTGAAACAACAGCGATGGCAACATTTTTTCACATCAGAGGTGGAATATCAGGCACGGAAGAGAAAAAGAGAAAGCTGAGGATTGATGGCTCGGATAACGCAAAGCAGCTGCGTTGAATATCTGCTGCACTAAAAATATTATGTCTTTGTAAAGTTTGTATGTAGCAGTGCACTTGACTTGTCCACATTGAACTAGCCTACAGGCTTCACACAAGTTTATGGTTAGAAGACCTCGGGTTGCGTCATCAGAATAATGTAATGCACGGACAGTACAAGTGGTGCACTGATTTAATACGATAGATTATTATCACCCAGAGGCATCTGATTTGCAGTAAATATAGTCACTGTTATGAAATACTGTCTTTAACATACTCTGGCATGCAGCTGTGTCAAGTCTCACACAGACTAGCTAATGATGCAGAAACAACAACAGCAGCAGCAGCAGTGGCGTTTAATCATAATTATGTATAGGGTTACAGATAAGCTGATTTTCATAGCTCTCTTCTGGTGACTATTCAACACAGCAGCATAATATACCTCTCATCCCTGTGTTTGTTGTAGTAAGATAATGTTCCTCCCTGTAATATTGTAAACAGCTTCGAATGCTGTACAGCAATCTGTGATAGTTCAAACGGGAAGATTACATTTTTGTTGGGTTTTCATTAGTCAGCTCCCATGTCTGTCGTCAGAGTTTTAGCCTTGAATTTGGTAGATAAAAGAAAATAAAAATAAAAAGCTCAAAACGGAAATCATTTCAAGACGTGTACCCTACGCTGATTAACCTGAACAGAGGAACGTTCATAGAGTGAGTGGAACAAGCTGTGAAAATGGAAATGTTTTGAGTCATGGACTAAGAAGTCAAGCCTTCAACAGGTGATTGCATTCACCTTGAAAAGCGAAGACGGGAATGGATTAGTGTAGGAAATGGGGAGATGATAACGAGTGGCAGAGAAAAGGCCGAAGATGAATGAAAACCTGTTGAATACGTACAAGGTCATTACACTTTATCGCCAGGTCCGTGTTTTCAAGCCTAATAATCCACTTGTACATAACAGTCTTTCAAATCTGGGTCCATACGAGGTATCAAAACACTCAGGCCGGCGCAGCGTCAACTGTTTTGAGCTGTACAGTAATTCAGCAGTAAATAAGCAGCTGTGTGTCTGTGTGTGAGTGTGTGTGACTATGGATGGTTAAGCTGTTGAATGGATTTGTGGAGATTGTTTGTTGCAGTGGAGGCTGTAAGCAGCGAGTTGCTGAACTTCAGCACCTCCTTTGTTTATCCCATGGATGTATAAAGAGAACTGGACACAGCAACGGAGGCAGGGCCCTGTTCATTCCTTTGAGAGTTGCTCAGTGGTGCGTGAAGCCAAAAAAGTTTGACTTGCGTTTGTGAAATTACCCTGATCTTCTGCTCTGCTTCTGCATCGTTGGGCCCATAGAGCAGGTGCACCAGAAAGTTCCAACAGCTGAGCGACTAATTTTCAGTGTAGTCCCTCACTAACTAAAATGGTGGTTTCATAATCCAGGCAGAGGTCCAGGTGCTGGCAGTGGCACGGGGGCAAAGCGAAACGCCCTTCATCTGCGCACACTGTGATGCCACACAGCTGGTTCAATATCAGCAAAGATTCCCTTTATATTCATTGTCTTGTGTGGCGATCAGCAGTGATGTGGTGGTTCACTTTTACACTGTGATCTGTAGCCTATAGTTCGGCTTTAGCTTCTAACTATCTTTGTCTTTTTAACCTGTTGTTGCTGCTGAGTCAGTTTGACATCCTGGATATATCCTTCAAACACAGACTGTAGACCCCTCTGTCTGCTTCTCTCTGGAATCACTGTTTCATTTCTCCAAATATTTGATAATATTTCCTCAGGGAGTGCAGTTAGTTACAGTGTGGGCTCCATGTTTACTCTGACAGCTTGACGGACCATCACAAAGGGCTGGGGGTTAGCGAATTGTCAATTCTGTTGACAGACAGACGCACAAATGCCACCAAAAACATGACCTCCTGAGTGAAGGCAGCTGTGAAGTATCAAAGTGTCACCTTAAGCATGTTTTCTTTGTTAGTCACGTCTACCAGGAAAAAAGGTTGACATTTCTGTGCTCTGAGCTACATCAAAGCAGGTATAATATGCTTCCCTCAGTTGTTGACATTAGACTCACCAGGCACTATTTTTGAGTGACTCGTACTCTCTTCAGCATTAATCTATTAGAGTACTTTTACTTTCTAAGTATGGCTGTCAGTAAAAGTATGAGTTCAAATGCTCTAAAACAGCTGTAGTACTTAGTGCAAGTGAATCATTTCCTGTTTTGTTTTCTGTCATTTGCTGAAACAGATTTTGCTTTTGCTTTTTACAGTGGACCAGATTTATCACCTGGCGTCTCCAGCCTCTCCTCCCAACTACATGTACAATCCCATCAAAACACTCAAGACCAACACCATTGGCACTCTTAACATGCTCGGTGAGTATAGTACATTACGTGCACCCAATACAGTGTTTTGGATTTGATTTGGAGCTGTGTGGGCTATTTTTCAGTAGATAGTGCACCCACCCTCATATGACTTCATCTAAGGGTCTCAAAAACAAGGCTAAAGCTAAAGCATGATGAAAAGTTGTGGATGGTACCAATGAAACTGTTCTGTGCCGTCCCCATTTTTGGTCCCCCTCTGTTGGGGTACCTAGCACACAGATCTGACACTAAAAGGTGGAGCTGTGAACACTGCAGTCTGTTGATTGGTCAATAGAGGATGGTCACTCTGCTCAGGGCTGAGTTGTGCCTGGTTTTGAGGCTCATGTAACCACTGTTCATACTGTGGAGAGTTTTATTAGTAAACTGTAACTATAAAATGAAAGGATGTTTTGATGCCTCTCGCAGCAGCTGGAGTCTGAGAAAAAAATAACCGGGCCAACTGCCGGCGACTTTTAAGGTGGAACGTTAACTTGTAATGTTACTCAATGCATGAGTTGACGATGTGAATCCATCAGCACACCTTAAATTTCACTGTGACAACTTTGACTATTACTTTAGTTTTGATATGACATACACTATTAGTAATGAGTGGATCATCAAGTGTTCATATATATATATATATATATATATTAATTTGGACCGGGTTATGTGAACTGCATATATTCTAATCCTCATTTGAAGAATAAAAAAAGCGTCGCAGAGCGTCATTCCTGTGGGCTTCAGCAACACTAAACCCCTGAGCTTGCCTGAGAAGGACTAAATGCACAAACCTGCTATTTTTAAATATCTCATGGAGAGAGACTCTCACTGCAGCCTGTTTTATTTTGTTCTGAAAATGTTGGCATGCAGCCTCGTTCTGTGGACGATAAACGAGGTGCAGACTTCCATCTGTGTCACCAGTGATGAGGAAATACAGTGAGTGTTGGACGGAACAGTGAGTGACATCAACTCCGCCCACATTTAGTAGTACTGTTTGCGGTGGAAACGCCAAGCGCACCTAGGGTCTAGGTACCCATAGACCATGTACCAGATACCTCAGAAAGTGTTTGGTGGATACTGGGCTATAGACTGCAGGGGCCAGGGATGGAACTAGTGACCTTTGATTGGATGACTGCTCTACATCCTGAGCCACAGCTGCCCCACAGCCTGCACAATGTGGAGCAAAAGAGGAAAACAAAACTCAGAAAATCATTTCTTACCATACCATTATTCTCCTTTTTATCCATGCCAACTTCTTATAGTATGTCAATGAAAACACTTCACGGTTTGAATGAGAGTTTTGTTTGGGGGCTGTCAGACTGCTCAACAGAATCCTGTATTTAATGAATAATGACATTGAAAAGATTTATCAGCACAGATAAGCTTCTCTCTCACAAACAATCATGTATTTTCTAAAGGCAAAGTGGAACGTCTCCTGTGAATGACCACTTCAGATTGAGTATGTTCAAAGCACTGTATAAATATCAACTTGAACTTCTTAAGCTTAGAAGACCGTTCTCAGTTTGTTCAAGGGAAAGAAAACAAACTGGAGCACTTGTATTGATTTCTCGACTTTAAAGGAATACTTCACCTCCCAAATGACCATGACCATTTGTATATCAATCATTCTCACGCTGTGATGTTGAATTTGTGAAGAAGACTTTGTTTTTCTCGCATGCCTCCAAAGGGAGTGAGGAATCCAAAAACAGAGAGAATTCTTGATGAAGTGCTCCTTTAATTGCACAAACACAGTTGTTTGAACACTTAAAGCAGGGATTCTGCAGATCTTTTTAAGTGTTAAAATTGAACTGATTCATCTGCAAGTAAGGCCTTATGTAATATTAAATGTCTTAAATTAATCTTTTAAAATTATTAAAAAATCCTAAGACATGAGATGAAGGGATTTAGGAATTGATTTTTTTCTGATGTTGCATTGTAAAATCTCAAGATAATACTTACCGAATGCCTGTTGCAGTCATGTCACACAGATCAAGATAGCGGAACCAGCAACACTCATGTTTTGTTATTTTCGGCCTGGATGCTCAGAGCAGAGGATCTACTGTCTGCTAGCTAACTGTCCCTGTGTCCATGACGACACAGAGAAGCGCAGTTTCAACAAAATTGGCCATTTAACCAAGATTTTGTTGCATGGCTCAAATCAATACAAGGCAATTTAAATGAGGCACTCTAGCTGCTCCAGCATTGCATGGTTTATGTTATATTTAACAATTGGCAAATTGTCCCTAGCCTAGAGCAGTAGATGGCGGTTCATGTTTTTTCCCCTCTATTTTTGGTTATTTTAAAATTGGTCTTGAATTAAATTTTGAGTGCCATTAAAAAGGTCTTGAATCTAAATTACCTTCAGCTATAGAAACCCTGTAAAGCCTGCAAATCAATCAGTGTGCTCGAGCCCCCTTATTTCCCTTGAAATTTTGCTATCCCTGAGCTGAGAGGCACCTGGTTCAGCTGCTCGTTGCTGAAGGACGCACAGAAAATTCCATTTCAGCTGTTCTCACTGTGTTGTTTGTCTCCAAGGTTTGGCCAAACGTGTGGGCGCCAGACTTCTCCTGGCTTCTACTTCAGAGGTTTATGGAGGTAAGGAACATGACTCCTGCTCATCTTTAAATATTCTGGTGCTGGTTATGCTCTGTATTGAATTAATGGATGTCTTAAGGCAAGATATTCGATGGATGTGTGGTTGCTGCAACGGATACATTCCAAGACGCATTTTTGAAATTATTAACACCTCATGGATTTATTCACTCTAGGTTTCAAAAACGCTGTTAATGTATCATATGCGAAGCCCAGTGGTGCCGGCAGGATTATATTTCATTGTACGCACAGGAACCGCCTGCCCACTTGTAGGGCACCGTTAAAACGTAGGTTCCCACGCATGGACGTAAGCAATCTACTCCGTGAGTGAGCAAGAGATTAACATTAACATTACCGACACAACGCTATAAAACTCTGATTAGCCACGTGCATTTAAAAGACAAGCAAATAGACCTGACTACAGCCAGCAAAATAATAGAATACAATATAATAAACTGAATGTAGCCCAGAGAAACGTACAGGCGTTTAGCAGACAACAGATTGCCTCATTTTGAAGCAGCAACAACAAATTTTTAGCAACAATATGTAACACGAAGCCCAAACCAAGCTGCTACAATAAACAATAAAAAGGCCAGATGAGAAATTTAAGTAGTATTCCTACCTGTTTGAAGTTCATCTGCATCTCAGTGAATGTAGTCTTTAGACAAAACCGGAGATCTTGCCTCAGGAAGAAGAGTGGAAGAGCCCTGGTTTCAAGTTGTAGGCTGTTTGTAGTCCACGTGATATTGACCAGTCACGTTTGAGCCGGCTGCAGTTGTTGGTGAAACGGCCCATGCAGTGAACTAACCAGGTGAAACATAATTGGCGTCACTGCAAACTCTGAATTCATCACAGTGTTTCAGCATATTTACTTATATAAAAACGGAAGTCGGAAACGGAAATTCACCTCCTCCGCCCAAATCAGACCGGAATGCCCCCAGAGGCTATATCGCTGTCAGACGCAGAATACAGCCAGTGGGTTCCAAGAATGATCATACGCTGACCTCTGACCCGTGACATGTCCACCGATCCTATCAATTAAAGGCAAAAACGCCCAAAAAACATATCTTAAAAAAAAAAAAAGATTTCCCACCTTTGTGAGACATTCTCCAGAAACAACTCTAAGAAGCAATGGAGTAAAGGGAGGAAAGAAAATAGAAACCATAGCATGAGGTAAATCACACCCAGGACAATTTATTTGTCTTCATTATTGAAAATTACACTTGCTTTATATTTACCCTGGATTGTGACATCCTGGAGGAGAGGCAAAGTGGTTTGGAGGGTTGTTTGGGAACTCAGACTTGACCAGTTTTTACCTTTGCTTGATACGTGCTACCGGAGTTTTGGTTTCAGTAATGCGCACATGAAAATGGCTGCTGGCGCCACTGGCTAAGCCTCTCTCAAGCACGGCCAGCGCCAATAATTTAAAGAAGCTGTCTGCTGAATCTCGCTCTCTTTGTGATAGCTGTATGTATTTTATCATCATCATTCATAAACAGACAGCTGCTCAAATGTAAAGTAATGATGCGTCTAAATTCAGCAGCACAGCAATTATGGTGAACCTTGTTTAAGAGGTTGCATTCAAGACTATAAATTACTGTCTACACTCACAACACAAGCAGAAAAATTTGTACAAGCAGTCACAAAGAAAGTCATTATCTTCATCCTGAAAATCAATCACAGTTTACCAGGGAGTTGTTCATTCTCTAATCTGCTGAGTGCTTAAATGCAGTTAACATGTGTGTCAATCTGTGTGATGGAAAACGTGCGTTTACAAATCGCTTAGCTTTTAAAGTGTGTTTTAAATGTTTCTGTTCCAGATCCAGAGGTACACCCACAAAATGAGGAGTACTGGGGGCATGTGAATCCGATCGGTCCTCGAGCGTGCTACGATGAGGGGAAGCGTGTAGCAGAGACCATGTGTTATGCCTACATGAAACAGGTACCGTTACTGGAACTCTACAGTATGTATTTTTTAAAAATAACAGGCTTGAGAGAGGTAGGTTTTTTTTTTCTTTTTGATTAACAGTCACTCTAGCCACTTTCATCAGTAAAAGGCTTTGAAGGAACAATGCAACTCCTGCATGTGTAGTCATTTCACTAAGCACTGAAATAAGAGCAAAATTCCACTCGAGTCGATTTCTTGAATTTCCTGATTATAATGAAAATATAACTGCTTGGTTCATCGACACAATCCAAGGATCTCTAATGTTAAAAAGCAGAATTTCATCATTTTCAGACTGGAAATCATCATCCGTGAAGTGTAAAGTGCACTCCTGACTTTTTGTTCTACATGCACAAAAATAATGGTCTTGAATCCGCACAATCTATGTGCATAAATATGTTAATTAATCAGGTTTAACAAAATAAGTTGTGTAACCGTGAAGCCTATCATGTGAATAGACTGTTTTTGGAAGATATATCAGAGAATCTTATGTTAATTATACAGATCTGTGTTTCTCTGCATGTTTCCTTAAACATCCAGATGAGGCAGAGATTTTTTTTTTATCATCTTCCCCCTGTTGTGACTTGATTGACGCCAGCCTTTGATGATCAGATATGATTGACTTGCCTTGCTTTCCCTCCAGGCAGGTGATATTTATTAATCTGCCTCGTCTCCTGCTCCTCCTCAACTGCTCATTATTTTTTTTCACACTTACAGGGAGAATTCTTAGAAAATGCCGGCTTTCAGTACCCAAATGTCAGTCGTTTGTGCACAGGGACAAGAATATCACTCATTGCATCTGCTGCCCAGTCATGTAATCGCAATTTGTTAACATTTAAAAACTGATGAGTGCATGTTATGCAGCCGAAAAAGCACGTCTTACCTGCTCCTAAGACATTTGGCAAACATTATATAGATGGGAAAGTGGTTGAGTTACTGTTGCCAGTCAGTATGATGCATTTAAACAAAATGTATCATGTACAAGGCAAGTATGCACAGCGATAGGTAAACAGTGTTCAGATTAAGCTGCGTCAGAGCACGGTGCTGTTACGCATGACCATTCGCCATTAAATCAGCTAAAAACGACACCAGGCTGCTTCAGTGTAACCATACAGACCTCTACACACGTCAGACTGCTTTGTTAGAACTCAGTGTTCTGCTCTTTTATGAAGGAGATGTCCAGTTAGCATGTTGCATGAGCCTCTTAGGCAGCCTTCAGACAGACAATGCAGACTGATTTACTGCATTGATCTATGAATGAATGTGGGTGATTCCTACAGTATTCACAGCTGGTTTATACTCGATGAAAAGCTTCTCCCTCAGTTGATGAAATCCCTGCAGCATCTGAAGGCAGCAGAACTGATATAATTCTAATGTGTCTAAGACTACAGTGTTTCCACCGCAGTTTATTTCAAAGATAAAACATGAGAGGCTACTTTTGCTGAAAAGAAAATTGGAAAAGAGCCTCTGATGAGCCCTGATAGCAGCCGACCAGTGTACGGAACCAGGTATTCAACAGGCCCCTGGGCTAATTGATAAGCTCCGACATTATTGGTGCTTTTATCAGTACCTTTTAACATTTTGGTGTAATTTATTATGCTGCAGCCTCTCACCTGCTCTCTGTGTTGCAGCTGAGCTCCTTTTCATGCACACTAAATCAAACACACAAACACAACACGATGTGAAGGCCGCGGTGGAGACGGAAGTGGAGATAACTCCAAAATTACTCAAGTTGTTGACAGCTGCTCTCGTTACTGTAAGTGCAATAAAATATGTGCAAGTAAAAAGCCAATACTATATTATAGTAATACAATTGTTCAGCAAGCCTAAAGATGTAGAAAGGGATATTTTAATCTCATCCACCGCCATTATGTATGTATGAATACACATGGCCCTCCTCAACATGATGCAGAAACAGAATAAAAAAGAGCTATTGATGCACAGAAGCGTAATAAGTGACATTAACAGTGTCACAGTCCATGTTAGCTACAGTCATGTTTACAACAACAAGCCACCGTAGAAACTCAATAATATCTGACTGGAAACAAATCTAGCTGTCAATAAAATAAATATTCCTCCTGACATCACAATACTGAGTGAAAAAAGTAACATTATCTCAGCATAAAGAACACAGACATCAGTATCGGTCATTCATCCTGCTCTCTGTCCCCCCTCTGCCGAGGAGACTCACTGTCTCACTGTCTGCAGGTACATTTTAAGATAAAGTCTTAGCCTACATACAGACAGCTTTCAATTTAGTTTGTGTTTAACACTTTGCTGTTAGCCCCACGAGTGTGATGTGCTTCTGTAAACTGCGATCGTAAATCATAACAGCGGTGAATGAGAGACTGCGGACAGAGCAGATTGAAATATCGCTCTCTACATGCTGAACACGTGTATTGATAAGGTATTGACTTTTTACTGGCAGAGGTTTTATTGCACTTACTCACAGTAACAAGCTTAGTTGTCGTTAACTGGAGTAATCTTGAAGTTATATTCCCTTCATCTGCACCGTGGCCTCTCTGCTTTTATCTGACTTCACTCTGTTGTGTGTGTGGCTGAGTGTGTATATGTCCTGTAAAGGAGGAGGTCAGTCCTGACATGCAGAGAGCAGGAGAGAGGCTGCAGCGTGATCATACATGATACCAAAACTTTAAAAAGAAACCATCAGAGGCAATAATGTCAGAGCTTACTATTATTACGGTCTTGATTAAATTTGCCCCAGGCCATTAAATAATACCGGGTCTCGGTACCAATCCCTGCCCGGGCCACTCAGAGGTTGCATCTGGGCTGCATGTGGTCCACAGGCCGCTGATTGACTAGGCCTATATTCTCAGTTGATTTGGGGTCCAGCACTTCACTCACAGTGAATCTCATCGTCCAGCGCAACCACCCACCCCATTAGACATCCCTAATTTGATGTTGAATGATGGGAGGCAGCTCTGATGCACAAAACAACATAATGGCACGACCTAAAGTCAAAGTAGCACTCATTATTAAATTAAACAACCATAGTTACTAATTACAGCATAAAACACCAATGCAGATGTTGGCTCACTGTGTTGGTCTGATGGCCTTAGTGCTGTCAGATGAAACAACTCAGGGCATAGTAGAAATAGCTGTTAACACCTTGGAGGTTTCTTTTTCCTATCCCACTCTTCCTCACCTATTACGGACAGCAGCACGATCCATGGGGCTTGTGCCTATGCAGTAGGGGTGGGCGATGTAACGACTGTGCGATTTATTGATATATTTTCAAGCAGGATTTAAATTTAGACAGCACCGTTAATATCGATATAGGCTCAAGTTGCGTTACATGACGCATCATACCACTGCGCATCTCTCCTCTCTCACACTCTCCGCCCCACTCATTCACTCATAAGTTACAATAAAGCCTCCACAAAAATAGCATTTTAAGTCTTGTGTGATTTATCCTGGCTTCATGTGAGCAGAGGAAATCTCTGCTATTCGCTAGGCTAACTTATACAATGTAGAATGCCCTAGGCTTGTGCTAATAACGTTGGCATGTTGTATTTATTTTGAAAATGTGTTTAGTATAAGACAGGTGTTTTGTTGGTGAACCTTGTGAGTTGTAATAGAGCTGAATTTTGTAGCATTACCTTTGTTAAATGTTGCTGCTGTTCCTGGTTTCATATGAGTGGAGGAAAGCCTGCTAGCCACTGGGCTAATTTATACAATGTAAAATGCCATAGGCTTGTGCTAAAAACATTAGCATGTTGTATTTGTGGGGAAAATGTGTCCAGATAAAGACAAGTGCTTTGTCTGTGAATGCTGTGAGTTATAGTGAAGCTGATTTGTGTTTGAGATTGTCAAAACATGTTGCCCATTTCGTAGAAAATACTTTCGGTGTTTATTCTATCTTGCCTCTAGTGCTTCATCATGCACAGCGTTCTCCCAGCCTAATGAATGTTTATCTCCCAGATAGGAGATCATATCTGCTTATTATATCCGAAGCCATTCAGAACACCTTTTGAATTGGTTAGTTTCAACTTTTGAAAGTAACTTTAAATTATTTGATAACTAATAATGTTGGCTGAGAAAGCAGAACCATGAGTGACAGGCTAATCAATGTTCACAATCTGTAGATACGTCCTGAAAATTTGATGATCAGACATGACATAATGATTAAATGTGCATCTAACACACTCAAATAGCAGGTGTAGCCTAGATACTTTTTCAGACCTTATTTTTCGCAACTGTCTTGGCCTTACTTGAGAAAACACACAATCCTCTTGTGATCGCACAGTGGTGTTTGAGTGTTGTTTCTATAACAACCATATGTGGTCTCAGACTGACCTGCAGAGAGCACATAAAGTGCAATACTGGCCTTTTTACAGTTACTTTTACATTATTGATGTTGATTTTAAAGATTTGTCAGCCTTGAAGCTTTAGACCAGAGATGGCGGCCCACGGGCCACATCCGGCCTGGCAAAGATTTCCATCAAGCCCGCAGAATATCAGTCAGTTCAGAAGATGGTTTAGTTTCAGTTTTAGTCAGACTTTAGGTGGAATTATTTATAAATAGGAAGAGGCATCGCTTTGGGTCTCTCCTCTCATTCAAATGCTCTGCGCTGTGTTTTCATTATTATCACAAGGGGCGGACATAGTGTTTTGGGTGCCTGGATCCCCAGTCAAACTGCCTTGTTCTATTTTTCCCCTTTTTCTAACTGAGAATGTAGAGGAAGTACTTAAAAACTTTTTCCTTAATTAAAACTATTAATAGCAAACAGCAAAAGTTAAAGTTGAAGTCCCGCAGTCTGCAGAGGAATTATTAGCACAGTGTATTTAACCCTATGGGCCCAAACGACGCATAGTGCATCCAAATTCACACTTGTTCTTCTCTATTGATTTTCTCTGCAACCGTTTGTCATAGTGAGAAGCCACGGAAACAGCGGAACCGTAGCTCTCCGACAAGACCAAGCACTTGTCGGTAGTCCAATGTTTTCACGACGGAAAAAAATAAATAAAATTGCACTAAAATTATGAATTTCTTGCAATAATGAAAAAACACTGGCAATCATATCCGCCTGGCACAAACCAGATGTTTTGGACAGCTGTGAAGTGACAGAATGTCCCACCATCATGGTTCTTATATTGCCAGATTCCAGAGAGTCTCCCCTCTTCATATATGGCAGAATATGTCGACTTCCACCTTGCTATGGTGAGATACATGTAAAAATGTAATGATGGCAAATCTGGATAGCCCAGATTGTCTTGGATAAAAAAACCCAAGATATAGCATGTGTATGTAGCCTTTATAATGACTGTGATATGAGCCTAAAAGTAAAGCAGGAAAAATACCCCAAAAAGGCCTAAGGCAGTGCCCCCAGACCCTCTGCAGATTCTGTATCTTTCCAGGTTTTCTCCCCCATTTTAAATCATAATCATGTGACCATGTAAATATATGATTTGAAAGTCCAGCTCCCACAGTGTCTGCTTACAAAAATTATGGTCTTTATACAAATCAAGCTGATGATCCGAGCTTTAGAGAGTCCAGGGGTCAGATACGTAAAACTCTGTAGATTCACTACTTAAACTGTGTGCATGCACAAAGGCAGAAATGAGCACACACATTCTTTTTTGTCAGATTTATAAAGCAGTGCGTACACCTAATTCTGTTTCATAAATCTCGATCATTGTGGAGCTGGGCGCGCATGCACAAGCCTCATATCTGCACCCACAGTTTGCCATAAATGGATGTGAGAAATGCCCTTAAAGAATGATTGCATATCAATATTTGTGCCCCTCCACCACTTGTTAGACCTAGCAATTTCACCAAATCAAACTGTGCCAGTGCAGCTGTCATTATGCATGGCTGTAGATATTTGTAGCATCTGTGCCACTAATTCATCACATTTCTGCAAACCATAATTGTGGTAAAATCTCAATTATGGTTATTACCAAACGTCAAGTAGATGATGAATGATACATATCATTTTACAGAACACTGCAGCCTGCAGAAACAATAACACAGTCAGTGAAACTAGCAAAAAAAACAAAACAATGTTATCCCTCTCCCATCTTACATTCAATATCCTTCATATCATGTCTCAGCTATCTCAGCTTAAACTGTGTGCACACCTGGGGCCGTATCTTTTAGAAGTTAAGACTAGGTCCTTGTAAAGATAAAAGTTATTCACAAGCATCTTAGACCTTAAAAGGGCTCCTAAGGTCAAAAACTGACTTAAGGGTTTCTTGTGAAAATGGTGGAAACACAAACACTGGATGACAGTGAGTTAATGTAATGCTACAGATTAGATCGTGCAGGGAGAATATGTGTGGTTGATCTCATTAGTGGTACGCACACATTTCCTACCTAACTCAACAACATTATAACCCCTGAAATAAAATGATCACAACACAAAGATATTTGGAAAACTGGAAAAATGCAACGATCAGCAGTGATGACTTGAGTCTGTCTCAACCGGAATGATCACACAGTAACAATTTTTTGACGGTCAGCAGTTCATTTCATTTCCACTGGGTGTCCACACCTTTCAGGATCACAAAAACGTGTGTCTGTGACAACCAGTCATATCTGTTAAAAGACTGCATCATACCTAGCGACGGGGTCTACCACACCTCCTCACTAAGATTAAAGTTTCTGTCCCTTCCTTGCTCAGAGTTGCTCTGAGAACTTTCCTAAACCACTCCTAAAGGTGTGTTCACACCAGACCTGTTTTTTTTTTTCCGCTGTTGCTCGGTTAGCCCCTTTGATATCGCTTCATCGCTCAATTGCAATCGCTCGTCAATGTGGCAGAAATCAACAAACTCGCTTTTTCGCTTTGATGACGATATGTCTCGCCACAAAAGGTCCTGCTTGTGAGTTTTGTTGTAGTCATTTATTGACGAGAACAATTAACTTGTCCGCGTCCACTGCCATCAAATCATCCGCTGGACGCCGGTGTAGCAATGGATGACCAAAGTAAGACGGCCACTTCCGGGTTTACGGCAGCCAATCAGCGTTGAGCTGCAAGCGACAGGACCCAAAACCGCTCCAGATGAGATTTCTCATCTCAAGCGACGAGCAAAAAAAACGCTCTGTCGCTCGGAGCCCGAGCGATTTTTCTCCCGGGCGAATATACGCTCAATCGCCCGTTTGCATTGACTTTGTATGTAAACTCGTCGCTAGCAAAAAAAAAAAAAAACAGGTCTGGTGTGAAACCACCTTCTCTGAGAGTGTTCTCAGAATGTTTGTGAATCCAGTCCCCGGTTTGAAGGATGTGTGAGGTGCACACATTCTCAATGCTCATTTTTCCTTTATAAATACCAGTTTATGCTGGGAAAAGGTGCTGGGAAAAGGTGCAGGCGTGGTTTTAGTGCGTACACATTGTTTACACATCTGGCCCCAGGTATTCTATCAGAACTCAGTTTCTGGCAGCACATGTGAGAAGATTGCCTTCCGACAGAAATCGATTCATTTCAACCCAAACCTAACCAAGAAAGGCAAACTTCTCCCAGCAGCTTTCTGTCTGGCATCTCTTAATAGATTATCACATTCTTCCACTCATTTCTCTCACATTGGAGAGCCCTGACTCTGCATGACCTTGTATGCTGACACCTCCTGAGCCTTGCAGTATGGCCTTTCCTACAGGCTCATTTAGTATTTACCACTTAATCTGCACCTTCGGCCTCACAGCTGGGGCCACTGCGAGTACTGCCAGCGAGCTTTTTCTTTAGCTTTTATTAGATAGCGATAGTAGAGAGAAGATGGGGAAATGAGGAAGAGAGATACAAGATAGGTCCCTGTTCAAATTCACACCAAGGACATTGTGGTTTCACGGTCAGCGTGAGCCAGGAAGGGACCCCAACAAACTGAAAGTGTGGTTTATTCATTGATTATTCCGATGTGGTTGTGTACTGACACACAGAAAACTTGTCAAAGAAAAAGAACACCCACACCTTTTGTGAATTGAATCTCCATTTTCACTATGGCACATTTCTATTCAAACATCACAGGCACACAACAAGTAAGCTGCAAACTTGTCAAACAATTGTCATGTCACATTGACACATACATGCGCAAACGAAAAGACCCTCAGTGAGTTTTTAAATTAGTTCCTGTAACTGTTTAAAATCCCCATTTCCTGGTCATAACATCGACATCTCATGCAGCAATTACATTTACCTTTCACCTCCTATTTGTTTATGTATTTAGTTTTGTCTCTTTCCTTTTATTCATGCTGGTGGGATGTCTGTCTCTTAAGAGGTGACCCATGGACAGTAATGTATGTGTAGTTTTAATTATCCTCAGGCAAATAGGAGAACATGCTATGCACTTACAAGAAGATGCAGTAACACTGATGCGCAGCATTTAAAGGACAAGCAACATGAGCAATAGCTTTGTTTCAGTTCATTTAAACTGTTGTGATCATTTCTTTAAGCTGATTCCTTTTGGTAATTATGATTATAATCAGTATTGGTGTTAACCTGCAATGTGTTGTAAGACTGAAACCAGCCCTCCGGGTACATGTGTGCCTGTGCACGCACCATCTTTTACATTTACATACCTTCCAAGACCTCTTCATCATGTTGTCCTCATTGTGTCCTTGTTCTTCACCTTACTGAATATATTTGCAGGTTGCGTGGCCGTGGAATTTCATGTTCCACATGTTCAAGAGAGCAATCTACATAAATTTTATGTTTTTATTCATGTTATGTGACCTAAAATGGATTCACATCCCAACTGAAGTTGCATGTAGTGATGCATGAGGCTGACTTATGAAGGCCACAGATATTTTTAAAAAAAGGTAGGTTTCTGCATGTGTACGATCAGTGTGAGTATGTATGATGTAGTTGGCCTCATTTATTCATTCTTTGTTTGAGAGTGTGCAAGGAGAGGCACGTGTCACTCTTTCCTGGTGCTTATACTCTGCTTCCAACACGTAATGGTCGATGTAGGAAATGGCTCAAGGGAGAAAGGAGCGTTTGATGCAAAGTTTCATTGTACCCTTTTAAAATCACACAATTTAAACAAGTGCTATATTCAGAGGGACGACTCCTATTGATCAGGGGGAGTGAACATGTAAACCAGAGGTGCTAATGTTCACGTGCTGTCCCAGGCCAGATGCTAAGATCAAATTAAATCTAAATTGCTGCTAAGAGTTAACATGCATTGGCAAGTTTCCAAGTGATACAGTCTTAACACGCATGCACGCAGACATGCATCAATGTTAAACCAAAATGACTTGCAGGAAGCTCAAAATTAAGAGGAGTTATTGGGCAATAAGCCGCATGAATCACAAAGATGACAGGTGGAGAACGTACAATATCCCAAGAGGGAGCGAGACAACCTTCCAGCTCTGAGGATGTAATTAGCTTTATGAATGTAGGGATAGGTTCAGAGAACAGATTTTAATAAAGTGATGGATGGTTTTAAGGGAAAAGGGCACACCACAGACTTAATTATTAAGGATTTGCTGTTCAAGATATGTTTTGTCAGGCAGGGTGACAGCCACTATTTGATTCAGATTTTGGCTGACTCATAGACCATACCATACTTCACAAATTCTATGTTTTTATATAAAAAATTACATGACAAATACATTTTTGTATTGGATACCTTGTGTACACCTTTGGCATTGTAAGCATCTAGTATTATAAATTGCGTATGACACTCAACAAATGACTCGTTTGTACTTGAGTTATGTTTTTTATGGCGCGCAGCAGGCTATTCATACATGCTACTAATATCTTAATCATCAGGGCTCTGCTGCTGTGCACTGTGTTGCTGTGTGGGACACTATAAAACCAGCTTATTTATCTTGACTTTCAGGCTAATTTATTGGTGTCATCCAGATTAGCATTACACCGCTACTGGCTGCTATTTCTGTGCACATGAGTTATTAACGCGTGCATGCATATTATTTCAAGGGCATAAACTACACTTTTTTTATTGATATGAGGTTTATGTTCATATTCCCTTAAAAATACAGTGCTGTAAATAAACTACAAAAATGCAGAATAATAAAACAAGTAGTCATAATCAATAAAAAACATTAAAACCAAGGAAAAACAATGTTCATAAATGGCTAATGAGTTGTCCAATTTTTTTGTTTCTTTGCTCACAGGAAGGAGTAGAGGTGCGGGTGGCGAGAATCTTCAACACGTTTGGCTCCAGAATGCACATGAACGATGGACGAGTCGTCAGCAACTTCATCCTGCAGGCTCTACAGGGAGAACCTCTCACTGTACGTACTTTAAGATTTCTGCTTATTTATTAGGCGATGTGCTCATAATCAGCCTTAGTGTGATGATGATTGATTTCGATCGTTGCATCTTAATGATATGAAAAAGAAAAAAAACAACTGAAAAGTCAGACTCTTGAGTGTACCTTATCTGGATGTTGGTCTGTTTAGCATAATGAGATATGTGGAATATTTTTAAATAGAGTTTAATATAGTGCTGGGCATGAGTACTTGAGTTCTTGATATGGACGACAGTATTTGTTCAACATATAAAGTAATCCTATATGAATCAGAGTCCTGCACACGTCTGATTTTAAAGAAGCGCTCCCGAACTGCAGTGTGCAAAACCTCACCCACCCCACCACCAGCAAATATGACTAGTTAGATTTACAACCCAGCCTTATGCCGCAAATCCTATAATAACTATGCCCCGTTAAAATATTTAAGTTAGGTTGCACATTTAAAGTGATGATTTTGGGACATTTCAAACTTATGAAACTGAGATAATGTATTTTAAAGCAAAGATTATTCAGGAAATGCAATTCAAATAAATATTTTGTGCTTATTTTTTTATTGAGCAGCACATCTCCACATGCACCTGACTGAAATGGCAAAAGACAGAGCCAGCACACAAAGTCAGAAGTCAAAGGATTAAAACCTTAAATTAAATAAATATTATTTTCATTTTAATACGTTTATTATCTAGCACCTGCGATCCAACCAGCATGTTTTCTTTTTCCACCCAAAACACGACTCACTAACTGCCATTTATGAATGTCTGCACAGATCCATATAGATATTAAATGACTGCACTTATATAGCACCTTTCTAGTCCTACGACCGCTCAAAGCGCCTACACACCACTGAGTCATATTCACCCATTCACACACACATATACACACAGGTGGTCAAGGCTACTGTACAAGGTGCCATCTGCTACTAGGTAACCATTCACACGCTCTCACACAGCAATGGAACAGCCATCAGGGGAAAATTGGGTTTTGTATCTTGCCCAAGGATACTTCATGTGCGGACTGCAGGTGCCAGGGATCGAACCACAGATCTGCCGATTAGTGGATAATCCGCTCTACCTCTAAACCACTCAATCTAAGGTTACAGGCAGAATGGCAACCGGACTTAAAGTTATATTTTGACAAAATACGTGAAATAAATGCACAGTGCAAGTTTGATTGATGCTCAGTACTGAGAATAAGATTTCAAGAAAAAGAAACAAAAGACATCTTTCCAAGTTTTATTAAGATTTGGGTAAAGTAAAAACCCCACACTGCACCGACCTGTTGAGTTCTAATGATCTGAACATGATCGTGCACAAAATAATCAAGTAGACTTGCTCATGATAAAACGCACAAAAAAACTTCTCTAGTCTCCTGAGTAGAAATATTTTTTATGCATGATAACACATTAATTTGCTTCATATGTGTATCATGCAGAGATGATAATCAGTTTTGTGTTGTTGTTACAGGTGTACGGTACTGGTTCCCAAACAAGAGCCTTTCAGTATGTAAGGTAAGATGGCTGTAATGGAGAATGTCTAATTTTGTTGTCAACCCCACAAAACATTAAGTAATTAATAATGAATCATGTTAATTACAGTTGATTAATTACATATCACAGTATATTTAATGTTAGTTGTTACCTCTCTGTTAATAATCAAATTAACGGCTTCTCTCCACTGAGACCGACCACACAGTAAACAGAGTGAATTATTCCCCTGGTATTTAAAGTACTATATCAAAGGTATGTGTGGATACTGATGCTTACATGGCCTAGTGAATTTTTAATGAGGCGGTAGAGTAAATTTATATTGGACTTTGAAGTTTATTATTAAATACCAATGTGTGCATATGTCTCTGCCTGGAAGTAACGTGTACGTGGCAGGTTAAAAGATTATTCCTGGGTTTGTGCGCAGGCGATAATGAGATTAATTTGATCAGTTCGAAGAAGAGACATCAGAGACACAGAGTATTTGAAGCTCCGCTATCTCTTCGAAGCATTCAGCCGCCGTCCTATATGACATTCGTGTTGTGTAAACAGTGAAAAGTCAAGGTCTTCTTTTTTAAAGGGACAGCTCCCCAAAATCCAAAATACATATTTTTGTCTTACCTGCAGTGCTTCTTCATTAGTCTAGATTGTTTTGTTGTGAGTTGCAGAGTGTTGGGGATAATGGCTGTAGAGATGTCTGCCTTCTCTTAAATATAATTGAACTAGATGGTACTTGGTTTGAGGTGGTCTAAGCACCAAAAAAAAAACATTTAAAAAATTCAACAGCAATGTCTCTAGAAATCATGACCAGGTTACTCAAGATAATCCACAGACCTTGTTGTGAGCAGTTTACGTAGGATCTGTTTTCTTTTACAACTACGCAGAAGGAAGTGTGCATCTACTGCTAGCTCATCTGGCACTGAGCTAGCTAACGTTGCAGCTCAGCCAAGGAGGATGCTATTAATGTTTACATCTAGTGCTGTCACAAGCACAAGCCTCTTGTCCGTGTGTAGATGTACGCCAAGGACTGCTGATAAACCAAGGGGGCTTATTTTAGATTCATTTCCTGTATCTGTGTCACGTGGGTTTCGCCAGTGCCCCACCCCTTCAGGAGACATGCGGCAGCTCTGAGTCTTTTCATTACAATTGGAAAAGTTAATGTGAGAACTGCACACAACAAGGTCTGTAGATTATCCTGAGCTGCAACGTTAGCTAGCTCAGTGTTGCTAGGTGGGCTAGCAGTAGATGCACACTTCCTTCTGTGTAGTTATACAGCCTGGGGGCCAGAACCAGCCCGCCAAAGGGTCCAATCTCGCTGGTCCGACTCACTTGAGATCCAATTGGGCTGTGTGTTGCTCATGAACTAAAATGAGTTTGACACCCCTGCCTGAAATGATTTGGTTAAACAATTTATGTGGAAAAGCCTCCCTGACCCACAGTCATATCTGCTCTTCCTCTATCAAATTTTAATGATAAAATTTAGAAGCACTCTGTTAAAATTTGCTGGTAAACAGTGTTTATAACTTGAATGTAATTTGACCACACACAGAGCACATAAACAGTGTTTATTCACACATGAACGCTTTAATTTTTGATGATATTGGGATTTTATTTCCTAGGTGGATGTTAATTTGGGTGTTTGTTTCATATAATCTTTAGCTGAATTTTAATATTGTGCAGGTTGTTACTTAGTTCATCTCATATCTAGAAAATTACAGGAGCCATGTCTTTGCAGGAAACTGTGCTCCGCTCACACAAAGGCATCGGGTGCCATTACATAAAGAGAATAGACTAGAAGAAGAGGGGGGTGGGGGGTTGGAACATACAGCCTGGGGGCCAGAACCAGCCCACCAAAGGGTCCAATCTCGCTGGTCCGACTCACTTGAGATCCAATTGGGCTGTGTGTTGTTCATGAACTAAAATGAGTTTGACACCCCTACCTGAAATGATTTGGTTAAACAATTTATGTGGAAAAGCCTCCCTGACCCACAGTCATATCTGCTCTTCCTCTATCAAATTTTAATGATAAAATTTAGAAGCATTCTGTTAAAATTGGCTGGTAAGCAGTGTTTATTCACACATGAACGCTTTAATTTTTGATGATATTGGGATTTTATTTCCTAGGTGGATGTTAATTTGGGTGTTTGTTTCATATAATCTTTAGCTGAATTTTAATATTGTGCAGGTTGTTACTTAGTTCATCTCATATCTAGAAAATTACAGGAGCCATGTCTTTGCAGGAAACTGTGCTCCGCTCACACAAAGGCATCGGGTGCCATTACATAAAGAGAATAGACTAGAAGACAAGTCTTAAAAGTGGCAAATATTGAGACAAAGACAAATAGTCAGTGGCTAGCTGCTGTTGTCAAGTGTATTTCATCAGAGTTAACCAATAAACACTGTAAAGCTTATCAAACATTAAAACATATTCAGAATAATAAATGGAAGCTGTTATTAAGTTCCACGAGGATGTGATTACACTGCTCTTGACATCAGGGTGTTAAGCAGGAAAATGCATAATGAATTAAGTGGACTTGGGCAACATTAAAATTAAATGGAGCAGGATCTTGACACTACTAGCCCTGAGAATGCAGGTGTATTGAAATTATGCTATGGGCGATATGAAACCTTCATTATGAGTCCAGATCGAGTAATACTTGCACTTGCACAGGAGACAACGGAGAGAAGCGCAGAGCTGAAAGAAATCACAAGTAGAGAAGTAAAACAGAGGAAATAACATTCTCACTCTTTGTAGTTGGTAGCTGCTAATTAAAAACACTTATAATCAAATGTTCAGTTTTATCTCAGACAGCGAATTCAATTATAGTAATCACCGTCTGTCAAATAGCAAACATTAAAACTAATTTCAGTTAACTGAGGTGTGCTTCCTGGTAATTTCTGTTAAAACTTGGACATCTGGTACCACTGATAACAGTGTCCATTTAGGTGGATTGGTCCAAGTGCTGTCTAGGACAGTAAATATCAGATTGGTATAATTTTGAAGACAGCGTCACAGTCCAGGTGTGACAAGAAAAGAGAACAGAAAAGCTGTTTTTCTTTAAATTTATCTGAGTCTGTTAAATTAAACGAAGATTCTGTGGTTTGTTCGTCAGCTTTAAAAACAGACAGAAAACACTAACCAGCATCCTGGATTGCTGGTTCGAACTCAGGGTGGGGGGTTTGAACCCTGGGGTGGGGGAGCCCTCTGTGCTGAGTTTGCATGTTCTCCCCGTGTCAGCATGGGCTTTCTCCAGGTACTCCAGCTTCCTCCCACAGTCCAAAGACATGCAGGTTAACTGGTGACTCTAAATTGTCTGTAGGTGTGAATGTGAGTATGAATGGTTGTCTGTCTCTATGTGTCAGCCCTGTGATAGTCTGGCGACCTGTCCAGAGTGTGCCCTGCCTCTCACCCAATGTCAGCTGGGACAGGCTCCAGCCCCCCTTGTGACCCCCAACAGGATAAGCAGTTACAGAAAATGAATGAATGAATAAACATGCATAGTAAGATAAATTCATAAAGTTCTTTGTGCTGCTACATTTGTTTTAAAGTGCACGTTGCTCTGTGCTGCTACCTACTTACTTTTAAAGTTCTTGCTGGCTAATGCTTGCTACAATTACTACATGTACCTGTGTTTCAGACTGTAGTAAAGTATTGACTGGCCCCAGGATGTTCTGAGGTGAGATGTTCTACACCTGAAACTCTGAAACCTCCACAAGTCTTGTATTATATGTGTATGAAGGCCATGGATGCTTTCTGTTGCTCCTCTATGAAAGCTTTCAAAAAGTGGTTGAGGGAATTATAAAGGAGTGCCCGCTTTTTCCGACAACTGCGAGTGACTCATTCTACAATCCTCAGTGCCCTAAAATGGGATGAGATTATTCTCAGAAGACAGGGGTCATCATTTCTGCCTTAGAAATTCAGCATTACGCCTCTTGTCCTGACCCAGTATTGTGCATACTGCTGTAGTCTGCAGCATGTGCTCTTAGCTTTCACCTTTTCTCCATCAAGCAAAAAATTTGAGCAGAAAGATTGTCAGAGGTCCCAGACACTAACACTGACAGTAGCTGGGGAAATGCATTGCTGTAACCTCCTTATTCTGCTACAACAGCTCCTTCTTTAAAGCTATTCACCTCTTGAGTACAGGGTTGGGTACAGAACTCTTTACTTGTAAGGGTACAGACTGAATTACATCGGTACTACTGAGTACACCTTAAATGAGTCAGTGCCAAAAATAAGTACCTGAGAGTGCATCTGGGTGATAAAGTGCATCTCATTTCAGCTGCAATGAGGCCACGGGAGCTGAGAGAGCCCCTCTTGACAACAGAGGATTGAACAAAACCGGTGCAGCCTTAACGCATTGTAATAGAGCCAGGTGGAAACCTTCCCCTTGTCTATGCTGAAAGCCAATCAGAGATGTTTTTCCACTCGCATGAGACCTGAAAAGTTGATTTACGCTTCAAGTCCCTTTTTTGGCAAAGGCACCTAAAAAAAAAAAGCTCAATTTCCACCAAGCAGTACAGTGCGCTTTTTTCCTGTTTCCATTGTGAAAAGTTGTGGATGGTACCAATGAAATTGTTGCGTATCGTCCCCATGTTTGGTCCCCCCTCTGTTGGGGTACCTAGCACACAGATCAGATACTAAAAGGTGGAGCTGTGAGCACTGCAGTCTGATTGGTCAATAGAGGACGGTCACTCTGCTCAGGGCTGAGTTGTGGCTGGTTTTGAGGCTCATGTAACCACTGTTCATACTGTGGAGAGTTTTATTAGTAAACTGTAACTATAAAATGAAAGGATGTTTTGCTGCCTCTCACAGCAGCTGGAGTCTGAGAAAAAATAATTTAATTCACTGGGCCGACTGCCGGCGACTTTTAAGGTGGAACATTAACTTGTAGTGTTACTCAATGTATGAGTTGACGACGTGAATCAACACACCTTAAATTTTACTGTGACAACTTTGACCATTACTTTAGTTTTTATATGACATACACTTCTAATCATCATCATCATCATCATCATCAATGGGCAGATCTTTAAGCGTTTATATACATTCATTTTGACCAGGAAAGCATTTGTCCCAATCCTCACTCAGAGAAAAAAAAAGCATCGCGGAGCGTTGTTCCTGTGGGCTCCAGCAACACTAAACCCCTGAGCTTGCCTGAGAAGGACTAAATGCACAAACCCGCTATTTTTAAATATCCCATGCAGAGAGACTCTCACTGCAGCCTGTTTTATTTTGCTCAGAAATGTCAGCTTGCAGCCTCGTTCTGTGGACGATAAACATGCAGCCATCTGTTAACAGTGTTACAAACTTGGCTCACAGTTTGCAACAAAAGAGAGTCTAGACAAACAATTTAAGGTACAAAGGTGATTTATTTAACTAAACCTACTAAAAAATAAGAAGTAAAGCATGTTGTCGTGTCATGAGTGACTGCAGGGTGTGTGTGTGTGTGTGTGTGTGTGTGTGTGTGTGTGTGTGTGTGTGTGTGTGTGTGTGTGTGTGTGTGTGTGTGTGTGTAAAATAGAACAAATGAAACAAAGGCAAACCAAACTACTCCATGTTGGCTATGTGACAGTCAGCTGCTCAGTCGGGGGGAGAGAGATTTATATCTATTTATAAGGTAAGACCACACCTTCAGGTGTGGCCAGGAAGATTGGATGGCCTGCCTCTTCAACCACAAGGAAGAGCTGTGAAGGAACAGACACATTAGTAAGGCCGTCACACCAGTGATGAGGAAATACAGTGAGTGCTGGACGGAGCAGTGAGTGACAACAACCCCGCCCACATTTAAGAGTACTGTTTGTGTTGGAAACGTTAGGGTCTAGGTACCATGTCTGAAGGGTTACTGTTGGTTCCAAAGGCACCATACTGAAACTGTTTGGTGGAAATGGGGCTTAAGATATTTATCTAAATCAGTGGTTCTCAAATGGCGTACTGTGGGATTTTTTGATAACCACACATTATTGTCGCAATAACCAACTTGGCCTATACAAAAAGTTAGGAAGGAATTTTTAATTGACGATCAATATGTTGTGCGCATCCATTCCCTAATAAAGAGGCGAACTCTGCCATAAAAAATGTGATTTGATTTAATGTAATTCAAAAAACTTTCACGGGTAACCTGTTTGTCAGCGTTTACACAGAGGCTTTAAAAGTGTGTGAAACATCCCATTATCTCACATTATTTCCCATCTAAATGGATGCATAATGGGTGCTTTGATGTAATTTTGAAAAGTTTAAAATTAATTCTTGAATCATTTTATTAATACATTTTAATAGTTGGGTATCAATGTTTATTTCATATTAGCAATTAAAACAAATATTTATGTTGTGATAAGAGTGATAACACACGTTACAGAGGCTATTGTGCACAGATATAAATAGAGATGTGTCTTGAGATTTTGGCTCGCACAAAAAGTTTGCTTCGGTGTCAGAAGGTGCAGTAACCGTCATAATCATGATCCATGACGAGTTAGCTTAGCCTAGCAACAGTAACGTTCATTCTCTGACGTCTCATCCGGTCTTCTTCTTCTTCTTCTCCTTCATTTAATGGCTATGGTAACTGGAGTTACGTCGCCATTGACATGCGACCTAATGACACGGTCCGTAACTTTTATTAATATTTCATATTTATCTGGTTTGAAAAATTGTTGTAAACATTTCTGATAATCAAAGTGCACAACTAAACAAAATATATAATATTGGTGTAGTCGTTTTTAGACATTTCTATGTGGAAAAACTACATATTATACCTTTAAGTCAACGCCTCATTGATGTATATGGGATATAAAAAAAACATCTCCTTTAGTATGTAGTAAACATGTTCGTGAATGCAAATGTGACATTTGGGAGAAAGTATAGCTCACTGATTTGTATATGGAGCAGTGTTAAGATTAAATTTTTATAGCAGACCTGCGTCTCTTATTCCCCGACCTGTAGTAGCATGTTGTATCATTATTTCTGTTTGCGGGTACCTTCTAATGTTAAAGTCTAATGCACGCTGACAGAATTGCACTAATGAATAGTGTGTGCAGGCATCATGTGGTCACGCTGGGAAAAGGTGAGATGGAATATTTAAAGTCCCCTTCCACGCAAAAGTGTCTTATCTTCTTTTTATGTCCCCTTACAGTAAATGTCTGACCTTGACTATACTGACTTATATCTGTGCAGAGTTTGTCACTAGAGAGGTGATATAACATTCATCTACTGAGGGGGGTGATGTCTGTGCATTTTGCTAATATCTGAGATTCAAACATATGCTGGGCAAGCTTGATTAGGTATGTCATTAATGTAAGAGCCAGTCACTGTGTAATATGAGAAACACAAATCAACAGGGGAACAGGCTTCAGTGTAGAGCATGCAGACCCTGGAGCTTCCTTTCCTTATCTACCAAAAACTGCATCGTAGCAGATATTATCATATGTTTCACAACCACTAACTCTGTGCCAGCCACTGCAAGTTATTTATTTTATTTATTCAACAGGGACAGTGCACAGCTGCTTAACTGCACCAGAGTTAGCTATAACTTAATTTTTGTTTGTAGTCCCTGAGAAGGAAACAGAGAGTAAGTTCTCTGCTAAAAGACAATATTATATAAAAAACACAGTTATAAAATAGAGTATATTCATGGCAGAGCGGCTTCAGTTAGCCTATAAGCTAACAAGCTAACAAACAACATAAACAAATAAAAGATGCTAACTACACTTACTATTCTGCTGATATCTCTTCAGTGTTTCCTATAATGCTAACGCTAGCCATCTTGCTGTGCACTGCTCTTTAACTGGTCAATATAGCACAAGCAGCAGAGGCAGGCAGACCTGAGGCCAGATACAGAATTTTTCAGTGAGGGAGAAAGACTACACCTGCTTCCGGCTTCCTTTTTCATTTTTTTTTCTCACCTATTATGTGTGAAACCAATGTTAAATGAAATTGTATAGAACATGTATAGAAGGGGAGTTGAATTAGGCTTTATCTTAATTTCTTTCCAAGGTTAAAATTACACAGTATATGTATCATAAGTAATTCATGGATTTTGTTGTTTGTTGTTGTTTGTTTAAAATAATCTGATTTATATTAATTCATGGTGTCATGTTAAACCCAGGCTAACTGGATATAATGGTATGCATGACACACACAAAAAACCCCAAATATAATTCTCTCTTGAATACATTTTATTGCGGAATTTTCGTCTCTTACCTAGGGACATTTTTCCTCCCACACACCTGTCCACAGGTAATTGAGGGTGTGCATGAGCCTCCAGATTCTAGTAATTGGCAACATTGAAAGAAAACTTTTGTTGCACATGAGTTGCTGCAGGAAAATGAGACATGAAGAGAGAGTACATACTGCAGCTGCCATGTCCCACCTGGCCTTGGAATGATTTGTTCCACTATGGTGATGTAAACTATGAATGGACTGCAGTTAGTTATGTCTCTATACAAAACACTTTACAATTTCCGGTCATTCCCGCATTGACACACAGATTCATACACCAATGGCCTGCCCATCAGTTCCTTGCTCAAGGACATTTTGACATGCAGGGAAGGAGGAGCTAGGGAACCGGCAACCTTGTAATTCGCTCTTCCTCCTGAGCCATAGGCGCCCCAGCGTGGTGCCAGGTGGTCTGCCAATCGTTTTCTTATTCACAATGAAAATTAACTGATTCACACAGCATTTTTTTTTTATACTTGAAGGGTAAAAAAGGTGCCAGAATGGATAAAAAAGGCATTAAAGGAATACTTAACACACAAGATGACCATCTGTAAATCATTAGTCATGCCATGTCACCTTGAATTTATGAAGAAGACGTTTTTCTCATATGCCTCCACACAAAACAGACTGATTGGGGACAAGCGTCCACATGCATTTTCACTAAAACCTTAAAACTGAACAGAAAGTCAAACTTATCTATGCTCTCCTCAAAGCCAGAGAAAATGCATGTGTTTGGGGTGCGGTCACACAAAGATTGTCCTGATAATAAGTGTGTGACCATGAGCAAATCATATGATATAGATGGTTGCCGTCTACCAAAATCACTCATCTGCATCATGGAAAATACATTGTTTTATTTTGAGTGCAAAACACTCAAATATATGCTGACAGACTGTGTTCCTGGCAAAGAACATGAATGGCTGGTTTTGTCTGAGTTCTAGTTTGTGTTTGTAAAAATATTAGATCCAATATTACACTTTTCTTGTATTATTAGATTGCAACTTTAGTTTTGGGTGGGCGGCTGTGTCTCAGGAGGTAGAGTAGGTTGTCTACCACTCAGAATTCAATCCCCAGCTCCTTCAGACACATCGAAGTATCCTCGGGCAAAATACTGAACCTCAATTCGCTCCTTGTGATTGTGTCTGAATGTGACTGAACAGCAGGTTCGACCTTGTATGGGAGCCTCGGCCAGCAGTGTATGAATGTATGTGTGAATGGTAATGTCAAAGCACTTTGAGTGGTTGGAAAACTCGGAAGTGGCTTTACAAGTGCAAGTCCATTTGCTGGATCTATATGAATATGAGCATGTTTTTATTTTAAAAAACAAAGGGTTTTCTCACAATCACACTTCACAAAAGGCAACAGTCAAACAAGCCGAGGGCTTCAACGCTAACCTTTTACTACTGTACCTCTATAGAAAATTGGGGGGTTCTGCAAAACAAATGCTGTTGAGAATGCCAAATACTCTCCCGGGTCTGCCTGATAAGGAAGAGGGAGAAAAAGAGGGGATGACATCCAGCAAAGGGCCACAGGTTGGAATCAAACCTGTGGCCCTTTGCTGCAACAAGGACATAGCCTTTGTACATGGGGCCCTATCATCAAAATATTAACTTTATTTTCTTGTGCTGCCCCCGATCGAGAATTAGTCGGACTAGTCATCATTTAGGGCCATTTAGGGTCGACTAGTCGCCCTCATTTTTACGATGTTAATTTAATTATTAAATGATATATTTTGGGCGGGGCAACACAATGGTTTGAGTTGAAGGTGTGAGAAAGAATAGTATCAGTAACATTGTTAACACTGTGCTACATTACAGAGAAATACAAAACTGTCCTAATGAACCTTCATTAATATAGGCCTATATTTTATCTACAAGTGCACGTCACACACTGAGCGAGCCGCCTGTTAATGACTCTGTGGACTAATGGGCATGTAGCTACTTCCATGTTTCAGATGACACGTCATGTTTGTAGTCGACCAATGAAGATGAGTTTACATATCACCTTGGGTTCGTCCTTCACCTTCTCAAAATGATCCCACACTTTGGATTTCCTGCCCGACATGTTATTAACTAGTCTGTGGAATAACCGCAGGTACCAGCCCTGGAAATTAACCTGACTCCTGTCTGACTGCTGAGCATGGCCACTTCCTATATCTGTCCTTTCAAATTAAATTCCCACATGGTCCAGTCATATAGGTTTTGATTTATTCCCACAAGGCACAGCTCCTAATAAAGTTTCACTTTTTTGTTTCTGCGACTAAGTGACCTTCCTGGTCGACTATTGTTTGGTTGACTATTGGGGGGCATGCCTATTATTTTCATAAAGGCACAGGACAAGCTACTCCTGAAACGTCAAAGTAATATTGTGAGATAATAACGTCACCTACCAAATAGTGAAAAATACGGTAATATCAACTTTAAGTCATATCACGCACCCCTGTTACATGTCCAGTGTACATAATGTTCTCATTATCAAATCTCTGCATGTAGACCTCATGCTGAAGCATCGTCCCTCATACAAAGCAAAGCTACAGAGTAGAATTTAAAAAGATGGACTCCATTTTAATGTCTTTGCTTCTATGTCTGATTTGTCCTCCAGCGATCTGGTGAACGGCCTTGTGCTGTTGATGAACAGCAACATCAGCAGTCCAGTCAATCTGGTGAGTTCATCACCCCCTGCTGTGTTTCATAAATTGAAACCGAATTCAGCGTAGGCAAATAATTTACCAGTTGAGTTGGTGTATGTGTCGGCGTCATGTTTACACTGATGTGAAGAAAGTTTATGTAATCTGACTGCAGGGGAACCCGGAGGAACACACCATTTTGGAGTTTGCTCGTCTCATCAAAAGTCTTGTCGGTAAGGCGTCTGATCGATCAAGAAAGTTGTCTTTGTGTGTGTCTCTGAAAACTCTTGACTTGTGCCATCTCTGTCCCTGTACAGTCAAACCTTGCTTTCTTGCCTGCTTATCTCTTATTGTCCTCCTCCAGCTTTACTTGTCCTTTTGTCTGTTCTGTCTTATCCTTTCTGTTTTAAGTGGCAACAAAGATATTTTCCAACCTGGACCCTATTTTCCTGTGTTTCTGTGTGTAAGTGGCTAATGGGAACAACAGTTTCTGAAATTGGTGCAGTATTGAGCGAGAGCGCAGCAGCTGCCAACATCCAAATAGGCTGCAATTTAACCAGTGTGCTGTTTATTCAAATGGAGGCTGGTGGGTTTAATGATTGTGATTCTGGAGCTGCTCCTGGTTAAACAAAAAGGATCTAACTTGACAATAAAAAGGTCGACCTCTATGGGGACCGTTTCCATAATGTTGTCAGAGACTTAAAATAATCTGAACAACCACTTTTATTGAATGTAAGTTGACCGTGCTCAGTTCCCTGTAGGGAGCACAGTGCAGCCTGTTTCATCTCGTTCAATACTGGACCAATTTCAGCAATTGTTGTTCTCCTCGGTTGTTGTTCCCATTAGTCACAAAAACATGGGAAAACAGGGTCCAGAAATGGATCTGTTTCGATGATATTATCGTAACAATGGATGTGTTTCATGCTATTAAGCCGTATCTTGCAGTCATTATACTGTATACACAAAGTAATTATATTTACATTCTCCCATTCACCGTGCTAGAGAGAGACAATGAATGCGAGGAGTTTGCACAGGTCTGACTTTGCGAGATGACTTAATACAGTCGTTCCCAACTGGTGGGTCGCAGTCCTAAAGTGGGTCATGGGTCCACAGTATTGCAACAAAATAAGTGATATAGGTTTACAGCTTGCCTTCAAATGTTCAGTAAAAGCTAAACAAAAATGATCTCTCATTTATGTAGTTTGTGACAACAACAGTAACCCAGAGTGAGATTCAGATTCTGTACACAATATTAATAGTTCAACAAAATAAAATCTACCACAAATTACATATTTAAACAGCTCCCAAATACAAAAAAATGTACCTTGGGATCTAAATATATAAATCAACAGGTGATTTCCCTTTTAGCAGAATCCCAAATGATTGACTTGAATTTTCACGTAGGTTTATATTACCAAAGGTTAAAAAAGGTAGTAAAAAAGACTCTGAGAAGTCCAGGGCTGTTCATAAAACATTCAGGACGCCACAGTTTTTCCACACTACTGAAGCTGCTCCTCTTTTTGGAACCACCACAGTTGTTGCTTGTTGTTGCCGTTGGTTACAGTATGACGTCACATGACAAGTCAAATTATCGCAAGTATTACGATATGAATTTTTCATATGATATTAAAATATATACGGGTATTATCATGAACGAGATTATATGCCACACACCTAGTTTTAAGTACAGTGAATTTCTGGTACAGAGCTTTTATTTTGAAGTGCTGTTTCCTGCTGTAGAGTGAGTGACTAGTGGACAGCCATTTGACAGAGACAGCAAACTAGCTCAACAAAATGGCCAAACGCAAGTATGATGCTGAATGTGTTAAACTGTGTGGACCTTGAACTAATGACTTAGGAAAAATCTGGATCCTGTGGCTGGACCAGTTGGGAACCACTGACTTAATATAGACTTGTCTTGCAGCACTTAAAACGCAGAAGGATAAAACATATATTTTCTTTTTGCATTATGTTGGTTTTTTTTAAACTCTGAATGATTTCTACATGAAGGAGAAAAAGCAAGCAGCCCAAACACAGCTGTGGTGATCTAATGTGGCATTTCCAGGGGGTGTAATTACATTTTTGGGGAGGTGCAGCCACCTCTGGCAGAGTTACTGCACCCACACATGAAGCCACCACAACACACAGAGTCACTGATCTGCCGGGACTCGTCTCTCACCCACAAAACTGTTTATGTGATATGTTCACCAGCAGTAACGACAGCAGGAGTCAGAGGAATAATAACATGTCCTTCTCTCTGTACACTTACTTGTCCATGAACACACTCTCATGCCCATGCACATACTTTTCACACTCACTCTCTCTCTCTCTCTCACACACACACACACACACACACACACACAGTGAGCCGAAGTCAGATCCAGTTCCTTCCAGAGGCCCAGGACGACCCACAGAGGAGAAGACCTGACATCCGGAAAGCAAAGATGATGCTCGGCTGGGAGCCAGTGGTATGTGTGACGCACCACAGACTCACACACTTTGAAGAGAGAGAGAGGTAGTAGTGTGCTCGAGGACTGTCTTTATCATATGAGACTCCAGAAAACACTAAAGTGCTCTTGAAGAGAAGGGTCAGCACAGGGGAATTAATAATGAACTTCAGGAACAGATGCGTTTGAAGGAAGTTAAAACGCCCTTTTACTACTTTGACAATCAGCTTTCTTGCAGGGCTGTTGTGGAGGGGAATGAGGCCCATGAAGGAGGAGAGTAGTTTTTAAGCTGAGATGCTTTGACTGCACCTTGTTTCTATGGTACAGAATATCCACGGAAGTAAAAATGTCAGCATGAGCAAAAGTAGCCTACTTGCTGTGGATAAAGGGAACGCTGAAGCACGCAGGGAGAGAGAGGATGGACCCAACAGTCTACGTGGGCTTAGTATTGATTTCTCCTTATTATTATTATATTATTATTATTTTTGTTCAGCAATGTGACAGTTGGTCTTTGTGGTAGACTGTTTGACCTGCCCTTCCTCCCCTGTGATTGGACAGCTGTGTAGAAAGTGTTAGTGTCAAGTGGCTGCAGTGTTTTACCTAAAGGTGAATATTTTTTAAATAGGGTTAGGATCAGCACCTCACGCTGCTGCCACTTGTAGCAGAGTGTAAATACACAGCTCCTCATGGGACAAAGGACAACATGAAGATTGTGGTTGTGGTGTTAGCTTGCTGCTTCCTGCAGTTGGCTTGTCAATAGCACGGTATCTCAATATTGTGGTATTGTGACAGTCCTACAAGCCGATACTGATATTGTTTTATATATATATATATATATATATATATATATATATATATATATATATATATATATATATATATATATATAATTTTTTTTTTTTTTTTTTTTTTTACACTGCAATACATTTCTAAGAACAAGCCAAAAGTTTTATAAAGTGAAATCTGTATATCCCAAATTTTTTTTAACAGATGCTCAAATGCTCAAATTACGATACAGGTGCAGTTCCAAAAATGTGTCAGGTTTCCATTTGTGCATTTGAAAATATTATTTAAAAAAAAAATGAAAGTAAAAGCACAATCATACTTATCCAAAAACAACAGACAACAATTAAAACATTAGATATAAGATACTTTTCCTTTGATATATATGCAGAGAGGATATACTAAAGCTAAACCTAAGGGACATTTGGACGTACAAACATGTTAATAAACTCACAAATGGATCATGAAAAATCATCAAAGCTGAGAAAGAAAAACGTAAGAAGGAAGAAACTCTTCAGCATCACTTCAACTGAGGAAATATTGCCCCATGTAACCCCAGCTATTTACTTAGACATAGGAATTATTAACCAACTGTAGGTCTCTCAGTATGAGAATTTACAATATGATCACATGGAGAGACATAAATAATATTTAATTAATGCTAAAATCAGATGTTTTTGTACATAGTTAATGTTTTGAAATTGAATTTTTATGCAGAAGACGACACGTAATCATTATTTTTATTTTTAAGTCCACCATATGTCAATGAAATTCTACACTGACATGTGTATTGATTATTTCATTTATTTATTTTAAGATGAGTCAGGTGCGTTAGAACAGACTTATTGCATTATTTAAATTGAAGGGTTATAACTTTGACACACAAGAAGTCTTTAGACAGCGAGTTCAAAAGTTAATAAGAATATTATTAGCTGAGTGAAAGAGTTGTTCAGCTGCGTTTGGAGAGCAGCCTCCATCAGTCATTAGCAGTGGGCTACATGACTGCCTTATATATTTACAGCCAATATATGACAGTGGTTGTATCTTCATGTTGTATGTGTTGTGTCTTGTGTGGACAGGTGCCTCTGGAGGAAGGCTTGAACAAAACCATCCAGTACTTCAGCAGGGAGCTGGAGCACCAGGCCAACAACCAGTACATCCCCAAACCTAAAGCCGCCCGCATGAAGAAAGGAAGACCCAGACACAACTGAGGTTTCCCACCACACACACAGGATATTAAGACTCCTCAGAGGACCCTTGAAGAGCGACTCTCTGAAATACACTGTCAAGTAGAGCGCTCTGGGATATGGCGTTTTTTTTTTGTTGTTTTTTTTTAAAGATTTTTTTTTTTTTTTTTTTTTGGAGAAACAGAGACAACTTTTAAGAGTATTGTGTTGCCTTGCGTTGGAGCTGCAGCTGCACTGGGGGGTAAGGGCTTTCCACACCGGAGCGTACGTGTTGGATGGACAAATTGAATCAACAATAGAAATTTGAGGCAAGAAATCTAAAACCCAGCCTACCTTTTTGTTTTGTTTTTTGGTGAATTTCTGCTTTTGCTATTTAAATCGCAGGTGTGAGAATGCAAACGGCTCGTACCGTGCATCAGTGCTTCGTGTTTATTTTATCAGTTTCATGGTGTTTTGTCTCCGGAGATGAGCGGCCTGATAATGTTTTTCCACTGGATGTTTTGTCCTCTTATCAGCGGCATGTCAGTCAGCACCCTGTTGGCTGTTGATGCAGCACGCCGCAGGACTGGGCGAATCTTCTAGAGAGACTGTTACAGTATCATCATGTGTTCTGCTTTGTGAAATCTCATGTCCGGATGTGCGTTATCAATTTCAGATGAAGACGCTATTTTAATAAAATTTGTCCAATATTTTGCGTATGACATAATTAGGGAAGGTGATGTTTGTGTGTGTGCATGTGATACGTGTGTGCGTGTGATACGTGTGTGCGTGTGATGTGTGATTGTGTGTGTGTTGTTTAGTGGAAGTAAAAAAGCAGGGGACTCAGGCAGTAAGAGCCACATCTTTATTCACAATGATCTTATGATAAGAAAAGAGCCAGACATCAGATTTTAACAGTATTTCATACAAATCAGCTGCCTCAAAACATTGCTTACAAAATTTGTAAATAGCACTCATAATTATGTTTGTGCTGTCACTGAACATCACCTCTGCTCTGTAACTAATACATGAGGATGGTGACAAAGAGTGGGTTATACTAGTTGGTCCAGCCAATTAAAACAATGAAGCCAGAGCAGCTGTGCAGGGTTCCCACGCTCATGTCATTCCTGGACAAGTTATGAAATTAGAAAAACTGATTTCCAGACCTGAGGAGCTAACAGGAGGTTATATTGTTTTGGCAATTGCTTAAAAATGTTCATAATAATCCAAAAATGCAAAATGCTTTCCCTCTGTTACTAATTTAAAACCTAGTGCTGGGCTGTGTGACAGTTGAAACACCACCAGTATCACATGATACATCGTGTCATCGCCAAGAAAAGAAGCACATTGTCACATGAGGAGAGAAACAGGCAAATGCAGAAAAGCTCTGATGAAGGCTCATGATATGCAGAAACATGTCAGCGTAGTTTAATTGCGATGTGAGCCAGTTAAACAAATGAAATGTGACTATTTTGTCCTCCTTCACTTTGGAGTTTGGGATGTGTTACCTCTTCGCATTTTTTGGAGCATGCGCACTTGGATTTGGGCTCAACACTCCGCTTACTGAGAATGCCACTGTTGAAGTGCTGCCTCCTTTTTTTATATAACAGTTGCGAAACAATTAGACTCGTCCGTAAAACAAGTATTCATTTAACAAGTAATAAATGCTTTCAAACTGTCACATGTCAAATTGCACTGACATCTAGGATTTTTAGTTTCTCTCCTCCAAAAAGGGGGCGTGGCCTTGATGTTTTGCGAATTACCTATGTTGGGCATACGTTGGTAGTTGGCAGCTGGAATGTCTAACGAGCATGTAAAGATAGCAAACGCTAGCAGTTTGCAAATGCCTGGGAAAAGTGTAATTAATAACTTGTGGCTGTATCTTTAACTACTTACATAATGTCATGGATATTGGGTAAAATATTATGGATAAGTTATTAAAATTAATTGGTAACAATATGTGGGAACCCTGACTGAGGAGTACTTGGATACTGGCAGCTGCACGTCAGGTGTAAAACCAACAGACTGTCACAGTTAATAGTAATCGTAGTTGACATTAGCTCCGTGTCTGTAAGCACTGGGGTCACGTGGGCCGATGGGGGCATTCTCATCATAGTGGTGTTGACGCCCTTGGTCACTGGCGCGAGCCTGGTCCAGCCAGTATGACAGGTCAGTCTCCAGCCTCTGGTGAGGAAAACACACAGCGCAGACGTGACTCGTTTGGAAACTCAACAAATCTCGAACTAATGGACACAGAGGCAGCTGATAAGGTGTCCACTGAGGCTGTCAGTGGGCACAGCTGCGGTAAATAGACATGCATGAAAGGCAAACATTGAAAAGGCCAGTGCTTTCACAGCTTTGGCCTTTTAAGGAAGCAACAGCAAATGGCACATACACACATACAAGGTGTCGTGACTGGAGCTGCGTGAGAGTCACTGCTATAGTCGCTGAAACGAAAATGCTGTCAGCTGCCAGACGCTGGCAGTGAGGGGGTAATTCTGTGCACTCTGCTCCCTCCAGTCCTCGCTGTCCCTGGTGAATTAAGACTGAAACTGGCTCTGCAAATGGGATTATACTTGTGTGGGAGAGAGTGAATTCATGTATGCAATGTATTTAGTTCCACGTTTGAATTTATTCACTCCGTCAGACAGCAGCATTGTGAGGATAACTGTGCCTTATGTAAAGATTATCTTTCAGACATCAGACTACAGTTTACACCAGCTTTGTCACTCCACAGATCTGACATATATAAAGATCCAGATTACACACATTTTTAATGTCTGCTTGTCTGTGTTTGGGTTTTTATTTCATTTCTTTTGCATGGTTTATTCTTTTAGCCATGTTGGTAACCCGTTGGTGTGGTTTGATCATATTTGATTGACAACAACACAAACAGCCCCACTAGTGTCAACAAATCTAGATTCAAATATGACTAAATCCCAGCTGGTGCACCTAAAAATGTGACAGAAGATTTTTCCAACTGAGCCTCACTCTGAACAAGTGAGAGGAACACATTATCTGAGCCCCATTTTATTTATTTATTTATTTATTTAACCAGAAAAACCTCTTGAGCTTAAAAACAGGCAGCAACGTAAGTTACAGACAGACAGCAGAATAAAAATCTTTAGCTCTAAAACAAGCAATATAAAACACAAAATAAAATTACTACAAAGAAAAGCAAAGTATGTTAATGTATACCAGAAATGAACCATAAAAACACAAAAATGGCAACTACACATGATTACAAAGACCAGCTGAGACACACCCTGACATTGGCATATAGCAGATTGTGTACAAAATCCTGCAACAGTGCTTCGAAACGGCCGAGAGCCAAACCAAAAGTGCAACTTCAAGTCCTTCTGCAGAAGATTCCACACGAGTCACTTCGTTGCCCCAATGCAACCCTGTGTGCAACGCAACGGACATAAAGCTACCATAGTGTCAGTTAACTATGCTAAATAACACAGTATCGCAGATTTTAAAAAAATAAATAAATAAATAAAAGATTGTTTGAAAAAAGTTGGGGCCATCGCAGTTTTGATTTGTAGCACGTTAACGCCTGTCCCCAGTGACAAGTGTCAGACGTCACTCTAACTTCATGTCACCAGCTTCTTGTAGCCTGTTGTTGTGTCGCTCATAGTGTGAACACAGCATGAGTCTCCAAATACAACACACCAGGGGGACTATAGTTTATACTAAAAGAAGATTAAAAGAAATAGAAAGTGAAATATTTTGTCTTTACATTAATTGATAGGGCATGTAATGCTTGATATAGACAGATGGTTCTGAAAATTTTGCTTTTTGCTTAAGAATTGCATTCGTGACTTTCGAATTTGGTCAAAATTATAAGCAAATAAAAGTGATGGTAGATACGATCAGCAAGTCATGACAGTTTACTTATAGTTGGTTTTGCCCTTATTCATTTTAAATTGTTGTAGACAAAAACATTACAAACTGGATATGTTTTTTCTGTCTCTCGCAAATCCCCCAACACTGTGACAGAAAACAACTGTTGATTAAATATTGGCAGCACGTATTCTTGGTTCGTGATATGGAAACAGGCAAAAGACATTTTGTGTTTCTGCTCTGTGTTCTTTTGTTTCTCACAACCCAATGTAAAAAGTAATGTCTCACAACGTGATAAATCTGTGTCACATTTGTGCCACGTTTGCTTTGCAGAATCCCTAAGATGTTGACAGCTCCACTGGAGGTTGATTTTTGTTTATATGGTGTGTGTGTGTGTGTGTGTGTGTGTGTGCATACGTGTGTGTGTAAGACTTGAGGAGTGCAGAGAAAACCCGAGCGCTCCTTGAACAAACACAAACCCACCTGCTCATCGAATCCCATGTACATAAACTGCATGATCCACTGCTGCACGTCCGGTCTGCTGCGATCCCAGAGGTTCCTCTTGGTTCTGCTCAGTTTTGCCAGGAACTCTTGAGCCTTGGAAGACGGGACAGCAACAGAGGACTTTGAGGGGGCAGTACCAGCTCCTGTCACTGGATGGGAGCACAATCAGGCAAAAGGATGAGAAGGCATTTACCAAAGCTGCTCTCAGGTATAATCACACTGTTTAAGTGAAGTGTTACCATCTCTTTTCCTCAAGATCTTGTGCAAGCTGCTTTCACTGGATGCATCTGTTAAGGAGAGTGGACAGAGAGCTGCAGTGTGAGTGTCAGGTAAGTTAGACCCTTGATAGATACTGAATTAGATGTCATTCATTTCTAAACAGCCACTGTGTTTATGTTTAATGGACAATCTTTAAGCCCAACTCTGTACTTGTATAAGGTCTTTAAAGGTCCAGTGTGTAGGATTTAGGGGAACATATTGGCAGAAATGGAATAGAAAATAAAATAATAATAATAAAAAAAGAAGAACCGTTTTTTTTTTTTTTTTATATATATGCTTCCATATTGTGTCCACTTGTGTTTTTATACAGTTTGCTCATTATATTGCTCTTTGTTTTTGTACCCTTTACTTATTTTACATACTTATATATTACCTTGTATTTTTTCCTACTGATGCTTCCTGTTTGCACTCTCGCTCTGCTGCTGTAATGTTGTAGATTTCCCGCGCTGTGGGACGAATAAAGGATTATCTTATCTTACTGTGAAGGTACCCATTGGTTTGGGACTGTTTTGAAGTCTCGAGTTTGGCATTTCAGCCATCACCGTCTTGTTTTTGTGAAGCCAGGATTGACCGTGTTTGGGCGAGAGGCTATTTATTTCTGCTGTAAAGTTGGGCATATCATCATGTCTGTGGGGACTCACTGGCTTCTGGAGCCGGCCTCAAGTTGTCGTCGAAAGAACTGCAGTTTTTGGCACTTTCTAGTGTCCTCCTTTTTTTAGCCTTGGAGGTTACTGCTTGAGAAAAGCACATTTTTTTAATGTGAAACTGTTCAGTGTTTCTATCGGTTTAAATCCCTGGGTTTGTTTGTTTTGGAGAGGAAGAGACCTCTGTAGTAAAAACCTACTGAACCTTTGGATCTTAAATTATACTGATACTGATTTGTAATGTGAAACTGCTTTATTCAGAGTTTTTACCGGTTTTGATCACCTGGTCCTTTTTTTTTTTTTTTTTGGAGAAGAACAGACCTCTGCGGACAATTTGGCTCCTGGTAAAAAAAAAAATGCCTGAACAACACTGAAGGAATCCTAACCAGGAGAAGTTTAGACTAGCTGCAATTTGCAATTCTTACCACTAGATGCCACTAAATCTGCCACACTGTTCCTTTAAGTCCTCTCATATATAGATAGTTTGTCAAACCTTGAGCTTCATTCTTTAAAAAACTGCATTACAGTTTCTGATTATTCTGCTTGTACTGCTGCTAATTTTCTAATTAGCCTAGGAGTTTTAGACTTTCAGTTTTCATTAAAGCTGCAAACATCTTTAGCATTCAGTGTGGTTAATTACAGCCACTTCCCTCATGCTGCTCTGCTCTCCCACCGGGACACTGGTTCACGTAGACAAAGAGCACTAATGAGCTGTGCATCTTTGCACACAGCCGGTCAGTCAAATAACCTTCACAATACTTGTAGTGTCAATTTACTGTTCTCCCATAGCACAAATGCCTCACTACATCTGGACCACATTTCCTTTAGTCTTAGATGGTTTAATTCTATTTTTCTGAAAAATGAAAACATGGATCTGAGGTTTTTATAAGCTTACCTTACCTTGCACTCTAAGAATATGCACAGAAAGCAATCCATTTTTCAAGTGGGCTTTGTCTTGGCTTATGCACTAAACTTTTGCACTGTAGGATACAGCTGGAAAAAATGGCTTCCATCTGGTTTTCCTCCAGTATGCGTTTCAACTGAGCTATGAACAGCAATATCCCTGCAAGATTCTTGCCATCTTTCAGTCTGTCCAAGACATGTACAGTACGAGTCATTCCTCCCAGAGCTTTTTTCCGATACTCATCATTAGAAAGCAGTGAACTCCTTGACTCCATCTGTAACACTGCATTTATCAGCTCCTCATGTGTGTTGCATGCATTTTAATACATGTTGGCAGTGTTGGAGGGTTAGTCATTTGAGATCAAAAATATCTCAACATATGTTGGTTGGATTACCATGTAATTTTGTACAGATGTTCATGGCCCCCAGATGATCTTTCCTACTGACGACTGATCCCCCGACTTTCATCTACAGTGTCGTGATGAGGTTGACATTTTTGGCTTTGCGTGGAATGTTTCAACAAGTATTAGATAAAGTGCTGTGAAATTTTGTGCAGACATTCATGTCCCCCAAAGGACGAACTGTAATAACTTGAGTGATCTCTGAGCTTTTCATGTTGCACCTTCATCAGGCCAAAGTTACAGTTCATCTAATACTTTAGTAAATTACTAAACACATTAAAAATGAATTATTTTTCCATCAGCATCAGCTGGACTTTGTGTTTAGTACTAATTATAGACTGCAAACATAATGGATGTAGCCACCATGACGTCACATATTGGTTTCAGGACTCCTGTTTTGAAGCCTCAAGTTTGGCATTTTGGCTGCTGCCATCTTGGATTTTTGGACACAGTAACATTTTGTTATTCATTGTCACCGGAGGACATAAAGATGTAGAGTATCTCCTGCCCCACTGTGTAACTGTATTGACACTGCTGTGTTATATAAGCAGTGGTCCTAAAGTAGAGCCCTGAGGCACACCACAAGGCATTTCTTATCAGGACTGGATAAGAAAAAATTCCTGAAATAACTGAGTGCAGTGCAACTCTGCAGTTAAAGGGACAGACTTTGGGTTACTGCAGAATTTAATGTTAAATTAAGTTAATGTTGAGAACAAAATGATTCAAGCTATTTTCCATCAGAGGGAGTGTAACCTCGGCTGTCTAAAGAGTGACTGGAGAGGGGCGTCGGTAGCTTAGTGGATAGTGCCGGCGCCCCATATATAGAGGTGATGCCTTGCTGCAGCGGTTGCGAGTTCGACTCCGGCTTGCAACCTTTTCCTGCATGTCATCCCCCCACTCTCTCTGTCTCCCCATTTCACACTGTCCTGTATATTAAAGGCAAAAAAGCCCAAAAAAATAATCTTTAAAAAAAAAGCCACTTTCCAAAGCATGGCATATTTCTCTTTTGTAGATTTTTTGTCTCACCGAATTGTGCTCTAACTTTTAAATTCCAAGTAAGCAGAGACTTGAAATGCACCTGGAATCATTCTGATAACGTAATCCTGCAGTCATTTTTTAATATCATACTGTCTGTCTGTATTTATTTTTCCTAAAAGTATGAGGTTACGACATGACAGGGCATGTGTTGTGATTAAATCTACACTTTAGCTGCATTATCACATAGCAACAGAGTGATTCAGGCAATATTAGAAGCAGATGCAGTGTTCACTGTGATGGATTTTCCATCTCAACTAAGTTTCAAGTCTCTATAGGTGGAGTTTCCCACCAAATTTAAATTAATACCATTAATAAAAAATGGAATATCTACATGATGGGCAGTGGAAATGTAGATTTCACTGACTGAAAGTGAAACATAAAACTATTGCTGTGGCCTTTTGAGCCTGCACTTTATTAGCGAGTCCATAGTTTACTGTATTTTCAGTTTCCTTATCAAAGTTACTGTAGTAAGTGTGGCTGCTTTTTCCTTTTCATGTTTTCTAAGAGCAAACATTCCCTTAATTGATACCTCTCACACTCTGACATGCAGATGCTGTTCTCTTTAACTGCTGGTGTTTAAAGAGCTACCACAACAGTACAAGGCCAGATGGTGAAGGTAGTCTGTCCTTCATCATCTGTCTCTGTACTGTTGTGTTTGTGTAGATGAAAAACTTTTAAATGCAAAGCAGAAAAAAAGAACAAAATTGAGCTCACCTCTCAGTGCAAAGAGTGTCAACAACACAACCAGCCCCATTATCCTCAAGTAGAGCTGCTGGGATGCCATCTTAAACCCTTTTAGTCTTTACAGAGCTGCTTTAAAGCAACAACTGTGCATAAAACTGCTGCACGACCAGAGGGAAGAGTGGGCGGCAACCCAGACTTTCCAAGTGGAACTTGCCTATGGGGGTGGAATGTCGTTTACCTCCCTGCCTACAGAAACAAGCCTGCAACTGGGAGATTTTCCGCTCTTAAATGAATTTTCATGTGTGTCCCAGGTACTTTTCCATCTCCTGTGTATACAGTGCACACGGAGCAGTGAGAGGGAGGAAAAAGCTAAATTCCAGTGTACCTTTGTGGTGCAGATTTGATCTGTGAAAAGATATACAGGATTTGGAGGGATTACAATTTGTAATTTCTGAAGCAAGGTGCTGCAGTGCTACAAAAAATACTGTATTGCTTTCAGAGGGGAATTTCTGGGGCGTAAATGTAAAGCCTGACCAAGCAGCAACCTCAGGGGCTGGAAAATAAAGCCAAAGCAGGAGTGCCAGAAACTGCAGTTCCTCTTCATGTCCACTTGAGGCTGTGTCCAGCAGTGAGTCAATCCCCACAGACCCCCATGTTAATATGCCTAACTTTAAAGCAGAAATTAACATGTTTACAGCCTGGTACAAAAAACAGATTTGGTCTCTATAGCTAATTTTCCCCTTCAGGACAACTTTATCGGGGGGTGAATTTGTATACAGCTCACTTGTTTACATTTTATTAAGGCCTAAATGTATGCATAATTAGGGTGTGGCTGCTTTGAGTGACAGGTGGGTGCAGTCCGCTTACAAGTCATTACCACATAGACAATGTTGGGTTATTGTTATTAGATAGCATGCACTGTGTAACCCTAGATTTACACAGTAGTACACAGGCGTAGCTGAAGTAAAGTGTAAGTAAATTGAAACACTTTGTTCACCTTAAGTCTTGTTCAGAATTTGGTTGCACTGAAAGGCCCTCTCAGGAGTTGGGTGCACAGTTTTTCTGGTAAGTATGTTTCAATAGTTTTAGGTCCGTTAAATGCTGGTGATAATTATCATTAGCATTATCAGTTTACCATAGCTGTAAATACACTGTGCTAACCACGCTAGCAGGCAGCTTAAAGTCCCTGACGCACCAAGCCAACGGGAGGCCATTGGTCACTTTCTAGTCTTGCAGTTTGTCCTGCATCACTGGACCTCATCGGCTCCTGACAGTTTTTTTTTCAGCCAATTCAGCATGTTGTGGGTGAATGAAATCACTCTGATTGGTCATTCAGTTCAGTGCACGAGATGAGATACAGAAGTGAGGAAAGTAAACAACTGGCTAGAGTCAAGAGGGAGAGAGATTAAGATAAACTTGTTATAGAAGATAAGATTATTTCACTTTAGCCACTGAGCTCTTTCGCGGAAATTTTTCGTGATTATTTGTGTGGCTGTTAACTGGTGCACAGCAAATAGCTTTGTTCTTTCAGCATTGGTTTGTGTCTTTGGTGTGCTAATATGCTAACTAACTGGAGACAAGAAAGTCTTCCAGTTTCCCTTTTTTAATGATGAATACAGACTAGCGCCACCTAGTGTGGAGAGTTAATGCCTCTCACGCAGGTGCAGAAATACATGCTGGTTGGCCGTTGGCTGTAGTCTTTGTGGTGTGTTCATGTGCAACTTTATGGCTGAGACACAGGCAACGTGAGGCGACACAACAGTTGGCTTTCGTCACCACTAGTTCTTTGAGGTTGGTTTGGTATGTCTGGGCCTTTAGGGTTATCTCCACTGTCTTGTCCAAATATGGTCACTTCTTGCTCCAAAAATCCAAGGTGTTGACGGCCAACATGCCAAACTCGAGATTCTCAAAGGGAGTCCACAAACCAATGGATGATGTCTCAGTGGCTACATCCATTTTTTTATAGTCTATGCCTTTAGCCCAGGGAGATAAAACTGTTATCCACCTCCCCCACTGCCTCAGTTCAACTGATGCGCTGTGCAGTTTATCCTCCCTTGATTTTTTTGTTCATCTTTACAGCTCCTCTCAGATATCTGTGTGTTTGCTACAAAGATGACACCCTTTCACTTGAATGAAAATTGCTCTTCAGGCATTAGATATATAATGAACTGGATACAGTATGAAAAACATGATGAAAATGTACTCTGCATAATATTGCGGGAGACATCTTTTGTCATTTCTGTTTTAAGGTCTGTGTGTCTCCTTTGTAATGACAAATTGTCATAACTTAAAGGTTCAGTGCGGAGGATTTAGGGGGATTTATTGGCAGAAGTGGAATATAATATAATAAGTATGTTTTCTTTAGTGTATATCCATCTATCCATTTATTTTCATCTGCTCATCCGGGGCTGGGTCACGGGGGCAGCAGGCTGAGCAAAGATCTCCATATGTCCCTCTCCCCAGCAACACTGTCCAGCTCCCCCTGAGGGATCCTGAGGCGTTCCCAGGCCAGATAAAATATGTCCAAAATAATAATCCCTCCAGCACGTTCTGGGTCTGCCTAGGGGCCTTCTGCCAGTGGGACGTGCTTTGAACACCTCAAGTAGGAGATGTGCGGGAGGCATCCTAATCAGACGCTTGAACCACTTCAACTGGCCACCTCACTGCCTGAAAATAAAAATTGTTGTTTCCTTAGAATGAGCCGTGTATATCTGCGCACTGAGTGGATCCTCTTCCACAGAGTCTGACGTGTTCACTGCCATGTTTCTAGCCTAGTATGGACAAACCAAACACTGGCTCTAGACAGGGCCATTCACAATTTTTACTTAGGCTGCCATAGTTAGTTTTGACACAAGAAGCATTTATTCAGCGTTTTTACCTCTTTAAATTTCCAGGTCCATTTGTTTTGGACAGGAAGAGACGTCTGTGTGTACTCCAGCACACGGTAAAACCTCCTGAACATCTGGATCTAAAGTTATCAGAGAAAAAAGCTGAGTACTGAAGCAGGTGCTGGGTGAGTGGTCAGTCTGCGACAAGCTCAACAGTGTTGGAGAAACACTGATTTGTAGCATGAAACTGCTTTATTGTGTTTTTTAAAATCACCTTGTCTGTTTGTTATAGAGAGGTAGAGACCTCTGCGGATAGTTCAACTCCTGGAAAAACCTCCTGAACAATGAAGGAAATCTAAGCAGGAGTTCACACTTGCCATATGGGAGAAGTTTCATCTGGTTGCAATCTGCAATCCTCAACGCCAAAAGCCTTTAAAGCCACCACACTGTTCCTTTCACTCTTTAGTGTTTTCTGCACATTTAGTTGAGTGCTTTGCCGATAAAATTTCCACCACATGTTAGCTAACATAAGCTGCTGGTTGTACCGCACCAAGTAAGGCTGTAGCTGCAGAACCACTTAGTGCATTAAATTGAGCGCGAGTGGATTTTATTTCTTATGAATTCACATTTGAGAAGTTTGTTAAATTGTTCGTGAAAAGTAACTTAATCTCACTTTAACGACTGCTGACTGGAGTCACTGTGTTCATCAGTACAGAGCAGCTGTATATACAGTAATCGCAGCGTTTCTGATGCTAGAATGAATGATAGACTCACTTTATAGAGGTTTCATTCAGAAATCCTCCCTCGACTGGACTTGAACTTGTAATACGATCAATGTGTGTGTGAGAGAGAGGGAAAGCATTTGGCTGTGAACTACAAACGGTCTCTCACAGGCTGAGCTGGAATGCAGGAAACCCAGAAGCTGGCAGACGATCGCACTGCTTTCATGATGGGTTTGGAAAGAAGGTGAAGTGAGCAACGAAACAAAAGACAGAAAGAGGTTTGAGGTGAAAGGCAAAAGAATACAGATAAATAAGCTTGTGCACTTTTTCTTTTCTTTATTTTATTGATCAGGCTCTGACAACAGCGGCTGTGTCCTCTTTATGAACTCTGCATTCCTCCGGCTTTCACACAGGAGCAGGATTCAGCTGCACGCTCTCACCGGGCATTAAAGAGAAAAGGTCAGCTCATTCTGAAGTGGATTGAACCTGAGAAATCTTGAGTCATGGCTGGTGTGCTGTGAAGCTCCGTGAAAGGTACGAGCCTCATCGCTAAGCACAGACATGCCTGTAGATATGATTTCCCTTGTGTTTTTATTCATTGATAGGGAGCAGGCTGAGATCTTGACTCCCACTTAGCGAGTCTTATTGAAGGCTCGCTGCCCTCAGGCGCATATTTTCCTTGCAGATGAGGAGCAGAAACATTAAAGGGAAAACAGATGTGTGTGGATTTATGAGCAAAATTTGAGATTCAGAAATCTTTGCTTGAAAGCCTAAAAACTTCACGAGTCCTCTGATTTCCGGTTCGATCTCTTCCATCCAAATGTACAGTACCACACAGTGAGCTGAGAAGAAGAGCAAAACCCCAGCATATACGATGACTCAGATCGGGCGCAAAGCCTCTTTTTGTTTGTCCACTAAACCGTGAAATGAACATGTCTGCATCAGAGCATTCTGAGACTAAGGTAATCCTCTCAGATATGTCAACGTGTTTATTTGTTTGTTGTTCTGAGATCAGAAATGTACATTGAGCTTTAGTCAAAAACACATTTTCCTCCTTTCATTCCATAACTTTATAAATCTTCATCTCTGCTTCCATTTTTGTTGGAACCAGAGTCAGATTAATTTTACAGTCTGACACTTTTACTCATCTTTTACATCCCAGAAGCCCCTCAAAGGCCACACAAACACACAAATCCCAAACTCAAAGACAGACTACAGTCAAAGTCTTTTATTACCTAAAGCTGTGCATTTTTTACCTGCTGCTCAGAGTAACAGTAGACAGTAAAATGTATGTAGCATCCATGACCTCATTGTTTTGTTACCTGCAGAGGTTGGACAAAGACATATGTTCCTTCCCTGTTCCAAAACCAAAATCAAACCCTGAAAAGTGTAGGGTTAGCTAGCTAGCTACTGAAGATATAGCCTACTGAATGTATACACATGCTGCTTTTGCTTTTTGATGATTATAACAGTGAAACACAGACCGACCCTGCTGTACAGGAACCAGTGAAGGGAAGCAGGGAAACTTTGCTCATATTGAACCAGCTCTGTGCCATCGCAGTGTGTGCAGATGAATGTTGTTTGACTTCAGCTGGAGATCCCTGGCCGTCTGGTGGCGGTGGCCTGGGTGCCAAACACTGATCATCTGCGCACACTGTGATGCCACACAGCTGGTTCAATATGAGCAAAGTTTGCCTTTATATTCATTGTCTTGTGTGGCGATCAGCAGTGATGTGGTGGTTCACTTTTACACTGTGATCTGTAGCCTATAGTTCGGCTTTAGCTTCTAACTATCTTTGTCTTTTTAACCTGTTGTTGCTGCTGAGTCAAACACAGACTGTAGACCCCTCTGTCTTTTTCTCTCTGGAATCACTCTTTTATTTTTCCAAATATTTGATCATATTTCTTCAGGGAGTGCAGTTAGTTACAGTGTGGGCTCTGTGCTTGGTAAATTCGGTCAGCAGCTCCTCTGGCAGCAACACAGTGTTTCTCCCTCCCTCTTCTCTCTTGTGTGCACGCAGGCAGGGGTGAGTTACTGTAGTTAACCTGCAGCTTTCCTTAGAACCGCTCATCAAAACAACTTCACACCGGATGCTATGTTCCCCCTGCAGCCCTGCCCCCGCTGCTGCACAGAGCTCTGTTCACTTGTTCATGCAAAGTTTATTAATATTGAACATGTTGCCTGTCCACATTGCATCAGATTTAACATTGTAAGTCCAGGGTCCCCAGCAATACAAACCGCCGAGTGTGAAGTGGATCAGATGAGCAGCTCTTGAGATATACAAAGGCTACTCACTCACACACACACACACACACACACACACACACACACACACACACACACACACACAGATAGCTTGCTTTAGAGTTAGATGTTCTGTTCAAGTCCTCAAACAGCTGAATGAAACCGCTGTTTCACATCCTTGACATTTCACTTTTCTTGAATTTACAAGAATTTCTTATGAATAGGATCTTTAACTGATAGCATGCTTTAAAAGTCTGCTGCAGGAAAAAATTGTAGATTACTTTGGTTTGGAGTGTCTGAGTTCAGGAGGGGTGAAATAAATATTCAGATCATTTACTCATGTAAAAGTGCCGATACAAGCCATTTACAAATGTAAGATGACTCCATTAGGAGAAAGGGGCCTGCATTCAAAATCATTAGCAAATAAAGACACACAGGATGATCAGCAAAGTAAAGTCAGTTGCCAGTTTGCTCGGCACACTTTGCCAAATATGATGCAGTCTAAAACAAAATTGCTCTTATATTGTATTCCATTATACAGAGAGGTGTTTCTGTCATTTACTCTGCCTCCATTGTTTTAAATAGAATGGACAAAGAAGGTTCCCAACCTGGGGGTCGCAATCTTGATTTTGAGGGGTGTAAAAAAACTTATTTTTTTTTAAAAAATACAGAAGCCCTGTACTTCAGCATTCAATTTATTTCTTTGTAGTCTAGTTCAAAATGATTTTCAATGTAGAAACTCAAATATATCCCATGGGATAAGGGCACAGAAGACCAGAACACAAACTCTGTTCACGCAGTCTTCACTCGCCGCTAAACAGCTGCGTCCTGCTTTAGATGAGCCAGCAGATAAAAAAAAACAAAGAGCTAACAAACCAATGTCCAAGGGCAGGGAGAGGAAAACACAGAATTTGTCAAAAAAAGAAAGAAGCCTTTTAAGTATGTATGCTTGTTAAAATGTATTAGATACATAACACAGGCAGAAAATCATACAAAAAGTTACTAAAATATCAAGGAAACTCATCTCTGATGCAACATTCAGGAAATAATCTGCTTAAAATTCATCCAAGTTGCTTGTTCAACACAAACTTCCTGCATTAAATGTGTTCACCATTTGGGTTATTTATGCAGTTTATATTGTTCTGTTAATGCAATACGTTATGAAATATCTATAAAATATGTCACTTTGTCAGAGGTCATTAGTTTACCCAAGGAAAAACAAAAAGACAGAGGTGCGATAGATGTCAAACATGATGTCATCACTGAATAATATACTGTACATTTCTTTGTATTTGACTTTTTGGCAGGCAAATAATACACTGTTGTTTATGTATAACCCATATTTCCTTTTGAATGTGTGAGCTCAGTCTGTGACAGATGGAAGGGATACCACTTTAGTACTTACAACTCTCAGTGTTGGATTTTGATAAGGTTAGAAGACAAGAAAAAAATGTTACAGAAAAAAAAGTGAACTTAAACATCATGTTAAAGTCGGCCTCAGACTCTTAAATCTCTCGTCTCTACCCCGCCTCTGCTCTGCCTCATCTCTCAGGTTCAGGGTCAGACTCCGGACTGTCGTAGCCCAGCTCACTGCCGATGGGGAAGTGCGCCCAGAAGGTGCGAGCCAGGTCCTGCATCCCGTCGTGAGCCGCCCGCGCTCGCAGCTCCTCCAGCCACCCGAAAAAGTCTGACGACCACAGGCCCCAGTAGGGTAGGCTCCGTTTCTCCCTCACCTCCCCTCCTCCATCACTCTCCTCTGCTCCTGTCAGAGGAGACGGTGACAGAAAGAGGTGTGAACATGTTTTCACAACTTGTCTGTCATGTCAGAATGAGTGTTTATTATATTGTCAGGTCCATTCGTGTGTAATGGCGTGTATGAGCTGCTGATGCAGCCTACCTGTAGGAGGCAGGAAGCCGAGGAGAAGGAAATAGAGCAGCGCAGACACGTACAGAGCGTTCATGCTTTCAGGAGCTGAAAGACAAAAGTATTTATGTCCTGTACACTGCAAGAGAAATATGTGTGTGTGAATTCAGAATGAGTATTTCCATGAGAACAGAATGTTCTTTAAAACCATACAGGCTACAACATAACTGCATATATCTATGAAGAAGCAAATCTATTTGTAAATAATATATTTGCTCCAGCAAATATCATCTTCTGTCTTGTCTTACCAGATCAGAGGGAGATTACACGCGTGGTCCTGTCCCTGGTCCTTCTGTCTCAGACTAATCTCAGGATGACGACTGCATCTGGATTAGAGGGAAGCAGAAAAGGCGGACGTGTTTGTTTTTCACATATTGCCTCTTTACACCTGACTGTCTGAAACACGTCAGAGAGCCTCTTCCACACCTCTCATGTCTGCGTGCTTTGTTTAGAGGAGTATGACGTCAAGATGTTTTAAGGCAAGGTTAGGGAGTTTAAAATTAGAGGACACATGAGGACCCAGCCGCTGGCCCTTGAGCTTCCTAATTACTTCTACTACAATATATATTTAACCGTGTTGTCACATCCGTCAGGAGCTCAGTGTGAGATTTTCAGCCCGGAGCTGCGTGGAATTATATGGATTTCTTTTTTCAAGGTGAAACAGAAGAGAAATCAGAGGGAGGAGTGGATGAAAGCGGATGGAAAGAACTATGTACCAGACAGTTTTCACACCTGCTATCCAGACAGACTGTACCGACATTCAGCCACAGGGCGTAAAGTTAGATGTGTGAATTTTTTTTTTTTTTGGCCATCCTTTTCACTGTTATGTGGATGTTTGTGTCTCTCTGAGGACATCGGCAGAGAGAGGTTATGACCGAATCCCTGCTGTGTCCGTGCACTCAGCCCCAAACTCATCCTTTATTACTGAAGAAAGTATCAGCTCACAGATGTGGTTACTGAAAAAAAGAGTTAAATAAACTCCCGGAAAAATGTTAGCACATGTAAACAGTGCATTTATTGGAGACTATTTTAAACCTTGGATTACTGCAGTTTACTGAACCTTCACTTCATCAGGAAAGCTTTACTGACATTAAAAGTCTTTTTCAAGTGTGTCTCACCCAAGATGCAGTGTTAGCAGTAAGTTACAGACATATAACACGACACACAACACAAAATATGCCAAAAAATGATTTTAGAAAAGAATAATAGATTTCTGATACAATCAGATAAAATATGTCATCCGAAAAACAACCTAAATAGCGCCCTAAAGAACCCAAGATGCGTCATATTCTCACTCTGACCTTGTCACATAACGATTTTTGGTGTTCCCACATCCAAATACGATGTGCAAGGTACCCTGGGTATGTTGGTCTTCTTTCAAAATACACTTCTGTTTTCACAGGAAATTAAACGTTAACATACAGTTGCTTTCAAAATAAACGCATTTCGTCAATACAACATCGCGAACTGACGTTTTTTTCCTTCAATAACTAACATACGTGGTTAGGTTTAGGAAAAAAGGGCAGAATTCAGCTTTATAATCTCATGGGACGTGAGCACTGCTCTCCTGGGTGAAAGTTGAACCCATCCACCACTACTCCCGGACGCCCCAGTTGGACTTTTGCCACTTTATTTTCGTTCTTTTCCCAACACATTTCCCTGTGATGCCGTCGGGCGCCATTAAACTACAACAGCAACCGGCCGCATATCATGCTGATGTTTAAGGACGGCTTTTTTTTTTTTCCAGATTTCGTCATCTTCGGAGTGAGACTGGGTGGGTCTTTAAACATAAAAATAAACAAGAACAGTCTTAAACATTAAGGAGGACTTCACACCGAATTTGTGAAGAAAACTTTTTATGCCTCCATGTCGGCGATTTTTGGGTTGTCAATCCAGCCCATTGTCATGCGGGCGATATCTCAAATACACCTTGCCCTCAAGATTCTCCAAATTTGGCACAAACGTCCACTTGGACTCAATAATGAACTGAGTAACTTTTAGCGGTCAAAGGTCACTGTTGCTGTCACTTTGCATCCTGATTCTTGTGAACATGACATCTCAACACCTGCAGGGGATTCTTTCTCAAGAACTCATATACTAATTATGACAAAATGTCACACGAAGGTCTAATGGGATAAAATGATAAAGTGATGTTATTTAATATCCAAAAGGTCAAAGGTCAACTTTACTGGGAAACCATTATGTTCTACAAAAGCACTTTTTTAGCCATTGCTGGGGCAGGGGAGACTGAATTGGTGACACTAATCTTGAAACCGATCTTCTGCGCTACAGTGTTGAAGCATCCACGTTTTAGAGCTATGTATGTTCTTGGCAGCAACATCCATATTTGAAGCATTGTAAACTTTCAGGGCCACATATGAGTTTGGACGGACATGATGTGAACTTCAACTGCAACTTGACTCGTACACGGAGGCATTAAAACCACAAGACAGTAAATGAAGCTTTGCGTTAGTTCATGCAGGGCATGGGAGTCACACACCCCAGCTGTAACCAGCTGATTGGATCATTGCTTCTAATCAGTCACAAACCAATCACAGCCCATTCCCACAACAAGGCAGTCCATTTAAATATGGCCTCCTAGTCATCGACACCTGCTACACTAATGCTGCTGCTGCTGCTGCTGCTGCCAGCAAAGCTTCACCTCCTCTACTCCAGCCTCCACCTTCCTAGTTCAGAGTCCTAACATGGCTTAAAGGTTAAAAGGGTGGTCTGTGTGTTGCTTTGGGCCCACTCTTGTAAACCCGGGGGTGGGGGTCTCTGCATTGCGTTCCACGTGTTGGTTTATATTAAGAGTTGAGCCATCAGCATCAAGTATAACTGTATTTCCATTTGCTGTAATAAATGGTTAAATCTATGAGAAGAGTGTTACTGAATTCTAGTTCTTGCATGCCCCCGGTGAATGAAGAATCCAAAACAGCAAAACTACATCAAAACATCTGTTTACAAACTCTCTTTGTTTGCTGTTACTAAAGAATTTTCTCCGTTTTTGGATTCTTAATTCAGTGTGGAGGCATGCCAGAAAGTTTTCTTAACAAATTCAGGGTGCACGGGGTGAGTAATTGATGTACAAATGGTAATTTGAGGGGGGTGAAGTATTCTTTAACCTGATGAATCACAAAAGCTACCAGAGAAGAGAACACACACAGAGTTACTGCAGCAGTGATTTGAATTCACAGAGAGAAACAGCATTTTTCAATTTAGATTAGAATAGATCTGATTGTTGAAGGTTGCAGGCAGATGGAACGGCATACATAAATGTTATTTTACTTAATCCACTACACTAAGTGTTGGGAACTAAATCCCGAGGAGTGTAAAGAGCCGGTCACATATGTCTGCTGAATACATTTTCAGAGACGAGGTGGCTGTCGTGGCGTTATAGATAAGTGCGTGCCCGCCGACCCCAGCGAACAGTGATGTGTAGCAGCCTTACTGTTTGTGATAAATCTTGGTGCTCGAGTATCCTCAGAAGATGAAAGAATGTGCAGTATATTCCCAGAGTGAAGCAAATGCCAAAAAGTGGCTGAAATAAGCTGGAGAAGCAGCCCTTTTTTCTTCTTTGTCTGAATGTGGCTTTCAAATGAAAGGGTTATCTAGAATTAATCTTGGATATGCATGAGAAGAAGAATATTTAAATGTGTTAAAATGGTCTGTGACAATAATAACAGCACTTTGATACATATTCATTAAGGCCCCCTCCTCCAGCATTAGCTATGCTTAATCTACATACCATAATGCATCATCTCTCACTGAGCTGAACAGGTCTTAGTGAAGTAGAATGAAGTATAAAGTCAAGTAAACCGAAAATGTGACCTCCTTTTATGAGGACACAGGTTCTCAGGAAGTTAGGAAGAGGGTGGTGTTTCAGGGTCCAGGCATGGGGGAGCGAGGACATTGGCGTAAGTTCTCCTTCCAGGATTATCCCCAGCTGACAGAGGACCTGATTGTGGCTCCATGTGTAGTGGCATTAAGATAGACTGGTTCGGCAGAGAGCACATCTTCTCCATGCCACTGGCTGAAGTTCTTGTGTGTTGGAAGAACATCTTCAGTGGCTCTGATGATGAAGAGTTGGAATTAATCCTTGAAGCCCTATTTAACCTATCTGTAGCGCATGCTGCAAGTGTATTTCGGGTGTGTTCAGCTCCACTTTTGCCAGTTAAACGATGCATAATCTGGGCACAAAGTAAGGCGCAAGGGATAAGTTTTACCTACATGCTCAAGGACACACATGTAGGCTCAAGTGCTACTTACACAACACAGGCGCTGGCCATGAACAGTTCAATTAAATTTTATTTATAAAGCCCAATATCACAAATAACAATTTGCCCCAGAGGGTTTTACAGCCAAGGACATCCCTCTGTCCTTGGACCCTCACAGTGGAAAAGGAAAAACTCCCAAAAGGATCCCTCCACTGTGAAGTAGTAGTTTACGGTGTTATATGTACGTATTAACATATGTTCATATTATTACGCCGTTACGACTCTACAGAATGAAGTTGTTAAATAACAATAGCTGTTGGAAATGTAAAACTGAAATAGGAACTTTCCTGCACGTGTTTGGTTTGGTTTCAGAAATCCCTTTCAGCCCAAAGTTTACAGGGGGATCGGTCGCAAATACCAAACGTATCCAAGTGTGCATTTTCTGTTGTTATAGTGGGTCTAATAACTGTCTGTCGAATTATTCTAAGACACTGGAGGACAACAAAGGCCCCGTCACTGACAGACTGCAAGTGACTCATGAACGTGTCGAGTTTAGAGAGAGAAAACTAACTCGACGACATGACCAAACACCAGAGTGACTAAATTGTGTGGACCTTGAACACAACCTTGAACTGAGGAGAAATCTGGACCCTGCGGCTGGACCAGTTTGAAACCAGTGTTTGTTCTCGCTGCTTTCATTACAGTAAATTCAATATTTTGGATGTGTTTTTCACTGTTTTCTGATTTAGATTCATCAGTGAATCAAGATTAGAGCAGATTGATCATTAATAAAAAATGATCCTTAGCTGCAGCCCCACAGAAGAATATGCTTTGACTGTACAGGAATTCATGAATTGAAACCTACAGAACGTCTCCAGCCTTTCTCCTTCAAGAGAAACCACTCTGGGTTGAGGGACAATATATAGGATAAATAAATGTAAAGGAAAAGACAAGATAAAAGCATTTTCATTAGTGTAAAAGGTGAATGTGTGACACAGCCTTGGGTCCAGTAGATGAAACAATAATAGGAACTGAATAAGGTGAAGCGGAGAAATGTAAAGAGCCAGGCAGAGGAGCCATTATCTTGCCGTTATCTTGTACTTCACTGTGTGGTAAGTTTACTGCTGTATTTATGAGGCCCTCTATATTCACACTCTATTCAGGCACTTACTGTAATCTGTCATTTGTGTTTCTGTTATTCTTTCCTGAGCTGTCGTCCCTCTATGTCTCTTTACTGCCGTCCTCCTCAAACTGCCTCCTTTGTCTTGCTGCGCTCCACCACACTGTCACATACCCACACTCTGTGAGCGCTACTAACCTCTGCCCTCCCTCTTCGTACTTAAAAGAAACCTACAGGTGTCCGGATTTGTCCTGGTGTAGTCGGTGCAGTTGCAGCCTCTTGTGGCAGACTGGAGGCTTGTCCATTAGTTTGTAGGCAAATCAGGAGTTGTCCTCTTTGGCCCCCCTGACTCCATCAAAAGGATTTCTGACCAGCTTGGCAGCCTTTCTTACCGTCTTAAACCCCATGTCAAAAATCCAGGTGTGATATTTGACCACGGCTTTAAGTTTGACAAACAAATAAATGCAGTCCAACTCTGCACCATTTCCAAAATCAAGCCGTTTCTCTCCCTCAAAGACCTGCAGACAGTCACCCACGCTCTCATCTCCTCCCATTTAGACTACTGTAACTCTCCATACACCAGTATTATTCAGTCCACTCTGTCCTGCCTCCAGCTCCACAACGCCGCAGCCAGGCTCCTCACAGGAACCTGGAGGAGAGACCATGTCACACCTGTTTCAGCCTCTCTCCACTGGCTGCTTGTAAAGTTCAGAATTGACTTCAAGGTTCTCCTGTTTATTACAAAGCCCTTAATGGTCTGTGTTGATACATTTCTGTTCATTGCTGGGGAATTGTACATTATTTGTTGAGACTGCAGTTTGGCTGCTGGAGTTTTCCTTGTCAGGCACAGTGAGCTTGTCGTAGGTCAGATCTGAAGGTGGCAGTCAAGTTGGTAGAGCTGTTCTGCCCTGCAAAGGCAAACCACAGTGACAACAACTTTGATCAAAATTTAGTGATGACTGAAATTAAACATTTGGATATCTTTTGACAAAATGTCCTGGTTTAGTTTGGACCCTCATGGAGAAAATAGGGTGTAAAAGTCCAACTAAACCTCAAGGCAAACCACAGTTAATTGGTAAGGATTTCATTTAAAGATGAGCCTGGTCTCACTCCGAAGTCGTCAAAATTGGCACTTGGGCAGTGATTTGCGGCATCAGAAACCAACCAAAAAAGACGTCCTTTAGCGTTGGCAAGATGCACAGCCGGTTGTCGTTATAGTTTAACTGTTTAACGGGACAAGGACAAAGTTAAGGCAGCGAAAGTCTGACTGGGACGGATGGCTCCAGCAAAGCCCGACTTTCAACCGAGTGAGCTGTGTTCACGTCCAGTAAGATTCTGAAGCCAAACCCTGTTCTTTTTCCTAAACCTAACCACGTGCTTTTGTTGTTGAAGGGAAAAAAAGTCAATTTGAGGTGTTGCATTGATGTAGTGCTTTTATTTTGAAAGAGACTGTCTGTAAGCATTAAATTTCCTGTGAAAACAGAAGTGTATTTTGAAAAAACCCTTGGTGATCTGTATGTTAACAAATAATTTGCACCTTTTATTCCGCTGAAAGCAAAATTCAACATTCCTAACTCTCATTTTTTTGCTATCTTCAAATCAGGCATTATGTCAAAGATAAAATTCCAAATTTTGAAACCATAGCAAAGACTTACCCTTTCTTTGAGCTCCTGCAGCTGTGCCCAGACTGTGGACACCTGATATCTTGCTTTGTATCTCTCTTTACAACCTCTGTATCAACTGAGCTGAATCTGAAGCTGTCTGATGGCATTTGGAATAAAGGCTTACCCAGATTTGACTCAATCAGTGTCAGGCACAGACTGATTCAAAACAAAGTCACTCACAGACTCCTCTATGTGACAGATGTAAAGTTGCACCTGGTTCAGCTCTGTCCTCATCTACACAATTATTGGTGCAAAATATTTCAAAGGTTCTCCGGGGTTGATGGAGGAGACATTTCCCCTGATCCAGACCTGGCACTCTTTGGATGCTCAGAGATGACTTTGAACTACACATCTCGGGAACAATCAGCATTGATGCTCGGGATGGTAACTGCCAAGACGATTCAACCAGCTGGAAATCACCTACACCCCCCCCAGCTTCCAGAACTGGCTCAGTGAAATGTTTATTATCATACAAATGGAGAAAATACAGTCATATAAATCTGCAGCGTCTAGTAGATTTTTAAGTATTTCAAAGGTAAATAACTGTTGAATATGTTTGCCTACCCTTTACCTGAGGCTTTGTAACACCTGACTGTGAAAATTATAACACTGAAGGTGTGTTTGTCTGGCAGCTCTTTTCTTTTCCTTATTTTTTCCCTTCTTGTGTTTTCTAGTCTGTTGTAGTTGTTTTTGTTTTGCTATGTTGTTTACATGTTACCTGAATGTAAAATTCAAAATTTGAAATTAAATTTTTTTTTTTTTAATTGTTTACATATTACCTGAATATAAAATTAAAATTTTGAAAAGAAAATAGTTTTTTTTTTTTTTTTAAAAAAGGCAAACTGCAGTAAATGTCTTGTGTGCCTCAGGTTCCCACAGATTTGTGGCTCTTTTGGGCCAAGGGAAATTGCTGTGGGCGTATTACCGCATGTGGCTGCATGATGATGCAGGATGATGTCAGTGGATCAGTGATGATGATGTTAAGTAATCTCACCACAGTGGACAGCTATTTAAAAGCTGTTTTCCTCTATATGCATGGGTTTTGATGCTATAGTCGCATGCAAGTCACTACAGTGGACCCTAGTGCATCTTGCCATAACACTGCCACCCAGTAGCCACGTATTGTCAGTGCAGCATAAAGCTCTCAAAACCCAGATGGCTGAAGAAATGCACGTAATGTGCAGCTCAGGAATCTCTTGCCAAACCTTCTACAGTATTATATATATATCCAATTTCATAACACCAAGTAACATCTAAGGAGCTATACACTTGTTAAAATCTGCAGTGACTTTTTGGTTTCAAATTAGTTTTTGTGAAAATAAGAATATGTTGACCAAATTTTTGTAGAAAATGTCCATTGAAATATAGGGTTCAAAAGTGGGAGGTGTGTGTGTGGTGGGGAGGCTGCAGGGTCAAGGGCAAGGATCTGAATGAGAGAGAGTGAGTAGACAGACAAAGAGAAAGAAGCTGAGAAGTCAGGAGCAATGTTCCAAATGTTTGTATTGCACTGAATCATATAAGAATATGTGAACACACTAGTTTGACATCATTAAAAATATATTTCATAGTTCCACATAACGCATCAGTTTTTTCTTCTTTTTTTTTGTCTTCAGCTGAAAACTGAGATGCATGCTGTCCCCCCTGAGTGGACGTGTGAAAAGATCCTTGAAAAATGCATGTTTAAAAAAATAATAACTTTTTTTTTTCATTCCTGAAGAGGACTAAAAACACTGAAAAAAACAGAGGTAGTCATAATTCATGCATGAAAGGGTTTAAATTTAGGCCAAACTATTTAAAATGAATAATACAACAGAGTAATACTTGAGGGTATGTTAAACATTTCTGTGTACTTTCAAAACAGACATCTATAAATGAAACAAATACAAAATAAATCTAGTAAGACATTAACAGAGATATGAAAATAGCAATACCATTACCTAAACAATAAATCCAAAAAATACAAATTTTCAAATATAATCTTTGTGTAATTTTGGGGTCATAGTTAAAATCATTAATCACTTTGTGTGGGCATAAAAATTGCTTTATGACTACCGATTTAATAAGTACATTAACATTCCTCTACCTATAACACATTTGGCTGGATTCTCAGTTCCAGTGTCAGTGTAGTGACTGCAGTTAGCTCTTGTAGGGCGGTACTGCCCTGGAATGATGTCCATCTTGGCTCACTGGAGGTAACGGGATTTTCAGAACCACTGAGTTTCCAGTCAGTTAACATCAGTATCTGCCTGATGACCGTGGGTCGAGTTCGAAGTGTTGATTAGTAGTTGGCTTCATTTGGAAGAGACTCTAGTTTGTTTGTGTAAAGTATTTTCTGTTCATGTTTATTTATGGATTTATTTTGCCTCAGATTTGTTTTGTAAAGCTCCAGATGCCTCTTTGTTTGAAAGGTTCTGCTGTTGCCAGAAGCATGGCGAATACTTCATCCATGAAATGATCACTTGTTTATCAATAACTTACCTCGAGTTACCTTGACTGAGCAAATAAAACTTTGTTTTTCTCGCATGCCTTCAGGGTGAATGCAGAATCCAACACGGAGGAAATTCTTGATTAACTGAAGTAAAAGGGGGGCTTCATTTAACAACTATATCAAAACATCTGTTTACAAACTCTCACACAACTCATGCAGTAAAATCCAAGACTCGTTTATCCAGTCTGATGCTCACTACTTTCTGAACACAAACATTTCCACTCAAACCTTTCTGCATAAAACATATCTGGATTCAGATAGTGTGCATTTGAACTTGTGCACCTCACTGAGCAGAATTCAAATCCACATTCCTGGCCATGCATGCAACTTATCCATGCTAGAGACTGTTTAGACTGTTTATGTGGTGGTGATTTAGCAAAAATGTGTTTAGGAAGTTCTGGCATTCAACTGAAGAAATGACACTTGGATGTGGAGTTGACTTTGTCACAGTCTTCCACAATGCTGACTGTGTCGGTCTCTGAACTCTTCACACCACCAAGAGGTGTTCTCAGATTTTATGTCTCGATAGTTGTCTGTGACCTAAACCTAAGCCTTTTATTTCAGGGGCACATAGTACTAAGCAACATCATAGATTCCTCTGGGTTTTACTTTATTTATTTTAGGGGTCGACAGGGCAGCAATGTTCATTTTCATTCTGAAAAAATGCAAAGAACTAATGTTGAAGTAAACACAAAACTAGGACCAGAGCTGTTGATAGCTTCTTAAAATATCTGGACACAATACTGTCTGTGCTAACTCAAAAGTGGATTTGATGTAAAGTTAAACCTAATATGTAGTTTTTTCTCCTTATGATGTTTTTTTTTTTTTTTTTTGTATTGGAATTGAACATGAATTTTAAAAACTGAATGCAGAAAAACATCCCCAAACTCTGCCTGAATAAAAACATTTAAAAGGTTTTCCTGTTTGTTTGTTTGTTTGTTTTTTTAATTTTGAAATGTATAAATTCAAATTACATTTAAATTAAATTTCCAAGAGAGAGACACAACTGATTTGCCTGCTTTTATGAAGTAACCGTTTCAGTTGTTCAGCAGGTAATGTATAACTGCAGAAAAATGATTTGAACAACATAATATGGTCAGATGACCCCAGTGGGCCTTCAGGAAATTAATTCAGTAATAACCAAATAAACTGGTGCAAATAAGGTGCTGCTGAGCTTTATTTCAGTATCTCTTGTAGGCTCTTTATGTGGCCAGTGAGAACATGAAGAAATGTGAAAGGTGATAATGCAAGAAGCCAAATACTGCCATCATGTGGACATTTTCAGTATTCAGTGACAGTTTTTTTTTTTTTTTTTTTTTTTAATTTACTTTATTAATCCCCCGGGGGAAAATTCAATGTTTTCACTCTTGCTTGTCAATTACGCACAGGTCCGTAGTTGTGCCAGATCAAAATATTTCTCTCCTGTTGATGAATAATGGATTGATCCCATCCACATTTTGTTTTTGCTCTTGTATATTTTTAGAATTTTGGAATTATTATCTCAGCAAAATCTTTTTTTTTCCTGACAAAACAATCCTCTCCCAGCACTTTCACAGATTAAAACAAACAAGCAATTTAGACAGATTATCTGGGCAAAACTTATTTTTCCCCACCTGTTCTTAGATCATAAACACATTAGAAAAAATGACACTGACACAAATGTATCATCAGAATTCTCTCTTGCCTCTCAGGGGTTTTGAAAAAGAGACAAAGGATAAGGTGGAAGAAAAAATGATCAAAATATAATATGTCACAAGAAAACACTAGTATGTCGTAAAAAGTAGTTGTATGAAAAGTCAAAACAAAGTCATAGTATAGTAAATCATAAAAATATCATAGTATAATATGTTAAAATTGTCAAAGTATAGTATGTAAAAAGTCAAAGTATGATATGTTGTCCAAAATTATGAAAAAAAAGTCATAGTATAGTATGTTATCCAAAATTATGAAAACAAAGTCATAGTATAGTATGTTGTCCAAAATTATGAAAAAAAAGTCATAGTATAGTATGTCGTCCAAAATTATGAAAAAAAAGTCATAGTATAGTATGTCGTCCAAAATTATGAAAAAAAAGTCATAGTATAGTATGTCGTCCAAAATTATGAAAAAAAGTCATAGTATAGTATGTCGTCCAAAATTATCAAAAAAAGTCATAGTATAGTATGTCGTCCAAAATTATGAAAAAAAAGTCATAGTATAGTATGTCGTCCAAAATTATGAAAAAAAAGTCATAGTATAGTATGTCGTCCAAAATTATGAAAAAAAAGTCATAGTATAGTATGTCGTCCAAAATTATGAAAAAAAAGTCATAGTATAGTATGTCGTCCAAAATTATGAAAAAAAAGTCATAGTATAGTATGTCGTCCAAAATTATGAAAAAAAGTCATAGTATAGTATGTCGTCCAAAATTATGAAAAAAAAGTCATAGCATAGTATGTCGTCCAAAATTATGAAAACAAAGTCATAGTATAGTATGTCGTCCAAAATTATGAAAAAAAAGTCATAGTATAGTATGTCGTCCAAAATTATGAAAAAAAAGTCATAGTATAGTATGTCGTCCAAAATTATGAAAAAAAAGTCATAGTATAGTATGTCGTCCAAAATTATGAAAAAAAAGTCATAGTATAGTATGTCGTCCAAAATTATGAAAAAAAAGTCATAGTATAGTATGTCGTCCAAAATTATGAAAAAAAAGTCATAGTATAGTATGTCGTCCAAAATTATGAAAAAAAAGTCATAGTATAGTATGTCGTCCAAAATTATGAAAACAAAGTCATAGCATAGTATGTCGTCCAAAATTATGAAAAAAAAGTCATAGCATAGTATGTCGTCCAAAATTATGAAAAAAAAGTCATAGTATAGTATGTCGTCCAAAATTATGAAAAAAAAGTCATAGTATAGTATGTCGTCCAAAATTATGAAAAAAAAGTCATAGTATAGTATGTCGTCCAAAATTATGAAAAAAAAGTCATAGTATAGTATGTCGTCCAAAATTATGAAAAAAAAGTCATAGTATAGTATGTCGTCCAAAATTATGAAAAAAAAGTCATAGTATAGTATGTCGTCCAAAATTATGAAAAAAAAGTCATAGCATAGTATGTCGTCCAAAATTATGAAAACAAAGTCATAGTATAGTATGTCGTCCAAAATTATCAAAAAAAAGTCATAGTATAGTATGTCCTCCAAAATTATTAAAAAAAAGTCAGAGTATAGTATGTGGTCCAAAATTATGAAAAACAAGTTATAGTATAGTATGTCGTCCAAAATGATGAAAAAAGTCATAGTATAGTATGTCGTCCAAAATGATGAAAAAAAGTCAAAGTATAGTATGTCGTCCAAAATGATGAAAAAAGTCATAGCATAGTATGTCGTCCAAAATTATGAAAACAAAGTCATAGTATAGTATGTCCTCCAAAATTATTAAAAAAAAGTCAGAGTATAGTATGTGGTCCAAAATTATGAAAAACAAGTTATAGTATAGTATGTCGTCCAAAATTATTAAAAAAAGTCAAAGTATAGTATGTCGTCCAAAATGATGAAAAAAGTCATAGCATAGTATGTCGTCCAAAATTATGAAAACAAAGTCATAGTATAGTATGTCCTCCAAAATTATTAAAAAAAAGTCAGAGTATAGTATGTGGTCCAAAATTATGAAAAACAAGTTATAGTATAGTATGTCGTCCAAAATTATTAAAAAAAGTCAAAGTATAGTATGTCGTCCAAAATGATGAAAAAGTCATAGTATAGTATGTCGTCCAAAATGATGAAAAAAAGTCATTGTATAGTATGTCGTCCAAAATGATGAAAAAAAGTCAGAGTATAGTATGTCGTCCGAAATTATAGTATGTTGTCCGAAATTATGAAAAAAAGTCATAGTATAGTATGCCGTCCGAAAATATAGTATGTTGTCCGAAATTATGAAAAAAAGTCACAGTATAGTATGTCATCCAAAATGATGAAAAAAAAGTCATAGTATTAGTATGTCGTCCAAAATTATGAAAAAACAGTCATAGTATAGTATGTCGTCCAAAATTATGAAAAAAACTCATAGTATAGTATGTTGTCCAAAATTATGAAAAAAGTCATAGTATAGTATGTCGTCCAAAATTATGAAAACAAAGTCATAGTATAGTATGTTGTCCGAAATGATGAAAAAAGTCATAGTATAGTATGTCGTCCAAAATTATGAAAAAAACTCATAGTATAGTATGTTGTCCAAAATTATGAAAAAAGTCATAGTATAGTATGTCGTCCAAAATTATGAAAACAAAGTCATAGTATAGTATGTTGTCCGAAATGATGAAAAAAGTCATAGTATAGTATGTCGTCCAAAATTATGAAAAAAACTCATAGTATAGTATGTCGTCCAAAATTATGAAAAAAGTCATAGTATAGTATGTCGTCCGAAATTATGAAAAAAAAGTCATAGTATAGTATGTCGTCCAAAATTATGAAAAAAAGTCAAAGTATAGTATGTCGTCCAAAATTATGAAAAATAAGTCATAGTATAGTATGTCGTCCAAAATTATGAAAAAAACTCATAGTATAGTATGTCGTCCAAAATTATGAAAAAAGTCATAGTATAGTATGTTGTCCAAAATTATGAAAACAAAGTCATAGTATAGTATGTCGTCCAAAATTATGAAAAAAACTCATAGTATAATATGTCGTCCGAAATTATAGTATGTTGTCCAAAATTATGAAAAAAAGTCATAGTATAGTATGTCGTCCGAAATTATGAAAAAAAAGTCATAGTATAGTATGTCGTCCAAAATTATCAAAAAAAGTCATAGTATAGTATGTCGTCCAAAATTATCAAAAAAAGTCATAGTATAGTATGTCGTCCGAAATTATGAAAAAAAAGTCATAGTATAGTATGTCGTCCAAAATTATGAAAACAAAGTCATAGTATAGTATGTCGTCCAAAATTATGAAAAAAGTCAGAGTATAATATGTTATCCAAAATTATGAAAAAAGTCAGAGTATAGTATGTTATCCAAAATTATGAAAATAGTCATAGTATAGTATGTCGTCCAAAATGATGAAAAAAAGTCATAGTATAGTATGTCGTCCGAAATTATAGTATGTTGTCCGAAATTATGAAAAAAAGTCATAGTATAGTATGTCTTCCGAAATTATAGTATGTTGTCCGAAATTATGAAAAAAAACTCATAGTATAGTATGTCGTCCAAAATGATGAAAAAAAGTCATAGTATAGTATGTGGTCCAAAATGATAAAAAAAAAAAAAGTCATAGTATATAGTATGTCGTCTGAAATTATGAAAAAAACAGTCATAGTATAGTATGTGGTCCAAAATGATTAAAAAAAAAAACGTCATAGTATAGTATGTCGTCCGAAATTATGAAAAAAAAGTCATAGTATAGTATGTCATCTGAAATTATGAAAAAAACAGTCATAGTATAGTATGTCGTCCAAAATTATGAAAAAAAGTAATAGTATAGTATGTTATCCAAAATGATGAAAAAAGTCATAGTATAGTATGTCATCCAAAATTATGAAAAAAGTCATAGTATAGTATGTCGTCCGAAATTATGAAAAAAAGTCATAGTATAGTATGTGGTCCAAAATGATAAAAAAAAAAAGTCATAGTATAGTATGTCGTCCGAAATTATGAAAAAAAAGTCATAGTATAGTATGTTGTCCGAAATTATGAAAAAAAGTAATAGTATAGTATGTCGTCCAAAATGATGAAAAAGTCATAGTATAGTATGTCGTCCAAAATGATGAAAAAAGTCATAGTATAGTATGTCATCCAAAATTATGAAAAAAAGTCATAGTATAGTATGTCATCCAAAATGATGAAAGAAGTCATAGTATAGTATGTCATCCAAAATTATGAAAAAAAGTCATAGTATAGTATGTCGTCCAAAATTATGAAAGAAGTCATAGTATAGTATGTCATCCAAAATTATGAAAAAAAGTCATAGTATAGTATGTCGTCCGAAATTATGAAAAAAAGTCATAGTATAGTATGTCGTCCAAAATTATGAAAGAAGTCATAGTATAGTATGTCATCCAAAATGATGAAAAAAGTCATAGTATAGTATGTGGTCCAAAATGATAAAAAAAAAAAAAGTCATAGTATAGTATGTCGTCCGAAATTATGAAAAAAAAGTCATAGTATAGTATGTCGTCCGAAATTATAGTATGTTGTCCAAAATGATGAAAAAAAGTCATAGTATCGTATGTCGTCCAAAATGATGAAAAAAAGTCATAGTATAGTATGTCGTCCAAAATGATGAAAAAAAAAGTCATAGTATATTATGTCGTCCGAAATTATGAAAAAAAAGTCATAGTATAGCATGTCCTCCAAAATTATATAAAAAAAGTCATAGTATAGTATGTCGTCCAAAATTATGAAAAAAAGTCATAGTATAGCATGTCCTCCAAAATTATATAAAAAAAGTCATAGTATAGCATGTCCTCCAAAATTATATAAAAAAAGTCATAGTATAGTATGTCGTCCAAAATTATGAAAAAAAAGTCATAGTATATTATGTCGTCCGAAATTATGAAAAAAAAGTCATAGTATAGTATGTCGTCCAAAACCATGAAAAAAAGTCATAGTATAGTATGTCGTCCAATATTATGAGAAAAAGTTTTAGTATAGTATGTCGTCCAAAATGATGAAAAATCAGCCACTGCACGCATAGCTCAGGACCCCAGTCATCCCCTCAACCCACATTTAACACTGCTTTCTTGTGGACACCGGTTCAGGACAGGAATTCAACAATTGTTTGGCCCCAAGGCCATAACAGAACTAAACAAAACTCAAAAACGGCAGTGACGTGGAAATATGTAAATGTTTGTGTTATACTGTATGTTATGTGTTGAGAATCCATGTGTGTCGCAAATTTATGTTGTATTTGTGGGATATGTGTATATGTCGGGTTGGCACTCAGGATGTAAGCGTGAAGAGAATGTTCCTAATAGGACAAATAAACTTAATTTATCTAATCTAATCTATCATCTGATGAGAAGAAGAAAAGTCATAGTATGGCATGTCAAAAAAATGTAAAAGTATAGTATGTCATTAGAAGGATATAATATAGCTAAACTATGAATTACAGTGTTAAGTTGTTGAATTATGATTAACACGTAACCATTAATACATCTTTTAACATTGCCCAAATATAACTAGTAAGATACATTTTCCTTTCCTTTTTAATTGTTCCTGTTAGAGGTGGGGATCCTTCTGTAAGTGATGTTTGGTCCAAAACACAATTTGAACTTCATCCAAAAGGTAATCATTATTAATTATAGTACATAAACCATAGTACTGCTGAGGTGTTCCAGTCATCACTCTCACATAGAGATATGAAATCCCAACTGATGGCAGCTCAAAGCTGAGAGGCAGATGGTGGTTTAATCATGACTGACGGAGACACAAACAACTCCTCTCAGGTGACCTCAGATATCAGGGAGACTGGTTACACCAGCTGACAGATACAGTGTGTAGGGGATAACTGCCCTGAAGGGACTTTTAATAGCTGACAGTGTGTGTACACAGTGGTTCGACAAACTATTGGATCATCCCTTAAACTAAAAACTACAATGTTAAAACACATCAGTGTCCTGAGGAAGGCTACTCCTGGCTATATTCACCATGAAAAGGTAGTGAGTCCAGCCTTATTTGGCAGTTGGGTCACCCTTTTTGTACATTTAGAAAGCAGATTCTGACGACAGATTGGGCAGCTGTAGCTCAGGTGGTGGAGTGTGTCCGCCGTTAAGCGTAGGGTTGACCAATCAATCTGTGGCTCCTCCTGTCCACATGTCAAGGTGTCCTTGAGCAAGATGCTGAACCCCAAATTGCTCCTGATATGTCTGTATACTGGAAAAAAAAGTGTAACATTGGACAAAAGTATCTTCCAAATAAATATAATCTAGTCCAGGTCAACCAGCAGGACAGCAAAGACGACATTTCAACGCGAGTCATTTTAGTATTCTTCAAAAACTTTATTGAACAAAAGTATTTCAATTCTCATCACGTTGTCGGTGATACAGTACCATAGTTTGATCTCAGCGATTCATATATGCACCTCATCTTATTTTGAATATATACATACAGTGGAGACAAGAATTAAATAACAATGCTCAATAACATTCAGATATATCATATAAAAGCAGAGGACCCCGTGATCAACAACACTTCCATTGGTAAACAAATGCAAAAAGAAAAAGAAAACAGACAAGGAAAATGTTTGGTAGTACTAGAATATTTGTTTTCATCATAGACCAGGTGACAGTATATTTGGTTTCTTGACAATAAAAGACTTCTCTTATTATAAACTGACCGTTTGTTAAGCCCCGCCTACTTTTGTTACTGTTGCTGCTAGGTTTGTCTAAAGTTACAGCCTTGTGCAGCACTTCTTGCTTAATATGATATTGATAGCAGTTTCGCTACTTAAAATTAGTTTACATTTCTAAAACAACTGCTTGATTTTGACCAGAGGCAGACAAAAGCAGGTATCTCAATTTAAGCCAGCAGCGGTCATTTTTGCAAGCTAAAAGAATGACAACTGTCGCTGTCAGATTGAATTAGCCGTAGCTAACTACCTGGCTAATCAAAGATGAGGTCTTTGGCTTTGGAAGTTATGCTCGCAGATGTTAATAATACTTAAGATATCGGACGCCAATGGAGCCAATGGAGTTGCTCGACTGGAGAATATCAAAATGTTTCTAGTTTCCGAGAAACTGTTTTTGTAATCGCTTTCTTGGCTCCAGGAAAGTATTACAAATATAAAACCACCATGGCTCAACAATTCAGAATGTAAAGAGTCATAATTAGCCATTGCAGCTCAAGGTGTCCTGTCAACAGTTTTACAGACTTGTCTTTTTTATGATGGTGGCCTGTGGGGAAAATGCTTTCTGGGCTGTGGGGGATTTTTTTTGCTGCAATACCACAGGTGGCCACTAGAAATAATTGTTGCAAAGCTGTCCGGGGGCCTAGGGTCTCATTTCTAAACACTGCGTATGCACAAAACGAGACATGAAAGAGGCATACACCGCTTCCCACGCAAAAGTTGTGATCTATAAAAATGGACTTCATGGGAGAAAATTTGACACATGCTTACAAACATTTTGGAGATGGGTAATGGCAGATGGTGAAGTGGAAGCCTGATTGTAGAACTGTCGAGTATTTTTGGCGCATGCCTTTTATGGCTTTTGTCCGTATGTACATTTCTAGTATGGATTCTACGCATTGTTTAATAAATGAGACCCCCTGTCATGCTCCGTTACTACTAAGTTAGTTAGCTGGGCATGTTAATGATTACATTTTAAGAGGATACGCATGCCGTTTAATCCAGTCTTTGTACTTTTATACAAGCTTGAACATCTCTAAACGCTGCTCTGACGTTAAATGCCTTGTTGACAGATTTGCCCTGCCTAGTTACGGTCGCCAAGCTCTGATTGGACAATCGATATTTGGGAAGCAAATCTGTGGGTCTGCACCATTTCTGTGCTGGCAAATGACTGCAGTGCACCGAGTAGGTAAAGTCTCCTCACCATTTGATGGGTATCGTAGCCGGCAGATCAGAGCAGAGCAGCGAGAGCAGTGTATACATAACCATGACCACATGGCTCATTTGTCAACTAGAAAAAGCTACCATAACTTTTGCTGTGTATGCCACCATTGTTTGTTTTTCCAGCTGCCCCTGGCTGAAAGATTGTACTCCATTAAAACAGTGTTGTCGGCCCTCACCGTTATGTTTTAAGTGAAGCACCAGCACACTAAAATGGAGCAGACTCTGGAAATGCTAGCACAGCGAAGGCATGGCCCGCCTACTCTTCCTCTGATTTGCTAGTGCTCGTTGCCTTTGTTGGTTGGATTGGTTAGGTTTTGGCAAAATAAGTGGAATTGGTTAGGGTAAAGGTAAGAATGTGAGGGGGGCAGGTCATGCCTTCATGTCTTAATCTAAGATTTGCAAACTTGCGGCACGGGATTTAGCGAACGGTCAGTATCTATGCCTTGCTGGTTTCATGAATTAGTATTTCCAAATTATTTGTTGACCTATGAACGACTACTTATGATTTCTAAGTGTGGAACTCAGGGCCATCCCTTCTTAGTACATTAATTATTGAGGTCTCAGTCAATCACTAAATTGTGAGTTTTTGGGGTATAATGACACTTTTCTTGCAAAATTTCACAACAGTTCACAAAGATATATTCATCTTCGACAAATACTACACCAGAGGAGGTACTCTTTTATAGCTGTATTCATTCGCAGGAGCAGATCAAAGTGTAGTTACTGAAAAGGTTTATTATTATTCTTCTTCAGTCAGTATCTTCATGTAGCTACAGACACATACTGGAGAACAGAACAGGAACATGGTCAACGTGACACAATTTAAAGCATGAGCATAGAACTAGCAATGAATTCCAAGTATGGTGAGTGCAGTGCAGACCTGGAGCCAGTAGTATGGGTACAGGGTGGCACATTTGGTTACATTGATAAACATTCGAACTCTACAGGAAATCAGAGGTCTCCCCTATTGCAGAAATGCTCCCCCTGCTGTCTTTTAGAAATATTAGAGGAAGTACTGTATCCAGATTATTAATAACATCACTACTAATGACAGGGCCTGTGAACTGGAGATGGAAACAATTTGACAAAAAATGAGAGAAGCCACAAGTTCAAACGGGGAGAGAAATCATGTAGAGGAATGATAGAAATAAGGAGAAAAAGGCAAGAGAGTGATTCTGGTCACTTTGTGAAGTCATTGAATGAAACGGCAAACCTCCAGAGAGGAACTTAAATTATCTTAAAAAACAATGTTAACTCAGGAACAAGCATTTCTTTTTAAAATAAACAAACAAAATAAAACCATGGCCAGAACTTAGACAGGTAAGGTCCCTCAGAGGCTTGAGTCCTCTTTGAACATTTAAACGTCTGTCCTTCTGTGTGGATTAAGAGCAATGGTGTAACCTACGATGTGCGTGGTAGTAAATGAACATTATGCATGACATCAGAAGGAGAGCTCAACCCCCAACAAGGCCTCGGGCGTTCTGTTAGCAGCAGATCTGGTCACTGCACGTTAGCACACCCAAGAGACAGAGGCTTATTGTGCACTGTGCTGTACATGGAAGATGTAGCTGGGTATTTGCTGACACAGTGCTCGCCGTCTTACTTGGTTATAGAGCTAGAACAAGTTTCATCAGATCGCCACTGGAGGGCGACAGATGAAACTGGATGGAGTACAGACGCCACAGCGAGAGGGTCCAGAGCTAAGGCTTGAGTTAAGACAGTTAGGGGGTGGCATTAGTATTATGTGTGTATGAAGAGTGTGTGTTTGTGTGTGTGAGATCCAGTGTAGGTGTGAGGATGTGTGAATCACAGCAGCGCTTTGACCAGGTACAGCTTCTCTCCGTGTTCGCTGGTGAAGATGGGGGCTTTCTTGTAGTGCTCCACAAGTTCATCAATGGAGTTGAACTTGCGCTGGCCGATGCAGTACACTCCATCTAATTGCTGCACTTTAAAGTGCTTATTCTTACCGGCCGCCTTCAGGGACACAGAGAAATCACTGGGCTGAAAATACAGAGGGAGACAGTTAGAAATATGAGAGAGTGACAACAATACACATGCATTAAAATTGAAAGACAGACCTCTTCCCTCCAGCAGGTGGCAGTATTCTCACATTTAATAATCTTGGACTATCAAACTGTAACATAAAATTTTGGAATAAAATAAAAATAATGAAATTATAATAAAAATAATAAATAAATAACTGCTCTGGGCAGATGTGCTATGTAATCACTTAAAAGCTTCTCTTAAAGGTTACTCTGACACTTTAATTTAAGTAGGAATGATTGGCTTGATAAATATGTGTCATATTCTTCACTCTCAGGAAACAATATTTCTACTCTAAGTCGGCTCTTAATTAACACCATCCGGGAACTACTTCATATTAATTTGGAGTCACGTTTTTAAACACTGATCTCTCTGATTCTACTAAGATGTATTAAATCTTCTCCTCTGCCTCATTTCTCCCAGCCTTCCTAATAAAACACTGCCATGACTTCACCCCACAGACTCACCGATGACTCGCTGTCTCGTACGAGGAAGTCACCTTCCTCTCCTCTCTCGTTGAGTATACACTCGGCCTGGTGTCTGGTGATGTTGCCGTAGTACCAGTCCCTCCCAGCAAACTTCCCCGAGCGTGCCGGTGCCACGAAGCGGTTCTGTGGGGAGCTCGACGTAGAGGAGGGCAGACCGGGCCGCTCGTCCAGCACCACCACATAGTTTTTAGGCACCAGGCCCACTATGCCACGTGAGTTCTTACACCTCCACCACTCTGGGTCGTTCTCAGGCTTCTCCACCACCTCCATGACCTCTCCCTTCTCAAAGTTCAGCTCTTCCTCTGTCACAGAGCTGAAGGGGTAGAGTGTTTGAACCAAGTGGAGCACTGCGCCACGGCCGCCTGCACGCCCATTGGCCAGCAAAGTCCCTTGAGAGCCTCCTTGGTAGCCATGTGAGGAATCACCCTCCTCTCTGTCATCGGCCCCACCGAGGTCCTCCAGGACATAATTGGAGGGAAACCAGCCCACGCGGCCTCCCTGGCTGCCCCGCCACCAGCCGTCACTACACTTCTCCATCACCACCACCCTGGTGCCCTTGACCAGGGTCAGCTCGTCTTCCCTCTCTGCTGTGTAGGCAAACTTGACCACGGCAGGGATATTGAGGTCGTAGATCCTTTCAGCAGCTCCTCCTCCGCCCCCGCTGCCATTGGAGGGGTACTCTGTGTCTGAGCTTGGCGTTGGGGAAGCATCACGGGCACTTGTCTTCCTCTTGGTTTTTCCCAAACCTGCAGCATGGTCAGAGACAAACAAGAATGATGACATGAAGAATCATTTTTTTATCTTCTCACTTGGTTTAAATGAACTTTAAACCCATATTTATTTAATTTTTTTTTGGCCACAACTGTAAACAACATTGACACATTCTCAACCTATAATTTAATACGGCAAACGTGTTTGCAAACAGCTGCTTATTTACATGTTCAGAATACATGGAGCAACATTAGCATTCATTTGGAATCAGGCAGGTCTAATATTCATTCTCTTTTCAGCTCTGTTTTGCTCTCCCAAATGCTTCACTATGTTCACCAGCTATACACTAATTTTGTCTGTCTGCCCTTTGATAATGCTGCCATACATTACTGTACACACCAGAGATTTTTTCCACTGAAAACAGCTGCCTGATGAAAGTGGTAAGTGTGAACCAAAACAGTTACATTCCAAGCTGTAAAATAAAACCAGTGAGCTGAAGATACTCTGTAGAGTTGATGGGAGCTGCAGAGACAGGTGCTTATTCTCTCTGGGTTTGTCACTACAAGCAGCTCCTTCACAAGTTGTCATTTGATCCGTTGTTAATATAAAAAATATTGTAGCAGCTTTAAAGGAATCAGATTTTTTGAAGTGGGGTTGTATGAGGTACTTCTCCATAGTCAGTATTACCTACAGTAGATGGCAGTCAGTGCACCCAGAGTTTGGAGAAGCAGGCAGGACTACTGCAATGGAAGATAAGTAATGTACTGCTGTGGATGGGCACAGCAGCAAAAAGTATTTTAGTCACCTAAAGAGGACATCCCTTTCAAACAGGGGATGGAAGCTGTTATATCACTCTCTTCAAAGTTACCAGACTCCTTTGACAAAAACGGTAATTTTACCTCCCAAAACACAAGAGCTGCTCATCTACCACTGCCTCCATTGGTTAGTTAGGGTGCTTTCAGACCTAGACTTGTCTCCTTTGGTCTGAATCAGGGACTAATTAAGTTACAAATTTGAATAATTGCCAAGAGTTGGTTCGTGTTCTCACGGCAGCATTTACAAGCGGACCAGATAAAATGCATTGCGTGAGAAAGCTGCTCTTGATTGGTCAGAATTTCCATGCGGGAAAAATCCAGGAAGTAAACAAATCATTGAAGAAGAGTACACTTGCAAGATAAATGTGCCACGTTCTAACGTCACAATGGAGGGACAACTACGCAGGTTGATTTTAGCGCTGCTCATCGTGGACTATATTGCTGTCATTGTTCATTTTAGTCAAACCATACAGTTTGAAAACGAGGCACGGCTCCAACTAGAAAACAATGTTTTGATGCATTGGATGTGCTGAATGTGCATATTAAGGCAGTACAGGAGGAGGTGCACATTAATAATCCTCCAGGACTGTAACATGCTCATGTTTAACCCAAACGATGTGTCATGTGACTGCAGTTGCTTCACATCCAGGTCGCAACACGTTCTCACCACAAACGAACCGCACCAGAGTTTGTTTGTAACCAGACTGAGACCACCTCTTCAAGAAGGTCTCGGCCCGGTTGTTTTGGTGCACACCTGAGTGTGATTGCTGTGTTCACACCTGCCCAAACGAACCACGCTTAGAGGGCAAACAAACTCAACTTTGATTGAACCAACCAAACGGCGGGTGTGAAAGCACCCTTGGTTTGTGTTGTTGTGTGACTTTGGTGTTTTAAAGGGTTAGGTTGGATTTACCAAAGTTACACAATAACACAAACAAACCAACAGACAGAGGCAGTGGTAGACCAGCAGCTGCCGTGTTCTGTGAGGTAAAAATTGTGTTTTTGTCAAAGGAGTTTGGTGGCTTTAAAGAGCGGATCGGTGGGTATAATAGTCTCGCGTGACCAGCCTGCCTTACTTCGGAATGGGAGTCTGGGGACATTCGTCTTTCGTTTTGTAATAGAAATCATTAATTTTTCCAATCTTGTGGACGGTGCAGCTCTGCAATATAGCTGAATCAAATAAAATCATATCCATTTTAATCTCTTCTTGCGATACACTGAACACTTCCTTTTCTGTTGTACAACAGAGAACAATTCGGGGAACAGCAATTCCGGTGTAGGTGGATGTAAGGCAAAGCTAATCAGCCGTTGGTCGAGGGAATACGGATGTACACGGATTTGGATCCAATCACATCACTGCCGCTGGGAGCCAGCACTAGTTCTATTAATTGCAACTTTCCTATGGGAATGTCCAAAGACGACAGAGTCAGCCAGTGTACTGACGTCATCGGCGTCTGTGTAAGAGACTATGGGTATAACTGCTTTAGGTCCCTGTCAGAAAGGACTGTCTGAATAAATAGAGCGCACACTTAAACTGCTATTTATTTTTTTAGGTGGCTAAAATCTGTTCTCTGCTGCCCCCGTCCACAGCAGTACATTGCTTAGCTTCCATGGTGGTGCTCCTGTCTGCTTCTCCAAACTGGGGGCAAGCCGACTGACAACTACATTATGTAACAGACTGACTATGGATAAGTACCTCATACAACCCCACTTCAAAAAATCCAAACTATCCCTTTAAACTTGAAATGTATGCTCCAAACACATTAGGGCAGTGGTGAAACGCTGTGAAGACTGAAAGCAGGTTTAGAAAGCAGGGAAAGGCCTGAGCTCCGCAGGGAGAGGGGGCAGTTTAGGTCAGCAGGAAACTAATTGAGGCTGCAAGTTGCACCCATGGGCCCTCAGAAGCACGAAAACTACTTTAGAAATAGAGGATACAGGATATCCTGTGAGAGACCTCAGCGGTGAAGGACAGATCGATATTCCTGATAATAGAATTAACACAGAGGTGCACACATCCACTTCACCGAGCGCCCCATGTCCTGTTACTCATATACACTGAAATGAAAGCTTGTTATCTAGTTGGTATTCTGTCGACACTATCTCTACACCGTATACACATCTATACTAATCAAAAGGCTGAAAATAGGTGGTGTAGACAGGGAATGAAAAGTGGAGCAGGCACCATGGGCTTGATAATGACAAGCACAGCCAGGATCAAAGTCTCCACCTGTCTCACCTGTCTTTGACTTTTTCATCCATGTACTTTCAAAGACGCCTTTAAACATGTGTTTGCACACTTCAATGAGCCCTTAAGTTTCTAAAGTATCTCAGCTGAGCGTAACCAGGGAGGTCTCTCCAAATTCATGTTAAAATAATAATGATACACTACGTGACAACATTTAAACCGCTCACTTGACAGTTGAGGCTCATGTGTGCTACTAATAACTGGAGTGAGTTTCTTGACAGCTAATCACCCAGCTCCCCCCCACAGAGCCCACTGAAATGCCACAGAAATGTCATTGCTGAATACAACATTTACATTGTTTGGGAAACTGCAAGGTTCACACAGAGTAGCATGAAACTTGTTGGCAGAGGGGAGAGGAAGAGGAGGGGAGCTGTGAAGAAAGACGAGGAGTCCCTTGGCAGCTGTTTCTCACACAAACAGTAGACCAAGCACATCAGAGGCCACAGCTGACAAAAACGCAAAGAAGAAGGATGAGACAGGAATATCAAGCAGATCATGTTTATGGATAGTGTGCATCCTACATATTTGATAGCTTTGTGTATCTATATGTGTGTGTGTGTGTTTGTGTGAGTCTGCATTTCCTGACTGTGTGCCAACGACAAAGGTTGACTTTTAGACCTACTTCAGGTAGTCCCTTAGGAAAAGTAAAATAGTGTCGCCACCACTGGGTTAAGAAGAAGGACACACAAGAAGGCAGCAAACACTCACTCGAGCAAAGTGAGAACACTTACACACACACACACACACACACACACACACACACACACACACACACACACACACACCTTTCTTCTCTTTCACTCATTTCCACTTCAAGGCATTGGCCTGCTGGTTAGAGCAGCAGCCGGCTATATACCCTCCTCCCACACGTTCACTCCCAACGTTCACCTACCACTTCATCTTGTGGGGGGAGAAGAGATTTCCAAGCCCAGAGGACTTCAACTCAGAGGGAAGTCAGTTGATGAAAGCCTCAATGACTGCATGTTGCAGCATATTGCTTCACTACATAGCTTACAGTGGAGGGCAGTTGTGTAAGTTACTGTAATAAACGAGTGCACACAATACCAAACCACCCACCAGTCACGTTTAAGTGTTCGGAGTAATGAAAAAGCCCATCCGGGCCCTTAAATGAAGAATCAGCACTGTGTCAGCGAGTGCTGTGATTTAAACGAGTACTTTGAATGAATTACACATAAACTATGTGACCCTAGCAGTGATGCACTGTTCTCAATATTCTGCAAGTGCCACAGGGTGATAATCTAATGCATCACTGTGTGTAAAACCAGTAAAACCTGCCAAAACGCTCCAGGAGACAAATTATATTAAATTAGAACTAGAGTCAATCTTGAGACAGGATTACTCTGCTTCCAATACACACAGCCTTCATTTTGGTCTCAACCATACAACTCAAGTTTCATGACTGTCTCTTGCACTGTTGTGACACTATGGCAGTGACAAAATCTGTCCGCACACAAACTGACAGACACGTAAACACCTGGCAAAATACTCAAAACCACTTCTGTTCTGCTACTGTAGGTGTCACCAAGACCACATTTTGCCACAAAGACACACACAGACTCTCAGGGTGAAAAGAATACCAGCTGCCTCAATGTCGTTGCAACTGGTTATAAAAGAAGTGTCACAAGAATTCTCAAAGTATTGGTTCAAACTGCTACGGAATTTAATAAAAAGAGAATATTTTGGCATTTTTATGTTGAGATACAGTTGAACAACATGCCCATGATAATGGTAATGCTAACATGCACATGTTAAGCCCTTATAATATTTACCAAAGTCACAATCTACCCAACAACCTAGCATGCTAATATTTGCAAATTAGCACTTAAGTTGAGCGTAAACACTCACTGGCCACCTGTTCAACTGTCCATTAATGCAAATAGCTAATCAGCCAATCACGTGGCAGCAACTCAATGCATTTAGGCATGTAGACATGGTCAAGACAACCAGCTGAAGTTCAAACCGAGCATCAGAATGGGGAAGAAAGGTGATTTAAGTGACTTTGAACGTGGCATGGTTGTTGGTGCCAGACGGGCTGGTCTGAGTATTTACTAGGATTTTCACACACAACCATCTCTAGGGTTTACAGAGGATGGTCCGAAAAAAAGAGAAAATATCCAGTGAGAAAATGCCTTGTTGATGCCAGAGGTCAGAGGAGAATGGCCAGACTGGTTCAAGATGATAGAAAGGCAACAGTAACTCAAATAACCACTGGTTACAACCAAGGTCTGCAGAAGACCATCTCTGAACCAACAACACGTCCAACCTTGAAGCAGATGGGCTACAGCAGCAGAAGACCACACCAGGTGCCACTGCTGTCAGCTAACAACAGGAAACTGAGGCTACACTTCACACAGGCTCACCAAAACTGGACAATAGAAGATTGGAAAAACGTTGCCTGGTCTGATGAGTCTGGATTTCTGCTGCCACATTCAGATGGTAGGGTCAGAATTTGGTCTAAACAACATGAAAGCATGGATCCATCCTGCCTTGTATCAACAGTTCAGGCTGCTGGTGGTGGTGTAATGGTGTGGGGGAGATTTTCTTGGCACACTTTGGGCCCCTTAGTACCAACTGGGCATGGTTTAAACACCACAGCCTCTATCTAATCTGTGCTACGAAGAATTAAGGCAGTTCTGAAGGCAAAAGGGGGTCCAACCAGGGACTAGCAAGGTGTACCTAATAAAGTAAAAATAATTAGCCTGATAACTTGGCTGAGTTGTGTTGATTTAATGAGCGCTACCCATCACAATTTGGATGTAACTTTAGGTGTTAACGTTATTTCCATGGAATCTAAAGTTAGCTCGCATACTTATTATTATTCAATTCCACACGAATGATGTTACTGATGTGAGCGCTCTGGGACTTCTCATGTTGCTGATGATTGCAACATGAGCCTCACAACCAAAGTACCTGCTGACTTACTGTTAATTTAAGCTCCTGATGGTTCTGTTTTCTTAATGCTAAGATATATTATCAAGGGTAATACTGTCATAGCCATGATGTCATTTAAAAAATTTGTTTTGGATTTGTTTTGGAGTAAATTCAAGATGAGTGCAACATCTGCGATAGTTTACCTAATCTTAACTCAGTGTTTATTATCTGACTCGATTTCTGAATGAGAGAATTAGGATAGAGCGAGGGAGTACTTTTACAGCAGATTGAGGGAGGTGTGAGATTTTTTTAAGTGTCCTGAACTGATGTCTCACTTGCATTAATTTAGCATAAGTGCAATTACATTAATTCTAGGGTAAGTTTTCCCTACATCCTCGAGCTAAGGTCAGCTGTAAATCTAAATTCTAAAGCATGCCCCTGGACCTCCTCGGGGGTTCGCATCTGTTTAACCTTTTGCGCCCCTGATGAGTTTGCTTGCCCAATAGTTGGCAAGGTATTTCAGTCTGGACCAAGTGGTGGACTGACTGACTGACAGTGGTGAGCGGGAGGAGTGGGATAAAATTTATGATGGAGCGGAGCGAAGAATGCGCAGAACCAAGCGGAGTGGACGAGCGGCGCAAAGTGACAGGTCTGCAAGCGAGAAGCGGAAATTTTCACCTGCTCCGACCCACTCCTGATGCTAGCTACTGTTGCCTATGCTAGTTTGTGCTACACAACCTTGAACTGATGGCTCATGGAGACAGCAGCAACGTCGAGTTTGGGCTCAAGTACATTATTCTATGCTTTCTTTTGATTTTCACATTGGCTAGTCATCCTGTTTAATTTGTCTTCTGATTAAATCAGAACCGTTGAAACAAGTTGTAGGAAGCCTCTGCAAGTAATTGGTTGCTGGCAGACACTCTGTGCTGCAATAAAATGGTAAATCAGCAGTGCCGTGCACTGTAGAGCCGATGCACTGCTGGTTCTGTCGGCCTGAATGGAATATAATGTCTACTGTTGTGTACAGCCTTATAGACTGAGCTGAGTAGTGATGCGCAGGTCGACCCGTAACCAACGGGACCTGGAAATGGACCTGTGGGTCGGGCAGCAGTGATCGTCTGTTAAATCACTCTGTAAATGATATTTTGACATTATTATTATAATCTATTAATCTATAATCTATTACTGTCATGGCATCCAAAAGGTACTGATGCGTTGAGCAGGTGACAGTCTGCGGTCGTTTTCAAAACACACTTGTGTCACACACTCCAAAAGAAACTTGTTGAAACTTTAAACAATCATTTATTGTACAAAACGGGGAAAACAAACGTTGACAAAAACGGTTCCATAATTCATATTAAATTCAAAAGATAACGAAAAACGAAAAAACAGCTATAAGTTAGAGAGAATAGTGATAAAGTGGTAAAACTTGGCATTGATCCACAGCCTCAGACGGATGCACTCAAGCTTGCCGTGCGCACAAGCTCTGTTGGTAGGCGATACTATATTTTCACATTTTTAACAATGCAATTTAAAAGCTTTGATTTTTATTGATAACCTAGATTTACCAACGACAAAAAGACTACATTTAGCACCAAAAAAATATGTAAAAAATAATAATAATAATCAAAAAATTAAAAAATAGGAAATAAAAAAAAACGAATATCGAATACCAAATTTTCATAACGAATACCTACCCATAAAAACGAATATTCGAATATCCGAATATCTGGGTACAGCCCTAATGAATAATCAAACAATGTACCCCTGATACCTGGCAGACCCCCAGCTCTGTATGGATCAGGAGGATTCTGGAGGCTTCAGTAGAAGTCTCTTATTGGGGGCTTTCTGATTGAACTACAGTAGACCTCATTTTGTGCTTTACACAGCCGCACATTACTGCTCCTTTTGCAGCTTGTTTGAGCAAGAAACTGTGCTGTTTCACTCAACACTTAAAATCACTGTTTATTAGAAAGTACTGGGTAAATGGACTGCAGGGATATAATGCTGTTTGACCTGAGGATAGGACAGAGTGCTTTCAAGCACCTCACACTCACCCACGCACACTCACACTGCGACTGCATGTAAAAACTCGAGTGGACAAAAATCTAACTTCCCAGTTTGTTTTGCTGATAAGTACTGGCCCAGATTCAGCAATGAGTAGGACCTTTGCTGAATTCTTTCACCCATTACTGTCTTTATTTCCTGCGAGACAAAACTGGGGCACAAAGCAGCATGGAGCCATTTACAATTCAGTTCTGCTTGCAAGAATGTTGATGATACAACCACATTAAAGCAGCCTAAACAGGGAGAAGCTGGAGATAACAGTGATCACAGACTATCTGCGAGGTCCATAATCACAATGTGGACGTACTGAAGAGAGAAAGAGAGAAAAAGAGCCAGGCGGGATGAAGTAATCACGGCCTCAACCAATCAGAATCTCTATCCAAGTGTGTGAGTAAGTGCCATTAGCCCCTGACCTCACCTATTGCTCATCACCTCATCATGAAAATGTTCTCGCCTATTGGATTTGATCAGGCTTTTAACACTAAAGAGCTACTGGCTGGAAGCACACTACTTAGACTCAAATGGAACTAGGCCATAATGTTGGAGTCGATATATAACAATGTCAGGGGCAGGGAGGTAATCTATCATTTCAGCACAACCATTAGGCTGCTGATCTCTCCACTAATCAATCTACTGATCATAGAAAAGACCTACAGTGACACAGAACAGGGCTGATGGAGCAGTGTGGATGAGGGGGAGATGCATGTTGTCTGAACACAATGAACCCTGGTGAGGGTGACAGTGGCAGGCTGTGCCACGCTGGCCCACATAAAGCCGCAGAGTTTCCCCGAGGGCTGGTATCCACAGAGCCGAGAGGAATCAGTGCATTAGACCAGACCCCCCCTCAGCTCCCTCTAACCAATATATCTGCCTCTCAGGGTCACACAGTTACTATTTTTATTACAACTGAACTTCTTGATCATTCTGTCTTGTTAGAATCTCTACCACGCTTCTATTTTCTCCCCCATGTCCGCCCTCTTTCTCTCTCTCTCTTCTACCAGCCTGACTGATGCTAGAAATGTCCAAACAGATGAATTTCTGTGCCAGGCTCCATTCTGCTCTTTTCCTGCGACAAAAAGTAGAGCAAGCTGATCATTTTAATCTTAATTATGTCATTCTTTACTTGAACTACTCGCCAAATCATCCCAGTTTCGCACACATTTTTAACTGATGCCATCTCATTCTGTCATGGCTGCTTTCTGCCGTCACCTCTGTGGCATCAGCAGTCTACAGGTGATTAAGGGCTTCAGTAGACCCAGCAATTTTGTGCTCTTTCCCTCAAATTCAAAATCATAAAAACAAATTAGATCACAAGCTGCTGGGAAGCCTTATGAGATAATCTGTCTCACTTTCAGTCATAATAAATTAAACCAATTTCTCAATGCCTGAGTGACATAAACAAAGATGTTTTGAAGCCGCGGCTGAATGCTCAGAGGCAACAGCTGCACCAAAGAGCTCGCCGGCAAATATCAAAATAACAACGAACAAGATAATTGTGTTGGGAAACTGGTAAAGCCACTGCTTATTGACATATGGGGGAGCGATGTGTCATACACACACTGCTACTACTACTGCAAGGCAAGCTCTGGTTTATGCACAAGCTGCTGGGTATAAACTATGCTCTAACACTTAGGTGTGTGTACATGTTTATATCACCTTGTAACAAATGAAACATGTATTTTGAAGACCTGGGAATGATGTTTAGCTTTTCATGTCTAATGCCATAAAAGTAAAAATAACTCTCGAGCTACTTCCACTCATAATATATGCACTGATAGCCCCTCTCATGAGTTGGAAGCTATGGCTGCACACATGGTCTAATGTATTCAAGTCATGACTGGGGACTGAGACAGTGTGCTGACAGCTGAGAGCAACGGCCAACTCAACAGGATCCCTGGAGTGCACTGTGACAGCTCCCAGCAGAGACACAGTGAGGGAATCATTTCACTTCTGAGAGGATTCACACATGCATGCACACAAACTGACCACTGTTTGTAACCACATCTCATCTCCTCTACAAGGAAGCACAAAGTACTGTAACGGAAGAGCAGAGATTTCCACTTCCACTGAAAACAATCTACTAATTAGGACTCTAACGGTTCGTGTATTCATACCAAACTGTCTGTTGTACAGAACAGCACATAGAACACATGTATGTAGATAGAGGCTCGTTATGTCAAACCACAGTTCACCATTGGAGACTTAAAGCTGCATGCCGTTAACAGCATGTGCTGAGGTTAGCACAACAAGCTGATTGGCGTGTGAGTCAGTCACACCATGGCGAGCACCACAGGCGGGAGTAACACACAGTGTGCAAGTTACATGGAAGTCTCAAGTCTTAACCCTGAAGTGTCAAGACAGTTCCAAGTTACTGTCGTGACAATCAAGCAAGTCGAGTCCCTGCTATATGTCAAGCAAGTCACAAGTCAAGCCTTATATCAAATCAGGTCATATGAAATTCTGATTATCTAATGAAACATTAGCTTTCTAGCTATCGTCTGACAGATCAATAAACTAATAAGTTAGCTAAAAGACCTCTGTAGCTTCCTTTGTGAGTTTTGTGGTGACGGCTGAAGGTGGTTGTTGTTGTGGTGATGTCACAAACTTTTGAGCTGCAGACCTTGAATATTGCTGCTCGCATACAAAAAAATCTATATCTATCTATATATAAATCAACAGGTGATTTCCTTCTTTTACTTCTTCTTTTTTTGGCAAAATCCTCAATGATTGAGTTGTTTTCATTTTCCACCTGGACATTTATGCTCTGCCATTTCTCCTCTAATCATCACACTGTAACCTGTGACAGGCTGTTATGATACCATAACTATTGCACATTCACGGATATGTAGTCTTTTGTGACTCCTGTGTGCACATGGCAAGAGAGAAGAGGGAGAGACACTGTGCAGCAAGTCACTAAAAGAGTCTTAGAAGTCCATGGCTGTTCATAAAACATTCAGGATGCCACAGTTTATTCCACACTACTGAAGCTGCTCCCCTTTTTGGAACCACCGCAGTGTCAATAATAATTTCGCTTTCAGTAATGCATGTTGCTGCCGGGGTTAACTGTAAGACGTCAAATGGCAACAAGTCGAAATATCGCAAGTATCACAAAATGAATTTTTCATATGGTATTGAAAAACATACCAGTGTTACTGTGAACGAGATGATATGGCACACCTCTAGTCTCATGTCACGGACACCTCAAAAGTCATGTGACGCGTGTCCCCAACCTTTGTCGAGCGCAAATGTGACACCAGAGCTCGAAGTCCCGCCTGCGTTTTTCTGGTCGGCTACACCAGCAACAGAGAGAGAGTTGTGTTTAAGACAAGGACACCTTGTCAGCCTTGCTACACCGTTGTAGGGTCTGTGAATGGAAACACACCCAACATGCTAACGCACATTCAACAGCATGTGTAGATACCCAGGATGATAATGTTTGGGTGCTTTGAATGTTTAAAATCAGCCAAGGCAAAGCAATTTGTAACACTCCTCCTGATGCACAAGTTTAATTTTTTATTAATAAACAGATTTGTATTTTCGATTTCAAAGCACAACAGATGCTTTTCAGTTTTATAGCCTGTGGTGACATGTTGCCTTTTGGAAAAGTGTTTATATGGTGTTCATACAGAGTTTTACAGAAGTGCTTGAAATGTTTCTTGTTTTAATAATGAAAATAGTTTATCAAAGTTGCCTGTGGGCAAAATGTTAGCTCAGTCCCCAGCATGAGGATTGTGGCACTTGCACTACCGTCTGTTCAAAATAAATGAAAAGAAATAGATCCCTATGCTTTCGGCTCTTTTTTTCGAGCCGTGACTTTTGTGTTCCGTTAACACCCCTACTACTCACATTAAACTCAAACACACAGGCGACCTTTTAACCTCTAAGCAGAGTGAAACTAAATTATTCTTCTTACCCAGTGTGTCTTTGATGTTCTTCACCAGCGAGCCTTTCTTCAGGCTGTTCTTGCGCTCCACGTAGTTCGATGGCACGTACCCCGTTTGGTTGGCGGCGTTGCGGACACGCCACCAGGTCTTTGAGTCGTCCAGGAGGAAGAGACGCTCATTTTTACGGATGTCAAGTTCCTGGTCCTGCTGGGCCGTGTAGTCCCACTTGGCTACAACAATCACCTCCTCTGTCATCTTTCATGGAGTCCTCCTGGGGAGAAGAACAGGACTGAGGTCAGACAAGGAGTAATGCACTTCCATATAGAGGCATACAGCAGCTGCAAAGTGATTACTAGCATAGGAACAATTTATAACAGGGTAAAGATTACAAGACAAGTCACTTATTCTGGTTCAGACGACCACTTATGGGGCAAATAGGTTGGTCATGGGTACCTGAGTGAGTTAGTGATGAATTTATTAAGAAATACTGTGTGTGAATGACTTACTGACTAGATTCAATAGATGGTATACATCTCAAAATGATCCTTGAATTCACTGATGATCTATTGTGCTAAATAATGAATAATGGTGGGCACAAACATTGAAACAAGACTGCATAACAAAAGCATTATTCATTTGTCTGTAAATGTACTAATACCTTTTAAGTTTCAAGGCTATACCAGAGCTGAGGAGCAGCTGTCCCCAGCCATTTTTCCACAAACAGGGCACAGCCACATGCTACCATGGGTGAATCTGAGGGGGTCTGGTGGTGCTACAAGCAGTGACAAGTTCTCAGATGTGTGTAGGGGCAAGACCATGGAGAGACTTGTGGACAGTTAAAAGGATTTTGAAGTTTATCCTGAATTGAACGGGAAGCCAGTATACAGGCCCAGACACACCAAACCAACATAAGAAAACTAGCAGGAACGAAGGCCAACTGTTCCGTAGCCTGTGTCTCAGCTAAAAACTTGCACCTGAACACACCGCAAAGACTACAGCCAACGGCCAACAAGCACTTACATTCTGCGTCTGCAGAGGAAATAACTCTCCATACCAGCAGGCAATGGTAGTCTGTATTCATCATCAGCAAAGGGAAACCAGAAGTTCAACAGGACAGATTCAAGATGCTAGTTAGCCAGTTAGCACATTAGCACAACCTAATGTTAAAAGAACAAATTACATTTACCATGTGCCAGCGAACAATTACACAAACAATTATTAACTGTTTCTGCCAAAGAGCACAATGGTCAGAAACATAATCCTACCTAATATAACAAGGTTGTTTCGATCTCACACCCTCGACTTTGGCCATTTGTTTACTTTCCTCACTTTCGTTTCTCTTCTCGTGCACCGAGCCTTACTGCCAATCAGAATGATTTCAATCACCAACAGGCTCCCCCGTCTCCAATGCTGATTCAACACGTTGAGGCAGCCGAAATAAAAGCAGACAAGAGCTGACTAGTGCCAAATGTGTGGGACAAACCACAAAAACTGAGGCGACAGATGCTAATCAATGGCACGACACTGGCCAACAACTGGGCCCTAATGGATGCAAGGATAGTGGTGATGTGGTCTTGTCTCTTGGACTTTGCCAATAACTGGTACTGGTCGTTTTGAATCAGTTTTAAACAAGAGATGGTGGCATGAGGACGGCAGGGGGAGTTACAGTAGTACACCTTGGGTTATATTAGTGCATGAATGACTGGTTCTAGATCAGAGGCCAGAAAATGCCTAATTTTGGAGATGGCTCTAAGTTGGAAGAAGCTGGACCCAACAACATACTCCACCTTCCAGTTAAAACTTGGATCACCATCAAATATAACAGCCAGATTCTTAGCGTGTGGTTTGATGTAGGCGGAAAGGTGACTGAGGTTATGAGCAGTAACAGTGGCATGGTGTAAGGGGCCAAAAACTGGGATCTTTGTTTTGTCCTCATTTAAATGCAGGAAATTATGAGCCCACCAGTATTATTCCTAGCGAACAGGATAAATTCAAGGTGTGTGCAAGGCTCAGTTTTGCTGTGACAAGTGACAAGTCATTACAAATTAATCCATATCCATCCATGCACACAATTTTTAAACCGCTTATCCCGGCTCACATTGAGTATTAGACGGTTTGCCAGTCCATCACAGAGCTAAATTACATAACCTAGACCTAAATATGAGTTTAAAGTTGGGGGGAATAATCAGCCCCTAACTGGCACTAAAACTGATAAATCCTTGGATGAAGATTATGGCAAAATCCACATAATCATCTATCTGTGTGACAATTACAAAACATATAGGACCCACATGCACAACACACTCCTGAAGAAGATAAGAAGTGACTGTTTCAAACACAATAAGGCCAACAGGTTTCAGGACAGTTGCTCTAAAATGCAACATTCAAGCCAAAAAAAGCCCTTTTGAAAAGGTTTCTTTGGTCGCGAGCAGCACAAACACACAAAATCAATTTATGTGCTCAATCAGCATGCTCTCTCTCCCACACACAAACACACACTCGCAGAACCTTGCCTATTAGTTTCTGAGACAGACAGTGAGCGATTACACGCTCTATTTCACTGGGCCTTAGGTGAGGTGATTTGACATGGGTTTGTTGGACCACCTTAACTGCTGAGGAATTACACGAATCTGTTCACAGGACAGCCACATGGGAAAATTGTCTATTTAGGAACATGCATGAAGGGATCTGGAAAGTTCACTCCAATTTAGTTTCTGCGAAAACCCTTTCTGTGACAAAAGGCGTCTCACGGTATGAGAACTATCCGAGCAATCAGGTTTATATTTAGCTCAGCACCGAGTTAACAGTCTGCAGCTGGAAACAAGATCACAGGAATAAATAAAGGCAGTAAAAAGGATGCAGATGAAAAGACGCTCTCTCTGAAGATATGAGTAATTTTAATGATACAGGGTGAATAGTTATGTTTTAAAGTCTTTGTGTCTGCAATTGCTGAACTTGAAAAATCAAATAAAACTGTCTGCTGTGCATCTAATCTTGAATGAGGCGATCTGGAGCTTTTGTGAAACACTGTGATTTATGGCAACAACATGCTTCAGGAACTGAGTCTGACACTTAAATATCGCTACAACACAATTACATGCAATAGATAATTTTCATAGAGCTGTTTAATAATGTTGCTAGGTTAAGATATTTATAACATTTACTGTTTCCGCTGCAAAAATAGTTGAGCGGAAAAAAATAATATTGATATTTTAAGAAAAAAAAGCAGGTGGTTGAGTCTTTATTTAGAATATGTGCACACAAATACAGATTTTTTTTCCACAGACTAGACATAAAGAGAGGAAAAACACACACACACACATTTAAGATGCTGGGGGATTGTATATTCACTGACTCATATTGTCATTTCCATTTTATTCTTTAATGAGAGGGTAGAGCACAGATAAAGCGTAACCACAAAAGAGAATTATGACTCATGAGAAGTGTAGCTGCACAAATTAGACCGTATAAAAAGATTCCATTACTGGTGGAAAGATTGATATCTTCTGTGTAGGCTACATTTTATGAAATGCAAATGGGAGCACTCTGCAGCGCTGCCTGTTTTTTCAACCCGAGATATTCAATCCCACTTCAATTAGGCCACAACCACAGAGACAGCGCAGCCATCGCTGAATACATTCTTACAGTTACAGTCACAATCGACAGCAGGGCTGTGTGTCGCTGCATGAGAGTGTCTAATAGCAGCTTTCTATCTCTACAACAAGCAGTAAAAAATTCAAGTGCAACAGCTTGCATAGTACGACGCCGCACTTATGAATGTGCCTCTGCTTGCCGTCACTAAAGCTGTCAAACTGGATTTCTTTACAGGCCGGGACAGGGACAGCAGAGGAGGGGAGAGGAGGCAGAGGAGGAGAGAGTTGTGCAACGCGCCACAGAGAGAGTTTATATCAAGTTCACCATAACTTACTCAACTTTCTATTATGTGACAACTTTTACTGCAGCAACAAAAGTAGCAGAGGGAATCTGGTGGTAGGGTCAGCTCAGCATGCAGGACAAGACAAGAAAGGCAGCAGCTGTGATTCTTTGGAGAGCACAGAAAATAGAACTGAAGGGGCAGATTTATGACAAGATGAGGGACGGTGACGTCAACTCTTCCAGGAGACAGGAGGTATGTGAACGTGCTGCAGCCTCTATCCGCCCCGGGCTACAGCTGCTGGATTAGACCGGCCTATTACTTTCCTTCCCTTTTATTGCATTTATTCCTCCTGGTGAGGATGGATGGATGAGCAAACCTGATGATGTCTGTTGGGAAAATGCTCCGAGGTATTTAGCTGTCACTACACTGAAACACAATGCAGAGCAGAAATGTCAGTGGTATTAATTCCTGACATTGTTTCTGCATTCTTGACGTTTCTCATTTTGCTTCTCTACACAGCAAAGATTCAAAGATTCTTGCTGTCATGCAGACCTGAACGCTCCCCTCCAGCAAAAGCACTTTCATAACTGCAGTTCGATTCATTTGGTCCAGACCAAGTTTAAAAATAATAATAATAATAACAAGGCTCTTAGTTCTGGTCTGATTTATGATCACACTGACTTTCTACAAACGAACCAATAGCTGTAAACATGAAGTCATACAGCTATGAAGTCATCTGGCAAGTAACTCATTCAATGGGCAATCTTGGTGATGTCATCTTGTATCATCAGTGCATAGACCCACATTACAAAAAAATCTGGTAACCGACGGCAGGCCATGCTGAATTTAAACTGATAGTGGACAAAGGCTGTGCAGTCTCCAACGGTCACGCAGGTTGTAAAATGAGCTGATCGGTGGGTACAGATCCAGACGGGACCAACTTTCTCTGGTCCCTTCTGGTGTGTGAATGTGTCTAGATGTGTTGTTCTTCATTTTAAGACGTATTTACATGATTTCTCTGGCTGGCTGAATGCTAAAGTCCGTGACTGAGTGAATGTCACCACTTCCTGTTTCAAATTTAAAACCCTTGTGGGTTGGGGTGGGTGAAATCAGCCGATTAATTGGCAGTATTTTTTCTTTCTGCCCCAGACTATCATTATTATGTAGGTCTTTCAAAATCCACTATTGGTAAACATTTAAACTAAACCTTATTTTATGAATAACGACAGCCCGACAACAGAAAAAAAAAAAAGGAACAAAAAAGGGGCATCTTTTAATTAAAGACAATTTTAAATAACAATTTATCAGCCGCAATCAGCTTATATGTCAGTACAGAAATGCCAAACTTGGTTTGAGGTCATTTAGAAACAGTGTCACTATTACATAGTTTGTCCACCACAGAGCACTGACAAGTTTATTTTTACACTGTAAAAAGCTCAGTATGTATCTCTGTAACACTTTTTTTTTTTCAACATTTCTGCTTTATTTGACATTTAGAGACAGACAGGAAAAGCAGAGGAGAGAGGGGTCTGGGCCAGACTCGTACCCACGCTACTATGGTAAAGACTCTGCTTTGATGGTATGTCCTCTATCCGGTGAGCTACCAAAGTGCCCCACAAAAATAAAAAAACTAGAGTATATCTATCAAGATTGTTATGTGTCTTCGTTAGAAAACGGTTTTAAAATTATATTGGCTTATTTGAAACTCCAAAATATCAATACTAAAACTTCAATTTTGGTCAGGCCTTAATGCTTACTGTGTTTTCCATACGTCAGTCATAAGACCACCTTCTCGGCACTTCTTGGCCAGAAAACAGCAGAGGTGGGGGAAAGAATTGATACAGCATAGTATCGCAATATTTTTTGTGTGGCAATATCATACCGTCACACAGTGCTAAGTATAAATTATTAATATGACAAATACTAATTAAACTTTAAGTAGCCTTTTGGAATAATATAACCAATTTTTCTTTAGGTCCACTGGATACATTTTGCTGCTGCACAAAAATGACTTAAGTGAGATGAAAAGACTGAAAACTAATCTTATTAGACTAAAAAAAAGACGTTGACAAAGTTTTCCTTTGGGGACATAATTTACAGTTGAAAAAGCATAATAAATCGTAAAATATTTTATCGCAATACTCTGCATATCGAAACATATTTAAAATTACAATAATAGCGGCACGGTGGTGCAGTCGTTAGCATTGTCAGCTCACAGCAAGAGGGTTCCTGGTTCGAACCCAGGGTAGGGGAGCCCCCCTGTGCGGAGTTTGCATGCTCTCCCTGTGTCAGCGTGGGTTTACTCCAGGTGCTCCGGTTTCCTCCCACAGTCCAAAGACATGCAGGTTAATTGGTGACTCTAAATTGCCCGTAGGTGTGAATGTGAGTGTGAATGGTTGTCTGTCTCTATGTGTCAGCCCTGTGATTCATTAGCACCAGAGAAAGGCCTAGTCTGACCCTACCCAAAAAGGTTAGGTGTGATCTCACTACACGATAAACCAATTGTTCTACCTTTGTGTCATTTCTTTACACTTGTGACTTCATGTAAATTGGTGGTGAGATTTTCTCCCATCCTACTTTGCCTCACCCATGATACAAGTTTCTCTGTCTCCTTGACAACCTTCATTAGGCAGTGATGTGAATGCCACTCCAAATCAAGACCATCCTCCTCTATGGGCAATTTATATATGTCAGAGCGGCAGATATACCATTCCTCATTCTGATGCCAGCCAACAGGTCGTGCCAATGAAACCCACGAGCTACTGAAACCAATCCACAAGTCTCTTTAAAAACCATATGGGCTTCACTCAACCGTGGCTGAGAACTCGATCCACTACAGAGAACATTTTATGACATTCTTCATTTAATTAGAGCCACTAACTCAGTTTCCTTGATACGGTTAACAAACAGGTGGCTGAACAAAAAAAAAAAAAAAACGCTTTTCCTGTGGGAGAGCACACAAACACACACAAAGGAAAACAAACAGATTTGAGGGAGGCTGGGTTTAAAAAAAAGAGAAAGGCCTCAGAGCTCATGCTCCTGGTGACCCCCCATTCCTCCGCTGAGAGAGTTAAAAGAGGAAAGATGAGCGACAGACTGCTGAGCTGGGCTCCACCAGCACTTCACAACACCCTTCACTGAGGGGGTAACGCTCACAGGCTCTTTCAACACCACACAAAGAGAAAAGGAAAGTAAAAGAGGATTATAAAAAAGAGGGGATGTTTAAAGGAAAAAAAAGCGTCTGGCAGAGCTTTCTGTGTTTGGCATTCAGGTCAAAGACGGACACAATTCAGCCAATGGGGGACATTTCCACCTCCCCCCGCTCCACTCCAGGCTGTTTGCAGCAGTTGCTTCTCACAGGAAGGAGGGCTGTTTTACTCCCTTCTGGCAATCAGTCTGAAACATTTGGAGTGGACTGAACAGCCTGAAACATGAGGAAGCCAGACTCACTCTGTTACAGCCACTGTGGACATGGCTGTGTGATTTAAAGCGGCCTAACGGTCTTCTTCACAGAATAATCTGTCTCTATCAACAAAACCCAGGCTACTGCAGAATTAGATGCCTCTCGCATGCTGTCAATGTTAACGATGTTTTCCACATGTACGGCTGCCGCTGCTGCTGCCAAATCTCCCCCGTCACAAACAAAACCAAAAAAACATAGAGTGACAGCTATATTGTGAAACAGGCACCCCAACACGCTCTCAATCTGTCACTCACACACACACCATACATGCTGCTGTCTCGGTCACACACTCGCAGGCCCTAAACTGAGGGCGTGGTGTATGACATAAGCTCATCTGCCTCTCTGTGATGAGGTTGGCGGTTGCGCCTCTTCAGCTTCGGGAGGGGGGTAAATGGGTGCCATACAAGTGGGTTCCATCAAAAAGCCTGAAAAACATCTCATATACAACACCAAGAGGGTTTTCTCGCCGTCGGCTTAAAATAGGACTGAGAGGAAGGCACAGTCAGACCACACAGATAGAGCCAGGGCTGCTATCTTCACCACGCCATATGACTGCAGACACAGCCTTCTTCATCAAACTCAGTTATTCTAAAACTGTGGTGAAAAGCACAATCTGAACCTAGGACAGAATTGAGCTCCCTATAAAGTCCAGCTCTTAGTTACAATGACTGCAGACTGACTAGCATCACTCAACATAAAACTTTAAACTAGAGCTGCACGATTCTGACTGATACTATCACCACAATTATTTTCATCAACACTGAGATCACGATTATACATCATGATTAATCATCGACAAAATATTTTCTTGCACGTTCACAATTAAAGGTCCAATGTGTAGGATTTAGTGGCATTTAGCAGTGAGGTTGAGGAAGTGTAGGAGAACTACGGTGGCTGACGGGACAACACCAACACACATATGGCCCTATCTGGAGCCAGTGTTTGATTAGTTCTGGGCCACTGTAGGAAGAACATGGTGGACTAAAGTAGGTCACAGGTTCATTCTGAATGGCCCACAAGTGACAAACATGTCAAGTTTGTAACAAACACACTTCATTTTAAAGAACTGTGAATTCCCGGCACAGCGCTTTAATTTGATGTGCTGTTTCCTGCTGTTGAGTGACTGACTACCGGACAGCTACTTAAAAGTTACAGCAAACTAGCTCAAACACTGTATGATGTTGAATATATTAAACTGTGTGGACCTTGAACTCATGACTAAGGAGTAATCTATACCAGCTGGAAACCCCTGTCCTAGAAGCATAATAGGGCTGGGCAATGTATCCATGTTATTTTAGGTATTGTAATATCATAAGTGATGCCTTTTCCTGGTTTTAAAGGCTGTATTACAGTAAAGGATGTAATTTTCTAACCTTACCAGACTGTTGTAGCTGCTCTACTATTTGCCTTTACCCACTCAGTCATTATATCCACATTACTGATGATTATTTGTCAAATATCTCATTGTGTAAACATTTTGGCAAGGCACCAATAGTCAACCCTACCATACTGTTGCAATATTGAAATACTGAAATACCCAACCCTAAATGCTAGACACATATCTTTGGGTAAACAGAATGTGATTGCACTGGTTATTTTAGTCTGTCTCTGGGAGCTTGATTGATAGGGTGGACGTGTCTAACAACACTGCTGTCATGGATGTCCGAGTCGATGCTGGACAAGGATGGGAATTCAGTGAGGTAAAATGGGCCTGCATTTCTATAGTGCCTTTCTAGTCATCTGACCACTCGAGGCGTTTTTCACACTACGAGTCACATTCACCCATTCACACACACATTAGGCCCGTTTCCACCGCAGGAACTTTGGGGTAAATCACGATGTCTAGAAAGCATCAGTGGCTGCAGCTGACAGGGACAGCTAACAGCAGCAGCAAAGCTAACATCAGGACATCATCTGTTAAAAGCCTCCTGTTGTCGGATACGACATGAAACTACTCCAGTTAGCTCAATCATGTTGTATCCAAGACATCCGCTGGGGAAAAAAAAAAAAAATTCACGGACTGTTTTTTGAGTCACTGAGTATTACAGACACCGCTAAGGGCTAACAGCTAACGGCGTCCCTATGCCACTACCCACCTCGGTCAAAATGGTCGCGCAACAATTACTTCCCATCCAGAGCCCAGTAACTTTACAGGAACCTTCCTCCTACTCCGCATCGCTTACCATATGATTTGTTCTTGCTTGACATCACTCACCCTTAATCTGAAATACTTCCAAACAATGGATAATGATCTGTTTCGAGGGACTAGCTCTTCACTTTCTGCTCCAGACACAAATAGTTTTTTGCTCTCTGATGTATATTATTACTCTTCGACATTCAGGACTGTTTGTCATGGTGTAGCAGCAGCATGACAGCTGCCACGGCTATTGGTTTAAAAAGCGCATGATTTGATATATAGCAGTGTTCTGTAAGTGAAGAATGCATTTTAAATGTTAATATCGCAGTCAGTCATGTTCATATAAATGTGGGAGGCCAAAATTGTGATCAAGATTAATATTTTAATTAATTCTGCAGCCCTGCTTAAACCCACAATTACTAAATGTGAACACAAGTTATAACACTATGCAAATTAAAGCAATGTTGTACAAGCACATGCTTCTAAGCTGCTTTCCCATTTTAAAGGGCACGCAGTCATCTAAAAACAGAGAATTAAGTTAAAGTTTTAATTCAGCCTCAGTTGAATTCTTGCTGCTCTGGCACAAAAACACCTGATTGTTCTCATGAGTCTTACGAGCTGAGTTGGATCCCGACGTTCGGTAGACAGATGGCTCTGACTTCACAAAAGAACAGCACTACTTAAGAGCACAAAATCATAACCAGCATGTTTACACGTATTAAAAGCTTATAATGTGCATATTAGTTTGTGTACTGATCACTACACATAATGATTTTGCTGACTGCCTTCAAAACGAGCAGTGATCTAAATGTTTTTAAAAGCTATTTTGTAGAAGAGCTTGGTAGGCTGGACTTTAAACACTAAATATGTCCATTGCAATCAAAATCAAAATTTGCCAAGCTCTGAAAGCTTCCACTAAATGTCTAAAAAAGATTTAAGTGTTGCTCACCTATTCCATGATCAGCTTAATTCAATTTTACAGCTGTAATTTTAGTAAATTACTTGTAAAGATATTGCATTTAGATACGTTTAACGGCTGAGAACTTAGAAAACATGTTTATATTTTGCAAAGTATTAAAAAAAGTGTTGTTTGGTGCCACAAGTCTGTAGTGGCAAAAAATCTCAGACACTACAAAGAAGAAGCCAACAGCGTTAGGAAGCCAACTCAAATTTGCGCATGCTGTTAAACATTTTTGTTTCAGTCATTTCTCACAACACATTGTGACACTAGACTTAATATTTTTAGGGTTTGGACTGTTTGGAGAATAAAACAAGCAATATGAGGACATCATGTTTTAGCAAGATGCACTGGACATCCATCACTTTTTTTCCATAGACTGTATTAAGATGGACAACAAGATAGTTCCCCAAAAATGAAGCCAAAAAATCTTGATCCCCCATCTGTAGGCTGGCTCCACTATAGGTCATAGACCTCAACCCCTCCATGTTAGTGGATGGGACATGGGCCAAACTAAAAACTCAAAGTAAAGGTCAAGTAAATTTTACCCGAAGATGGTTACCGTCATTATTTAAGTAGTTCCTATCACGCTGATATATGTTGAAGTGTTTGTTTTTCTTCTAAGTTTAGATATAACTCCTAATTTTATGTTTAAAATTTAGGGATTTAGGTCATGATTGACAGCTTAGTGTGTCAATCAATGGTGCTGCTCGCGATTGGTTGGCCAGGTGTCCAAGTAGGAATGTAAAACCATGGGGATTGCTACCGCGCTAACTCTGGCTCCAAATTATGTCACCATCACGAGATGGCAGCAGCCATATCTGGGACATTTTGGCTTCAGTTTTGTGCAGTGGGGATACTTGGAGACGCGTTGTCCATCTTTATAAATAGTCTATGCCATTTTCTGACATTTTATAAAACAAAAAAATTAAATAAGAATAAAAAAACTGAGTTGAATTGAATCAATAGAGAAAATGATTGTTAGGTGAAACTCTGTTGTACTATGTTTTTGATCATTTAATATATATAAAAGGTATACAGGCAAATTAAATGGCATTGTTAATAGTTAACTCATGCCAGCCACTGAAGCAGCAACGCTGCACTTTCACACCCTTCCAGAGACAAATGCCTTAAATCTTAACTTGCCTTAATGGATGATGACAGAAACATGGAATTCTCTAAGAAGCCCTTCCTTCCTTCCCCCAACTGCTCTTTACAAGCAATTTTTCACATGTCACTTTCATTTTCTGTCATTGCCTCAGCTCTCCTCTCCTGAGCTAAAGCCAACATTGTTGAGCAGGTCTCCATGACAACAGTCACTGGGTGGTCCCATTTTCACTGACAGGGGCGTTCCCAAAAGAATCTGACTTTATCCCTTCACTCTTCGATTTTCGATATTTCTTTACAAAGGATCAACTTTCATTCCACACAAAGGATTAACGTAGCCTCTGCACCCACAGGGTGGCGATTTAAACAAAGGTTTTCTTTCTGCCATTAAAGTCAAAGAGAAAAGGGAAGAAGAACATCTCCAGATGTGTCCCAAAAACACATTTTTAAAAAAGTGTTGCCAACTTATTTTGTTTTATGACAACTGATAGTTAATCATACAATGTACATTGTCTTATCTATGGTGTTTAATTCTACCATATGGGGCTGTGCGTAATGATTATTTCAATTGTTAATCAATATTATTATTTTATCAATGAATTGATTAAACTAACTAAACAGATGTCTGGTCTATAAAATGTCAGAAGATGGGGAAAGATGTCGATCAGTGTTTCCCAAAGCCCAAGCCGACGTCCTCAAATGTTGTTTTATCCACCCTTTGAGATTCAGTTTACTGCCATGGAGGAGAGAAACGCGAAAATATTCACATTAAAGAAGCTGGAGTCAGAGAATTATGACTTTTTTTTAATTACTCGAAGCAATTAATCAATTGCTAAATTAGCTGAAGATTAATCAAATAGTTCACAACTTAATTAATAAATAATTGTTGCAGCTCCACCATTGTTTTACTGATTTAGAATTTTAAAAAATCCAAGTATATATCAAGTTTAATGTCTGTGAAGACATAATAGTCCGTGAAATTACAATAAAGCGTGTCCAATGAAAAGCACCCTCTGTTTTGATTGCTTTAAAAGGTCATTTTAGCTGATAAGAATAATAATAACTGCGTAACACCACATACAACGAAACTGTGATATTTCCTGAGAAGGTTATCATACGGTGAAACCCTAATTGCATGTTTAAATTACACATATAAAATCCTATAGTGACAGCAGAGTGACGGCACCACAGCAGTACATGGTCGTGCATCTCCTCTGTCATTTAATCCCTGCATCACACATTATCTGTGCAGGCAGATGGTAGGTATTGATGTTTTTTCTACCGAAGCATCAACCTCCAGTCCCTAATCTGTTGGAGATCACATTATGCGAGTTGCTGTTTTAATTAGTATCTGCTTCATCTGGGCACACGGTAGTGCATCATATTAATTTGATATTATTATTCCATTTTAATGATTGCACTCAAAGATGATAAACAACACTGAATCCCGACTGCACTGCACTGCACTGCAGCTCTCACTATATTCCTCCTCAGCCATAAATAGCTGACTCCAAACTTGTTGGTTGTTTTCTCTAGTCCTTGATGGCCACTTTACCTCCTTCCACAACAGTGCGGCGCTTGTTCACTTTGCACACCTCCTTGCACTCTAAACACATGATGAGACGTCTCTTCTGGGCAGCTTGTTCTCTGTAAGCTTTATAAACACAACCTCTCTCTGCTGTGAGCCATCATGTATTAGCATAGTTTTTCTCGCGTCTTTTTTGTCCTTTTTTTTTAAAGCTTTGGTTCATGAGTAAAGAGGGAAGGACTCTCTCTATTTTTAACGCTGTATGTGACAGTCTGGTATCCATGTCCCCTAGCACAACAACAAAAGGCAAGCACTGTAAAGCACGGCAGGGCAAATGTAGTGAACACAGCTTTGATGTACAACGCGGCTTGTTTTCCCTCGACTGGAGGAGACAGAGAAAAACCCGAGGTGATGCTGTGTTTGTGTCAGACACAGAAAGAGGGAGAGAAGGAGTTCAGAGAGAAATAAAGTGTGTGTGCGAAAAAACGGGTCATTTCCAGGTCAAACAACAGAGATGTGGCTGTGGCTAAGAGCTACAGTATGCTTTTCAAATTAACTGAACTACCCTCTGTAAAGTTTCGTTTATTTTTCTAACCCCTCATAATAAAGCCACGGACCTTTCCCTCTGCAAACGTTCACTGAACTGACTAAACTTGGTGTTTTTTCCTCTCATGACGCTCTGTGAATCTACATCCTGTCAAAATATGGACAGAGACACAACAGTTAGCTGGTAGTTTTCTTCACCGTTCACCTGAGGCGGGGGTGAATTTAACAAGACCATCCAAAAAAAAGTGCTGCAGGCTGTGCAGAGAACAAGAGATGCTCTATGCCATATTGAGCATTTTGAGACTGGAGGCGAGTAACATTTCCACACTGCAGTGTCTAACTGGCTCGGAAACTTTACTTTGTTGAATATGAGCAGCTTGTGGAATCAAATAGACAAAATGCCCTCAGCAAGACAAGACCTCTCGTACCAGCTTTTCTTACGCTCCCCATATAATCAATAAAGTCAATTAAGCAATCCAGAGGCAATCTAACAGGAGCACTCAGCAGTAACAAGAAACTATTGCTGCTATGAATGTTCGGAGTGATCAGATATTACGAGCATCCGGAGTATAAAGATGTTCTGAGCTCTTTATGAATGAATAACCACGAGTGTCAGGCAAGTTAGGAGTAATGAGACTGCACTCATTTTGCATCTGCAGGCAGGGCTATGAAGAGAAATACAGAAATATCGTGACCAGCCCAGTGCTTCTCTCCAGCTGTCCAAACTGCTTCTTGATGAATCTGACAAGAGCTGCAGTGATCATGAAATCTTAATATGGAAATGAGGTAATTAATGTCAACATAATTTCTTCTTCATTCTCTTTGTTTTTCCTTAGAGAGGACTGAATTATGGAGTGATCACATGAAATTAGGGAAAGATAATTAGTCACAATATAAACAAACAATGTGCTAATTATGTGCCTTTGCAATGAGAAGCATGTTGCTCTCTCAGCTACACCACAGTGATAATGCTAGTTAGAGCAGGCCTGGGTATTGAAGTAGACTGTATTTTATCAGGGCCAAGTTCACATATGGCTCCTTAATACCGAGACAAAATTAAGCACATGTATTTGAGAAGTTTGGTTTATTATGTTAAGAATACTTCACCCCCTAAATTACCATTTGTATACCAATTACTCACTGACAAAACATTCATTTTACCTCAATGAACACATGAGCTGCTGGTCTACCACAGCCTTGATCAGTTTGTTTGTGGTATTGTGCAACTCTTGTTTTAAAGGGTTAGCTCACATTTACCAGAGTCACACAACAATTTTAACAAACTACCGATCGAGGCAGCCATAGCCCAGCAGCTCCAGTGTTCAGTGAGGTAAAATTACTGTTTTTGTCAGTAGAGTTTTAGTTCAGTTCCCCATCAGAAAGGGCTGCATGTTTGGGAAGCACCAAGCATACCGGTAGATAACCAGACTTGCATTATACTTGAGTTGTGTGACAGTTTGAAAACGGTTGTTTGATATATTGTTTCACTGTTGTTAAACGCAGACCCCTTTAATTTCCATTTTTGGAGTCTTTGTACACCATGGAGGCACGCAAGAAAACCAGGGCTGCCCCCTAATAGACGACCAAACGTTAGTCAATCAGAGAGGTCAATTGTTGACACGATTTCATTGGTCGCTTAGTCATGGAAAAAATTTTAAAAAATGAAACTCTATCCTTGTCAACATAAATCAAAACCTATGTGACTGGACCATGTGGGAATTTAATTTGAAAGGACAGACACAGGAAGTCTCAAGGGCATGTCCTTAATTTTGTCTTAAGGAGCAATTTTAATAAGAAAAAATTATTTATACTGTAAACAGTTGCATCCCATCTGTTTGGTTAACATGGCATACCATCTTCATAATCCTAAAAAGACCTAAAATAAAAAAGTTCACATGGCACATGCTATATGGGAACCCGTCCCTCAAAACGTGGCACCATCAACACCTGATGAAGATCGGGTGGGGTCAAAACATTTCCTGTTTACTCAATTTGGAACCTATAATCCAGAGTGCAGATTCTCTCTGTCTTTTTCCTGTGCAGAATTTGTCACCTTTGTCATCATTTGTACCTCATTTTTGCTGCTATTCATCAAATGTCACCATGTCCAGACACATCAGAGTGTTAAAGAGTTTTTCTTTGCTAGCAATTGTCTATGAAACAATCTCACACACCCGGCAAGATTTGAGAAATCATTATCAAATCACTTCACTTTTAACTCAACAGGATGTTGCCTCATTATATGAAATACAAAGACAGAATGTGGCTTCCTATTACAAGTAGAAAATAACTATTTTTTATCAGTAGAAGAAAGCAAGCTAGAAAACTGCATGATACGATTCAACAAATAGTCACTTCTTAATATCCTCCTACATGTTGAACTGAGAATATCTGATGACTGTTTTTTTCTGTTACCTACGGCTTCCTCTCCTGCAAACATTTAGTCTTCAGTCCACTTCAGAGCAGTACTGCAGAATACACCATTAACCCTGCGCTTTCTTAAAGAGGGTGTCAGTCAGAGCAGAGTTTAAGAACAAGATGCAATGCTTTAATTAAGGAGTACACATAACGTCTTGTCATTTCACTCTGTATTGAAGCAATCTAGGCCACATGCACTAACAATCTCCAACACACGAAAACACAAGGGTTCCTCTGTCAGCCAGTTAATGCTGTTTTGCTTCTGTTCATGAAATGGTGTGTTGTTTACAACTTCCATCTAGGGATGCAGAACCAGCAACGGCGGTGTGTGTTTTTACTTTTAAATTGTCTTGTACTCCTACGAGCCTCCCATTACTCTCTCTCCCTCTGCACAGCCCTGACAGCTCCTTTCCTAACTGATGGATCCTGCTTTATCAGTGGAAAGTAAATACACAGACAGTGCATAAACCGTAAAAACAAAGTCACCCTAATTATATTTAAGGGTCACTTCACTCAAACCATAAAAAATATTTTCCCAACTATGCCTTGTTGAATCTAGCCATGCAGAAAGTTTTCGTTCTGTGTGTTCAGGTTTTAAAATTTCTGCCACCACCACAACACAGCGGAGGTAATGGAGAAAAATGTAGTTTGTGGTGCTCACAGCAGCGAAAAATTACCCTAAAAAAACTCAACAGTAATGTCTCTTTCCAGAAACGATGCCCCAGTTACTTTGGATAATCCACAGACCTCAGTGCGGGTCTTTTTTTGGAGTATGCATGGATTAAAAAGAGGACTGAAATAGGAAAAACAAAGCATTAGTGGAAAAAAACTCTCCTTGAGGAATAGACTAAGGGGTTTTATTCTCTAACAGATAACTCCACACTCTCATGCAGGTAATCATATACATCGCCATGCATCTGTGAGGATCCCTGCAAGCAATAAATGCCAGGAAGAGATTTTTTCTCTTAATGAGGTAACATGGGAGGGAAACTAAACAAGCAGTCTACTGTGTGCACAATTTGCATATTTGAGTTAATGCCTCATATGTGATGTGAAGAGTATGCAGGCGGTTGCACCGCTGATGACCCCTATGCTGTATGAGGAAATACTTGCTGCCAACTTCATTTTAAAACTACCTACTCTCGGGATAAGTTGCGAAAGAATATGTTGTAAAATGAGGTTAGCTCATGCAGAAACTCAGTACAGAAATAGTCCTCAGTAACTCTCTGACTGCCTTTCTTCTTCTCTGTGTAACACAAACCACTGTTGACTCTATCCCAGCTTGAGCTTTACCTTCTCTTTGTACCTTCTGCTCCATCGGTCTTCTGCCTACTCCTCCCTCGGCTATGGACCTGAATTATTCTCTTTGATCAGGTGAGGCTCCCAAGAGAGAAAAGACTGATGTAGCATGAGCAATGCAGTGAGACTGGTGCGAAGAAATGCAGACCTGTTGAACGTCTTACACCGCCATCACCTAAGTACAGATACAGATCATTTACTTACAGTGTACTGTTTAGTGGACAATCCTGGTGATCAATAGTTTGTTCCACAATTAAGAAAAATGCAGAAAGCAGATTATACAAACTCAACTATGTAAATCGTTTCATACTAAAGGTGTGACAGTTATGCAACAGTCACACATCTCAATCTCGACTCTAAAGGCCTGGACACACCAAGCCGAAGGTCGGTCGTTGGTTCTACAGTAGCCCAGAACAGACAAATCAATGTCTCTAGACAGGGCCATTCATGTTTTCGCGTCAGCCATGTTATTCTCTAAACGCTTGGCACATGGGAGAAGTTTTTTTTTATTTTTTTGCTTAAACTCATCATTATGAAGTAAATGCTGAGTGCACAGTGTAATAATGTAATGTAATGGTAAACAGGCTTGTTTTCAGAAAATGGAAATGATGAGAATTCTTCAAATATTTTCAGATTAAAAAGAAAAACATCCATTGGGACATTTTTACCATGCTATTTATTTTCCATGGGTGACTGTGATTTTCCACAACTGACTGAAAACACGGTCTAAATTTATCCAGGTTTTCCAAGACATGTGGGAACTCTTTCTAAAAGCACAAGCAGAGAGTTTCAACTGGTATCCTGTTTGGTATCCCGCATGTTTATTTGTCTATGTTACATAACCCTGGGTTGATGTCAGAGCCATGGGGAAACCAGTACAGTACGCTGAAAACAGAAATTGCATATGTGAAAGCTACATCTACTGTCCGTGTATACATGGACAACATACATGTTAGTTCTCATGAGCCATGTTTCAACATCTGCCAAACAAGACACTGCATAAGATTAATGTATGCCTCTTTCACAGAATCAGAACTGACTGACAGATCCAACTTTGCTCTGAAGAAGACAATCACCTCTGCCAGCAGAAAAAAGTTGTGGAATGAAGAAGGAAAAAACTCCCCAAAAAAGAATAAGAGGAAGATTGTTACTCTTTATTTTCTATACTGCCCTCAATATAGGCATCTTCTTAGAAGCATGTACACATATGTTATTGACAATGACTCACTAAAGCTGGGGTGGGCAGCAATCTGGGGGGGAAAATACCCTTCTCCTGCAGCTCTCCTCTCTCCCCTTTGTCCTAAGCTCCTCCCACCAGATGACCATGGGCAAATTTATGCACACTTGTCACACAGTAACCAAGTGTTTCCCATACATCAAATCAGACAAGAATAAGCTGGCTTGCCATCCCACAGTCCCGCCGCCCAGCTTCCCGCTGCTATGGGCTGCTTCACCTGTTAGAGAAGAGACAGCAGCGAGAGCACAGACCTTAATTTTTTTGGGTGTAGCGGCCCAATGTGGCCAGGGCCAGGGCAAACCCTCCCGCACTCAGAGTCACAGTGGGCTGGTGGCCTGCAGCAGCGCCAGGTCTAACCTGTGTAGCAGCAGCAACAGAAAGTTTGCTAATCTGATGGGGAGTCTGGGTTGTCTGGTCCCCCAAGCTGGGGTTTGCGCTGGCTGGATTTGGGTTGCTGCAGCCTCTGACTGGAGGTCCATCTCCAGAGCTGCTGTCTGCTCTCGCCAAGGTGGTCTGTAGCGTGATTTGAGGTTTTAGCTAACATTAGCTACATAAAAATGAACTTAAAGCTGTTGCTAGGAGCCTCTGGCTCTAGTTAGCAGAAGGCTAAACTATTATTAACATTTTCTTTCCATCTCTGAAAGTCTTCGCTGATATTGACACGTGTTTTATTTTTTTTTATTGTCAGAGTGTCTTTTAGACTCTCTTTTAGACAACTCTGTCTTTTTTGGGAGGTTGCTTTGCAGTGCAGGCAGTTGTTGCCAATGCTGGAATAGCAATTTGCTCTGCAGGATTCTCCACCATTAAATCAGGCTTTCACCAAAGGGTCATGCAAACGTATCTGAATATGCAGAAAAGTCAGTAGAAATGACCTCACCTTGAAATGACCTGTGATTCGCCAAAATGTCTCCTATCACAAACTAGATTTTCTAAAGCCTGAAAACAGAGCCAAGAGGACGTACGGAAGTCAGTCCACTTAAATTACAATATGCTCAAAGTTTATTTGGGGATTTTTGCTCAATGATGCCAAAATTAAACTGCTTTCCCCAGCTTTAATCATTTCAGAAAAATGGTTAAAAGGAATAGTTCAACATTTTCAGGAAGTATTTTAAGTTATTTCTTATCTACACTTTCAGCTGTTACGGGGCAATATTATCATTCATTTGGAGTCATGTTTGTGTCCACCTAATGAATGTAAGACCGATAGTTACTGTCACTGAGCTGTGTTTATGGTCTCTACCAACTCCTGAGGGAAATATCTGGCTCTTAAGCAGCTAAATGCACCACCATGTTCACCAGCTGGTCTAACAAAAGACTGAAACATGGTGGGTTGTTTGACGCTGGTCTAGTAGAATACAGAGCTGCAGATTCAGATGATAAGTGACCCCTTTAAAATGTCACTTTGTTTTCACATTGTGATTTCATAAACTGTCATCCTGAACAACATCGAATATAGCAGCTTCACAGTCCCACTTGTAACATCTCTTTGATTTCACCTTCCAAGTGTTGAATATTTGTTTTCAATCTAGCCTCTGGTGTTAAATGCCAAAATTCCAAAAGCAAGTCCAACACGAGGAATGTAACACCTGGCTAAACACTCCCTACTATCAACGAGAACAGCTTTTCATGACACCTCTAAATCATATGAACAACTCAGGTTTATGTTTAGCCCTTAAGCTGAGGGCCAAAAAGGTTGCAGATGATGTTATCTCAATGCCATTGTGTTCATCTGTGGTCAGTGATCATTTAAACAGTTCAAATACTTCTTCTCACCCTCTGAGCTCCCGTGTTTATGGTTTCATGCACTGTAGGATTTCCTAGCTTGACATTTTATGATACACTTGAATGCCGCTGCCGTGATTTAGTGTGGCCCGAGCATGCGATGGCATTTCTGCTCCTCTGACATGCAGATGATATCACTCCTTTCACTGAACTGCCGCCACATAAAACACTGAAGCACCACGATCAGCAAGCATCTGCCAGCAGCGCTCTGTGCGCGTCTGAGAGAAACCCAGGTCACACTCAAATAACTGGTTCTGCCAAGCCAAAACAGCAGATAAGGCAAATAGATGTCCTGCAGCAAATGAATATGATTGTGTGTGTGAGAGAGCAAGAGAGAAGAGACACCACAGGCCAAATACTGTTTGTGTGCAGTCTTGAATTCTCTGGAGAACCCTGTGGCACTCTGAGCTATACATCTCATAAATAAAGCAGGGTTTCCTTCAGCTCCAACCATGTGTGCATGTGTGTGTGTGTGTGTGTGTGTGTGTGTGTGTGTGTGTGTGTGTGTGTGTGTGTGAGAATAAGAGAGAAAGAAAGTGCACAGATGGATTAGAAGAGGCCTATCATATTGCTCCATTCAGCGACTGCATCAACTCCTGAGCACGCAGCAGCAGATTTCAAACAAATAAATGAAGACATAACATCTTTATAGCCTACATGTTAAAAAATACATGAGCTGGTGATATTCTGACTTAAACAATTAAAAATATTTTGAGCAGAATTATCAAAATTAAGCTGTTTCCAGAGCACTTCTCCGTCCTCATACAGATTTCATGAGCACTGAATTATCAGCCGTGATCAGCCAGACTGTTGTCATTCAGAGAGGCTGTCACATGACTCTGGCTTGTTTATGAACAATCTTAATGTGCACAGTTACAGCAGTTCTTTCAGACACCACATAAAGATATAATATGAGCTACGAAATGAGCTTGAGCACTACATTTAAAATTAAATACCAAGAGTGTACTACAGCTGCTGGAATACAGTTGTGGCCTAATTATTTCACAGGTAAGGGACTTTAGGGTTAGGTATCATTTAAAAATCTAACCACAGGGTTTCAACAATGCTGTGATTAACGTTCGGTTAGGTTTAGGCACAAAAAACAATCTTTTTCTAACAATCGTTTATGGTTTTGGCTTATAATACCCCATTTGGGGGGTAAAAGCAGCCAAGTCTCAGTTAAACTCTTTTTGTGGTACCGTCCCCACTGATGGGTCGCTACAAAACACCCAGGATTGGAGCTTAAAAAATGGTAGGAACACATGCTAAAACACAACTGGTTTTGTTGTTTCTTGGTCTCAAAGAGTAGTCTGCAACTTGGCAGCTGTCTTGCCTTGGTGACACATTATCCACCATCCCCTCTTTCTTCCAATGACAAAGTCAACTCATATTCTACCTCACCTCACAAATGCTGATATGATACGCATAAAATTTGCAAACATAGCGTTTCCGCTGTTTGCAGAAATGTACAATGCCAACATTTTCTTCTGGCTCTGTGCTGGCAGTACAGCCATACTTTCATTTTATTTTGGTGGCATCTTGCACACTGCACAGCCAACTCCTTCAAACACACCGAGCTCGACTTCACCACACCCAGTGTTGGGAGCCCTTTTTAACATATTCCACAACAGATACCCTGAACACACTCAGATGAATTTGACACCGTGTCCTAAGAGAATACAAGCATCGCTCTCTGTCTACGCTGAATGTGTCAAGGCCCTGACACATCAAGAAGACGTAAGTTGGGCCTTCGCCGGTGCGGGACGGCTCTTGCCGGCGCTAGTTAGCCTTTTTTCCCATCGTTGACCCATCGGTGAATGAAATTACTCTGATTGGCAATTTAGCTCAGCGCACGAGAAGAGAAACAGAAGTGAGAACGGTAAACAAAGAGCCAAAGTCAAGAGGGAAAAAACTTGTTATGTGAGGTTAGACTGTTTTCTTTAGCCATTGAGCTCTTTGACAGAAACGTTTCCTTGTGGTTTGTGTTACTGTGTCACTGGTGCACGGTAAAAATGCTTTGTTCTTTCAACAATGGATTGTGTTGTTAATGTGCTAACTGGCTAACTAGCGTCAAGACGTTCCTCTGGTTTCCCTTTATGAATGATTTGTTGGCCGTCAGTTTGGTGTGTTCATGTGAAACTATTTGGCCAAGACTCTAGACTGTTTGGCAGGCTCTCGTTACCGCTAGTTCTCAGACGTCGGTTTGATGTGCCTTGGCCTTTATGTGCACTTCAAATATGTCATTTAAACAAACCACGTAGGCTACTTATCAACTGTGTTCTCAGCTGGAGACGTAACCACTTAAAAGATGGGCGAGTGTTTCTTCTCTCTCTACATTAGTACTTTTTACACAGAAAACACATTTTATATTGTGATTTTTACTGGAAACGACATACAGACCACTTCCTTGCGATCTCTCTCCAAGCAGCTGCCACCTTATTTGGGTTTTTGAGGAGGTATCATATAGATAATTCCTCATTCAGCATCACAAATTAGCCGTTCCTTGTCTGAACTGTTGCTCCCTTGCGTCACATTCAGTGATTCTAAATTCCACCACTTTTAAACAGTCAACGTACTGGAATACAGTTCATCACATTTTGTATCTTAAATATGTCACTTAGTTATTTATATTCTGTTACTCCCCAGAACTACCACACCAAAGACTGTGTGGGTCCGGATGCTGAGGTCATGGGCCAATCACACATCACATTAAATTGAAGAATGCTTGAGGTTGATGGGCTTTTTTTCCTAGAGCTGGGTATAAAAAGGATTGAACGTATCGTTTAGATGGAGACGTTTCCCTTCTACTGTGTTATTTTGGTTACCTTAAGGGTATCTACTGCCAACACCCAGCCCTATTAAGGATGTACAGAACAATCAGCATTATAAAATATTACTTTACAAGCCAAATGAGAATCAAAACGTCACAACAACAACACAACAGAAAAATCACAGAAAAGATAAAAAGGACATTTCCTGTAAAAAGCCTTGCTTCATTCTGTGGATCCAGAATGTGGGACACGTCAGGTGAGAGACACTCATCAAAATTTTAAAAGCCATTCATCTGGGGACTTCTTTGTAAAGGCACTACAGCTGCAGATTAAAGACAGAAATGCTACTCCTCCTTTGGTGAGCGTTCAGACAGAAAACAGCCCTGTGTGCAGAACATGTGAAGGGCTGCGTTGGTGGAGAGCGTGTTGCTTCAGGTACTGACTGGTGAGACAATGAAATGTGACCCAGGAGGTCCACTGTTAGTAATATATCCAGGAGTGTGAAGGCTTATCAGGTGGCGAAACACTACACACCATTTTATAACACTATGAGACAGATTAGACAAGTCTGGAAGTTATCACTGAGAGTTATCTTGGGTTTAACATCTGTGCCAGACGACCCTGCGTTAACACAATAGAGGGGCATCATTTGAATCAATGAGATGAGGGGATAGTGTCGGTCCGAATGCTGAGTTACAAATTTATTCCTGCACACAGAGCAGCAACAGATACAATTTCACCAACTAATAATATTATATCAGTTGTCAGGTCTCTAATTTAGTTTAGATAAGTAGATCACTTGTTCTGTGTTGAGTCTTGCCCTTGATCATTGTGTAATTCTGACAACATTGTTAAGCTACTGCATTGTACAAGCTGCAGAGCTGGCGGCAGGTTTTCACTAGAGTTAAATTCCATCCATATAATCCCTCCCATGGTGCATGTCCCAGCAAACACACACTATTGATGCGCCTTCCGAAGCTCTCACTTTCTTATTCTCTGTGTGCAGTGTGGGCGCTTCGCTTAATCACTGAAGTTTCTCAATTATCTTGCGGTTATTTAGAAAAACATACCCAATGTTCTCCGCAGGCTTATGTCACGTGAATCATCAATGCGTTTGCTCTCAAGGGATTGTCGTTATGGAGAAAATACAATCATTTTAATTTAGGATAAGCGACAGACCATCCGTTGCATTCTTATAGATCTTGTAACCCAGAGGTTTTCACAGCCTGTGGCTCAGAGAGCTGAGAGTGTGCATTATTTTAAATCCAACAAATTGCAAAACAAGCTTATTTCACTGATGCATGTCTGGTTGAAGGAGTGCTCATCGTGAAATCAGCAGCTGAAACAGTCCACCAACAACAGCACAAATACAACTCCAGATCTCCTAAAACTCCTCTCAAGTTACTGAACCTCTTCAAATGTTTCTTCAATTGCTCACTGTAATGCTGAAGATTCTACAAAACTGCTGAATTGTTTACAATGCTGTCACAACATACTGCTGTGTTGACCATAGAGCACAACATTATCTGGGACTACACTTATACAGGCACTCTGTAACACTATAAGGACCCTCCTTTATTTGCTTATTTGAGAAGAATTTTAAGCATTGGGGTTGCATTAGGGTTTAATAGTATTTTTGAAATTAGGCCATTGGCTGCAATTTGACGATGAAATGGGCAGCAGAAGATAAAACATGTCTGACACATTGAAATAATATGCGCAGCCCTGAACCTGATGCAACGCAAATACCAAGATAGTTTTGATTGAGATGACTCATCACACTACTGGTCTTGCTGGACTGCAAAAATAGGAAACAATTTAAAGCACATGAACCAGGTGATTTTCAAAATTTTGATGATGGCTTTTTGTTGATTTAATAAATGAGGACCTATTACCCTATTTTTGGGGGGTTTATACTTAAATGTGTTTCTGTGCTTTAAATGTTAAAAAAAAAACACTTATTTTTCTCATACTGCCTTTTTGCATTTAATCAACAAGACAGTTGTTAGCGTGAAAGGGGGAAAGGAAGCAGAGGGGCGACATGAAGCAAAGGGCCACAGGCTGGACCCGAACCTGCGGCTGCTGTGACAGGGACGAAGCCCTGATACATGGTGCGCCGCACCACCAAGTGAGCTAACGGGCATCCCTAATGCGTCTCTTTAAGCCACCCTGTTGGAAAAAGCCCAGTCTGCTCTAATTGGTCTGCGTTTCCAGGTCTTCTGCATCTGCACTCTCGGCCACCAACTCAGTGTGTCTGCACCATCACTGCAGCCAGGAAAATGACTATAATGGAGAATAGCAGCACTTTCTACAGCAAGAAAAACCCAAGTAACCAAAACCTTCGCAACTGAACATGTTCCAAAAGGAATATAATCCAAAACGAGGAGAAATTAACAACACTGGCAACCAAGATCAGGTCTACATGTTTCCCTGGTGTTAGCATGTAGCTACATGTAGCCGCGCAAGCTAGGTAATGTTGTAGTGAGCCTGGAGCAGATGGCCATATAGAAAAATCTGACAGGAGTAGTCAGAACAATCTGAAGCTTGACATTTTTGCTCACAGGAATTACTTTTACATATGCGTATGTAATTATCTGAAACTATTAAACACGTTTAATATAAATATCCGACACTGTAACATTACATATATGACAGAAAATACGGAAAAGCATAATAGGTCCCCTTTAGTAAGATACAGCTGCTTTAACATGCCAAAAATGTTAGCCTAAAATCATCATTTCAACCTGTGAAAGTGAGGGCCATGTTTAAAAATGGCCGCTGCCCTAGTGAGTCCTATTGGAATGAAAAGGGCACCTGCAGACTGACAGTGGAACTGGGAGGATCGTGTGGAGTAAGTATGCTACTCCTCAGTGATGTTCAGTCCTGGCAGGTGGAAAAGAACAGCTGTAAAGACATGAGTCATGGAGGAGACACGTGTCTGTGTGCTACCATCCTCAGGCTAACATTAGAGTTAACAGTGCATAGGTAATTGGGTGCTTCAAATTGGGAGTAAACAGGATGAAGAAAAAATAAATAGTAAATAGAAGGAATGAATATTTTTCATAAGGTTTCTTTAGATCAAGGAGAGTGGAATTATCTCATTTTTGCAGGGGTGCGTGCTTTGTTTAAAATGATATGAACAATAAAATGATCATAACTGAAGTGACAACCTTGTAGAAATCAAGAAAAACAGTAAATATATGTGTCTGTCCATCACGAAATGTGTGCAGCATGTGGAACGATTCGTCGCTGGACAGGGAAAACCCTTAACAAATGTGAATCACAGTGTTTACTAGAGCGTCGGCGCCTTTCTAAGAGTCCACAGGAATGGTGAGAGATTGTTAATGAGGCTGAACCTCAGAGGGATGTATGTAACGTGGGCCGCGATGCTCTAAGGGGAACTTGGAACGTGGATCATTCTGTGAAATGCAGATAAGCAAAGCTTGTGCTCTGGGTGAGATAACTCAATGTTTGTCTGCATACTGCCGGTTTGAGCATCAGCACAGCCAAAGGGGATAACGTCCACTTAATTAAATCAATTAGAGCATGAAGGGCCTGCCGAAGCCTCCGCTGAAAACAACATGATGGAACAAACTCAAACAATAGATTAACTCATTTCATGAATCACAGAAACACCACTGATGGATGAGTTACAGCATTCTCTTCATTGCTAAACTTTTAGACATTTTAGACAATGAAAGTCAGTTGGAGCTAAAGACACTACTGGTGGAACAGAGTTGGTTTTCAACTGGTGCCATGCAAAGGTGGAGTAAACTGGTGAAGATATGTAAAACATGTAATCAACATGAGTAGATGAGTGAGTGCAGCATCAGCTCTGATCATTTGAATATCAATTTCTTCAGGCGTAATTTGTCATATTCAAATTACCTCCAAATCTTTGCCAGTCAGAGGCTGGAAACTGTCAAACCAAATTATGCTTGGAAAATCAATCAATAGAAACAATTGTTGTTAATTAATTTCCAACTAATTTTCTTTGATTAATCAGATTTCAGCTTTTCTTTGTGTAGTGGCACCTAAGGTCTTGAAACTTTGTCTAAAGTTTGCACTCCACTGCTAAGAAGTGTTGGGTTTCGTTCCTCACTCTGTCTTTCTCCATGGCCCAAAGTACCAATTTTCTGCCATGTAATACAAACCCTGTACACACTGAGAGAAGCGTGTGGGGGGCTGCTGGTCACGCGTATGGTCACGTTTCGCTGTCGAGGGAGGAGGAATCCAATTTAAAATCTCCAAAGTAATCTCCCTGAAGACTTCGGGAGGTTTATAGTCCCCAATTCCGCAAATCTTATATATTCTGTGTCTGTCCGTTAATAAAGACACACGACCAGCGCTAGGGATCGAACTTCAAAGTTCTCTACAGGGATCTGTTGCAGTTTTCATCTGTTTTTATAATGATATACCTGTTAGTCCCACATTCTTATGTTTCCTTCACCACCATGCCATCTCAGGCTTTGACATCACTCTGCACCATCCACACATTACAAAGTCATACCACTGTACCACTGAACTACAACCAGCTTTGCTCCCTTCCTCTCTCATTTACGCTCCTTCTCTTCCCTCCATGGTCGCCCCCTCGGTGTCCCAGAGTAGGATTAGGCCCTGTGCCCGGTGGTGACACAAGGACACTGAAGCCAACAGCCTGTTAGTTCAGTTGTTGGGCATGAATTAGGAGCTCAAGCCGGGTGGCGGAGGAGAGAGGTGACGATAGAGATGAAGGACGAGGAGGAGAGAATGAACAAACCGAAAGAACAAAAGAAAACACTCAGGGGAGACAACTGAAACCCGAAACTACTGATAAGAAGCAGAAGATAAAGTCCTGGAAAAACTAAGGTGTGAATTACTGACAGACTGGAGACTGATACTCTTGTTTGGATCATACTGAGTAGTTTTGAGTTATAAAAAAATACTTTAACAAGACTGAGAGTCTAGGTTGTGTCTGCCATGGCCACAATATTAAATTAACATGTTAAGCATGGTGTTAGCATTAGTTTTGCAGGTATTTCATCATAACCCAAAGTATTGGGTAAATTAAAATGTTGACCTGATGATGACACTAGATGAAATTTCAAAGGATCACATTACAATTCATCCTGAGGGGAACATGAAAAGCCGTGTTTTCATTAATGTTTTTTATGCGCATTTTGAAGTAGTGAATTAGAAAAGCTGCATGGAAACAGCAAAATATTTCACACTTGCTTGACCATACCCATGTTTTGTATTTTTGACGTAAAGAATTAATGCGATAAATGGGACATGGAAGCGCATTTGCTGAGTAAGTTCTGATGTGCTGAAAATTTAACTCACATGCTTGATCAGCTGTTTTGCAGTTGGCATCTTCCCATGCATTAGTTTATCTTCATCTCTGGACAGCTTGAAACATCGCCAGGAAACGCTGACATGGAAAAATAATTAAAACTTGCCCAATTTAAACAAATTCCTAGAGGCCTCTCTTCATTTATCTCTCATACATAGGTTGGACGGCGAAGGCAACTTGCTTTGTTTCTGGTTCGCATCTTCTATTCTGTTTACTGGTTTACAGCCATATGTAAAGTATCAACCTATACCACAAACTACACTCTCCAGAGCCTTGTTTATTCGCTCCAAACCAGTTGATGGAAATGGGCCTCATTTGGTTCCCTTTACGTTCACTTGACAGCTTAATGTAAACCATTGAAATGACTCTACTATAGTTTTATGACAATTCTTTCAATAGTCGCTGAGATACCACAAATCTCAACCTCATGATGGCACTTATGGAAAAGACAAAGTATCACAAAAGACACTTGAATACATCATGTGGGAACAATCAACGTCTGTACAATATATTGTGCCAATCCATCGCATAGATGTGGATATTTCACAGAATAAGTGAAGCCTTTGATCGGCAGGTGATGCTGCCAGAAAAGGAGAATCACCACCCTCACGATGAATGTCTGCTCCAAATGTCACGGCAATCCATGCAAACAAACAAAAGAAAAGGTCAAACTCATGGTGGCGTTATAGAGGAAAAGTCAGGAGGTCACCAAGGTCCCTGTGATTCATCCACAAACGTCTTTACAAAATTTCACAGCAATCAACCCCAATAGACCAAAGTCATCGACCAAACCACACTGCCCTCTCTGAAACCATGACGCTCATGTGGCTAAAAATCATAACAAATAAATCACAGTTTCCCAAACGTTCATTTACTTGTGGCACTCACCAGCATTAAAACATCTGCCGCCACCAACAGATTTTCTAGTTTTGGAGCTGGACCGCTCATTAGGAGCGCAATTGGAATATATAAACCATCCAGCTATTTATGGCACCACACTGTAGAAGTGCAGAGCGCACGCGAGGCAGAGTCAGAACAGCCGAACTTCATTCTGTTGGGTCTAAAAGTTTGCAGTAACTCCCAAAAGCTGCTCCTCTCCTTCCATTGATCTGATGTGGTCAGCTATCAACAGATCAACAGATCAATTATCCACCCCGCGAGTCACAAACTGCTGCTGAGGAACAAAAGAAATCATGGAAAGCTCCAAGTGTGCCGCGTTCACTGACCCACAAAAACCTCTGAATTTAGAGAGGGGACACAGAATGATACGTCAGCTGCCACCACACATAGGCTACACTATAATTCTGTACTGCAGCAACATGGTGTAAAGGAAATTATCAATAATTCCATGAAGACATATATTAATTCTGAGGAAAACAACATACTTCTTTCTTTTCAAAGGACGCACATATTGTTCAGTGGTCATTGTGCTTTCTGCTTAACAGTGACACAAATCCTCTTTATCTTCCCAGATCATGGGGTAATGGAAAAGGGGGTCCATTGTCATAAATGTATGAACTGTCAGTTTAATGGCTACCCATTCCCCAGATTACAGATGATTACAATGACAATAGGGTGACCTTTATCTCGCGATCAACATGATGCTCCTCATGTGTCTCCTGACCGCCCATCTGTGCCTGCTCTTATTAATTCCTTCTCCGCTCCTAGAGAGATTAGGATTTCCTGAGGGAGGCGAACGTTACACTTTCCACAAAGCCAAAATACCAATTTTGACAATGATCTCTGTTCCCTGCATGGTTTCGCCTGCTGCACTGTAGCTTCCTGAGGGGCAACCGGCAACACTCAAAGTGTAGGGTAACTACAGAGAAAAACAAGAAGACCTAAAAACACAAACAGCTTGACAGAGTAGGAAATATATATAAGTTGTTCTGTGTGAAATGTGGACAGAAATAAAAAAAAATGTGTAGCTGATGGTACTGACATGATAAACTCACATATCTCGGGATGGTCTAAACACATATACATAAAAACTTCCTGCTGTAATTAAGTGATTTAAAGTGAATCTATTTGGAGTTCACTTTCCATTTAGTATGTGTCATAAAATCTAAGAGGACGATGCAATCGACGTTAAACCCCTTGTCTCACAGCGCACACATTCAACTAAAAGGACAAATATTTCACCTGATCTTGATATTACTATCTTAAATTATTTAACTACCAATTACATTATTAAAGTATGAATTATTCATTGTTAAATTATCTCAGGCTAATAAATTTATAACTATTATACTCCATCATGTGCAGCACATACGCTAGACTCATAGTACCTTCCACATACAGTAATAAGCCCATTCAGGTTGTAGTAAAAAGACAATGTCAAAGTCACATTACACAAAGTTTAACCACATAAAAAGCAAAATATTTCTTGATAATAGCGTAGTCTTTTTCCATCAACTCCCACTCCAAACAATGGATGAACAAAGTGCTGTGTGACATTTAATCACTTACAGTGTGTGTGGGCATTTTAGGCCCATTAAGCATCGTATGAGAGGGAGATGAGCAGAGTAATTAGTCTCAGCTCATAACTGTGCAATCACATCTAAAAAACAAAAAGAATTTGGCTTGTTATCTCATTTGTACAAATGTGGCTCAAATGACAAATTTAAGTGTTAAGTGTTTGATGTAGGAAATTCAGCTGCACGAAACGTCAGTCAACACCAGACCGACCAAAATTGGAAAGAGCACAATATTTACGCAAATTGTGTGATATTATGAATGTGGAATAAATGTCACCTTCAGTTTTCATACACCGCTTCTACTAACAAGTAACACCAAGCCCAAGCCTGCAATGTCGCCTTTTTATTTATCTGCCCATAAATTTGAGACAATCTCAGGGTTCACCATAGCCAGATGGCCACAAAAAGTTACTCTGTGGCCACCAAATATCCCCTGCACTTTTATCAAGTCTAAAATAGGTCATATAGGTCACATAAACAGGTCGGTCTTAATACATGTTAAACAAAAAAAATCCCCATATTGCACATTACTGTTTCACAAACATCCTCTTTCACTTGCACCTTTAACACATAAACAGTGAACAGCACTCTTCAACGGCTACCTACCGATATGTTGGGGCTACTAAGGTATGGCTTTACTAAGGGTGCTTTCAGACCTAGAGTTCACTTGTTTTGGTCTGAATCAGGGACTCATTTTGCTTTTTTTTCTGCAGTTGGTTCAGATCCAGGTCTGAACACATTCTCACCACAAACGAACCGCACCAGAGTTTGTTTGTAACCAGACTGAGACCACCTCTTCAAGAAGGTCTCTGTCTGGTTGTTTTGGTGCACACCAAAGTCCTACTGCTGTGTTCACACCTGCCCAAACGAACTGCACTCAGTGGGCAAACAAACTTGAGTTCAACTGAACCGAACCAAACAGGGCAGGTGTGAAAGCACCCTTATTAAAACTGCTAATACAATGCTTTTATTGCAGACATGACTGGGAAAGAGAGAGATTGTGTATGACACAAAGGAGACAAAGTTACGGGAGGCTGCATTAAGTTGTGGAAAATTGCCTTTTCTGTATTGTTTTTACATATGATTACATTTGGGCCATCAAACTGTATTTCGGCCAACAACTTTAGAGGCTTGACATCCCATGGATGAAGTGCTTAAAAATATTAGTGTCCATCCCTGAAACTGGTACAATTAATTGAAGATTTGTGTCCCAGCTTAGAGACAGCCTCCTTCAAAATCTGTATTTGGGGCAAAATACATCACAACAAGCAGACATGGCTGCCATACATAAGATAACAGCTCAGTTACTAAGCAAGAAATTCAGCATTCTCAGGATCAATGTTGTCAGACACCACCACCTCAGTTTACCACAATCCATCACATGTATTTCAACTAAATGATGCAGTCAGACCAACCTCTTCAACTTGGACAATAGAGAAACATTACAAGACTACATTTTATTGACATGATATTTGTTTCCATGTGGTTGTCAGACACTAGGTAACTCATGAGAGCCTGTTTACAACACGCGGTTCAGTGATACAAACACAAGTGGACAGCTGAGACACACTGCTGTTCACACCTGTGCCTATCATACATTTCCAGCTGACCACGCAGGTTCACTTTCGTAACTGCCTACGTCACTTACACTAGAAGGTCAAAGGGCCCTGTGCACAGTTATTACATCCAAACTCTCGCTAGCCATTTGCTAATCACGTTAGCGGTCGTGTCTGCAATAATAACATGGCATAAAATGGCTATGTTTTAGAGTGTTAGGGCACTGCCACCAAAAAAAACACCACTACCTGCATTGATGACATAGCAGAAGCATCAGGACACATCACCATTTACACTCCATAAGATATATGGTCAAATATGCCCCAGTCCACCTGAGCAACTGGCTTGATTGATCAGTTCACGATGCATCATAGTGGTCATTCACACTTGTATCTAGCACTGCCCACTTGTGATCTGATCACTTTAGATGCACATTAATACCAGGCGTACACAGGCTCTCACTGTACTTATGAAAACTCCCCTGCTAGGTGTAAACAATGAATGTCAAGCATTAACATTTCTGTTTGTTCTTTTTATCAGCCTGGATATGATGTTAATCATTACACGTAGGTGGCTACATTTACAGGCATTTTTGTAGAGAGATTACGTCATATCAATATATTTATCATTAACCTCGGGTGTTGTTTGCCAATTTTCCATTATGTCTTGAAATGAACGTCATCACTCCTTCAGTAAACTTGCAAGAGATTAACGCTGGTATTTAACTGCAACTTCCTGGAGGTTAACTGTCACCAAATTCTGACTTTATTAATTGATGACGGTCGCCTGAATGCATCATTACCTCGCCTGCACTCTGTGAGGATGAGGGAGGGTGGATTTCAAGCAATCTCATTTAGAGAAGGGGAGCAGGTTCAGCTCATGAGCCTTTAATTCATTCTCTGAAGGTTACACATCTGTAAGCTGCGCACTGATTACACATTTAGTTTAAGTGTAGCAGCTGCAGATTATTTCTGTTCTGTTCTCAATCTAATCGTTTGGTCTGTTAAGTGTCGGAAAATAGTAAAAAATGTGCATCATGAGCTCCTTTAGGCGATATTTTACTTTAATTTGTTCAACCGACAGTCCAAAACCACAAAATAAATCAATTTACAAAAGGTGTTAAAGACAGAAAAGCAGCAGATGCTCTGGCTGGAGATGCCAAGACCAGAGAATCTGTATTTATTTGTTGTTTTACTTGAAATACAACAAATTGATGAATTTCAGCTCTTCTTAAATGTAAGACTTGCCTTACTCCCCACTCCTTCCAACTCTTAAACATCAAACTGACGAGGTTTCCGATAAGTTGTAGTTCCAGGAGAAGAAGCAGCCGAACCAACATACAGCATCAAACATTTTAAAGACGTGTGCTGTTGTATAACTCAAAATTTTGCTTCTGTGAATGGGAATCTGTTTAGACCCTCTTTTCTTTTCTAATCTTATTCCTACAACCGAGAAATGATTCGTACTTCAACCTGTATTTGACTTCCAGGATTCTCAATATTTACAAGCAGTGACTGGTTAATGTTTGACAGCTGAGCTTACTATACGAGACCTGAAGGGCCATGTGAGTCTTGACCTGTTGGCAAATACATTACATAAGGCCAAACCTCGTGTGAAGCCAAATAAATAAAGCAATGGGGTGGGGCTGCATTACTGATCTATCAGGCTTTGTGTTAGTGTCAGAAAATAGCTTTAAAAAGTTATCATAATTATATCGTCTGATCAACACTTAAAAAGTTCTGACAACTAAACAGAACGGAGCTCAACATCAAATCTACTTTATCAGGACTTTAGCAGTCCGCCTATGATGAGCCAAACACTTATTTGTAACATAAAACTTCTTTATACACCTTTAATCACTTGGGTCTCATTTATAAACATCGCATACGCACATAACGAGGCCTGAAAGAGGCGTACACCACTTCATACAGTAAAGTTGTGATGTATAAAAACGGACTTGATGGGAGAAACTTTGACCCATGCTTATGAAAACAGACAGACAGAAAACTGGCAATGCAGATGTTGAGGTGGAGGCCTGATTCTGGAAACTGTCGAATCTTTTTTGGTGCATGCCATTTTTGGCTTTTGTCTGTGCGTACATTTTTAGTATGGATCCTACGCACTGTTTTATAAATGACATCACTGGTCTGTTTCTTTTGGAGAAGAAGAGACATCTGCAAATAATTTGGCTCCCATTAAACACTGCCAAAATAATGAGTATTTAGATAATCCCAATTGAGAGTTCATGTTTTGCTCACGGGAGAAGTTTAAGCTGGTTTCAATCTGCAATCCTCGCCCCTAGCTACCACTAAATCCTACACACTGTCCCTTTAAGCAGTAGTTTAAGTAGTGTTACCGATCTGTTAAAAGATTCTGTAACAAGTAAGGGCACATTCACACCAGGATATTGGGCGAGGAATGTTGAAAAATTTCTCACCTTCATTTGGTTCGGTTCACTTTCACACTGCACTTTTTAAAGCGGGCGAAACCGCCTAGATGATGTCACGCCATTACAACAGCTGCTCATTTGGGGGCAGTATTGCCCGAAACAACCACTGACTAGAAAGGAAAAAAGCATGAGGGAGAAGAGAACCCAGCTCACTGATTGGCCAGGACCGAAAACGGAAATCAATCCCCTTCAGCCTGCTTTGTCCCCACAAAAACACCAAACACCAAAATGCAAAGTCCTCTCTTTGCTTGATAGTTGCTGGATAGTCCGTTTGCATTTCCCACTGTAAGCGAACCGCACCAGGGTTCACTTGCAAGTGAACCAAGACCCCTAGTTTTCAAGCAGACCAGGGTTCCCTCGTTTGATCCGCACCAGAGTTCGAATGAGCGTTCACACCACTCCAAATGAACCGAACTACCTGTGGAAGCGGACCAGGGTTCGTTTAAAGTGGACCAAGGTTCGTTTAAAGCGGACCAAATAGCGGCAGTGTGAATGCGTCCAAATAGTCCTGCAGTCAAAATTGTACTTAAAATGTAAAGTAAGAATTTGTAATGTAACTTTAGCTTTCGATTAATATGTAGATATTTTTGATGTTGATGTTTATTAAAATAAAGTGCAGGGATCTCATATTGTATTTAAGTAGCTACAATAACTGAGTTTATGTAGTTTTCCACCACAAAAGCTGCTTAACAAAAACGTACAGCTCTTTATTCCTTCTTATCCTGCGAGTAGCAACCATTCTGGTTTTAATCTGATTTTTAAAATGCTGCAAAAAGTAACATTTTAGAGCCACTTCAGTCACATTTACTTGGCATCAAGACTTCTTAACTTATGATGTAAGATAGGAAGTTTCTGTAATACAGGCCTGGCAGTCTATTATTGCACTCTCCTTCCACATACCGGTCATTGCTGAGTGAACCTTGTCCTACACTTTGCCTTTAACAAAGGGTGTGTCTGCAGAATAGGTGTGCCATCAACGTGTGTCTGCACCCACAACTGCTGCTTGTACTTTAAAACATTTCTCCTCATTTATTCAAGGAAAAACAATAATTTATGGAACATTAATCAGCAACCACTCCAGGCAGGCAATAAAGACAATGCTTCCCATCATGTACTGGGACTGATGGAAGGATCTTTGGTGCAGTTACCACCATGAGCCGCTAGAAACACTGACAAGCTCGGCATGTGGCAACAGTCGCCAATCTATGGTGTTATGGCAAATGTGGTTCATTGTGTAAGCTGCTGCGTTTCAGACAATACCCTCTGACAAACGCCGTGCACTCAAGTGATGAACAGATGACTCAATGTGGTTTTAAAGCAAGAAAATAAACAATAGAAATGTAGAAAACAAGTCAAACTGAACAGATGTCTTGGACAACAGAGATGACTAAAGACCTGCTGTAGTAGCCTGCGCTTACAGGCCTTTTAAGAAGTGGCCCCGTGCAAATATAGCAAAATGGATAAGTGGGGGAATATAAAGAAATATGTTTTAGTTGTAAGGATGTAAAAATAAGCCATTTAAAGTGTGTTATTTAATGGTAACAAGCACAAACGCAGGGCAACCCGCGGCTCCGGCACAATGTCTAGTTAAAGCAGCTCTGAGTGGACAAAGACCCAGCGTCAATTCTAGAAAGTGACTCGACTCAGCTCCCGTTTTAAACCCCAACTTTTACGACTGTTTGTGAATCAAACTTTAGTGAGAAAATTAAACGTGAAGAAGCGTTTAAAAGCGCCCGAGTGGGCAAAGTAGCCCGTCCAACTGCACCAACTTACACAGTTCATTTGCGGTTACAGGCTTACCTTAGTGCTCACTCCAGTGAGAATGGACAAACGGTGACACACTCCGCTGAAATGAGACGCAAACAATAAGTAAGTGAGCCCGCGTGGAAGCGACAGAAATAAGGTTTAAATCCACATATCCTCCGGCTTCACTCTTTCTTTTTCTTTTAAAACATGCACTGACTGAACACTGCTCGACCTATGCTCGTTTGTTTTTCTGTCGCAGGCTGGCTGCCTCCACCTCAATCACTCCTATCAAGCTAGTCCGGATGTACCACTCACTTCCGTTCGAGAGTTTCAAAATAAAAGGGCGTTTGGGAACGCAAGGTTGCTGTCTGTATACCTTTTAAGTAAAAGAAACAATATTGAAAATAAATTAAATTTTAAAAAAAAAATAGATAAAGTAATATAAGAATAATAAAAGGAATAATAATAAAAAATAAAATTCAAAAAATATTTGTACAATCTATCTCTTACTTGCCGGGTGTAGCTACACATTTTGACAAATAAAGGCCTGTCTCAATTAGAGGCCTGGTCTGGTTGACAAAAATTTTATCTATTTATTAATTTTTTATGGAAGGTCTTCGGATGTATAAAATCAGGTTATACTGATTTATAATTCATATATTATTTGAAGCCATTTTTTTTAAACAAGTAATAATCATACTGATTTATAAAAACAACTTGATCGAGGTTCCCGATTTTTGCTGAGCAACATTTTTGTGTGAAAGGAATTTGAGGCCTGTCCCAAATATAGGCCCGTTGATTTCAGTGATTTAAGAAAATAATAGCCCGGGCTATTAGTTAAGGTTTTACGGTATTACGCAAAAAGACAAAAAAGCAAGTAAACAAGCAAAGTCTATTCATAGTCTGTTCATATCAATACGTACCATAAGTAGAATTTGTTAAATACAATAAAAGTGAATAAAATGACTAACAAATATAAAAAATAATAACTTTTGTTACTGTTTTTGTTTCAATAACAAAAACATGTAAGAGCATTTTAATATTGGTATTGCATTTTAATGTTTTTAAGATATACGTTTTTATGTATATTTATATTTTTTTACAGACACACATGTACATATAGGCTGGTTAAATGTGTATCTTTACCTTTGTTCAGCCACGTTGTCCTTGTTCTTAGCTTTAAGTGGGATCTTTTTGAACTGGAAAGTATGAATATTAAATAGTTTTTGTTTGAATAACTGGCTGAAGACTTCATAGAACTAATAATGATGAAGCGTTTTATTTTCTTCTTACTATTATTTAATGTATGTCTGATTCCATTTAACAATTAACGATAAAAGAAACCTTTATTCTGAAGAAGCATCACTTTATTTCCGGTGCTGTCTTCGGTGAGCTTGATCGCCGGTTGCGTTGGTGACGTCACCAACGCCGGGACTGGCACAGGACAACGCAAGAGGAAAAGGGACAAACTCTGGGGGGCTATATCGCCCCTTGGTGATGATGATGGGAAGTTTGCTTTATATTTTACTTTTTTTGTTCTATGTTCATCTTAATATAACATTTTAATTCATACCATATCTATACCACAGAGTAAAATCAGGCACTAAATGGTCAGTGTTGGTGTTTCCTGGGTCAAGAATGAGCTTTCAAACTCAGAGACATGTAGGCCTGTGCTGTGCTCCAAAACTCTGACATACAGTATGACAAAGCCACAACATCAGCCGACGCAAAACAGTCAACTGTTTGAGCCCACATCATACTATTATGAGACTATGTTAAAATTAGATGAGATCAACTTATATTGCGTTCACACAGGAAAGTCAAAGAAGTGTCACAGCTGCAAAAAGGACATAGTGACCCACATAGTTAAACTAGAATTTGTTGTGAGCTTATACCATACACTAAAACAGGGAGCATTAACTATAAATTGAGAATAAAAATTGGTTTTACACATTACACACTATATATAAATAATATCTATGTATGAGTATAGTTATATAAAGGAAATAGTAAATTCATACCAAATAAATTGGATTTTTCCGCAGACCGCAGAGTTTAGAGGCATTCAAAAGGATGTGACTCGTGCGATACTTGTTCACTGTATAGCAACTACTGGCCACTTGAAGAACATTTCAACACTGAGATGTTTAAATAAAACGTATACAGTAGGTTTAAACAGTAGCTGTTGAGCAATGAACCTTTAAACAACAACACCTCCACATTTTCCCTTGCTCTTGTCAAGGAGTGCATGTACTTTCTTACAGTGTTCTCCCATTTACAAAACAGATGAATGACTGAATGACATGATGAACGGCCTCAGATGTCTTATGAAAAGTCAGTGCAGTTTCAACAGTATGTCTCAGTGTCATTGCAATGTGCACATGGATGGATTGCTGAACGGACCTGCCTGGAACAGGTCCACGGGCCTAAAGAGGCAGGGCCCCACCCTCCCTCACCTTCATCTGCAAAATGTCACTCAAATCAATGTGCACAAACCAGGATACAGAACACGAAAAGAGATCGAAAGCATCCGTGAAGAGACACAAAATGACCAAAAACACACAAAATGACCTAAAAAAAACAAACATAAAATTACGACAAAGAAACACAAAACAACCAAAAAAGACACAAAATAATTTTAAAAGACTACTAAATTACTTCAGAGACACAAAATGACTACAAAGACACAAAGTAATTCTAAAAAGGGGCCAAAAAAAGGCAACAGTAAATAACTACAAGGAAATACAGAACGACCAAAGAGGCACAAAACGTCTACAAAGGGACACAAAACAGCCACAAAGACACACAATTACCTTGAAGAAAAACCAAAATGACCTCAAACAGACACAAAATTACCCTCTTGAAACTTATGGGTTATTACTGACTCATTCACCACAGTGACGTCGAAGTTAACATGAAGTAAAGATAACAGACACATCTAAACTTAGACTAAACCAGAAGATGACATCATATCCTGACTGTCACCCACACTAGAGTCACAGTACGTGCCAGCTTCCTCACCTACACTTCCACATTATCTGTAAAATGAGACACAACAAAATGGATTTAGCTCAAAACAAAAAGTGTCACAACCACAAATTCATGTCTCTGTTGCATTGATCTCTGCATCAGCTGAGATTGGACAGGTGCACTGATCCAACTTCACTCACTGGTTTCTTGTTCCGCAGCGCCTCCACATGGCTGATCTGTGTTCCTGCACTGGAAAGGACAGTAAAGGTTTTTGTTTTTTTCTATCTCTCTTGAGCATTTGGGATGTGAAACAGAAAGTGACAGGCCTGAGGGAAAACAGTGCTTTTATTTCTGGAGTAAAATGTCAGCAATAACATATAACTTTAAAATAAAATAAAAGTTTCTTGCACAGGTTTGACTCCTATCACAAGGGGGCAGAGCATCCCTGACAGAACAGCCCAGCCTCCATCTCCATCATCATCTGAGCACGTCACACATACCGACCTTTCCCATGTCATCACTATTAGTGACAGGATATTAGAGCAGTTGACCCACGGGTGAACGTTTCACCCAGCTCCCCACTCTCATTCAGCACTGACAATGACTTTCATACTCTGACGAATCAATTTGATTAGAAAGCAATTAGAAGAATAAGTACGAGCACATGCTTATTATTAAAGCTGAGCTTCTTTTTAGCACAGCTGACACGGGGATAATTGGAAAGAGCTGAGGTGCATGTTTACACTGTCGGACATCCAGCCGATATTATTAGATTTCATAGTTCCATCTCATTTACAGGGGAAAATATTCAAAATTCTTACATGTTAGTCCTGTGGTCTGAGACAATCCAAGAAATATCAGCAGACACGAACAACTCTCTCCCAAATCCAAAAATTAGAGGGCATCAAGTCATCAAGTATTAAGTCTGAAGCTGCTCCATAGGCAATGAATTGGGAAAGATGTTCTGAGTATAGGGGAACATTTACTGAGAACAAAAGACAACAAATATTTTGTGGGTCTGCAGACTTTATATTTGATGACATCACAAGTTTGAAACTTAGGGCCTGTACACATGCCGCATTTTGTGCCCTCATATCCATTGTTCTCAGTGTAGATGACTGGAAGCTGTGCCCAAAAGCGTTCTCGAGAGCATATTTTTCAGGGTGCGACAGCTGCACCCCAAGATAAACAGAGTTCAATTTTTAGCATGTCATGTGACAAGGAACAACCAATCTGAGCCAGCGGATATCTTTCACCTCTTCCAGTTTGAAAACGAGGCGCGGCTCCAACTAGAAAACAATGTTTTGATGCATTGGATGTGCTGAATGTGCATATTAAGGCAGTACAGGAGGAGGTGCACATTAATAATCCTCCAGGACTGTAACATGCTCATGTTTAACCCAAACAATGTGTCATGTGACTGCAGTTGGTTCACATCCAGGTCGCAACACGTTCTCACCACAAACGAACCGCACCAGAGTTTGTTTGTAACCAGACTGAGACCACCTCTTCAAGAAGGACTCAGTGCGGTTGTTTTGGTGCACACCTGAGTGTGATTGCTGTGTTCACACCTGCCCAAACGAACCGCACTTAGGGGAGGTGAAAGGTCTTTATTAGCACTTCTGTCAGCAGTCCACACACAGCACTGCCCAACTTCTCTCTGTGGACATGTTACTGTGTGCGCAAAATACAGAGCAATGCATTGCAATTAACTGATGTTGCAAACAATGGCTAACCTGGCTATTGCTGACAACATCTTGGTTTTATGACATGTTGTACTGGAAGGCAGTGACGTCATTCCCTGCTCCAACCTCCGATTTACGAGGTAAATGGAACGCAGCATGACTCCTCTGGTTTCTGGCTTTGAGAGTGACTAACTCACGTTCACAAATATTGACTCAACTTTCCAAGGCCGTGCACATACATGTCAGAATTCTTAATTTAGGTGGTGTTCCCCTTTAACATAAAATTATTAGACATCTGTTGGTCGCAAATTATTGGCATGGCCTGTCTGTCATACCCCTCCTCTCCTAAGCCCGAGGAGAGCTTGACTTAATAATCAAGGCTGAGTAACACTTGTCAACACTTTATCTGCCACCGCTATACCCAGGATGTCTTCCATTTTAGATCCACGCCCCTCATATTCTCACCAGCCGCACCAAGTCATCCCACTGAGTGACGGCTGAGAGCCCTGCAGCTCAGCACAGCTATAGTTACAGTGCTGATGAAACAACTTGTTTATTTTGGCAGAAAGGCGCCCGTCTTTAGGGCCACCTGACCAGGAGTGATGAAGTACGTGATGAACCAGCGGCTCCCGTGCTATGTTTGCTATTCTGTGGCCTCCAGGCCAAGTGAAATATGAATCACATAAAATGTGTATGATTTAATGTGTGCTTATATGAGTTTTCTGTTGTGGCGATGCAGGCCGTCTCCAAACCATCCTACAGGGTAAAAAAATATACTTCAGAGGACACAATGCTGCAGGTTGCTAATAAAAAGTCACCATCAGGACGTCATGTTCGTCATAATAACAGGATATGATTCAATTAACTGATTAAGACTTGTAATTTATTTATATGTGTCACACCGTTTCCAGTTCATTAGGTACACCAAGCAAGGACTAATGCGGCCTAATTAAACCGCCCTGTATTAAATTGTTTAGTCATGAAGGTCCATATAGTACACTTTATATTTAGTTTGAAATATAAGAAACTGTAAGAAACACCTCTCAGTTTCAGCAGAGTGTATGAAATAAACAGGCAACTGATTCTGTGTTTAAGAATGGTTGGGCAAATTTGAAGTATGCTTATTTAAGGAAGAAGAAGAAGACAAAGAAGAAGACATACTTTATTGAAATTAAAAATGTCCTCTGTTGTTGTTGTTTAACACATCACACACACACACACACACAAAGGCCTGAAATACACTCACATGCACTTTTTTTGGTGGGCGGGGCTTAGCTGGAGGCAAAACAATTCTCCACAGACATTAGCTAACAAGTTCTGTTGGCTTGTTTTTGACAATGGAGGAATACGATGCGAGCGCATTCAGAAATACTCATTCCGAGTGCCGGAGCGCACTCTGGCACAAACAGGACAATCTGTAAATTCGGAGCACTGTCTGACTGTACCCTTCGGGTTATCCAGATCACCGCACTCTCGGAGTGACAGAGCGCACTCTGTGCACTCTGTGCACTCTGTCTGGGGAGCAGAGTGAATGTGTGATTGACTTAACCGCGCTTTGATTCATCTAGAAATATAAAGCTCAGTTTCTTCCACCAACAGGGCTCGCATTTTTAGTGTAGAGCATCAGACTGAATTTATGAACGCACCATGTCAGGTCACTCACTGTCTGGGACCGCCTGTTACTTGAATAAGTAAACACTGACCAACGGGACCAGACTGATCGACCCGTTTGCTCTCACTCAGTGGATGGATGATGTCACAGGAAGCTTTATGGTTGATTACTTTGCCAATCGTACAAAGGAGGACGACACTTAAAAGGTTTCCGCCAGTTTGTTTTGCTATTGAAGCTAACGTTAGTGTGTTAAACGTAATGTGCTAAAAAGTTAGAATTACAGAGAAATCTAATAACCCTCTTAAAACCTCGCCAATTTCTAAAGAGGCGGACATGATAACCCTTAATACACTTACTGTTATTCATCCCCACAACAGGAAATACTTTTTCCCTAACCTGATATGACATTAGCACTTTTGACAGTCGCCTCCGTCCAGGCCTTTCATCTTGTCGCATTTAACCACAGTTGTCTTCATTTTTGTTAATGGACAGTGGCGGCTGGTATGTTTGAAATTTAAGTTCTGAGCCATTACTCCCTCTATTCTAGCTCCCATTAACAGAACAAGACAACATTTTAAGACTCCTCCTGGATGTAGCCTACAGCCCTGTGGTGACAAGGGTTATGGTTTTGCCTCCAGCTAACAAACTGACGTCATTGTAACGTTGGCCCTAAAAGGCTCTTTACACTTCCAACTCTTTGCCCTACAGTGAAGGACACGAAGATACACAAATGTTTGACACAGGCCGAAATAAGTGTTCTTAAATGAAGAGAGATGCTGTGTTCTGTAGAGCTGTACAGTACATACAACAAATCCTCAAACTAAACTTAGTATCCTGAGTCATCACCACCATCAGCTGAATCAGTGGCTTTTGTTAGCTCATCAGTGATGAAAAATCTGTTGCTTCCTGGTTTTACGTTTAGTGACAGACCACAGAAACAATCATGATATGATGAGTCTGTTATACATACGAGGTTGATGAGTCATTACTCTTATAAGCAGTGTTTGTTATGAGTGAAATTTTGTACTGAACTGTGAGGGACAGTTTGAAACAGCAACAGACTGAACTGAAAACAGCACTGTGTGTCACTGTCATGGAGCCAACACTAGGCTATATGATGGCCACTCTCTATTCAAGTGTCCCAGTAAGCCATGGCAGTGTGACCATGAGACAGCATGCACATTAGACCTACTGTCAAAGCAGGAAAAGCACAGGCGTACGTACTGTAGAACTGCTACTTATGTTTCTGCTTCATTTAAGTGTACCAATAAACCACGACAGTGAGTCAACACAGGGTCTGGAAATTAGTAAAGCTATATGGAGTTCAGCCCAGACTATATCATTAATTACACCTGTGGTTTTCCTGCTGTGTCATGTCAAAATGTATGCTGTAAAAAAGCGCAGGCAGCTAAATGGCAATCATCCATGCATTGTCTATATATATCTACAAGACCTCATCCTCACAGGATAGTTGAATCAATCCCAGCTGACATTGAGCGAGAGGCGGGGTACACCCTGGTCACCAGACTGACACAGAGCAAACCATGCTGACACTGACGTCCATTTGTGGACAGTGAACATGCCCTAAATGGATTTCAGCTATCATTCACACCTCTGCTTTTATATATATACACTTTTCGATCTGAAAGCATCTTCTGTAAAAAAGGCCTATCATGGCATTGTGATTGGTGATCACATCCTGACACGTGTTGAGACGATGAGATCTAGGGCCGGGTATCGTTTAAAAAATTACAGTACCAGTACCAATTCGTCACTCATCACTCATCACATATTGACGTTTAGTCATAGACTTTCCACGTCCACATGCGATGTGAAAGGTACCCTGTGTGTGTTGGTTGTTGACCTGGGACACCGTGTCAAGTTCTGCCTGTTACATGCATTGTCTTCTTTCAAAGTACACTTCTGTTTTCACATGAAATTTACTGTTTGCATACAGTCTCTTTCAAAATAAATGCACTATGTCAGTACAACATTGCAAATTGACTTTTTTTTTCCAACAACTAACGCATATGGTTAGGTTTAGGAAAAAAGAACAGGATTTGGCTTTATATATAATCGAAAACCGCTCTCCTTCGGGTGAAAGCTAGTGTTTGTTGGACCACCACCCCAGTTGGACTTTCGCTGCCATAACTTTCATCCTTTCCCCTTGACTCCACCGGGCGCTGTAAAACTATAACGGCAACCGGCCAGGTATCATGCTGATGTTAAAGGACGCCTTTTTTCATTGGTTTCTGATGCTGCAAGTCACTGCCCAAGCGCCGGATTTCGCTGACTTCAGAGTGAGACCGGGCTCAATAACTATAATGTGAATGGAGTGGCGTGTACTATAGGCAAACTTTCGAAGGTTTTAGTGGCATCTTGGCGCGCTGAACTGTCTAATACATGGCACTCCTCAGACTGTATGGGCTGTAGCTGCTGCTCCAGAAGTGTGACAGTCGGTGAGAATCCGCCTAGCCATACACACACAGTGACAGACTTACTGTTAGCATCACCTGCTAACATTACCTAACTGTTCCTGTAACATTACATAACGGTTATTAACTGGTTTTAATGTCATAGTCGAGCCCTTTCTGTATCGGTGTGAGTTTGTTGGAAACATTTAACAGCTTAGTGTTGGCTGTTAGCCACTGCTGCTGCTGCTGCTGTTAGCTCGTGGCAGCCGTCAGACACTGAAGTGACCATTCACCAGGAGGAGAACTGAAATTCAAATAAGCTCATTTGTAATTTCAACCTGTATTTGTTAGGACACACTTAGAAACAAGGTCCCTTTAGACAAAGCAAAAGTAAAATATCTCTTTCACCAAACCCATCAGCCTTTGCTATCAGAGTAGTCAGATAATAAAAGCGTATCAGCATTACAAAGTGGCGTTGGCGGTTGGCCCCAAGCTGCCACCACCTCACACCAGCCTCAATCTCCCACCAGCGCCCACATCTTTTGGATCTGTATTCTGGGACATGAGGCTCGGTGCGAGCTGCCAGAGTGCCATCACGACAGCTGCCGTTGCTCTGCAACAGACAGAATTAGTAAGATAAACGCAGCCAGAGACGGAGGGGCCCAGTTGTTGTCCGGATAAGTGAGGTCAGATGAGACTGCAGCACCCACTCCGTGAATGGGAACACACACACACTCACGAAAACTATAAGTAACTTAAAAGTTATTAAGTCTGGGACTTCACTTAAACTAATTTCGAAGGGCTAGATTTATACTGAGAATCATCAAATTGGGGAGACGATGGTGATTAACCTTTAGTAAAGGAACATGTACATGGACATTCCTTAAAATAAATGGCAATAAGAGTATTTTACTTTAAAATTAAAATGGCGCTGACCATTAAATCACCTCTCTAAGGGAAGGTGGTATCATGATCACGCCACCAACTTATCCGAGTTGGAAAATAGTTTTTTTCCACATTAAAATATGAATTTTCTTATGCTCTACTGTTTAAGGCTCTACATATTGATTGCTCCATATTAAATGCTGAGTCCTTTCCGATGTCATCCAAATGACCCCAGAGAAAAACAGACTGTATTTGTTGGTGTCGGTTTGACTGTTTGTGCGATGGTATACGTAAAAGGCAAATGGAACAAAGAGAAAAGACAAACTTCAGCATCTAAATAAAGTTTCTGGTGACTGCTGCGGTTGAAACATCCTACTAATCTCAGCAGGGATTTAGCGGTCTGGGAACACAACACCGGGCTAAATGACTGAAGATTTGCCATGTCATATATAGACCCACATCAATGCTTTGGCACGGTGCAAAGAAAGAGTGAAAACGAGCACAGGAGGCTTTTAATCATCGTCATGAATTTGAAATGTCAGGGAACAAAGCAACGGCACTGATCAGAAATGTGCACAGGTGACAGGTGTTGGTGTTTTAATGTGGAAGAAATGGTGTAATAACTTTGAGAATATGTTTGACCATTGCCAGAGATGAATTATTTCAGTATCTTCAGACAAGTAAGTACTTTCCTTTGTTTCGTCTTTATTACTTGTTTTGCTTTAAGTGCTTTGAAAATAATCCCGTTCGAGGTTCAAATCAACCTGTTGCACTTGTGAACCCACTCATCTCTGTGGCTGCACAATGAATAATGGGACCTTGAGCTATACCGTCCATCTATATGGGTTAAATATATAAATAGATGTGAATCTTTGACAGTCTAAAGATACACCTTTAACTTACGCCCTATTTACATCTGCAGCTACACAGTGAGGCCTCACAGTAAAGTCTTATGAGGAGATTTTCGTTTATAATTCTGCATACTTTTTTTCTTTCTATGACACGGCACGATCATACCTCATGATTTGAACTGCACAAGAAAAACTCCCTAACCAGATTCTGGTTAAGTATAATATAATAAAGTTGTTGGAGCGAACTGAAGGAGCAAGTTGAAGCCAAGAGAGGCAATTTTTTACTCAGGCCTAATTCCAATGACACACAATTAAAGAATGAAACATCCTGTGTTTAGGATGAATAGATTGTAAATCTGTAGCTGGCAAATGAAGGAGGGAGGTTGTCTCTTTTCCTTGAACCTAATCTCAGGACATCTACAAGGAACACAGGCAAGTACTTCCCCGGATCATATTTAATTAATAAAATTGGTTAGCGTTTTCTTAAGACCGGCCTGTTGACAGCAGAATTGGATTACTCAAAAAAAATCTCTGGGACTTTAGAAATAACAGAAGATTATTATTATTATTCCTAAATGTGAGATAGCAAATAAACAAATTTTGATGGCTGGGAGCGATAATCTCTCCCGGCCAAGTTTGGCACATAACCTAAAAAAATTAATCATTTTTACAATTTCTTTAAACATATTAAATGTAATGTAATAATTAGAGAGCTTTGCAAGTGATTGATTTGCTACCATTGGAGAAAGACAGGCCAGATGTTTCCCCATTCCCAGTCATTGTGGTAAGCTAATCAGCTGCTGGCTATATCCTTATATTGAACCATAGGCTGTTTAAGTAATGGACGCAACCACCATGATGATTAGTTGACTTTAGTTTTGAAGATTTCAGAGCCAGAAGTGAACATATTTGGACAGGAGAGTGGAGATAACTGTAACGCTAGCTGCTAGATTGGTTAGCGCAGTGCATTTACAGCTATAGTTAACTGTAATAATGCTAATGCAAATTATTGCAAGCAAAAAAAATATGTTTCAAACCAATAAAACAAAATGTAATTGCTGTGAAAAACTGAATATATGACTCCTTAGAGCAGGGACACTCAACTTGCTTTGCCCAGGGGCCAATTTTGCAACCTGACCAGAGGCCAGGGGCCAGTTAATTAAAATTAAACATTAATAATTAACATATAAATCTGAAACAGAAGTTTGACATCCAGCAAAAACAGTTTTTAAATATCTGCCGATTAGGAGCTACATATCTAAGATACAAAAATCCTTAGTCTTACCTACTGTCACCTCTGTGAAAGAAAGAGCCATAAAGCACCACTCAAAGAGGCACCTGATTTCACGCTTCTATAAAACAATCATGGACGCCTCCCAGATCTTCTCAGAGATGAAAAGACTTGCATGGTGTGAGGATTTAAATAGCGAAATCTCGGTGGAGGACTGGCAGACAATCTGCTTGAAAGCTCAAACACAATCCATTAACACCTACTTTAAATTACTCCAATATAAGTGGATAATGAGAATACATGTAACGCCAGCCATGTTGAATAAATTAAATCCCAATACCCCTGACATAGGTAATGAACGTGGAATAAAGGGCACACTATTTCATTGCTGATGGGACTGCCCAAATATCCAGGCTTTCTGGATAGAGGTTTTGGATATCCTTTCACATGTCAAAGGTTTGAAGTCGTCTGTATGCCCCAAAGTTGTGTATCCTTGGAATTTTTCCCATAAATTGTACACTAAGCAAGGCAGATAAGAATTTGACACTCGACTGCTCATTACAAGCAAAACACACCAGAGCCAGATTCTGGAAATCTATTATTAGACCAAGTTCACAAACCTGGCTCACGGGACTATCACACTCTGTTGCCCTTGATAAACTTACTTTCATGATTAAGGGTAGATATTCTACTTTTGATAAGATATGGGGACCTTTTATGACATTTCTAGAAGTTCACTTGTCTTAATTCCTTCAGTGCAACATAATTATGTGCATTTTCTTTCCTTTAGACTGCCATCACTTGTATAGGTAGCATTTTTGATGGTTTATTTTGGACCTTGGGAAAGTACTCATTGCATTGCCCTGTCATTGCAGCTGATATTAGCCTTACTTATATGCCTATAAATATATATATATATATATACACATTAAAACAAGTGTGTCATTGTGAATAACAAAATGGTCTGTGGGCCACCTGACACCCTATGTATAATTTGAGTGTCACTCCCTTGGAGGGTCTTTAGCTCAAATAAAAGCTGAAAAAGACTTTCTTAGATAACGAAAATGTCACAATTAGCTTTTGTGAACTAAAAGAGCCCAGTCTCACTCCGAAGTCGTCGAAATCTGGTGCTTGGGGAGTAACTTGCAGTGTCAGAATACAACGGAAAAAGGCATCCCTTAATGTCAGCACGATACACAGTCGGTTGCCGATATAGTTTAATAGTGCCCGGCGGTGTCAGGGCGAAACGCAGCGGGACAAGGACGAAAGTTAAGGCGCCAAATGTCCGAACGCGGTAGGTGGGAGGGAGGGTGGATGGGTCCAACAAACATCAACCTTCGCCCCCAGAGAGCGTTGTTGCATCTGTAAGATGCTAAAGCCAAACCCTGTTCTTTTTTCCTAAACGAACCATGTGTCTGTTTTGCTATTTTGAAAGAGACTGTATGTAAACGTTAAATTTCCAATGAAAACGGAAGTGTATCTTGAAAGAAGAGAACTTGACACTGTGTCCCGTGACGTCTACAACCAACACACCCAGGGTACCTTGCACGTTGCATGTGGACGTGGAAAGTCCATGACCAAACATCGATATGTGACGAGATCGGAGTGAGAATGTCTTGACTGAAAACACACCAAAACAGTGACAGCTACGGCAATGTCTGTCATGCCATGGTCATGTTACCTAACCAACGTTGTTACCATGGTAGCAACTCTGCAACAAACAAACGGTTTTTTGTATCAGGCTGTAAACATGTTTATTTCTGTTGTTAAATTGGGCACTTTGAAATGTGGGTTTATGGGGATTGACATGCTCTGGGATCCAGCCTCAAGTGGCCATTTGAGGAATTGCAGTTTTTGGCACTTTGTGTTGGCTTCATTTTTCACCCCCAGAGATTGTTGCATGTATTGAATAGACTCTTATACTGTTAGAGCGGAGGCTATCTTCTCATCTATCTCCCAGTAAGCGTATTTCTCGAGGCGCTAAACTATTTTTTGCATGTAATCTAGCATAGTGAGTCTTTAACATCATATCAAGGCCGTGGCAGTTCTACACTTGCTAAGCTGCAAGGATACCCTATTCCCACGGTGGGAGCCCAGAAAGATTCTGTCCCTCTTCATCAGCTCTAATTGCCCATTGGAGACTTTCATTATGACACCGCACGTTCTTTAAAGTCAGTTGCTGGGATCCATTTCCACCAGTTTGCCAGGCAGCACAGTGAAGTTCTTCCATAGGCTCATATTGGATCTTGGGTGACCCACAGAAATTCCAGTTCAAGTGGTTACTGTGGTATTAATGATTAACGGTTCACTAGTGATGATGGGGTCTGCCTGGCTTGACCTTTCCACATGGCTGTATTTGCAGCAGGAGTAAGTACCGGGCTTTAGCATCACGATAGCCTTGCAGTGCCCAGACAGCTGCACCTTTATCCCCTGGCCCAGCAGCTGAGTTGGAGGCCTAAAGTGGGGGAGGTATAACTGTGTGCCAGCCGAAGACAGGCAAGAAGCACAGGCTGAGGGCTGGGGGACATGGACTGAGGGCACACTAGGGCAGTCCTGGGCTATATGTCACCAAGGCACAAAATAGATTGGCCCTTGAGATATCAATTAAACCACATGCCTGAAATTAAGTGAACTGAAATAATTGCTTTTCCTCGCCTGACTTAAATGCTTAAGTATGATTATCATGTCTCTAATGTATACATTAGCAATATAAGAAGAACATGGTGATGAACGTGTCATTTATTGCTGCTCAAGTTTTATTAGGGATATCAGTCTATTTTTTTTCTTTTACCACAAGCACAATGGATGCATGAATGAAAACATGCCACATGATCTTAAGGCAGAATAATCAAATTAAATCTGTTCCCAGTCTTGTTCTCTGAATTAGCACAACATCTTCTTCTTTCTTCAAACTGTCATCTGACTTTAATTCCGCCTACTCGTCCAAACGACAGAGTCCTTCTTGTCCCTGGTGCCCTTTTCAGACCTGTTTAAAGTGGCATTCACTGCAAATTCCTCCCCGGAGATAAATGAAGTACTTATTTATATGTGACAACACTGCTAACCTATTATCTACCTTCAAATTGAAATTGAAAAAACTCTATTTGATCATATTTGATTTCAGTAGGCATTTGGAGCACCTTGCATACGAGCAATAAAAGTAGTTTAGATATCAAAAAACACACCACATTGTCATTTATATAAAAACAGTGGGCACTCCTCAACTTCAAAAAGACTAAGACTTTACAGCCATGCTGCTAACATGCACCTATTGGCACTCAAAGCAAAGTACAGCTGAGGCTGATGGGAATGTCACTAGTTTTGCAGGTATTTCTCATAGACTGTATGGAAGCAGCTGCTGTGACATCGCCCACTGGTTTGTGGATTAACATTTTGATGCCTCGAATTTGGCATTTCGACCGTCAACATCTTGGATATTTGGAGCCAGAAGTGATCATATCCTTCTTAGACCCTGTGTCCTCATATGAGGACATCACATTTTGGGTACATTTGACCTTATACTTCATTCTGTTTCACTTAGACTTGTTGTCCTCGTTCGTGGACACTTTTTTGTCCAATCAAGTGGCCCTGGCGGAGAAGACGATCAAACTTGACTATCTACAGGAAGTAAAAGTCGTAACAAGGTTTCCATCCTTGAACATGCGGAAGGATAATTTGCACAATGCACTAATCCATGTAAAAACAAGATGGCAGCCATCTCTGCCAAGTCAGTCTGAAGCCGATCCTGACACAAAAGTGGACAAGGTCCAAAACCTGACCAGATTTTATGGTTAAAACTAATTTACTTATAAATAATAAGTTTGGTATGGCAACAGATTTGACCAATTTTAGCAACAGTAACAAGATAAGATGCTGTTTTTTAATTAGGAAATACTTGTTTAAGGACATTAGGACTTTATTATCATCTTGTTTGAGGACATTGGGACTTAATTATTGTTGACGGTGCTTAGTGTTTTTTATACTTATTGGGTCCTACTGATCCCAAATAGTTAGGGGAAATTAAAAAAGTGCATACCAAACAAAAAGGTCTTAGGAGGACATTTGGATGAGAGAATGAAGCTGTGGATGACTGAGGACTGGTGACACTTTACAGATGGCCCTTCACTTGAGGCGGCCACACTTTAAGCCTTAATAACATGTTAATGGGTCAGTAAAAAAGTAAATAAAAATCACCCCCTGTACAGTTGTCATGAAGAAGGAATTAGCTAAACAGTTCAAAACTATTCTTAATGCCAGGCTGTAATCATGTTTATATCTGCTGTAAAGTCATTTTAACATGGGGGTCTATAGGGAGTGACTCGCTTTGGAGCCAGCCTCAAGTGGCCATTAGAGGAACTGCAGTTCTGGCACATAATTAACAATATGACCTGATGATTGCGTTTAATAAAAAGTTGAGGGATCTCAAAAGTTCTTACAATTCGTCTTGAGGGAACATGAAAGCGTGTATCAAGGTTCATCACAATCCATTCAGTAGTTGTTGAGATATTTCCCTCAAAACCACAAGTGTGAATCAGTCATCACCAACGTCAAAAGGACTCATCCTCTGGGGACTGTGCAAAATCCCAGTAGACCTATAAAAGTTCATGGCAGTTCATCTAATGTCTAATTTATACCTCTACAGCTGTAGTGCCTAAGTCTTCTGTGTTCGCTGTTGCAGGCACCTCTCGCACGTGCCAGCATATACAGTACGTAGCATGTAAATTCACACATGCTTGTTGGGAACAGATCTGTCCAAAAGTGTCACCTCCCAGCTCTGATGTCCAAACAAACTTCTGCAGCGTCTGTGGTGCCTGCTGTGTAGTCACATTTTTCAAGCCCAGTCTCACTCAGAAGTCGTGGAAATCTGGTCCTTGGGCAGTGACTTGAGGCGTCAGGAACCAAAGAGAAAAGGCGTCATTTAACACCAGAATGATACTCTGCCAGATGTCGTTATAGTTTAACGGCGCCAGGCTTCACCAGGGGGAAACATGGCGAGACAAGGACATAAGTTAAGATGGCAAAAGTCTCTTTTCTTAAACCTAATCATGCGTGCTTTTGTTGCCTAAACCCAACCATGTGTGTTTGTCGCTGAAGGAGAAAAAAAGCCAATTCATAGTGTTGTACCAATGTAGTGCGTTTATTTTGAAAGAGACTGTATGGAAACGTTAAATTTCCTGTGAAAACGGAAAAGAGAGAAGTTGACACGGTGTCCCAGAACGTCAACAACCAACGCACCCAGGGTACCTTGCAAGTCGTATGTAGACGTGCAAAGTTGATGACTGAATGCAATATGTGACAAGGTCGGAGTGAGAATGTGTTGCATTTTTTAGGAGGTGTGCGGTGTATCACTGTGACTCTCTGCCACCCCTGCAAACCCAATCTGCAGCTCTGTGAAAGTTTTTCCCCTGAAGTATAAATTCAACACAATACTTGTTGAGATATTTCAGTCTGGTCCAAAGCAGTGGACCAACCAGCCGCTGTGCTGCTAGTGTGGCTTAAAAGAACTCCTTTTATACACAATACAACACATGTGAATATAAATACATGCACGCACGTAGAAGCAACACACACAGAAACTGACACACACTTTGTGAAGCACTAGTGTCTCTATGGGGGTCTATAATTAGAGCACTTGAATCTAGTGACGCATTTTCTCACTGGAGAGTGTCCAGGGACCACCGGGTCAAGAAAACCTACCTCAGACAGGGAGAAACGGACACACATAAAAGAGAGTTGGAGAGAGATAGAGAGAGACAGACAAAGAGAGAGAAAACTGGGATAAGAAAAGAAAGAATTGGACAGAGCACGGGTTTGACGGAGGGTGTGGACAGAAGAAGTGTGAACAAAGAGAGTGAGGGGGGGCTGCAGAAAATAGTACCACAATTTTCTTAGAAACCATGCGGGTGTCTGTCAGTACCTGGTCTGGATACCGTACCCGACACGTTGGAGGTTTGGGATTGACTGCGTATTCCCCTGTGAGGAGAAATATAGGGAGGTAAAGACAGATGAGACACATGAGAAGGGACAAGTCTCACAGGCTGACAATGTTTGACGTTTGAACCCTGGCCTTCTTTTCTGTCATGTATCGAGCGGCCATAGGAAGACTGTGGTATTATGTAACAGTGTGTGTGTGTGTGTAATATTAATATTATGATAATGATAACCACAGATATATCTGATGTAAAGAAAACAGCAGTTTAGAAGAATGTTTTCTCCAGGAAGTGGGATAGGGAGGGATGATATGATAAGAAACAAAAATATTAGAAAGATTAAATTTAAGTGAGTGAGTGAATCACTGAGTGAGTATGTGACAGAGTGAACAACTGAGTGACCTTAAAAGGCCACACGGTTCGCGCCGGTGACTGAATGAGCAAGTGAAAGGGGGCCCCGGGGTTATCTCTGTGGAGCGTCGCTGTATTTATAGATCATCTCAAAAAAGACTCCCTGCCCCCTTTGCTGCGCCCCCTCCCCCATTTTCAATTAGCCCCTGATGGGTGGAGTAATGCAATCAGGAGTAACTACAGCTCGCACGGCGCCGCCTCCCTCAGTCTGCCCCAGACTCCGCACAGGCACACACTCCTCAGACAGGAAGGTAAGACCCAGCTCTGTTCAGCTACTCCACTATCCATCCATTCCACTTGTCCATCTTTCCACCCATTCATCCTCTCACTGGTCTTCATTCATTCTCCGGGACACAGCCGCTCACTGTGCTCCGGCATCCTCCTTTCTGCTTCCCCACCCACCTGCTCGTGTTCTCCCTCTCTCCACCTGCACAGTCCCTTCACCATTTTACCACCTCGTCTCTGTCCCCACTGTCTGTCCTCATGTCTGTCTCAGAGGCAGCGTCCTTCATCTTATCATCTATCTCCATTAAAAAAAAAAAAGAAAGAAAGAAAATGCACATCCCCTGTTGACCCCCAGTTCATTTCCACCTTCTTTCCTCACTCCTCATCACGCTCATACTTCCCTTCTGTGTTGGTGAACTTGTCGGCTCCTCCCTTCTTGTTGCACAGCAGCAGTCTGTCCTTTTTCTTTTTATTTGTTTTGTGACTTTGCTGCACTTTAGTCTGATGCAAGACAGTATAAAATCTTCTAGTCACACTTTAAGCGCACAAAAAAGTACCTGTTAGACGACAAAAGGGAATAAAAGGTTCCTAAAAATATCACTAGAACATAGTACAGCTGGTGAAAGAAGTAAGACTGGACTGCAGACCTTTTTATATTGCATTTACTCTCTGTGCCAATCGTGATTTAGGATTTATCAGGAACATTTTCAATTGAGAGCTTAATTTAATTTAACGTTTCATTTTATTATCCACTTATAAGGCTATTAATAGTCACTGTTATCTGTAATTGTTTAATTTAATTCCTGCAGAATTGTTGCCATGGAAGAGAAGAAAATAGACACAGGCAAGCTCTTATTGATGGTCTTTAGATGGTTGTATAGTTTTAAATGCTTATTCAACTTTAAAACATCTGGACTTATGGATAAATAGCAACAGATTGTAGCCGTTCTTGAATTTATGGGGATGCAAAATTGCTTTTCCAGCTTGACTAAACTGGAACATACCTGTAAACTGAACCAAAAACATCCCACTTCCTAACCTCAGGCACTGAGACTTAATATCTTGGTAAGAACAGTGCCCTCACACACTGGAACTTTCTGGGGATAGACCAGGCTGCAGGGTGGTTGGGGTTATCCAAGTGGCCATCGCTCAGTTTTGGCATCAGGCGAGTTGCGCTGGGAGACTCCCAGCATCAAAGACACCCCAGAAGCTGGAAAGCAGCTGCATGACTTGTCCGAATAGCTGAAGGTTTTATTTGTAGCGGTTGAGATTATCCTTTTTTTATTTTTAGGAGTCAGATAAATCCTTATATAAGCTAGGTGAGTCATGCTGGGAGCAGTAGACAATGAAGGAATGCAGGGAGGGGTTCAGAATAACTCCGAGCAGAGAGGACGGGCAGATTATAGGTCTCCAATTCGGTCATATAAAAGATACTGAACTCAATAAATGTGGGAATACACAAATAGATAAGGGATAAGAGGTTCAAGAAAACAGCTAAATAAAGGAGTGCAGCATAGTTAAAAATAGGAATGTGAGAAAAGCAGAACATAATTATGCATAAAAGTACATTAATTTTAAGTTTCCCAGCCTCCTTATATGGTCAAAGCTTTGCTGACGCATATGAATAGTACAGTATGTGAATGAGTGATACATCAAAAGCCCAGGGTATTAAACGCTATACTGTACGCACTGGGACACTAGACAGCTTTATTCCCTCTGTGTTTTTCCTGACATGCTCACACCTCGTGCCATCCATACCACTGATGAAGACGCACACACTGTCCTGTACTCAGACGTATATCCTATATGACCCCTGGTCCGCAGAGATTAAGAGTATTTAACCACAGGTGGGATAACCAGAGGGCTTAACAGGCCGACCACAAACAGCTGCAGATAGGGAGTAGCCATTATTACAAGTGCCATTCAAACCCACTTATAACGCCGACGTGCGCACACACACGCACACACACACACACACACACACACACACACACACGATGACAAGGGATACAGTGATCTGGTGCAGACAGCTGGACGTGAGGTGATGGATGGGTCAGTGTACAGCAGCGGCATGGTGAGCGTTGGTATGCGGCGGGGCGTAAGTTGACTGTCTCTAAGCAGGACTGATAGGGGTTATTTATATCCTCATCATCTGTCACCTTCTGGTTCTGACACTGAGAACAAAATGAAGGGCCGCTGAGAGATGAGAAGAAGAGACGAAAGGGGGGAAATACGCAACATGGGGAAAAAAACTGTAATGTGAAGGATCTCGATAGTGAATGTGTCCCAGAGAACATTAATAGCTTGGAATTTAAGATCTCGAAGAAATTGGTATCTGCTGAGTGTCGGCGTCACTGAACAGATGTGTTTGAACTGAGCAGCAAAAAGACAAATAAGTCTATAAAGCTTTAAACTACAGTAGGTAGCTTATAATAACTTCCATATTCTGACAGTGGTGCATAAGACAGATACTCGGTTGGGAAATAAGGTTCATCTGGCTCCTGCTACTGCTTCTACTACTACTACTGCAATGCCAACAACAGCTTTAATGTTATTTAGGTGATGGGATGTGGACAGTCACCAGTGGGGGAAGAAGCATCCGGATCTTTAACTTAACTTAAAGTAGCAATAACACAGTGTAGTATAAAAGCAGTAGCATAAAAAAATAATTTACAGTAGAAGTACACATGGTAACAGGCCATTTCAGGATAATGTATATTATGTAATTATTGATGCATTCATATGGACATTGCTTAAAGGTTGCAGTTTTTACTATCCATACTGTTGGGTGGATTGTGAATTTAAGGGATAAGTAAAGTCTTATCTTTATTACACAGGGTGTATACAGGTATACACAAGTTCAATTTAAGATTTTTTAAGACGTTTCAATCATAGGCTGTATAAAGTAATAGATGTAGCTGCTGTGACGTCACCCACTGGTTTGTGGATTCATGTTTTGAAGCCTCATCTTGGATTTTGGTGATTGTCTCACTCTTGGAGCCAGCCTCTAGTGGTCATTAGAGGAACTGCAGCTTTTGGCACCTCCGCATTGGCTTCTTTTTCAGCACCGAAGGTTGCCGCTTGGTTTAAATACCACTTCAAATGGAATTTAAGACCAAATTTGCCAAGGAAGCACTCACTCAAAGGTTACTTTGTCCAAGTAATGTCAGCTTGAAAAGAACAGTAAGGTAAAATGATGCTAAAGATACTTTCTGCACACATGCAGGTGTCATGTGTTCCTTCGTCAAATACTGTTTCCTTCCTTTTAGAAATTCTCGCTTTGATGTGACTAAAAAACATTTAATATCAATCCAATCTGAATTTAAGACAATTAAAGACTTTTTAAAGCCTTTTATTAGTAATGTGTATCACAGACTTTTTAAGGACTTGCGGCCACCATGTCATATTTCGTAGTATTAATCACAATATGCAAACTAACTAAAAGTTATCAGATGTAGCGTAAGTACTATATTTGCCTCTGAAATGTTGTGGGGTAGAAGTTTAAAGTAGAAGAAAATGGACATACTCAAGTAAAGTACCTCAAAAACTGAACTTGAGCAAATATACTTAATTACTTTCCAATGCTGACAATCATCCAGATAAAGTTGTTTCAGTATGTGACATAAACCAGATGTGGGACTCTATCACTCACCTTACAAGTCACATACTTATTACAGAATACTTTCTCACTTCCTGTGTCTCTTTGATTTTCCTTTTTCTCTCCTAGGTGAGTGACTGCGGGTCAAGATGACCGAGCGCTACGACTGCCACTACTGCAAGGAGTCCCTGTTTGGGAAGAAGTACGTCCTGAGAGAGGAGAATCCCTACTGTGTGAAATGTTACGAGAGCCTGTACTCCAACACTTGCGAGGAGTGCAAGAAGCCCATCGGCTGCAACACCAGGGTAAAGAGATGTCACAGATACATTGTACATATGAAGCTTAATTATCATCAGTCTCATCCCAGCTCCAACTGCCCACCTCATGTTCTAGGATCTGTCGTACAAGGACCGTCACTGGCACGAGGAGTGTTTCATGTGCTTCCAGTGCAAGCGCTCGCTGGTGGACAAGCCCTTCTCCACCAAGGATGAAAAGCTCCTGTGCACCGAGTGCTACTCCAATGAGTACTCCTCCAAGTGCCACGCGTGCAAGAAAACCATCATGCCAGGTAGAAACAAAGCAAGAGAGAAGACAATGTATTTAATTTAACCCGAAACCAGCGCAACAGAAATCAAATTTCTGATATGAATAAATCTAATAAAGTCTGAGTCAGCATCAGGCGCTCAAAAAAAAGTATCCATTGATTTACAGACGCCATTTTCACAATGTAAGTTTTGGGACCCAGTGGCATCAAGTGGTCGACCTGGAAGCTTTTATTCCACTGTTTGGGAGGGAGAGCCCTTTTATGCAGAGTTTGCATGTTCTCCCTGTGTCAGCGTGGGTTTTCTCCGGGTACTCCAGCTTCCTCCCACAGTGACTCTAAATTGGCCGTAGGCCTGTCCAGGGTGTACCCCGCCTCTCGCCCAGTGTCAGCTGGGAAAGGCTCCACCCTGCAATCCCTAACAGGATAAGTGGTTATGGAAAATGAATGAATTAATAAAATTGGCAGCAATGCTTGGCGCATTTCCTGGGGGCCTCGTGACCATTCAAGGATGTTATTATATCGGTAATTCTGTGATAACATGACAATGGCCAGTATGTATGTTACACTGCACCTACTGCTCATGTGCATATTGTGTATGCAATGCCATATAGTTTGATATGGCAACAAATTTGACCACCGTTAAGACTTTGTTTTCTTGTTTGAGGACGTTGGGACTTCACTATCATTGACAATGTTTAGTTTTTTATACTTCGGGTTCTACTGATCCCAAATAGCTAGGAGAAATTAAGAAGGCATTTCTCACAAACAAGACCAAAATAAATAATTAAATCACAAGTTTCTTGACTCCAAAACATGTTTTCTCTGTCATTGCTGTTGCCTTGGCATCCCTTCACTACCTTCTGCATCCCCTTTGTGTTTCTCTGAAGGCTCCAGGAAGATGGAGCACAAGGGGAACAGCTGGCACGAGACCTGCTTCACCTGCCAGAGATGCCAGCAGCCCATCGGCACCAAGAGCTTCATCCCTAAGGACAACCATAACTTCTGTGTTCCCTGCTATGAGAAGCAGTTTGCCATGCAGTGTGTGCACTGCAAGAAGGTAGGACACCCTACGGGGACTGGTTTTCTAAATAGTCCTTCATTATTCTTCATCATTTTTCAAAGAAGTGTGACAATATGACATCTTTGTTCCCTCTTATCAGCCCATCACCACCGGCGGGGTGACCTACCGTGAGCAGCCCTGGCACAAGGACTGCTTCCTGTGCACCAGCTGCAAGCAGCAGCTGTCTGGCCAGAGGTTTACCTCTAGAGATGACTTCGCCTACTGTCTCAACTGCTTCTGCAACCTTTATGCTAAGAAGTGCGCCTCCTGCACCACCCCAATCAGCGGTAACCACAATTTATAGACTTACTTGTCTCCCTAAATCTACAAAGGATTGTTTATGGAATATTTTTCAACTGTTCTGACTTGGATTTGTTCTCACCGTCAGGGCTCGGAGGCAGCAAGTACATTTCTTTTGAGGAGCGCCAGTGGCACAACGACTGCTTCAACTGTAAGAAGTGCTCCGTGTCTCTGGTTGGCCGTGGCTTCCTCACCGAACGTGATGACATCCTGTGCCCAGAGTGCGGCAAGGACATCTAATTCAGTCCGAGGGACGACAGATACACCAGATTGGAAGACGGCGTCATGATACAGGAATGACAAAGACACAATTAATACTATCGAAGCGCAGAACATAGCATCCATAGCATCTTTACAGCCTAGCATTACCACGATTGTACATTGTTGTACACCATGAATTACAAACTACTAACAGTGTTATGTGAATTTAGAAAGTTTAAGTTAAATGCTCACTCTTTGAGAGAAAGTTATCACTAATAAAATAACCGTTAATGTAAAGACATTTGCTTATGAAACAGCGACATGTTTGCAGATACACTGTATGAAGCATTATGAAATAAATCTACAATATTGATGTAGACAATCTGCTTTGAAGTGTAATAATAATTACTGCTTTGTGCATGGACTTGCTTGATGCAATAATCAGTAGAAGGTTTGTGAATGACTTCTGCTATTACCAATAAAATAAATAAAAATATGTCTTTGCTGATGATTGCTAACTGTGCTTGTGCATGAAATCACTTTATTCCTACAAAAAGAAAACATAAAAAATGTTTCTATTGAAAACTTTTGAGTAGAAAAGTACACACAAACTTAATACAAAAGCTACTGCGGATTGGTGGATCAAAGACTTCTTGGGATTAATTAAGATTTCCTGTAGTTTAGGAGCCCATTAAGTACGAGATATGGTTCACAAAGCTGTCGACTTTACTACTGTTATCAAAATTAACAAAACTGATTCGTTGCATTCAGACAATTTATTTAAAAAACTGTAGGTACAAACATGATACTGGATTTCACAATGGATTCAAAACGCTTTGTGAATCTTGTCCCTGTGTGTTTTTGATTAACTCAACGTCCGTTTCAACGACAGTAGCGTCACATTTATCCACAACTCCAAATAAACATACTTCAAAAAGACAATATTCCTGTTTTAGCCCATATTCCTTTCTCTTTTTATGAATTGTTAAAAGGTGATATTCCAATACGTGTATGCTGTTTAGTAGTGAATTATTACGATGATCCAGCTTTATATGAAAGTCATTTAGTCTGCGTGTTATATGAAACATATGTACAATACTACACTATTATTTAAAAACCCTGAAGGACTTATGAAACAGCGCTCAGGTTTGAATAAAGCCAAACGTCAGTGGAATGGAGTTCATTAATGACAAGACTGACACCTACCACAGTTCAAACACACACACACATACGCACACACACACACACGCACGCACACACACACACACCTTCTAAAATGCTTTGTTCAGCATCATCTGTGGTTTGTTTCCTTTTAAAGGTACACCATTTGGCCCTGATCACACAGAAAGTGTTTTAGCAGCTGGAGGCTCCTTTTTGTAATTGTTTTTAAAGAGAATGAAGCTTTTTGCTCGAAGTTTTTATGTTGCGATGCGTCTCGCGTATCTGCGCTCTAGGCACCTGGTGTTTTTGCCGGAGCACTCTCAACTCTTCAAGTTGAAAAAACCTCTCAGAGCGAAAAAACACCCCACATCATCTCTTGTTTCACGACAACAAGTTTACGGTTTACGGTAAACAATGGAGAAACTGGTGGTAGTGGTTGCTGGATACCCAGAGCTATACGGCCCAACGATAGACAGCAGGTTGTCAAACTGCCCCCGAGTCATCATGGAGGAGAAGCTCCTGGACCAAGTGGTGGTACTCCCCATGACCCACCCTCTTTAGGGTCTCATGTACCCACACAGATCTCAGTTTCCCTGTGCCCAACAAACTATTTACTGACAGCCTCTCACCCTCAACCAGAGCTACAGCAAGCACCCTCTGCCTCAACATTTCAGGAACTAGATACTAATTATTGGAGGAAAAAACACAGTAGATAGATTACACGGGAAGGTTCGTGTAAGGATGTGTTGGTGCAGTCCCTGGCAACAGTAAATTAAATTTTGCCACCTGCAAAATACACTCTGTGTGATCATGGCCAAACACCGTCTTTTGTTTGTTTTTTTAGCACTGCCACAACATGTTGACAATGCCTCTTTGATTTTGACACAAATGCTATAGTCTCTGATAGTTGAGATTGTGACTAATGGACATTTCTATCTGTCCATTCAAGTCATGGTACTACCAACAAAGTGCTGCAGGGATGAAATCAGTTAGCATTTTTGCCCTTCAGGGTCCGTCGTCTCAAAGTCTCAACGCTTTTTGGTTAGATGCCTGATATAAGGTCTGTGGTTCACACAAGCTTCAGAGATTTTCTTGTTTTGTTCTGTGACATAAAATATGTCAGTAAATACCCCAAGCATCATTACAGGTATACTCCTTCCATCCATTTCCAGGGCCGGGTCGTGGGGGCAGCAGGCCAAGCAAAGCACCCCAGAAACTTTCCAGCTCCTCCTGGGGGACCCCTGCCTGAAATGTGAAGCACGGAAGATTTGTGTGCCTGAAATCTGAAATCTTTTCTGGAGGGGGGTGCTTGGTGTTGCGGTCACAAAATGAAGAAATAAATAGAAATGTATGTGTCGCAAAGGAACGTGTTTAGTATTAAAACAAACAAAAACATTATAGCTTTAGTCGTTACTTTTCAGATTAAACTTTTATAGCATAGTGAGTTTATAAATAAAAATGAACCTTTCAGTGGTTACCAGACTTTTTGACTTATAGTTCCTACCTCTCTTTTTTGCCTTGGTGCTATTTATTTTTAGAAGCTAAATCATTTAGGCTGTTTGCAAAATTGTATTGCGCTTGATGTGAATTAAACAGGCGGTAACGTCGAAATTTCGATGTGACATGATGTGAAAGCATGCACAGGCGTCAGTGTTGATTGGCTATCACTTGTGCTGTGTAACCAATCAGAGGGAGCCAAAGGAGCGAGTTTTAAATTACATTTATTTGATCGGTTATTGATGGAAAAACGCCCGATGCCAATTATGGTAAACAGTAGATTGTGTTTACTCGCACACTGTGTGCCTAAATCATTTTCCTGGTTCGCACATATTTATCTATTTTTAGGGGCAAATGCAAGTGCGGCGCTGTGCCTGAGAACTTTAACCCCTGTAAACGTCATCCCTGCAGCACTTCAATACAAACTTTTAAGGACAACCGAAGTAAAAACTCACCCTTTCACTTTCACAAACCAGTACTGGAGTCCCTCTGACCAAAAACCATCTTATGCACAGATAAAAAGAATATCAACAACCATAATTTCCATAAATGGCGTTTCAGAAAACAAAGCAGTATTACTTGTTTTGTCCTCCGTGTGTGGGACTTGAGGAGAGTTGCTGATTATTGATGGTAAGGGCACTTGAGGTTGTGAAAAGCAACAAGGAAGCTCGAGACATCAACGGCAGGACGATCCGCGGAGCACCTCCTCGTCCTGTCAGCACTCCAGACTGAACTTTGAGGTGGCCTGGACACACAGGTAAAAGGGCTTTCACCCCTTTTGCAATTAGTAAGATAAATATGATGGGGAGAGCACTGACACTAAGCAACAAAAATGTGGTGGGAGGGAGGTGGTCTGTCCTTCAGAGCCTGAGCTCCCATCAGGTCTGTGTGAATCAGGGTCAGAGGTCAGGGCCATGTCACATGCTGGATCTTTTTCTTCACCTCTGGAGACTTCACTGCAGCCTGGAGAGATGGAAGATGAAACACCAACAGGTATTACAAAAGAGTCAGACAAATAATCAATGCCACATATGTACTTCAATGTCTTACTGATCCATCAGCATACCAATGTCAATGACTTATGACCACTGGCGAGGAGGTTTCAGTTTGGTTTGTCAGCAGGATTATGGAAAAAACCCCTGGCCCAATTTTTATGAAGCTTAGTGGAAGGGTGGAGCATATAACAAGGAAAAACATATTACATGAAGCAGATTCAAATCACGGGGCAGATACAGTAATTAGTTTTCACTTTCGTTGAAGTCCTGGTGATGTAAAACAGATTTCTTTCTTAACACATGATACATGTTAGAAAACACTTCAAGGGTTTTTTTGGCGGGCCTTAAATTATGGTATGATGATGCACTGGAGCCATTCTTAGCATAACTTCTCCCTCACTATACGAAACATTAGAACGCATGGAATCAGTCTTATTTCATTCATCTGGTGTGAGTGGTAAGATTACTACAGTCTACCAGCTCTCTTTGCTCTTTCATTCTAAACTTACATGAATAAACATCTTTGTCAGATGCCACAATCATAAAACATGAGCAAAATAGCCATCGCTAACGTACCTTTTAAGCCCAAAGATTCGCAACAAGACAAAACTGAACGTTGCAGAGAAAAGTTGCAGCGGTGTGAACTGGCCATCTGGCCGAACTGGCTCGACTCAAGCCGGCTGATGGTGTCACCTGCAACTCAGCTGGTCAAATCGCTGGTGGATGATTTGTGCTAACGTTAGCTACTGTTAGCTGCTAACAAGAGTCTGTTGCTTCACAGCGTCTTGTTCTTCAGCTCAGTGCCTACAGTGGACACGGCTCCAGTGTTTCAGAGCTGAGATTACTGCACATTTTTTTAAATTATTTTGAAACTTAATTTAATACACATGGCAATTTTTCAATCATAACTTGGCTGGGTTGATAATGACACACTTTTCTGTGATTTGGCTTATTCAGAACACATATTTGTTTTTGCTTTACCCAGAATTCCACATACAAAAAAGGGCATATGGCCTTGGCCGAGGTCTCCACATGCCCTTATAGTGAAATTCCATAATAATCTGCTATCATGAGTTTTCAGTTTTGCACAGAAAATGATTGGGTTACTAAGAAATTCTCTTTTTTTGTCTGACAGGTTTCCACCCCACATGATTCGATCTCCAGAAAAACCCATTAATTTTGGAGCAGATTCGAATCACAAGGTGGACACACACATTTTTCCACTTTCATTAGCATTGTAAAAAAAGGGCACTTGGAGGTCTCATGCTCTCTGGGTGCTCTCTGGGTGCTCCTAGTTAAATTTATGGATTTATAATAAGTTGCGATCATGAGTTTTCGGTGTTGCACATATTACATACATATTAGTATGTTCAAATTAACATTATCATTTTCTTTCTGGCAGTTTTGCCCCGACATGACTCGATCTCTGTGTTTCAGCTCTTTAAAACCGAAAGAGTAGTATAATGTAATAAAGAAACAGTATGGATTATTATGCACATTTTCCCTGATTAACATGGTAAACCTCTGTGTAATACATAACCAAGGTGACATAACAAAAGTTCTTACCGAGCTGTTTGCTTCCCGTTTGAGGTTTGCCACGTCAGCGCTGCAATGAACGGATGAGGATGAGGAAGATGTGTTTCCAGACAGCTTGCGGATAGTGTTGGACAGGTTTGCAGCAGGAGGAGGTTTTAACCTGTCAGTGATTCCTGTTGACGCGGTGGTTCCCTCTGGTTTCTTTACTTTAAGTGGGCCATGGTGAGAGGAAGTGCCGTCAAACACAATCAGAGGCCTTTTCCTATTGTGGTCGTTACTGGAACTGGAAATTACCAAACAACAATAACAACAATGATCAATCATTTACACTCAAATGGATTCAACATAAGGGCTCTGTTTGACAGGGAGAAGCACTGGCATCTTTTTCTTGCCTGTGCCAGTTTGGTGCTGTGGTGACCCGGGTGAAACACTACATATCCAGCACACTCTAATCTTGGTACCAAGAAAGACCTCGTTTGGTGTTGTCTGCCGCCCATCTGCTGTGTTCTGTCTTTACTTTCGTCACGTTTTGTTGAGGGCACATGCAAATTAACTTCTCTGAAATCACACAAATACCTGTATCAAGTTTCGAGTTTCTATTTCACACGGGGAAAAACTGCACAATGTCTAGTAACTTATGTTGACGTTATTTTAATTACACTAGATTCTCTCTTTACAGTCATCGTATTACTCACATGAGATCCATGGAATACGCTTTAGGGATGTATAGGCCGACACTGACCTTATTAAACAGGTCAAGTATCGGCCAGTTGTGACCGATTCACATTGAATACACCAACCTAGTTTTTAATGTCACAGCAGCCTTATGCCTCATGTCACCTTGGATAAAAATGTTTCTGATTTGTTCTTTTGTTTGTGACATGCACCTTTTAAATCTGTCAAGCAGAAGAGAACGCTGGTTTAGGATTGATAGTCGGTATCAGCAGGTACCCTGAGTTAAGGAATCTAACGTCATCCGGCAGGATTCGCCGTGGGGTTAGGAGGAATATCTAGGCACTGGTTACATGTAGGGAAGTTAACCACATTTCATTTACACATACTACCCACACTGTTTTGATACAAAGCTGGTTGAAAATCGACAAAGTACTCTTTTAACTACAACTGCACAAGTATTAAGATCAAAATCTACTGAAAGTAGCAAAAACAATAATACAAATAATGCAGAATGGCCCATATATTATGAGAGTGTATATTTGGAGAATAGTCACACTGCAGCTATTCAGCTATTTACATCCATCCCTACAAAGATTTATTACAGATCCCACTGCATGATAGTAGTCGTCAATATGGCTAGTGACGCGTCGAGCTCAGAGGCAGTTATGGTTAAGGCAAAGAGGTCGTAGGGGTGAGGTTGGAAATTAACTTTTATGTCCATTTGCTCAACTGGCTGGTGGATTCCAAAGTCTACTAGCAACTCAGTAGTTTTGTTTTTTGGCTGGTGAGTGAAGCGAATCTGGCAGCTACTTGCATATCTTACCAGCATGTCACTGGAGGCTAGTGCTAATTTCAGACCCTGGGTAGGGGGGACTAGCCGATCTTGGACATTCTTATATTCTTATAATTTGGGAGAGACAAAAAAAACTCCCAAATGTACTGCCAGGAAGTCAGGTGATATAGTATAGAGCAGTGGTTCCCAACTGGTCCAGCCCCAGGGTCCAGATTACTCCTTCGTCATTAGTTCAAGGTCCACACAGTTAAATTATTCAGCGTCATACTTGTGTTGCCATGTCGTCGAGCTAGTTTGCTGTCTCTGCCAAGTAGTTGTCTGTTAGTCACTCACTCTCGGTAGCACACATTGGCTATTTACATCTTGGTGGCATTGTTGGCTATGGACACCTGAGTGCTGTCAGCATCTGTCTTATATTATTGGATTCTAATCACTGGTGCATTCAGGTGTTCACCAGGTTAATGTTGCAGCTGGTGAAGGTTTATCCATGTCTGTAATAATGCATAATAACTTTTGTATTGATTATATGTCATCTGAATCTGCAAAGTAACTTATTTATCAAATCCCCACATCTGAATTACACTCCCTGTGAGATGCAGTGGAGGGGACTATTGAGTGGGAGAACATAGCGATACTATAAATAAGTAAACTGCAAGTCTCTCGAGATTGTACTGAGGCGCAGTGCTTGTGTAAATGTATTTAGTTACTGACTATGTGCAGAGTAAATCACAGTGGTGTTCATGCTGAGACCGTCCAGTGCAGACACCGGTACCTGTCTGACCGGTGGCCGGCTGGTGTCTGCCTCCCCCGGCTCTTCTCCATCCTCTTGCCCCAGCGGCTGTTGGGTAAAGTCCTCTGCGGCAGCGGGATGACGTGGCGGAGGTACAGCTCCGTGAGCCGGTCCCGACTCTCACAGCCTGTGGTGCTGACATGTTTCTGAGTCACACACAGACGGAAGAAAAGTTAGTTTGCCCGCTGCTGACGACGCCGATGAAACACAGACAGACTGTTAGCCGGTATGCTAACATTATGGTGTCCTTCCTTTAACTCCACATTAAATGACTCTGTCTACATTTATCTGTCAACATTAACTCACCTCACTTAGGATGAGCTGCATAAAATCCTGAGACAGCAGCTCGGGGTGCAGTAAGAGGTCCACATCTGAGGTACCGACAGCCTTTCCATCCTGCCCTGTGAAGGTCGCCATATTGGATGCTTGTCTTCTCCCAGCATGCACCGCGTCATAACAACACGGCATGTTTCAGTAATGATGCCTGCACGCTGAAAACTGAATTTGAATCACATAATTTGAAATTATATTCTTAATTTGAATCATTGCATTGAAAAACTGAATCTGAATAGTATAATTTGGAATTGATTTTATTTCTACATATCTTCACATATAGTTCTCACAATTCAATTTCAATTTACTGTGACAGACATCCGGGTAGTTTAAGGATGAAGGAAGAGCAATCGAGCGCAGATACACAGGACTCCTCTTCGGCCAATCAGCACCTACGTTTTTGAGCACGTAGGAAGAAGCGCTCGCCTTGATCCACAGACCATAGACAACAGGCAGCGGGACTGGTGACAAAAAGCTGCGGTGGAGTCGGACAGTTTTCCGACAGTTTCCAGCAGCCTTCAGTCTGTACAGGAAGTCACACACCATAGGCTTCATGTAGGTATGGTGACCTTGGAATCAGGAGGAAAAAGAGAGACAGGTTCTGTAGTCATCTTACTCGAGGCGCACTGGCTGGTTGTTTTCATTGTATTGCACTTAAATAGGTCAATAATATGCTCATCAGTGAATACGAGTGTTACTGAATCAAATTGTTCCAGTGGGAGCTCTCCCCCCACTGGGCTGTTCACTCTACCTCCACATACTCCCTCATTTTGATGAGGAAAGAGAGAGAAGGGAGGTTAGGGAGGGTAAAAGCCTCATTGGGGTCATCAGATGGGCTTATATTCAGGTAAACTTCTATATGTAAACTTTTTTTTTTTTTTAAAGATAATACCTGAACCTATTTGTTTCAGTTCATGAACGTGACTGGTTTAGATGTGTGAAGGGTTTTGTTTGCCTTCGTGATGTTGTTTGGTCATGGACCTTCCACGTCCAGATATGACGAGAAAGGTACCCTGGGTGCGTTGGTTGTTGATGTTCTGGGACACTGTCAAGTTCTGCCTGTTACATGCATTGTCTTCTTTCAAAATACACTTCTGTTTTCACAGGAAATTTACCGTTTACATACAGTCTCTTTCAAAATAACAGCACCACGTCGGTACAACACCGCAAATTGATGTTTTTTTTCCCTTCAACAACTAAAGCATGTGGTTAGGTTTAGGAGAAAAGAACAGGGTTTGTCTTTAGAATCTTACAGGATGCAAACACCGCTCTCTCGGGTGAAAGTTGTCTCATGTTCGTTGGACCCATCTACCACCACTCCTGCCTGCCCTAGTTGGACTTTAGCTACCTTAACTTTCAACATCGCCAGGCACCGTTAAACTATAACAGCAACTGGCCGCGTATCATGCCGACGTTAAAGGATGCCTTTTTTCATTGGTTTCTGGTGCTGCAAGCCACTGCCCAAGCACCGGATTTCAATGACTGCGGAGAGAGACCAGACTCTTCATACAGTACAACCTATTGTGAAGGCAGACCCACACCGCCTACAATAACACAAAAGAATTGCCACACAAAATATGAGCATAGCGTTTACAAGTGTGCAGAAAGTATCCTGCTTTTGTTTAGTTCAGGTGCTTCCAGGTCATAAAACACAGGACTTGATGTAATAGTTCTGTCCTAATTAGAGTCATGCTCATATCAAAAGATGTCATAATCGGGGTTCTATTCCCCTGTTGGGAGTTATTTTCCCAGTATTCACCAGCTCATTATACATTATCCCTTACGTGTTACCGCCTAATGGAGATAAATATCCATTTTATTATTGTCATGACACATGACAGCAGCTAGACCTGAAGAAGCCTTTCAGATGCGTAACTAGAACTGCGGCCCAACAAGAGGACTCCAGACATTCAGTCGACCAAGAGCCCCAAAACATGGAAGTATTGTATTAAAACCTCTAGAGTTCTTAGCCATTTTTCCTATGTTTGGTCCAGCTGGCCTCCTTTTGTTCTAACACATGTAAAACCTCAGTCATGATACACAGGACTCCTCTTCGGCCAATCAGCACCTACGTTTTTTGAGCATCCAAATATGTATGCTGCAGCAGTGTCACATTAAACTGGCCCTGGCTTGTGGACAGTGGTGTCGTGCCGGGTAATCTACCCATCTATCAAGTAGTCCACCCACTTCATGAACTACAACTGTACCACTACTTGTACACAATACAGAGGTCCCTGGTTTGCACAAACTGACAAAGCTTGGATCCACATTTTTGTCACCAGGAGGAACCAAGAACATATTGTTGTATAAACTAGGCTAACTAATGTAATTCAGCTGTGGGGATGTAGACCAACATTCACACTTTCCCATGTCCCTGAGCTTAAACCAGTTGAGCCTGTTGTGGCAACCTACTGCAGCCTTTGAGAAGTGATTGTCACCGCTTCAGATCAGAGCAAAAATGTCTCTTTTCCCAACGTCTTTTGTGGTTAAATGACTCATTACATCCAGCTCTGAGTTAACTGATCGAGTTAGGACAGTAACGTGATGTTGAAGCAACCATGAGCTCTAAATTAAGAGGGAGAGGCTGCACATTGGTTGTCATGTGTTGGCACGAGTGAATGTATAGGGCCTAAACTCACATATTATAGTGTCTAGCTTGTTGTACATGTCATGTTAATGTGTGTTTACATGAATGAAAACCAATCCTCTTTTACCTTCCTTATTAAAGAATCAACATAGACTGAGATGGCAGGATGTTGTACAGTTGGATATTAAATGAGGTACTACTTGTTTTCTCCCTCAGAGGTTAGAAACATTGTCAGTCTAGACAGACTAACTGAATTTGATAGTTTGGAACTTCCTTGAATCATGTGTTTCAGGTCAAAACCCCTCAAGGGTCAGGTCACAAAGTGTGGATTGGAAACAGTCCCCACCACCCATTGTGAAATAGGTGATTACAGCCCTACAGTATGAGGTGCAGTGCTTTACAACATGAATATGACAAAATTAATCAATTAGTTGATGAACAGAAAAAAGAATCATTCATATCCATAATCCATTAATCGTCTCAGTCATTATTCATGCACTGTGACATTTTGATGAGCATTTTCACAATTTTTTGGTCAATTAATTGGGAAAATAATTACAATTTCAACTTCGACCACCAAAGTCTAATCAGTTCATCCTTGAGTCCAGGGACGTTTGTGCCAAATTTGGAGCAATTTCCCCAAGATGTTCTTGAGATACCACGTTTACAAGGATGCAATAGACGAGGTCACAGTGACCTTGACCTTTAACCTTCTACCATCAAATTCTAAAATGGAAGTTTGTGTCAAATTTGAAGAAAGTCCCCGCAGGTGTTCTTGAGATATCCTGTTCACAAGAATGACAGATGCAAGGTAATGTTGACCTTGACTGTTGACCACCAATATCCAATAAATTCATTCTTGAGTCCAAGGATGTGTGCAAAATTTGAAGCAATATCCCCAAGGTGTTCTTGAGATAACATGTTTAAAAGGATGCAATAGATGAGGTCATAATGCTCTGACCTTTGACCTTCTACCATCAAATTCTAAAGTGAACGTTTGTGTCAAATTTGAAGAAAAAACCAAAAGGTGTTCTTGAGATATCCCGTTCACAAGAATGACACAGACGCATGGTCATGGTGACCTCAACCTTTGACCACTAAAATCTAATGCGTAATAAGTTTATCCACACATGATCCTCTGGCCAAGGCTATGGAGGCATGATAAAAGTTCATGAAAATGTGTTTCTGAAAACATCTTTGGCAAGAACAGCACATTAATGGATAATAAAAAAAAAATATCACTAGCTATTGTATGAATTGAGCATGCTCTGTAAATCATCATAAACAAATTAAACTATGCTTCTTTTTCACATTAGCAGTTTTGCTTGTCCATCTCAGAAATTAAGACCACATGCCTTGTGCAGCCCCCTTCTTCTTCTCAGAAAGTCGTTGCTAGAGTTCAGAGATCTCTGGATTACCCAGAACGCCTCTGACTTGTTCAGTAGTTCAAATAGAATTAATGAAGTAAAACAACACGGCAATTCAGTCTTCCTGTTCCATGCTGTACTGCAGCACAACATCTACATGTTGGTTGGAACTGCCACCATTAGAATGATGGTCTTTAAACATACAATAAAAAATGATTTGTGAGATATTCCACTAAATTAAATTGTTCGAGATCAAAGCAAATCATGCTGGTTGTACTAAACTTGCTGAGTCAGACTCACAGGATTTACTCTATAACACCAGAGTTGGAACTACTTATAAAGGTACATGCAAATTGAAACCTGATGAATCAATATTCAAATGATACACAAATTTAAAAGGCTGCATCAAAAATACAGTGATTTAACTTAATTTGTTCATTAGAGAAAAATTTGTCACAGTTTGTTTACTACTCCAATTGGATTACCTAACCTGATATAATTCAACAGACAAACCGCTGTGTATGTTGTCCTCAGCGAAGTACATATACATCCACTCACAGTGAATACATGTCTGTAGTATCCCAGCAACCTATTTCCATTATGCACATGGTAAAAGCGGCCAGCACTAAGCAGTCTGTCAATGCAACCTCTTTTAAAAACTGTATTTATTTTACCTGCTTTTGTTATATCATGAAAAGATAATACATTCAAGTAAACATTCACAGCTCAATAACTGACACACGTCTTTGTTGACACACTCGTGGTTTTAAATAATTTCAAAGTTGTGTTTCTGCACAAATTTCATTAAAATATTTTTTTTTTTTTAAGATGTCAGTTGAAATCTTACACACTTTCTTCTCAACACTGATACCATGTATGCGTTTGTTTTGTGAATCTCATCACATAACTGACAATAGAATAATAATTATTATTATTATCACCACTATTACTCAAAGCCTGGAGATGAAGTCTACAGTCTGAAGAAACTGAGACAATGATGAAACACTTTACGGACAAATTATGAAACAGAGAGAAATTGTTTGGATGGCGGTAAGTTTCAGAAAAGTAAATGACAACTAAAGCCCTTTTTACACAGAGATTCCGCAACAGGGCCACAACAAAGACCCGTCATCACACTGGCTTTCTTTGTTTATATAAAACCAGGTGTGTGATTTTAGATAGCAATGCCAGCATTCCAGGATTAAAAGAGGCATGAAGACAGTGACGTATAACGGTATGTGTCCACAGGGGCGTCCTAACACGTGCAGGGGCGCTGCCTCCCAGCATTGTGTGTGCCATGAGGCTGTCTGCTCCCAGATTTTAAACCAAACCAACCTGGCAACTTTCTCTTAAGTTACTACTACAATTACCGCCTCATGGTTGTATGCCTCCGCAAACCCGTCAAGTTGCAGTTAGGAGTCTACATCCATATCTGTGAAACCATGGATTTCTCACACACAGTTTAAAGGTGGGCACCAAAGATTAGTGTCACCAATTCAGTATCCAACTAAATGTCTCCCCCTCTGTCCCTGGAATATGATGTTGTGTTATGACCAGGTGTGTTTTTGGGAACATTATGACATCACAGTGAAGTTGACCTCACTATATCTAAAATGTCATCATTTTATCCTATTAGACATTTATGTGAAATTTTGTCATAATTATTGTATGAATGTCTGAGTTATGGCCAATAACATGTTTTGTGACCTTGATCTTTGACCTACCACCAAATTCTAATCAGCACCTTCTTTAGTCCAAGTGGACTTTTGTGCCCAATTAGAGGGAATTCCCTCAAGGCCTTCTTGAGATATCGCCTTCACGAGAATGAGACAGACGGAGCGTCACAGTGACCTTTGAACACCAAATTCAATTCAGTTCATTGTTGAGTCCAAGAAATGTTTATGTCAAATTTGTAACAACTCCCTTAAGGTGATCTTAAGATAACGTGTTCACAGGAATGCAACAGACAAGATCACAATGACCTTGACCTTTGACCTTCTACCATCAATTTCTAATTAGCTCATTTTTTTACTTAAAGCTGACGTTTGTGTCAAATTTGAAAGTCCCCCAATGTGTTCTTGAGATGTCCTGTTAAAGAGAATGACACAGATACAAGGTCATATTGACCTTGACTGTTGACCACCAAAATCTAATAAATTCATTCTTGAGTCCAAGGATGTTTGTGTATAATTTCCTCAAGGTGTTCTTCATATAACATGTTTACAAGGATGCAGTAGATGAGGTCACAATGGCCTTGACCTTTAACCTTCTACCATCAAATTCTAAAGTGGACGTTTGTGTCAAATTTGAAGAAAATCCTAAAAGGTGTTCTTGAGATATCCCGTTCACAAGAATGACAAAGACGCGAGGTCATGGTGACCTCAACCTTTGACCACCATAATCTAATCATTTATTTTTGAGTCCAAGGACGTTTGTGCCAAATTTGGAGAAATTTCCCCAAGGTGTTCTTAAGATATCACATTTACAAGTATGCAATAGATGTGGTCACAATGACCTCGATCTACCATCAAAGTGGACGTTTGTGTCAAATTTGAAAAAAATCCCTAAAATCGTTTTTGAGATATTCACAAGAATGGGACAGAAAGCCTGATAACATAATGTCACGGCTATCTCCAGCAGAGGCATGAAAACAGTTGATCAAAATGTGTTTCTGAAAACATCTGAGGTGAGAAATAAGCCATGCAGTTACTGAATCTGTCTACATTTTAGATGAACATGGGTTACTTAGAAGATTTTGAGGAGTTTCCAGAGACATCAGGTTGCGCCGCACTCCTGATTTCCATAAAGTAGCCTACATTAATTTATGCTAAAGAAGACTGGATGCCCTGTCTCTCAAAACCAGAATGCGTTGCACCGCTGCTTACATAGACGGATCCTGTGGACACGTACTGTGACACAACTGTGTTGGCCTCTAGTGTGGAGGGTAAGGATCTCCTGGACCTCATTGTTTCCCCAGTTGGCAGACATTTTTGGTTGCTGTTCTGTTCGTTTGAGTTAGCCACTAACTGCTCCTCACGGTTTTGTTTTTTTTAATTTCCTGGTTCCACACAACAGGTCACGCCCATCCTGTCCTGCCTGCTGTGTCCATTTTACACTGTCAGTACTGTTACTACCTCTGCTGTCAACTGGAGGGCGAGACAACTCTGCCCCCCATTTCGTGATCGTACCTTGTATGGGTAAGGAACAACAATGGCATTCCCACCATGAACAGGCAGTTAAAAGGGCCTTACGTTAAATCATCTGGTATATCTTGAGACTGAAAGCAGCAGACACAATAATCTCACCACAAGGTCCATTCAGTAGCTGTCCTTGAGCAGTCGATTGTGTCACACGACCTTCCTAAACTGATTGATTCGGTTGTCATGGAATTGCAGATGCTCACAATTAATTTCTCTGAGCACTTTAAGGATTTCTCACCGATGTTGGCTTAAAAAGTTGAAAGTTCATGCTTGTGGTGTGATTATTTTGTCAATGACCAGTATATTGTCTGAAGGTGAACTTTAGTTTAGTCTGATTGCTTATTATGACAAAAAGTAAAGAGTTAAAAACAGCTGATAGGTGTGTCAACAGCTGCCGGTTTGTGCATCAACAACTTCCTTGTTTCACACAGCTGACTGAGTCTCGCTGCACACGTAGATGTTGCTGGGCCTCACTCTCCTGCGGCTCCGGCCCGGCACTCTGGGACACAGTCTGCAGCTCTTGGGGATGAACTCCTGACAGGCCTCCCTGAACTTCCTGATCCTCCAGCAGTAGATGACGGGGTTGAAGACCGTCTTCAGGTAGCTGAGCCAAAGGGCGCCTATGCTGATTGGGTAGAAGACAGAGCTGTAGTAGAACTGTCGGCTGAAAACGGCCAGCAAGCTGACCACCGTGTGCGGCAGCCAGCACACAGAGAAGCCGACAAAGAGGATGAGGATGGTGGTGAAGGCTCGGGTCTTGAAGCTCATGTCCACTTTGATCTGAGGGGGCCGCTGCAGCCCGGTGAGTCTCATTTTGCTGACCTGGTTGAGTGCTGGCAGGCAGGAATGCTCGCTGGTGTGGTTGTGGATGCGCAGGGTGTTGCGGCGCACGGTGTTGAGGATGCACATGTAAGAGTACAGCATGACAGCAAATGGTACAAAGAATACTGCTACGGCCAGCAGCACTGTGTACCCACGGTCTGCCAGAGAGTCACTGTATCCCAGCACACACTGCGGTGCCCAGGCACCCCCAACACTTGCTGCACCTGTCCTCCACCCGACTACAGACGGCAGAGACACACACAGGCTCAGCACCCATGAACCTGCAATCAACAGTTTAGCTCTGTGTGGCGTCAACTTGTCCTGCCGCTGCACAATGATGAGGAAGCGGTCCACGCTAATTATGAGGAGTATGGACACCCCCTCTAGGACAAAAAGCCAGTACAGCATGATGGACGCTCGGCAGAACCCGCTCCCAAAGCTCCAGTCGGCGGTGGCCACGGTGACTGCAGTGAAGGGCATGCAGAGTAAAGAGAGCATTATGTCCGAAAAGGCCAACGTGGCGAGGAGGAGATTGATAGCGGAGCGCATGGCAGGTTTCTGGTAAACAATCAGACACACAATGGCGTTCCCGAGGAAACCAATAGTAATCATGAAGATCATTATGGCTGCCAGGGTCACGCGTAAAGTCACTGATATGAGGGGAGCTGCAGCCTCTGACGGGAGACTTTCAGCGGTTTCCTCTGCATTGTCCGGCCCCATGAAGCTGCACTCCTCCAGCAGGCTTTCATTACAAAAAGCCATAGCAGCTATTATCAGGGGACGTCAGCCCAAAAGAAGGTCCATGCTTGATTACTGTTGTGGTACACACATTAATCTCTCCTCCAGCAGTTGGTGTTCCATGGCAATATCTGGGAGAGAAAGACAAGAGCATCAACATATGGCATTTTCAAAACCTTCTTTGTGAAACTGAAAAACAACTTGTAAACAAAGGATGAAAATACAGAATCGCTTAGGCCTGGCATTCTGCTGTAAACATGGCATCACCACAGAAAACACTGAGTCTGTGTCTCATTAGTTAGTCAGAGGAGTTCAGCTGCTCCGGGATCTATTAGTCAGTGAAAATTGTAAATATGAAACAGTGAGAGGAGGAATGACGTCGCCATGAGGCTGAGGAGTTATATAAGCCACAGGTCTGACCTACAGATGCACCACACTGAGAGATAGTCAGATACACATGACAGACGTGTGCTGCTCACTGGCTTGAGCGAGGTTGATGATTTACAGCTGCACAGACTCACATCAGTGCATATACAAACATTCACACCAGCGACCCTCCAAAGCACACAGAAGGTGTAATCCTTCACACATGAACAGATCTGCACACACTGACACATCACATGTATCGCACAGTACACACCCATGGTACAGCCTGTCTTCCTTCCACTTAGCAGAAGCCCATTCTTGGATAATGCTTCAGTCTCTGATGCAACCTTGATAAAACAGAGAGGCATCCTCAGGACACACACGTCTGTTGCTATGGTTTCCAACTGCTACACCTGACGGTGGGACAGTGTAAAGGATGTGTTGAGGTCATTCTGGCGTTCAGGTCTCAGGTGTGGTTCTGCCAGCTGCACTGGCTCCTAGGAGCTGGGAGATAAGAAGACAAGTTAATGGGTCACAACCTCCACTGGGCAAGAGGCAGGGTACACCCAGGACAGGTCGCCAGACCATCACAGAGCTGACACATGGAGGCTGATTCACGTTCACATTCACACCTACAGGCAGTTTAAAGTAGCCAATTAAGCTGCATGTCCCAGAAAAATCCCACACTGACACGGGTCGAACATGCAAAGTGCATACGTCTGCAGCTGATCCTGACAAAAAACTGGACAAGGTCCAAAACCTGATCACAATTTATGGTTGAAACTTGGGTTTTTTTTTCGATTAATAATGTTTGTAGTTTAATATGGCAACAAATTTGACCAATTTTAGCAACAGTAACAAGATAAGACGCTGTTAATTAGGGAAGTAGTCATTTGAGGGCACTGAGACTTTATTACCATTGACAATGTTTAGTTTTTTATACTTATCAGATCCTACTGATCCCGAATGAAATTTAAAAAATGCATAACAAAAGTTCAGTTCTCAAGAGGACATACACAGTGGTATCTAAACAAATAATACACTTCCTTATGATTAGCATGACAAACAATACATATGTTACATTAGCCGGAAAGTGCAAACCAGATATGATCGGTCATCTTATATTAGGCATACAGTACTTACACAGTAGCATGGCCATGACACAATGTAGGCTACTTTATTTATTAAGCACTATAATATAATACACTGCACAATATAGTACAGTGGATTGTAAGTGTTATATTTTGATAAGCAAGTATGATAAACACACATGATATTCCACCTTAACACGTGATTTTTCCACCACACAATAGTTCCCAGTGCTGGAGGTGCACCTGGAGCTCTGCAACAGGACCCTACTGGATATTTTTCACCTGTCATAGTAATGGGTGTTACTTATTATCAAAGCAGCATGACCCTGAAACTGAAGCAGCTAAATGGAATTTTAAATGTATTATTTACATCTGTGCTTTTTTTAATGCTGTAACATGTAAAAAAAAAAACCTGCTGTGAAAAAGGCTCATAGGCTCAGTGATTTTTTTTTCTGTGATAGTACACACAGAGTCACTGTAAATCGAATGCTGGTAGTCAAAATAGAAACATAAATATATATAACTGAGATGATCTAAGTTTGAATGAACCTACAACAGGAGGAATAACGTCAGTGACTGTAGCTACATTCTTGCACAAAAAAAACACCTAATAAGCCACTGCATAGTGTTGCTGGTTGTTGCCATGGCAACAAGGTCACCAGTTCCATAGCAACCAGCAGCCCATGCTCTCATCCCAGATGACAAAATATGTATTTTCTTCTCATCACAGGGTTCTCAACTTGGGACTTATTTTAGGATGTGGGAATCACACTCACAGTCACCACTGAATAAAAACACGTTTGTGTGAAGCATAAAGCAAAGACGCCTCACTGTCAGACATGCAGGGGATGAACATGTCTGTGTTACTGTCTTGTTTCATGGCATGTGGCTGTAATTAAACACTGCCTACCTGACAATAAAACTACATTATTAAATTCTTTACATTTTGAATTTTAATACATTTACCTTTCAAAATGATTTGGTGCAAATTATGTGAAGGAGATAAAGAGCTGATTTGCCCAGCAGGAGGCTCGTAGCTGTTTATTTCAACAAGAACTTTGCTTTTACTCACCTGCTCTGCTCAGCTCAAGGTCTGATTCAAGAGGTGATGATACAAACACAGCAGAAATATCACAGCCTCAGAAACATAATAGAAAATAAATAAATAAGGCTTTTTATACTGGATTTGATAAGCAAAGGGATCCATATGTAGTTACTAATTAAAATGGATTATGGTGGCTGATGTTTCCTTTGAGACAGGCCACCATAATTTATGTATCCGTGTATTGATAATCCATTGCTTACATGCAGTGTCATTACATTTGCATAGCGCCACCACTGAGCCCGAACAGAGTGTCCTCATATTTACAAACGAGTCTGTCTGTCTGTCTGTCTGTCTCCATCTCCATCACCTGTGTCTCTGTCAGTCACTACTCAACCTGTCTGCATCACTGGACAACAAGACGACGCAGATCTTCAGATGCATTATTACATCTATTATAACAGGCATCAAAGACAGAATACCATATTTCCCCTCTTGCACAATCGGGGATTAAAGCAACAACCCGACACATTTCAAAGCTCTAAGCAGACAGAAACAGGCCTGCCTACCTTGACGTTAGATTTGATGTCAGGTTTCATGCTTGTCCCCCGTCGAGACACTCAGCCCGGTGATCGCGTTTCTGTCTCCGTGCAAGTCGAGCTTTTCCCAAAATATCCCACTTTGAACATTTTACTGCCGTATCGATCCGCACCGTGCCGCCTGCGGAGGATGCTGACGCCAGAGGAGCAGGTGGTCACTGATTTAAAGGAGCAGTGCGGAGAACAGATTTATTCAAAGGGTAGGATACTTTAATGAGGGTGCAGTGCTCCTAGGATTGTGTTTTCTCTTCAGCATGGAACATTTTGCATGCCTTAATTCCTGACAAATGAATGATGCTCTTAAAATATCTGCACTTTAAAAAACCTCACCTTCAATTTGCAAAAAGTAGGCTCCCACCAAACAACAAAAACAAGAGTGATAATATTCAGTGGTCCAATATACTACAAAGCTGATTGCACCTTAGAATTGTTTTTATTGTGGATGCACATTAAGGAGCCACATGTGTAGGTAACTGTAGGGAGATTATGTCACAAACAAAAATTAAAGGTCCAGATTGTAGGATTTGGAGGCATCTACAGGCAGAAATAATTGGCCGATATAATATTCATAAATATAAAAACAGGTCCGTACACCAGAAACTGCTCCTTTTTGGAAATTTCAATGTTTCCGGCACCCGCCCTTCATCAGACATGAACGACATAACGAGACACACCTCTATATATACACGACCAATGGTGGTTGCATAACAGATGATGTGCTAACACATGTAGCTATACAGACACTGAGTACAACACAATGCAAATCCAGTACAAAATTACACTACAGGAATATATTTACAACCCCCACCCCCCTTATGGGACATGAACCCTGCTCTCCTGGGTGAAGGTTCAAGTCTTACTCCTCTTGTCTAAACTTAACCAATCTAACCAAGGCAACGAACACTGGCTAATCATAGCCATCCTAGGAAACACCAGTTCGCATACAGAGCGGGTCTATCATGTCCTTCTACAACAGCCCAGAATGGACAAATCAAACACTGACCCTTGATAAGGCCATTCGCATTTTTGCATCTTCGCATCAGCCACTGTAGTTCTCCTACTTGCTTGGCACATGAGAAAAGTTTCAAATCTTACAAGCAAAAATTACAAACAAAAATATGTGAATTCTTGTTTGTATGTCATTTTATACTCTGTAAGGTGACCTTGTTTTTTTCTCGAAAGGTTCCTATAAATAAAATGTATTATTTTTATTATCTATTTATTATTTTAAATAGAACATTTGCTATTTTTCAACCCATGCAAGTGGAACAGTAGTAAACTGAATGGCAAGCCAATTCAGCCATTGTCTGTAGAGAAGGCCACCCTACAAGAAACGGGACACACTGGAAGGAATATATGGATTTACATAACCTGACTTCAATTTAACCCTCGTTTTCAAGCTTTATCATTTCTCATCACATCTACAAGAATATCGGTAATATGTATTTATGTAATAATCAATTATTATGTGGGGTTTTCAATCAATAATTCTAATGACAGACTCACTCTCACATCCACTGTCTCAAACATCTAAGCCTGGCTTCTGGTTCTGTCCTCATAAATTAGTACATTGTTTCACATGTTATTATATTGAAGTTATACAATGACCTCAATTTTAAAATGTTTGATTTTTGTTCAAGACTATTTCGTGAACTTTATTTTCCATTTGCCATATGATCAGTGTCCTCTTGCAAAGTGATAATTCTGAAACATGCATTATTTATTTTGTCCACGAGATGGCAGCATTGCCTTACAAGCGTTTGGCCTTCAGTTGTTGAGGCCTTCCTGAGACTTCATGTGATGGTATGTTCAGGGTTTTTTAAGTATATATAGGCTTCTCTTCAAACTTAATTAAAGTTGCGTTAACTATTTTCAAAGTACTACACATAAATGATGGTTTTGTGGTATTAGTTAAACATATTGGTAAAACTCTTATATTGTATTTTGAGGTGTTGTATCACACGTCAGAGAGAGAGCGTTGACTCAATCCAGATGTGCAGACTGACGTGTACACACAAGTTTGTTAAAGGTAATTAAATTGTAATTCATTTTGATTTTTATATAAGAAAACTGGTGTATTCTTAATTGTCACACACACACGGTTACATTCACACACTTAGCATGCAGGCAGAGATTCTTTTCATGGGCATGCTTGTCTAAATTGGCATCGTGCCCATGTGTTGAACATGCCCATCAAACGAGTTCCACTCCACCGGTCTGGCACATGCATGCTCGTCACGTTCAGTGGCACCCACACAACAAGCTTGCTAGTGAGAGAATTCATTTCCCTGTCCATTATTCCACAGATGTTTGCTTTAATTTCTTCCTGATGGAGAGACTTTGGTACTCCATCATTCACCAAAAAGCAAACACGGGCAACGTGAAAAATGTTCACCACTAAATCATAATATTCAGAGGAGAGGAGAAAACACCTCCTGTCTTGTCTTGTTCGGATGGTTACCGTGTTACATTTAGGGACATTTAATACATTCACACACAAGTATGCCATCTCTGACATTACAGCCACCGAAATGGCACTTTCTGGGTTTTTTATTCATGCTTACTGCCGCCTCTGACGAGAAGCCATGTGTGTCATGAGCTCTGAGTCACACTGAGGGAGCTACAGTGTGTTAATCAGTGTTAGACTTCAGGGGTTAACCAATCTCTGCATTGTGAGAATAATTAACATCAAACAGTGGGGACTGATAATGTGAAACCCACACTGAAAGTTGTACATTAAAACTTTTTGTTCTTTGAATAGGTTCAGGTTTGTGTCTGTTGGATGTGACTGTGGCCCAAACTGTGACTGACAAACAACGAGCACTAAATAAGGGACTATCAGGCAATGATTGCTTTATGTAAAGTACCTCTGAACAAGGCTTCAAGAGCAATTATGAGCAATTATATAAGCAATTTTTATTACAGGAGGTAATAACATCCTCCATATTCCAGTGCTGACAATACTACATTTAAGTAGCGCATATATGCAAGAGCACTGACTACACATTTTTCCGTTATCGCCAGGATAGATGCACTTCACGCGAGTCGAGCCGTTTCTGCTGGGTTCAGGTTACTGTAACATCATCAGCTCGTACCTCCAGATCCCAGCATTAATATTCAGAGAAGACACCTAGCGTCTTGTGATGACAAAACCCTTTAAAGGGCTTTTTATCCCTCAATTCCAGCCTTATCTCCCATCTTTACATCGCTAAGCTTTGAGGGGATCACACTGCAATCCCGCCAACTTAGATTTTGCCTCCGTTTTTTATCAGAGAACTCTGGGCTATTGCGGCTCGGCAGGAATACATCATGTTAGGAGGCATTGGGAGATGATTACAGTGAGCTGCGGTGCCGTCTCTGTGTGATATTGCTGCGGTCGAGCATGCAGAAGTTTCCCTTTGAGTTAACACAGTGTGTTTATCATGGTTTTCATGGCGGAATGCTGTGTGTGTCTTTGAGCGGTTTTACATTCAGGGTTCTTGGTGCTGACGAACTCTCAACAATTTTGCCGCGGAAGTGGCATACAGTACGCCTCTTTTAGGCCTTGTTTTGTGCGTATGCAATGTTTATAAATGAGACCCAAGAACTTCGGGTTCACATCCAGACTCCCTTCTTAGATTTAGGCAACAAAACCCCTTTGGTTAAGATCTGGAAAAGGGACTTTGGTTACGTTTTAATTTGAAGAAAATGCTGCAGTCCGTACGAGTGGATGCTGTAGTACAAGATTCCCCATTTTGGCCGAAAACATTTGGCTGATAGGTTCAGTATCAATATTTTTGCAACTTAGCAGCATTATGGGTGGTAGGTAATGCAGTGGTTAGCACTGTCGCCTCAAAGCAAGAAGGTTCCTGGTTCGACCCAGGGGTGGGGGAGCCCTTCTGTGCAGAGTTTGCATGTTCTCCCTGTGTCAGCGTGGGTTTTCTCCAGGTACTCCAGCTTCCTCCCACAGTCCAAAGACATGCAGGTGAACTGGTGACTCTAAATTGCCTGCTAAAACAAATTTGACAGTTTAATCTGACCAATAATGGAAAAATCTTCTAAAGTTTTTGTTTTTTTTTTAACAAAAAAAAACAAAAACATTTTGTAATGTATCTGGTTTCTTCGGTATTGGCATCATAAATACATACATACAAGGAGGTAAAGTATCATTAGCATGTCCTCTCCATACCTACTAATTTCCCTTCAGCCTCTGAAGAGATTGAAAATTGACTTGGAGTGACGATGACTGCTGACGTGCAAAGACCCATTCATGCAGACAGGCTGCTATTTATAACCCACAAGGCCAGAGTTTCCCCCTAATTCTGCCAATGTTCTGCAAAGACGCCTCACACCTTGCATACTTTTTGATATATTTGTGTGCTTGTCTGCATGTATGTCTTGAAAGTAATTAAGCAGGTAAATACTTTGGGTCATGTACTAGTTTATTAGAAACTACGTATCTGTAGTATTCTCACAATGGTTTTTGCCAGACAATATGGTTCAATGCTGCACTTCTTTGGTCACAGTCGTCCTATAATGACAGTCGCCTGCTATTCAACTATAGCTACTATGAATTTTCCTTGAAGATCAGCATTTTCCTGATTCCACCCCCAAAAATTCCTCCCTATCTTTCCTTAAAAACACCTCCTTGGGCTGCCGATGGGTGAGGACTGGTTCGCCCTAGTCCCTAAATCAAACACATCCACACATTACTCAGTGTAAGTTTAGTTGCATCTGTGTAACAATATAAGACGCCTGACTCCACTTGGTAAACTATGGTTTTAATGTAGTTTTCTCAACACTGGAAACAAAGCTGCTGAACATGTCTGTGTCAGCCACATTTGTTTTCCATATAAATATGAAGGCGTCTGGAAGATATCCAGAAAAACAAATACTCAAACTACGATTAGAAGTGTGACATTCACAGTCATCCATTAACCTGCAGCTTTGTTTTTATTTCTCAGTGTTCTGTCTGGTGTGAGAGCAGTTACTGCACCAGCAGACCTTTGACCTCCCTCCATGTGTCACCACAACCCCCTCTTCTCCTCAGCCTTTTCCATGACTCATTTCTATCAGCGATGAAATATTTGATTTCAAACGTCAGCGTGTGTGTGAGTGTTTCTGCATGTATTATATATTATCATGTGTCATGTTCGTGCGGATCAGAGACAGAGAGAGGAGAACGTTTCTCACAGCCAGCGTCCTGTAGGCTTCTGGCTGCCTATCTGCCAAACCCATCATGTGTGGCAAAAGATCCACTGCCTCGTGTCCCTCCATCTCGCTGTCACCTTGGCAACCGCTGCCGAGGTGAACTGCCAGCTGGGATAGCCGACCTCTGTTGGCTGCGTTCCACAGAGCTGCAGTCCATAGCACTGCCACAGGATGTATGTGGCTGGACTGATACGCAGTATATTACACAAAAATGATGAGTTCAGTCAGTTTCAAAGGTGTCAACACAAATAGGAGACAGAAAAACTGGAGAACGGTGTCGGCTCGTGACAGATTATTTTGATTTATGTTACAGTATAAATGGTGAGAACTTAATGAAGCTGCTGGGGCGACAACTAATGACTATTTTACTCACTGATAAATCAATCATTTTGTCTGCAGACTGTGAAAAAAATAAAATGTAAAAAGAGTGAAAAATGCCTGTTTTAATTTCTCACAGTATCATAAGATTCCAATAGTTTGTTTTATTCCGCCAACACAATTTATTATCATATATGGCAAAGAAAACTATCATGTCATCACATCTAACAGCAAATTTTCAGGGACGCAGGGGCCTAATTATTTAAAATGTGCATTTCTCTCCCCCAGAACAACATTAAAGTAGCAGAGGACTTTTATTTTGACAGAATAAAAAACATTTACACCCAGTTTGGTGCAGAAAAACCACCAAAATGCAGGATATTATGTGTTAGATGCTCCAAATTCTCTGGTGGAAGACCCCAAAACCCTTGTTTCATGTGTCCCCACAGTGTGGAAATGAAAGTTGCGTCCTTGTCTAACAGGCTGGGACAAGCAGAGCTGGTATTTTCGAAAAATTGATCAATTATCAAACTTTTCTGTCTTTTTCTAATATTGATTATTCGATTAGTCGTTGCAGCTCGAGAAGCTGCTTTTAACAAGAGAGTACAGGCAACACCATGAATTTTTAGCCTTTATAACTTCATCATGTGAAATACAGGATCATTTCTCCAGGATTCTCATACGAGAGTTTGACACTTCAAGCCTTATTAGTTTATTTGACGGTATCCATTGAAAAGCAACTTTAATATATTAACGTCAATATTTCACTGCAAAGGTGGGAGCTAAAATGACATAGTGGTGTGTGTCTGTGTGTGTGTGTGTGTGTGTGTGTGTGTGTGTGTCAGAAGGAACCTCAACGTCCATCTCAGACATTTCTTTCCTTATGTCAAATTTATTAAATAGTCTATTCCATGAAAATAAACACAGTGGGGGAAAAAATAAATAGTCCAAATCATCACACAAGAATACACAGCAGACTTATTATTTGTACATAATCTTAAGGGAGTGTTTGCTAATTTAAAAAGAAAAAGGAGTTTCCTATGGAGGGAAACACAATACTGGTAGAATTTTAAAGTCGCTCTCTGACCATCTTAAACTGAGTCACAACATAAATCCACTGACGCACAACACAAAAGTGAGAAACACGTTTGAAGGAAGGTAAATTATTGCTCATTATAAACACTTAATGCTGGATAAAGCGCATTAAATCAATGTGTTCCATAGAAAAAGAAACGGAGGCCTGTGGGACATCAAACTCTGCAGCATTACGAGGGAACTTTTATTTTTAACATGACAGGGACACGGAAATAACTTCTTCTGTTTGAACTTCTTGGGATCAGATTGATAAAATGTTCATTCTGTAGGGCTCTTTTGGCGCCTTCAAATTATTTTCTATTCAGATTTTTGTTAAGATTTTCATTTTCTGTGCTAAAGGCTGGTTCATAGTGCAGGAAAATACCAGAGGATGCATAAAAGCAGACATTTATCCTGCTCTGAAATGAATACACGCTGGATAACATCATTATTGTGGATCAAAGAACACGAGGAGCTGTAAGAAAAGTTCATCACTTCTCCTGTCATTTAGGGAAACATGAAATAATCTCTCTAAAAAATGTATTCAAACACTTAACGTTGTTCTAGTCCGGTGAGTTATTTTCACGTGTCGCTGTACATCCTCTTGCAGTCTATGGAGGGTGACGGTGTGTCAGGACCCATGCTGCCCACCTGTGAGTACGCGTCCTCCGGGGTGCGCGGCAGTCCGGGCGGCGTCATGCGCTTCTCTTTCTGCCGTCGGTTGCAGAACCAGACCCTGACCACCTCCTTCTCCAGCTGCAGAGTGTCCGCCAGAGAGTTGATCTCCTGCGCGGATGGTTTGGGACACTTGAGGAAGTGGCTCTCCAACGCGCCTTTTACGCTCACCTCGATGGACGTGCGCTTTTTCCTCTTCCTGCCCTGGGTGGCGATCTTATCGATGCTGGTGGGGCTCCCGGTGGTGGAGTCGGCCTCCTCCAGCCATTTGTTCAGCAGAGGCTTCAGCTTGCACATGTTCTTAAAGCTCAGCTGAAGCGCCTCGAACCTGCAGATGGTGGTCTGTGAGAACACGTTGCCGTACAGGGTGCCCAGAGCTAAGCCCACGTCAGCCTGGGTGAAGCCCAGCTTGATCCGCCGCTGCTTGAACTGTTTGGCGAAATGCTCCAAGTCGTCAGACGTCGGGGTGTCCTCGTCTGAGTGCGGCTCGTGGTTCACGCCGTGATGTTGGTGATGGTGCGCGTGGTGATTATGATGGTGATGGTGATGATGGTGGTTTCCGTGGTCCAGCTCCGGGGACTCCCCGCGCACCAGCCCCTGGTGCATGAGGCTCTGCCCCGCGTGCGAGCTGAGCATCCCGTTGACTGTAAACCCGCCGGGCTGAGAGTAAATAAGCGACTGTTGTTGCTGTTGCTGCTGCTGCCCCTCTGTGATGCTGATGTGCGCCGCGGAGGTGCCTCCCCAGCTCCCCGGGTGCGTCTGGTGAGGTCCCAGATGCGGGGACCTGTGGTGCAGAGCGGTGCCCGTGTGCAGGCTCTCCCTGCCTCTCTTCACGTCCTGCGGCTGGGAGCTGGGGGACCACGGAGAGCCGGCCTCGGCTGCTGCCACCGCGGCTGCGGCTGCTGCGGCTGCTGCGTGAGGCAGCGATGTCACCCACTGGTGGGCATGGCTTAGCATGTGCCCCCCGTTGCTCGCCACCATGGCTCCCTGCATGAAATCACTCTGCACCATCTTTACTGAAGGGTCCCCTCTGTATCCACTAGACACTGTGGTCACAGCGGTGCTGCCCGGCTGCATGCCACCAACCCTCCGATCAGAGTGAAGCACCGGGCCGGATAAAATCCTGCTGCTGGCTAAGTAAGGACTGGAGGTGGCTGTTGCCATCCCCACAAGCATGTATCTTCAGGTAGATTTCTCTCTTCTTATGTTGTTTAAGTCCAAGTTTATTCTAATCCATGAATAAATTCAGTCTAACTCAGCATGCGCATGGAATTAGTTTATAAAAGAAGGTTGAAATGACTCCATAGAGGCTCGGATGATAATATTGGTTACAGAGCAGGTTGTGCGTGCTGAGATATGTGTGATAAAACACAATCCTGCGCAACCAAACAATAGTCTTCAAAACTTTTCTCTGTCCCGGGAGCTCCGCCGTGCGTAATCCAGATCTGACGATATGGGAAAAACACCTTCCCTGATCCAAGCAGCAGGAGCTGACTCACTTAAAATAAGTGTCTCTAATATTAACGTTTAAGAGCGATTTAACGACAGTGACACACACACACAAAAAAAAACTTTAAAGTCTCTCGGTTCCTCTCGGCTTCGCTCACTTCATCTGCTCTACCCGGCGCGTCCTCTACGGAGCGAGGAAGACGAGCTTGTGTTTACGTTGTGCCAAGGTTGCGTATTCCTCTCCCATCTCCATCCAATTACAACAGAAAAGCTCTGCAGAGCTCCCGCTGATTGGACGCGCAGTCAGAGAGGAGCTGGTGTGTCTCGGGCGAGCCTCGGGTGCACAAAGTTCTTGCTGCAGGAATAAAAGCAACAATGTGCTAAAAAAAATAGTACAATAGGAAAAGACACGGAGTAATCTGGCTGTGTCTTTAAGGGCGTGCAAAGTGTGCACCAAACATGTGGAGAAAAGGAGTGAGAAATCCTGCAATTACGCAAAACTTCTTCCAGAATTATTATTTTTAATAATAATTTTAAACAAATTCTAAGGTTACAAAGCTGCAGAAGTGAGTGCCAGACAGACACCGCCGCATACACCTATATGGTTATCTTCTTTTATAATAACTGAGAGCAGCCGAGGCCTGTGTCAAGGATACTTAAGTCGGCTTTGGGTACATAGGGGGTTTGTACGCCTGCTGCATCTTAATGCGCTCTCCTTTTCATATGGTAAAGGAAAGGCCACAGTGGCGTGACGCACCGCACTGCTGAGCGCTGAAGGTGCACAAAACCAGCCAACAGTTTGATTTTTTCCATCCTCAAAAAAACAACCAAGCCGGTTCTGGTGGGATGTTTCCATGCTGGGTCAGTTTATGGATGGCCGGTTAAATAAACGTGTCGTGGGGAGTTTTTTCTGACCACCTTCAGTTTTAAGGGGCCTTGAGAGAGAGCAAAGCATCGACTGAGACGCGTGAAAGTTTGTGGGACTGGAGGAGAGAGCCAGGTGCAGCCCAATAAATGTGCTAATTTATGTTTTTCAAGCTCTCAGGATTTGTCTTGGATCTCTTCCAAAAAGGTAAAAGATAAATGGACACAGAAAAAAATGTATTTTTCCCCCCAAACCTGAAACATAAACTGAGACTTTTATCATAACATTTGAATCCACTTAGCCGCCATTATGGCTCAGTTATCATGTTCCAAATTACATTTAGATTCATCCGAATTTAGGATGTGGGCACGTTTGAAAAAAGTAGCACAGTTTGGAGTCACAGAAATAAACTGTTGACAGTAAATAGGTGTCACATCCTGTAATATTAATTAAAATTAAATGAAGTGCTTTTCTAAGACTCAGAGTTCTGCAGACACAGAACCACTCTCAGCTGACAGATCTGCAAATGAACCAGGATTGTTTTAACTGTTTAATCCTCCCCAGGTATTATTTCCTCAATCACCATGGAAACCGGTCGCAGTGTTCTGCAACATCCCTTCAATAGTGCAGTGACCTTTTTGTGGGGGGTACACGATGGCACTGGGGAGTTCATCCCTGAGGGAGCAGCACAACATTCACTCATATGGTTCAGCACAACTAAAGGCAGCATCAATCAACTACATGACAACATACTCTGCATTTACAGTGAATAATCTGATGTATTTAAATACTGGAATCCAGCTGTTTTGACCCTTGTGATGGCACAATTAATTTTATGTCCTATATTAGACTCATACTTCAACTATTCTTACACTGTTCAAACAAACCCATAGAATCTACTCGATAAATGTGAGGTAACAATTTGCACTCACTTCGTTTGAGTCGATTTTATCTCATGTCTTGAGTTAGGAGCACCTAAATTTAACAGCTATGACACACCAAAACTTGTGAGGTAAAGAATATCCAACATTTTTCAAGACATTACACAAGTGATTACTCGTAAAAAGTGAGTAATATTAACACTTGTCCACAGCTTGCCGGCGGACTCAAACCCAGAGCCTTCCAGGTGAGAGGCAACAGTGCTCACCTCAAAAATCTATACGTTTCTGTCCATTCTGCCTATATTAAAAACGTAAACTCATCTGAGAGGGCTGTGTTAGCGTTTTTAAGTTATTAATTGATCACACCACGCTCAAACAGTGATCCAAGAGAAATGTGCATTGTTAAAACGCAGCTCAACAATCTCCAGTCCCATGAATAAACCTGACTCTGGCCTTGCTGCATGGGCGCTGACACATAGTAATTTTCTATGTTGCAGTTGTTGCTGTGAACACAAAGGTACACTCGGTATAGTTTGTTAATTATATCATTTGCTGACTAATATACTTCATTGAAATATAAATGATACGCCTGGGTTTTATTACCACCCTCCTGGTCATTTGTTTTTCTGTCTTTTAGTTATAGTGTGTAATTCCTGAGTCTCTCCCCTTTATAGATGTTTGATAAGAGAGCCCAGTTGAGTTGTTTGTGTATTCTGTTGCATGTTATATGTGTTGTCTTACTCTAAAAATATCCATAAATATATCAAAAATGTTGGAAAAATGCCTGAAGATTAACCAAAGCACCAAAAAGGGGTTAAAAGTTGAAACTATTGGCTTTATTAATGGTAAATTAATCATTTATTGATCAGTCAGCACAACAACAATCCATTAATAAAGGGTTTACTATCCAAATCTGGAGTTGTGAATGTCAGTGACTTAAAAATTGAGTTTGGTTCAGATACTCTCAGATTTTTCATGGTCAAACTGTTGTCTTCCTGACTCAGGGCCATAATCACCTAGTTTACACTGAGGGGAGGGGGGACATTTTCTAATGACACCATCTGGGACCCAATCCTCCAGGGAGTCTGGAGGAAATTCCCTCCATGAGAAATCTTAACAGCTAAACCGACCATTGTAGAGCGCTATGAAACAAAAATCTTCGATCAGGAGTTCTCAGAGATTTTAAGACTGAGTGCCATTTTGACGGAGCCCGCAACTAAATGAGGACCACACAGAAAAAGTGACCTAGGCTATATACTGGCTAATTTATGACTTACTAACACTTTATAAAAACTATCAGCAGCAGCCTACATTACATCCTAGTTTTCCATTTTTTAACACATTTTAAAGTAATAAAAACAGCGATACAGTGCAGTATTTGACATTAATTCTACCCACAGCAGTGAGGCAGCGGCTTCTGCTGGGATACAGCAACACCACATGCACAAACCACACGCAGAACTGCAGCACACCTTAGCACCATGACCATCAGTGATTATAATGGCATTTTGTTGTATTTGATTATGATTACATTTGCTACTGATTATTTGAGACAACAGTGTGAGGTTGTCTGTCATACAAAACAGAACTTCTTGTGATTCGGATGTACACGGTCAAACTTGGGCTGCACTGCCGTCCTCTTGCTTCTGCATGGCTCTGTAGACCAGTCAGAGTCTAGGCAGTCTATCGTAAGGCTACATGTAGTGCAGCATTGTGTTAAAGTATAGTATATTCTGTATATTATCATGTCGGGATGTCTATCTCTTTTACCTACGTGATGTGTTCATCTTTTTTTTTTTTTTTTTGTCTGCTTGTTACTGTCATTATTTAGCTTGTCTTAATCTGCTTTTTAGTTTTGTCCATGAGGACATTTGGGAGGGGGTTGGGGGCAGATTATTGATCTGTAATTAAACTGAATCTTGTTTGTGGGGGAAAACAAATTGAATACTCAAACATAGTGTTGAACAAAATATATACTGTGGGTGGGGTGTGGCGCATTTTGAGCATATTTGAAGCATATTTAAAAATTAACGTTAAATGTGATTAAATTATAAAATAAATGCACTGAGAAATATATGCAGTTACTAATCAAAATGTTGGTAATTATGAAAGGGGTTACATCTAAACATATTATTTTCAGTAAAAAGTTTGTAAGTAGAATAAAACATTAACTCTGCTGCATCTTTTCACCCTGCAGGAATGCCTTCATTTTGCACAGCCTATTTCCGCACAATTTTTAGCTCTGTTGCCCGGTTAGAGCATTTGTTAGCAAAATAATCAAATGTAATAACTTACTTTATTTAAGTTATTAAAATAGTTAAATTACTTAGAACATTTTTAACAGGCTAACTAGTTACCCACAGTTCAAGAGTAACCTTCCCAGCGGTGTGTTATAATTACTGCATGGTCCTGATGAATTTAAAGCTACCCAAAACAACGCGAGTCTTCATGCACCACTGCCTGAATCCTCAACATTTTTATCCATAACAATCATTTTAAGTTGTACTAATGACTACTTATTTCACATTCCCAACTTTATTTCCAGCATTTTTTTAGAATCAAATTGTGGTTGTAGTTTTAGGAATTTGTAATACAATTAAAATTAAATTAATTATTCACACAGATCAATACTTGTCCACAAATATGTATTATATAATAGCAGAGATAATATGTAACCAGATACGGCAATGTTTGTTATTAAAGTTAAGGTTCTGCAGTCTTAAGTGAGCCCATTGATCTTGCTGTGCAGCACAGATGATTTGTGTTATTGTCAGTATTTCAAAATATGCTGTTTCTAATGCAATAACGGTTTGTAACTGATCTGTAAGACATCAGTAAATCCTTTGTTCAAAATATTTTGGCCATTAGTTAAAATTTAAAAATCTTAAAATTCATAAACTGCTGACTGATCAGTGTAGTAATCCTTAATTAATGATTTATTACCATTTATAAGCAAGTGTTATGCATGAGGATGATATAATAGCCAGGCCAAAAGTTATTAATGACTTTTAACTGATCTTTAAGGCATTAGTAAATTATATATTAATCTTTAATACAACCATTTGCAACTCAAAAACATAAAATATAAGTGATTATTTGTTCCACCGTCTATAAAACCTGTTTATTGTTGGGCCATATTTAGTAAAACGCAGCAGAAACCGAGAAGCTGCACAAAAGCACCACAGCGTTTCACATCTTTCCAGCCTACCAGCACAATGTAGAGAAAACCAGACGACTCAGGGAATGCACTAATGTTTTTCATGTGTTGTGCTGGCTGGTCACAGCACTGGGTCCTCTATTTGTTATTCATGAAGGAAGCTGGGTGAAGAGGCCTTCTTATGATGCACATTTTTCCCTCTGCTCTCGCTCTCGCTCTGCGTGAAACTGCCTCACAACTAAGCAAATAATCTGTTTTAGTTGTAGTGGATACTGCAATTAATCCGTCATAATAAGCACGACACCGTCAGCTAATTCATATTATTGTTGCTTTAAGATCTTCTTCAAATCATTTACACAGAGACTTACTCCCCGTCTCTCCCTCTCTCTCTCCCTCTCCCACTCTTCGCCCTCTGTTGAGTCTTCAATATGCAGATCGGCCATTTCTGCCCCTGGGCTATTTTCTTTGGTAGACTTTTGAAATATGCAAATGCTTCCAACAAAAATTGCAAAGGAGAAAAAGGAAAAACCTTCATCTGGGCTCCAGGAGTTTTCCATTCAAAGAAACAGATGATTTTCTCTTGTTTCGTGCTCTTGTTCCTCTTCTGTTTGCTTTGTCGGTCAAGGGTCTGTCTAATTAAGACGCGAGAGAGAAACACAAATCAGGCAGACAAAACAAAAATTAAGTTGAGAGGATGACAGTGTTGTTGTTGATAGCGCCACAGTTTTTGCAGAGACTATAAAAAGATCTCACTCTGTGTGGGTTTTGGTTTTCTGATCAGGTAACACTCAACACTTGGAATCTGTCTTCCTTTTCTATATGTTGTCGAAGCTATAACACCGGGCACATCGTCTCCCTGCTCCTCCACTGTGAGCCGTACAGCGTGGTGTTTACAGAATACTGAACTGCACTGAAAACACTGCCGAGAGAACAGAACTTATCTCCGCGGCTTTCATCCCTGTACTCTTTATATTCCACCTCTTCAGTGTCATCCTGTGGTTCTGATCATGAGTGTGTTTGACCTTCAGCTCTCCCTGAGTCAGAGGGATCCTTCACAGTGGGAGTCTCTACCCATAACCCCCTGCTGCGCGTTTAAATCAGAAGCAGAGGCAGCCACGGAGGGAGAGAGACAAGGAGAGACAAAGCGTGGTAGTCGGGGTACCGATAGAGTGGGAAACAGAGGATGTGGAGGGGAAATGATCAAAGTATATCCATTTCCAAAGTCCTCATTCACAGACGGAGAAATATGAGACAAACATGACCAATAATATTTTAATTTATACGTCTATATGCAGTGAGATGTACGCTCGTTCACCAATAACTGACCGTTTCTAAACCTACACTCGATGTGGTGGAGTTACTCACAGCAGAGGGCCAACCAATCGCCAGGAAAAATGTTGGTATTGTAGGTTTCTGCAAACCACGGATATGTTACATTTGTACGTTACTATGTAGTGGATACGTTTCAACAACGCTGTGGTTAGGGTTAGGAACAAAAAACACTTGGTTATGGTTAGTAAAAGAACATGTTCTGGCTTAAAATACCCGGTTTGGGCAGCACAATCCCAGCTGGGAATGCAGTGGTGTTTGAAAGAAAATAAAAAGCTTTCCGTGGTGCTATTCTGGCAGAAAAGCAGCGACATCTTGGGAAAAAATTTATGCCAGAATCTCAGAGACGCAGCAATGTGTCAGGGTGCTTTCAGACCTAGAGTTGTCTTGCTTTGGTCCCAATCAGGGACTAATTTTCTTACAAAGCTGCATAATTGCCTAGAGTTGGTTCGTGTTCTCACTGCAGCATTTACAAGCGGACCAGATCAAATGCCTTGCGCGAGAACGCTGCTCTTGATTGGTCAGAATTTCCATGCAGGAAAAATCCAGGAAGTAAACAAAACGTTGAAGAGTACACTTGCAAGATAAATGTGACACTTTCTAATGTCACAATGGAGGGACAACTACGCAGGTTGATTTTAGCGCTGCTCATCGTGGACTATATTGCTGTCATTGTTCATTTTAGTCAAACCATACAGTTTCAAAAACGAGGCGCGGCTCCAACTAGAAAACAATGTTTTGATGCATTGGATGTGCTGAATGTGCATATTAAGGCAGTACAGGAGGAGGTGCACATTAATAACCCTCCAGGACTGTAACATGCTCATGTTTAACCCAAACAATGTGTCATGAGACCGCAGTTGGTTCACATCCAGGTCGGAACACGTTCTCACCACAAATGAACCGCACCAGAGTTCATTTGTAACCGAACCGAGGCTACCTCTTCAAGAAGGTCTTGGGTCCGGTTGTTTTGGTGCGTCCAAACGAACCATACTTGAGGGGCAAACAAACTTGAGTTCGATTGAACCAAACCGAACAGGGCAGGTGTGAAATCACCCTTAGAAAAAAACAACCACCCCCCAGGTTTGGGGGCTAAAGAGTCGTTGGAAAAACAGCAATGTCTCACCTAAGAGACACACCATTCACTATTTACTGCGCCTCCCATTCTCAATGTCAGCTAATATATTACAGCGACGTCTTGGGGAAAATAAAAAAATGTCATGCCACTAATCCAGATACAAAGCAACGTCTAAGCAAACAACAACCACTTTTCATGCCTGACAAGCTGCTGGAAACACAGTGATGGGTCCCTAAAAACACCCACATTTGGTGCTTAAAAAGTTGCTGGAAAAACAGCTATGACTCGCTAAGTGACAACCAGTTTTTCAGTTTGTTCTTCTCCAACTGTAGTCTGCAGCCTGGAAGGCCTTAGTGACACACTATTCACTTTTTCCTGCACCGCCCAATCACAAAGTCAGCTCATATATTACATCACTTAAGAAGCATTGATACGGCACAAATTAAACTTGCAAATGTAACATATCCGTGGTTTGCAGACATGCACAATGCCAACATTTCCTTCTGGCGACTGGGCTGCAGAAGGAGAGCAAAAAGAAAGGAACATAAGGAGCTGTGTTCACCGCACTGGAGCAATAGTCAATTACCAACTCCTGCTGTGACTTAAATGATGACACCCAATGGACAGATGCACCAGTTAAACACTGTTGTGGTTTGGCCCATTATGTATGAATAGGGGGGAATTAATTTGTGAAAATTACATTCATTAATCCCAGTGGATCATTTGAAAGGGGCCAAAGTGACAAGGAACAGCACAGAGAGAGAATACAGCCGGGAAATGATACAAAGACATCACTCATCTCTCTTTTTCTGTGAGTGTGTGTTTGTGTGTGTACACAGGTGCTTGCAGGTGTGTGTGTGTGTGTGCGCTGTCTGAAATGTGCCCATTTCTAAGTGTCTATATGCATTAACATAATGGTGAGAGGTGTTCTTGGGAATGATGGCCCGTTGCAGGCAGACATTCTTTGCTGAATATTTATGCTAAACTAAAACAAAATGCATGGCGAGAGGAGAAACATCTGGGCCGTCGTAGAAGAAAAACAGAGGAAATTGAGAAAAGATGAGACTCATGGGGTTTAGTGCATTTAGATAAAGTCACGGCCTATACGAAAAATATAGTACTTATGTGGAAGCAGGAAAAAAGAAGACATGGAAGTTGGGTTAAAGGAAAGGAAGCCTATGAGATTTTAATTTCCTTTCAGCTTTTACCAAAGCTCATAAACTAAAATAGAAATAAAAATGTGACTACTTCAGTGGTTGTATTTGTGTCTTCCCACTATGGCATCTAATGAGTTTGTATCCATGTTCTCTCTCGTAAGTTCCTTCGCCGTCCTTCAAATGCGACTGCAAACAGTATGACAGAGAAATTTAGTCAGGAAATACCTTCAGCTCTGCAGCCTGTGGCTATGGACAACTGTAGCCCTGTACCCAGGCCCCGTCCTGTGCCAAGTCAAACAGCGGGTGTCCCTGAAGGGCCGGTCTGGCTGAGTCTGGCTGGCCCTGCGCCTTTCATGAATGGACAGATTTCTCTCTGAAGCTCCCACCGAGGTCCGCGTGGTTATAAAGGCTCTCTGTAGTTTAGATGATTTCTCAGGTGGGATTTGGAGGGAGAGAAGGAAGTATCAGATACAGAAATATTAAGTGATTTCTGATATAAGTGGCAGAATAGTTTGTGGCGTTTTGATTCATCGGCTCCGTTACACTGTGTTCCAGTGGATCATCACCAGGTATAGTAGTTAAAGATATAGTTCGGATCTTTTGGAGTGGCACTGTATGAGGTACTCTCTATAGTCACAGTATTACCGACAGTACGTGTCAGTCAGCATGCCTCCAGTTTAGAAAAGGCTGGAGTCCGACACAGAAGCTAAGCAATGTACTGCTGTGGACAGGGGCAGCAGCGAAACGTACTTCAACTGCCTTAAAAAAAACATCACACCTCAAAGGTAAAATGACAATATAACCTTACCGGCAGAAAGTGATTTCTGTCGGGGAAATTAAGCTGTGGTGTCGCCCTCTTTAAAGCCAGACTTCATTAAGACAAACAGTATTTTAACATCGCTGAACACGGGCTGCTACATCTGGTTGCTAACTCAATCAGCTAGTCTGTCTGTGTTGAGGCCTTTGCACACTGAGTCCGTCTTTTCTGTCTGAAATTGTTGTATGTCCAAAAATAAATGCAACCTCATGTTGTGTCAATCATGTTTGCTTTCGTCTATCATTAAAATTTTCAGAACAGGTTTGATTTCATGCGTTTCTTGCATCCTTCAGAAGCCTTTGGAGATGTTTGACCAAGAATCTGCTACCAACTAACAAATATTCAGGTGGCTGATGATGAAGAGGAGGAGGATGTGGACCGCACGCAGAATATGAAGCAGAAAGGAAGGACTGCTCCGCCCTCTCACGCTGCTGCGGTGCCAAATAACAAAGGTAAGGTTTAAGAAAAGAAACTTGGTGAGGACACACTGTAAAATGACTCAAAGTTCACAAGTTCACACCTTTCTGAACACCTGTCTCCTAGGGGAAAGTCCTGTGTTTTTTGACCCATCCACTACCCCAAACTCCTTAATGTACCCCTCGGGTCTGCTTCCTTCTTACTCCTGTCAGCACAGTGGTCACATGATCACAGCCTTTCAAAATACGTGGGTTATACTTAAATTACTAATGATTACGTGAGATATGTATGAATTTTGTATGTATGAACATATGTACGAACAGTGCATGAGAAAAGCCTGGTGCTGACTGGCATTTAAAAGGGTTAGTTTCACCAAAGACACAATAACACAAACTAAACCAGCAGCAGCAGTACTTCAACACATTCTCACTCCGATCTAGTCACAAATCGACATTTGCCCATGGACTTTCCACGTCGAGATATGACATGCAAGGTACCCTGGGTGCGTTGGTTGTTGACGTTCTAGGATACCGTGTCAACTTCTGCCTTTTACATGCATTGTCAATTTTAAAATACACTTCTGTTTTTACAGGAAATATATAGTTTTAAAACAGTCTCTTTTAAAATAAACGCACTATGTCAGTAGAATCCCGCAAATTGACGTTTCTTTCCTTCAACAACAAATGCACATGGTTGGGTTTTGCCAAGCTCATGGTTAGGTTCAGGAAAAATGAACAGGGTTTGGCTTTACAATAATATGGAAAGCGAACTCCAGCCTCCTGATTGGACCCATCCACCACCACTCCCATTTTTGCCACCTTTAATTGTTGTCTCGCCACATTTTCCCCTGATGCTGCCTGAGTATCATGCCAACGTGAAAGGACGGCTTTTTTAGTCAGTGTCGGATGAATGTATCAGCACTAAGTACCACTGTGCCAATCAGCTGAGACATCGATCAAGACACCTTACAGTGGAATCTAATTAAATAAATACAATGAATACCTTTAAACGCGGCAAGTTAACGATGTCATGCAGCTTTGGTATTAACACTTATTCCCTGCACAGTGAGGGGACTTTTACATTAACACTGCACATTACCCTCACATACATCACAAAGACTATTTCTGGTATCTCGCAGCAATTGAACTTCTTGTCAAAGTGACACATTTAGTGTTTTACTGAAGGACAACATGCAGACTGACTGATTAAGTTCAGTGCTGATGGAGGTTTGGAAAATGAAAGATATTGTCATTTCTCTTTATGAATTTATGAAAAGTGCCATACTCCACAATGATTGCACTTTTTTTCAGTATGGTCACGCCAACTATTGTTCAAAACGTACTGTTCCTCTGACACAAACTCTCCACTCTGAATATGGTCATCTTTGTTCAGGCTGCCCACATGCACTGTTCATACATACACCTACGAAAAGTGATGCACATAATCGGGAAGGTGTGCTAAAGGGAGCAAAGAACAAAGTAGAATAAAGAACTTAAATTCACATAAGGACACAAACAAACAAACACACTACTTTCACCCAGAAAACTGGTGTTCATGTCCCGTGTGAAATCAAGTGAACTTTGAGTTATTTTTGTTGCGAAATAAAGAGACTCAAAACACACAGGACTGGACATTTGAGGGTTTACTCACGAGAAAGCCAAAGAACTGATACATCATTACAATTAACAGTGTCTAAGTGATAAACCTACAAGCTTTCCAATACTCACATTAAAAGGTGTTTCCTGTCACTTAAGCTGCTGTTTCATATTTTTCCGATCACTAGCTCTGGGAACAAATGATTGTCCTCACCTACCCATATTTGGTCAGTCATGTCAGATAATATGGCTTAAGTCATGTCAGGTTTATGTCAGGTCATCCACACTATATATTAAGGTATGTTGCCACCCACGCTTTGGCCACAACTACTGATGAGTGCCGTTGCCATAATGGGGGATGCCTGGTCTGCACTGGTGTTTAAGTGAGTGGAGCATGTCTGGTGGCATCCACACGAATGTCAGAACCCAAGATTCCCCAACAGAGCACTGCACTGTAACAAGATGATCAGTGCTGTTCACTTCACTTGTCAGTGGTTTTAATGTTTTGGCTGATCGGTGTATATAAGAAGAGCATGAACAGAGTGGTTTAGTTGTGGGACAGTTTCATCTTTAAACACCCTTCGCTAATGAGACCATGTTATATGGTTGAAAGCTTAAAGAAAATGCCAGCTGGTGGACCTTCATTTGGGATTGTTTTAACAACCTTTGGATTGCCAGGTTATTAAAAATACACATGATTTGCATAATTTGTTTTGTTAATACAGTGACTGCCCTGTAATTCATCAAGTGGACCCCTCCAATGGTCTGCTCAACCTCTTACCTTCTGCCAAATAGCCGCAGAGCATCTGGACCAAAATACATTTATTAACAACCTTACAACTGCTTCTACAACTCAGATCAGGGGTCGTTCTAATTACTATAAAGAGTTAGCCAAGAAGACAAAGCAGTCTTTTTTTCCACTTTCAATGCCGCACATTACAGGGAACTTCAATGGAAACTCTGTACCCTAATTTAGGCAGTACTTCCCTCGGCACAGGTCCTGAGGTTAGCTGCACTCTTGGAGCACAAATACAAGTTTCACACTGTGTAGAGATTCATAGTTTTATTGGTGGTTGTGGTCGTTAACTTTTCACTACGTGACTGCAGACATCTCTAGATTCCAAGACTTTAAAAGGAAAGTTCTCACCAAAAACCAAAAATGTTTTTCCTCTTACGTGCAGTGCTATTCATCAGTCTAGATTGTGTAAGTATGAGTTGCAGAGTGTTGGTAGAGCTTGTCTGAGCTTGTGGTGCTCAGAGTGTCAAAAAATACATTTGAAAAACTCAGCAACGTCTCTTTCCAGAAATCATGACCTTGTTGTGAGCAGTTTCATATGGGAACCATTTTCTTCCACCAAACTACACCCACCAACCATATCAACACAGATTTTGGCGTGAACTGTCCCTTTAAATCACACACAGGCACTCTGGCATGTATACATTGACAGAGAGGAGAAATTCAGAGTCAATCGATGGCCACAACTTCAACCTGTGACTAGCCTTTGCTGGTTGCCATGTTTGACTTCAAATCCTACATGTCCTACAGACCCAGCAGCTCACCTCCTGCCATCCGACTGGCCCCGAGCGCCAACACCACACGGGCAGGATCAGAGACGACCTTGGCATGCACGCAATGAAAACACAGCCTACTTCAGCGTCTCTCTTTGATGTACATTATCAAAGACCTTTCTCCTCCTCTCCTCCCTGGACCAAAGGCTACTATTGTTTTTGTTGTTGTTATTGATATTGTTTTCCACCCTTATAACACAAAGCAGTCTGACCATGACTCTGATGCTAATGTGGAGGTGGAGAGGGTGTTTTAATGAGCTGCAGAGCAGATCAGAGGGGCTCCGGGGGTTCGAGAGAGGGAATAGGTAGCGCTGAACATCAAAACACAGCTAGTTCTCCAGCTTCTGCTTTTCACCAGCCATGACCTTTCAGAGCAGCACCGGGCTGGAGGATGTAACACGGAAATTATGAATTTTTTTGATGCAAAATAAACAATACAGAAACAAACCAACTGAAGGCGTGTTAAAAAAAATGAATGAATAAATGTAGAAGAGGAGATCATTTGGCCACCAGTAATATCTATGACGGTTATTGCTGGTGGTGACTCAGAAATACTGTAAAGGCCCACCCCAGTATTTAAAGCAGCAAAATAGATTCATGTCATTGTTCTCACCCACACATCTCCCAGCATTTGGTCAGTGACCCTACGTGTCAAACTCTGATGCTCTAGGTACCACACGAGCGTCAGTTTTGGATGGTCAGGGATGACATGTCAGTTTCCGCTCATCTCATTAGGTTTAGGCAACAATATTACTTGGTTAGGTTAGAAACAAGATCATAGTTGAGTTAAAATAAGCATATTTGTTACCAACATAACGTCACATTTGTCTCAACCAGCAGTCTCCTGGGTGAAAGTCCTGTGTTTGCCCCACCTGTCCACCCCAACCACCTCACTACGCTGACTGTTTTGCTCCTTATACTACATCAGTTACTCTAAACGTCTAATAATCACACAGCCCAGTGCATCTAATACAGACTGTAGAGGGTGCGTCAGAATTTGACAAGTTGGAAAAGTTCTGCCTGTTACAAGCATTGTCTTCTTTCAAAATACACTTCTGTTTTCACAGGAAACTTAATGTTTACATACAGTCTCTTTCAAAATAAATGCACTACGTCAGTACTAGAACGCAAATTGACTTTTTTTTCCTCCAACAACTAACACACGTGGTTGGGTTTAAGCAACAAAAGCACGTGGTTAGGTTTGGGGGAAAAAAGGGTTGGGCTTTATAATCTAATGGGATACAAACACTGCTCTCTCAGGGTGTTTGTTGGACCCGTCCACTATCCCTCCCGCCCGCCCTACTTGGAATTACGCCATCTTTACTTTCGTTCTTGCGCCCCCAGCATTTTCCTCCTGATGCTGCCGAGTGCCATTAATCTATAAGGGCATCAGCTGCGAATCATGCCAATGTTAAAGGCTAGATTTTTTCTTCAGTGTCTGACGCCACAAGTCACTGCCCAAGCTCCGGATTTCAACAACTACAGAGTGAGGCCAGGTTGTTTTTTGCAGCAACTGGTGATTTCAACCTCAAGTGTGAAGTAAATCTGTGCAAATTCTTTGTACTGAATTCCACTTTCACTCGCAAATTTGCAGCACTGACCTAAAACTAACCTTCTTGACAGTGCTGATCATTGAGTAAACAGGGATATTAAAAGTTTAAAACACAAAAAGCTATCAACACTTTTTTAGCTGTACCACAACATCCATTTTTATTTAACCTCCACTGTCAGAGTATAAACTGCTCAAGAAAAGAGGCCTGGTTAAATGATCACCTCAAATAAACATATCTCTCTGCATCAAGTGTTTTGTAATAAATTATTGAGAAGTGTTTGGAAATATGCACCAGGAAAGCCCAATATCAACTGACATGACAGGGGCCCCTAAAGTGATCACTTAATCGTCACACCCTGATTTGAAGGGGGTCCCTGAGTCAAAATGTAGTCATAAGACCGTTACTCATTTGTGTTTTTGCTCATTTGTTGCATATTCCTAAATTCATTATTTCAATCAAATTACCATGGAAGGAAATCTGGGACCAGATAGTATTCTAACACAGGAAAAGGTGCACACATTGCACAGAGAGTAGGAGGAATGGGGGACATTTTTGCCCTGGGCTCTTATAGCAGGTTAATACAGCCATGCACTGACCAGAGTCTGACCTGACCTGGTTGGTGGTATATATGAGTATATTCCAAATGGCAAGTCAAATAAACAAAAAGTACTCTTCCCTCTCATGAAAACTGTTGCCAAAGTGAGAAAGTTAACTATGTGGTTCAACGAGAACAAAAGAAAAACAAAAGTGCACAATAGAACACAACAGAACAAAACAATTCTTCTAATGTTACTCTTACAAAAAAAAAACAGACTAGACTGGACTGGCACTGTCTGCACAGATTGTTTTAATACCTACAAGCAAATCTTTCAGAAATCATTTCAACACAGACTGTGACAGTTATGCAAAGATGGTCAAAAGCTTTGCAGGAGATGACAATAGGTGAATCTGAAATGATTGGGAAAGCAATACTGTCTGAACATTTAGAGCTCCTTGTTACATCACAACGTTTTGTTGTTGCTTTGTTTTGTTAAAGACAACCAAAAGTTACTTTCCACTGATGGTTGTCAAACTTAGAAGAGATCTTTGTCTGATGGGTAACAATTATTTCCTTCTGGAACTTCAAAGCCTCCAACTTCTAATATCCTTCTGTCCACATGCTTCAGCACTGCTTCCAACTTTGGAGCTGTTTTCCTGAGATGTACGGTAAATATACACACGTCAGATTACGGTAAGTGAGTCTGTCCTCAACACTGCAAGACCCAACCCTCGTCCTCCTGCAGTCTGGGATGTTTGCAGCTTAACTGTTTAATGAGTTGATACAAAACATCTATCAGCACTGATGTGGAGCCTTTCTCTTATTTTCAGTGAGGAGGACGTGTTGAGCCGAGGTACAGCACTCTTTCAGGACACAGAAATGAACCAGCTTCATGCAGCCATACACAATGTATGCACAGCACCTTGACACCCACGTGATATACTGGTAGCTTCAGAGTAGTCTGTCCTGAGAAATAGGGCTGCTACACCTGACTGGGTTGGTGTCCAGCTGCAGCTTTTTCAGCTCTGCCATGATGTCTCTTTAGAATACAGAGCTGGAAGTAAGCTTCTGGAAACTATGAAATCTATATATATATATATTTAATATATTTTAAAGACCACAAAATTACATCTTAGTAACACTGATCATGTCTTCTTTGAGTAACTAAATCTCCAACCAATGCAGTTTAAACCAAGTAAAACTTTTCTCTTCATAGCCATTAAACCTCCATGTACATAACAATAATGGCCTATTCACACCGGACTAGTATTACCAGGGCACCTCAAGTGATGTAGAAATTATCCCCCATGCCTGTGATTTGTGTTCCACATTCGCACCGGGTAAGTGAAGCCTGTATTTTAGGGGGTTATGAGAAACAGATCCTAATTTAAAATCTCTAAATAAGAAGCGGATTAATTTCTGTTGAGACAAAAAAACGACTTTTATGAGCAGCAATTTTTCCTCTGGGTCAGTTTAATTTGGTGTGTGTGGGGTGGGTCTCTGTGCTGTGTAGCAAGAGAAGCCTCCTGAGTTTGCACCCAAAATGCAGGCAGAACTTTGATTTTACTTTGCCATCACAGCCTTCATAATTTTTGAGTAGGAAAGAGGCAGAAAGAGCTAAGGAGAGAACAAACTAAAAAACTAAATTTGAACCCAAATCACCAAGATGCAGATTTGTACTGGACTATTATCACATGACATCTGTGTTTGGCAAAATATGGTAGGTACTTTGCAAGTAAATTTTTACTTGACAAATTACAGACATGGCAGCTTTGCACAAGATTAAGATCACAGACAACCTCCGCAAGTATTACAAATTACTAGAGGAGCCCATTTTATTCTAGTCCCTTCTGAATAGGGCTTTAGACAACAAGATAATGACCCCCGGATGTGTGCAAAATGCTCTTTCTAGGGTCATATCTTGAGTATTTCTACCTCTTTCTGTTGTGCATTCTTTTTATTCTTTATTTTATTCTATATTTACTCTGCACATAACTGTAATTTACTGTGTTTTGGTATTCTGGTTGGATGCTAAACTGCATTTCGTTGTCTCAGTGCCTGTACCTGTGCAATGTCAATAAGAGTTAATCTAATATACTTCAAGATATTGTTAATTAATTAAGGTAAATCTACAGTCTGAACTACTTAATTGCAATTTGTACACATACTGGTTAATTACAGGGCTTTAACAAGTACTCTTGAGTTTGTCTTTGTACATGTAAGAGACCGCTGGGCATTCTGAATCCCAGGTAACACAGCTACGTTCCTGGTTCTCAAGGCAGAGCACAGTTCAGACCATATAACATGGAAAAATATATGTAAATCTCACATTATTTTGTCACCCACAAAAATGTTAATAACAGTATCTTCTCCGACAGTTTTATGTGTTTTAGCTTTTCTGTCACAAATCAGATTGTCCATGGTTAATCTTCGACAGTTATTCGCTCCATCAGACACCTGACAGGCTTTGATTCTCAGACGCTGCTGCAGCTCCATCATGTTCTCCAGCTGCAGATCTACATGCTGATAATCTCCAGATGAATTATTGATGAGGGCAGCTTAAGAGACGTGTATACACGCATTATGAAGCATTCAAATATGTTTATATATGTCTGTTATGTTATGTATGTCTGCTACTGTATCATCAGTACACTGGTGATACAAGTGCATCAAAATGCAAAGCACAGCAGGCGTGTTGTACAGTTGTTAATAACATTTGCCTCATAAAGTCACAAAGACTCATTCTCAACTTAAACTCTTAAGAAAGGTTTCTCCTGTGGTTGAATCAGCTATTCTTCCTCAAAATGTTTCATTTGTCTCGTTCAAAAACCTTTTGGCTCCTGAGGATAGTAATCCTTAGAAGATACGGGACATTACAGAGATTTCAGGGTAGTGAACTGAAAATAAAAAACAGGTTTAGTATGAACCAGAGCCATTAGTTTAACAAGACTAAAGGAATTTGCAAACCAAGTCCATTTTTTTTTTCTGTATGCGTTTTTTTAAAACCATCATCTGAAATTGCTTCTCTCCACTAGAGTTACCTCCCTGGCTGTCACCATTCTCCCTGTGTGTCTTTTATTTGGCACCGCAGCTACCTGAAGGGGCTGACCTGTCCTCCCTCTCTGTCTCCACACTGCCTTTGTGCGGTCCACATCCTCCTCCTCATCATCATCATTATTCACCTGAATATTACTATCTGACCTGTTAAAGCTAAAGCTAAAATCAGAAAATCAGACCTATTCTTAAAGTCAGTCCGCAAATGTGGTTGACACACCGTGAGGTCGTATTTATTTTTAAAACAAAAACAATTTAATTTTTCAATTTTTAAAACAATTTCTGACAAAAATACCGACTTGGTGTACAATGGCCTGAAGAGTCTACTAGCGAATACGTAAAGTTGGTAAAGTCAGGATGCTAAGATGCTCACAGTGACATTGCTAACATGCTTTTGTTGAGCAGGTATAACGCTCACCATATCAACCATTTGTTAATCAGCGCAAAATGTGCCAAAGGGGAATGCTGTTAGCTTTTGATGATGGCCAAACCAATTGCCAGAATAAATACTGACATTGTACATTTCTGCAAACCACAGATATGTTACTTTTGTATATTAGTGCATAGCAGATACATTCAAATTCTTTTCGTTTTAACAACGCTGAGATCAACATGTGGTTATGTTCAGGCACAAAAACCTCTTGGTTCAACACATTCTCACTCCCACCTCGTCACATGTCGACATTTGGTCATGAACTTTCCACGTCCAGATACAACGTCAAAGGTACGTTGGTTGTTGACGTTCTGGGACGTCAACAACTGACTGTGTCAAGTTCTGACTTTGACATGCATTGTCTTCTTTCAAAATACACTTCTGTTTTCACAGAAAAAATACCGTTAACACACAGTCTCTTTAAAAATAAACACACTATGTCAGTACAACAACGCAAATTGACGTTTATTTGTCTTCAACAACTAACACACCTGGTTGGGCTTGGGCAACAAAAATATGTGGTTAGGGTTAGGAAAAAAGAACAGGGTTTGGCTTTATAGTGTTACAGGAAAGTAAGTGTTTGTTGGACACATCGATCACCCCTCCCACCTGCCCTACTCAGACTTTTGTTGCCTCAACTTTCATTCATGTCCTGCCGTGTCTCCCCCTGACACTGCTGAGCGCCATTAAACTTTAACGGCGATCAGCCATATATCATACCAACAGTTCAGGACGGCTTTTTCGTCAGTGTTCGACGCCGGAAGTCACTGCCCAAGTGCACGATTTTGACAACTTTGGAGTGAGACCGGGTTCCTTGGTTATCGTAAAAGATCATGTTTCAATTTAAAACACCCACTTTTGGTGGACCAAATCATGGCTGGAAACACTGCAGATGTTTCACCAAAAACCTAGATGTCACGCCCTCTACCATTCCCTCCAAGTTCTAATGGCATGTTAGGTCATATACATGTAATCTGAACTTCGTCACTTTAGAAACGTTGGTATTATAGGTATGAAACATACTAATGTAACATTTCCATAGTTTGCAGAAACACACAATGCTAACACTGTCTTCTGGCGACTGGGCTGTAATAATGCTAAAGTCAGTCACCAAAGTTATTAGAATTTATCCTGATTGAGACATAAATGTGTGTATCAAATCTCATCCAATACTTTTCACCAAAAAGCACTAATGTCAGCCTAAAGGTGGCGCTACAGAAAACGTCAGCAGTTCACCAAAGTATTTAGCATTCATTGCCTGAAAACCATGAATAATGATGTTGGAAGATGATGGAACTTTGGCCTGCGTTTGGTGGTAGAGAAAAAGTCAGAGGATAACCAAAGTCAGACAGATTCACCCTCTGGGAATCATGAATGTCTGCACAAAACACAATGGCAATCCATCCAATACCGGTTTAAAAGTGGTGAGCCAAGCAACCATACACATACTGCATGGGAATAATTTCTAAGGACTATGCGACTGATGTAAATACACAGTATATACATGCATAGTGAAGCTGACAACACTGACAAACAATGTGTTTGTTCTAGCTGTCGTGTTATCGCAGTGGAAAGCAACAGAAAAGGGGGGGGAATTTGTCAAGAGCCTCAGAGTCTCAAAAGCAGGTTAGAGTTCAATAGAGAGAGCAATGTGTACTTGAACAAGGCAGATGGGAGGAAGGAAAAGAAAGGACTTGTTTACCTTTCCTCCCCTTCTGGGTGGAGGGGGATTCATTAGCTGCTGTGTAAATCAATCTGCTTCTCCTTAAAGGCCTGTCAATTTAGCCCTGATGTCTGGCAGCCTGACATCGCTCACTGGATATTTAACTTGAAAGCCAATTAATCATCATGATTAATTCACTCACAAACCACATGGAACTGTTCGACTTCACCTTACGGAATAAGAGCCAAATTCTCCGGACTTGAAAAGAGAGAGAAATGTGAAGTACTGAACGTCTCACAGCTCCATTCACTCTTGATCAACCTCTCAATACACAGTTTCAGCTGAAACTCCACTCTCTCCTCCTCTGTGCCACAAAACTAAAGCTCCGTCTTTTTCACCACAAACACTCCTCATACGCACACAGCCATGGTCCGTGATTATAGAGCAATGCTTGTAATTGGCTTTGCTCTTCAAATCTATAATGTTAACACAGGCTTGAACTGTGAATATAAATTTGCTTGCACATATAATGAAGTAACTGCGCCGTGTAGAAAGACTGCAATTTTCAGCACTGCTTACTGCATGCTGGCTGGCTAATATTTTCTTAGCTTAACTTAATATTTCCTCTTTTTTTCTCAATGAAAGGGAGGATCACACATCAGGAAAGTGGAGTGTGAATATGTATTCCATTTGGCACTTTATCATTATCTTCCAAAGTCTCAGCTGAGGTAATGGAAATGACCTAAACTGTATGCACAGTTACTGAGAAAGACGGTTCTGCTATCAGAAAAAAAAAAAAAAAAAAAATTCTCCGCTCTTCAATCATCCATCATTATTTCCTCTGCTAATTCACTGAGGCAAGGGGGAATTCAATCCATACATTTAGCGTGATGGGTTTAGTGAACTTTGGGTGGTCTTACAGCAATAAAAGCAGAGATCACACCTTAAAAATAAAAAAAGGAAAATCTCAAAACGTCATTACAAATTCCGCACAAAGTGTCCCGTTTGCCCTCTCTCGAGTCTTTCGCTGTGATTGGCCAAAGCTGACTCAACAAAGTAATGAAGTCAAAGGTTGAATGATTCATGACACAGACTGGCTGACTGATGACTTCCTGTTCCAGCCGCTGTGTTTTAGCTGCGTACTCTGAGAGGACATGAGCAGCAGATCAATCAATCAATCATATCCCCCCTGACAATGGCGATCCATTGAGAGAACGTTCTTTAGTTGCAGTCTAATCACTTTTGAAGCAGAAAATGATCACTGTCGCTGTAGAGTCCAAGTGCTATGGCTGACACCTCCGCTTCCAGACTCGGCACATTTTACTCTGTCTGCGCACTTATGCCAAAGGCAAAGGATTCTTTGTCTGCCTGAGCATCTGTTAAACACATGTCACAACTTCAAATTATGCCTGAGGTACACATGCAGGCTGGACAAAACACTTTTCTGCCCATTTCCAAGAAAGACAGAGGATACCTTCATGAGATACACTGTGGAGACTGCAGATGTAGATGGGATGTATTCGCTATTATTTAATGCTTTAAAGCAGCTATAATCAATTTTTTTTTAACAGTGGATCATATGATTACTTGGACAATGACAAGCCCAGAAAATTATCACCTAACGCTGCAGCTCCCCTAAGCTCAACAGAGCTTCATAGCATCTTTCAGCTCATTCTTTGGTTTTCTGCCCTCAACTTCACTATTTTGTTTCACTGTCACTCCTCTCATCAGTGTTAGTTCCCGCAGCAGCAGGCAGCAAAAAGAAGGTCTGGTTAACCTACTGCATGCTTCTTACTCAGCAGCAAACATCAGACAAAGTTAGCAACTAGCTGGTGAAGACATTTAAACATTTAGCCAAAAAGTAGCTTTTTTTTTTTTAATCAAGGAGTTGGTGTAGACCAAAACAGAGCAAAAAGGAAAGGCAATGCTGGACCTACATTTGTCAGGTGGCCACAGGCGCGACTCCAACCAATAATAATGTTGCTCAGTGACAAGTTTTCATCACATATCCTCACATATTAATGCTTTCTCATGACCTTCAATGTGCGATACCAACACCAAAGGCACCCTGTCTCCTGAGTGAAACTCCTAACACGTGGTTAAAGTTGTCTCACGGCTGTGGTTAGGTTTAGACATGTTTTGGGTTAAAATAAGCAGGTGGCGAGATGTAGATGCATCATGCAAGTGACATCAGTATATGATGGACAGACGTTTATTAGGTTTCATTACATTAAAACAGCACTTGTTCAAGCACTGACTTTTGGTTTCATGCAGGACACAAACAGCGGTGTCCTGGGTGAAAGTGTGTGTTGGTTTGACTCATCTATCCACCTCCCTCCCACCCTAAACAGACTTTATGACTCTATACTTCATCAGTTGCTCTGAGTGTCAAATATTGCCACAAATGTGATTACAATGGAGTTAATTGAAAGCCTGTTGCCTCTCACAGAGACACCAAAGGGTGCATTTGGCATCAGTATCACATGCTGAGGGGCATGAGTAAGCGGCATTATTTAACAACCTGGGAATGAGCCAATTTTACACCATCACGCTGCTGTAAATACTCAAATATGGGCATTCCGTCAGACAAATCACATTTTACATTTTCTGGGGGCTTTTTTGCCTTTATTAGATAGAACAGTCTAAGTGTGAAGGGTGCCACTGCATTTGTATGTGGGATGCCTGCTCTAGCCACTAAGCCACCAGGCACTGCACATATTAAATTTTTATCTTAACAGTAGAACATAGAGTTTTGCATCTTGACTGCAGCATCAGATATTTTTATGTGAGATATTGGGGAGTGGTGACTAAATACCTGTTTTTAGACATTATGGAGCCATTTTAGTAAAATAACATTTTTACGTCTTCAGACTTCTTCAAATGGGCTTTTAATCTTTTCATGGGAAAATAAAACATATATGTAATGACACCAGCCTTATCCAAACCATTGCCCAATATAAATAAAAGACAATCTGTAAATCAAGCCCTTTTTGTACCATTCTGGTTGTAATTTCTCTTCAGCACTGCATTATTACTGGGCGGGTTACACAGTCAACAATAAAAACAAAATCCAATATGTCCAGTTTGAATAACACAGATTCTGTGAGTGACATTTTCTGACTTAAAAGCCAAATTCAAGGATTACAGGATTACAATTTAGTTCTTTGTGTCTCATATCCTGAATATACACTTCAAACATGTTTTTTTTATGCTACAATGCAAAGTTGAGGTGCGACACAGAGCAACTTGTCTTCACAGTTCTAAAAGAAGTTGATCAATCACATTAGAGCTCTTTTAATTAACTGATCCACCTCTCTTGATAGACAACAACCACCTAAACACACACACACACACACACACCACCAACACATGCAACCTCCCGCTGTGCCAAACTCTGCACTGAACTGTCCGCCACGCGAGCTCCAGCCTCTATTTGAAGAGCAGGACATGAAAGCAACTGCAGACCCTCCACGTGGGCTTGTATCGGATCTTAATTAAAAAGCCTTGCATATTATTTGCTGTAACAAAGGGAAATTTGGGGGTTCATTTAAATCCAATTAGGTCTGTGCTGATGCCTCAGGAGATGAGAGAGTAATTGCTGTTTGAACACGAAGGTCTTTGTTCCGGGCTCCAGTAGATTGATAAAGGCAATAAGCACACAATGTGGAATGACTGGAGATGGGACGGGGCTGTGAACTTACAGTACGAAGGTTTGAACACACCAGGACCATATAACAAGACAATTAGTGGTATGGAAATTGTTCCTTGTTGTGCTCTGAAATAAAAAAAAATGTGATTGAGCCCCCTGTGCTGCAGGTGTTACTGAAAAGATCAGTTGAGTTAATTGCTTCAGTCATTATTGCCTTTAACCACACGCAGGGAGCCTCAGCATAATCAAAGAGCAGACTGTTAGTGTATAATTTCACTAACTGAAATAAATTTCCTGTTGTAATGTGATTATCATCTATTTTTTCCTCGCTGATTCGTCCACTGTTAATGACATTACTGATTTACGAGAGGCTCAGGTGTTCCCTCCAATTGGCCAAGGTGGGTGGTGGTGGTGATCAATAACACACCCTAACCGCCCTAAACCCTACACACACACACACACACACACACACACACACACACATACACACACACACACACACACACACACACAGTCATTGTTTTATCCTGTCTATAAGAGAAAAACATTTCTGTAAAACAGATATTTGTCAAACAGATATACAAAAACTATCCTCGTCTTTGGTCACCTGATTCGACAACCCTAACCCTAACACACACACACACACACACACACACACACACACCATGGACATGACCTCTCACCTTTAACCTGGAGGTCTATTGATTGTGTCTGGCTGAGTCTGGTACTACATCGCCATCACCAGTTGGGCTCACGTGACTCCTGCAAATATCATCACACTTTAGTTCCAACCAGAATTAAAGGGACAGGTTGACATATTATTAAATATGTTAATGCACTTTTTTGCAGAGAGTTAGATAAGAATTAATACCAGTCTCATGCCTGTACATTAAATATAAAGATACCACCAGCAGACCGTCAGCTTAGCCTAGCTTAGCTTACTGCAAAGACTTGAAACAGGTGGACACAGCTAGCTTGGTTCTGTCCCAAAATTAACAAAATCCGCCTACCAGCACCTCTAAAGATCATTAATTAACATGCCGAATCTTATTTGTTTAAGCAGTACTAAAAAGCATGTCTAAAAACATATGGAGGACTATTTCTCAGCCAGGCACAGTAACAGCAACACAGTCACTGGGCCGTATCCTTATGCCATTTTTTGTGTCTGAATTCAGAGTGGGAAATTGTGGAAGTCTAATTCTGCCAATGCGATGTACCAAAAAAAATAACCTATAGGTCACTGTAGAATGTAGAATGTAGGAGAAACTTCTCTTGAAATAATGCCTTACTTATCTCTAACAGTAAGACACTTAATCAAAAATGAC